>OU611822.1:8760000-10010000 GCA_914767695.1 Ptilodon capucinus | reverse complement strand
CATAATTCGAATCTAACAATACTATGACCGTGGATGCAACACTAGATGTAAGGCGCCTCCTTGACGCCTCATAGAATAACGTCGCGACGCAATGATGTGTCACGACGATTATCAGTGGTCGCCTTTCGGTTGATTTCTCGCACCGTCCTAGGCCGGCCACTGGTTTCTGTTGTTCTGTTGTTCTGCTGGTCTGTTTGTTACATTATCAAAATAAATAACTGATGGACACATGAATAAGACACAAGTTTATACGAACCCTTTTTAACACTTTGTTTGCTTCAACTATCACTGAATTGACTTGGTTAGACGGGATTTGGCTAGTATTATTCAAATGTTTGTGGATTTCAGCGCGTTTTATTGGTATTTTACTGCCTTCGCGGCATAAAATGAAACGAACGCATTCTTTTACAGCTTCCTCAATATCAACTGTATTCTCTTCTGCTGGAGGTCTATTCGATCTCTTTTGACTCATTTTTTAATATGTATCTGATTGTAAGTTTTTACTTTTTACCCAAAAAAAACCGCTCAAACTCAAACAAAATTGCCTCCGAAATAATAAGCTAAACAAAAATATTTCAAATGACATATGTCATTTGACATTGATAGTCCATCACTAAATATCATAGACTGTCTTTACCAATTTTGTAGTTAAGTCTTTTGCTCCTTACCCGATTTTTACGAAATATATGCCTGCCAGAATTTAAATATTTAGTCTGATTTGATAAAGCACGTAATGGCTAAGACTATCTGCTTTAACACTTTCGTAAATCTTACTAAAGGAACCTACTTATAATTCTTATTTTACTTCATATTCACAACATCTACCTATCGTCTGCTATGCTATTGCCCTTAGGATTGTGATATTATCTTATTTATGTACGGTACTCTCCACCTTTGCTTGATCTTTATTGTTTCATAGATTTCAGAATAATACTATGAAATGTATTTTTAGCGCCGTTTGAATTAATTTAGCAATTAATTCGAAAACCCGACTGGTTACTACTATTATACTTACCGAATACCTAACACCTACTTATTAAGCATCTATTTTTAAAAGACTGTCATACCACGGTAATAGTAACAACTTACCGTGGTCATACTCAAATCAACAAGAGGATTCTAACGAACTACAGCAGTACAGACTCCCTAACTCGACTCAGCAAAGACAGGACATGACCACGGTAATAATATCCAACCAGTATTGCGACTCGGCCGTTTTGGATTGTATTTTGAATTGTATATTGAATATATTTATTATTTAAAAAAATGAAATTCGTTGTTAATGAACTATGAAGAGTTCAATAAAATTACATATTGTGTTTTTTTTTATTAGTAGACTTAATATTTATTACCACCCTTATAAATTTGAGACTGAAAAATATTTTCGCCTCGACTGAGACGTACGAAAAACTTCATTGTTCAATTAAATAGCATAAAAAATCCGGATTTGGATAAAAAATTTCATTAAAAATACTTATACAATTGTACAATTACAATACAATACAATTTCATAAATAGCACGATTACTGCTCACACCGTGCGTTCGTTACTGCGCCACAGTCGCGACGTCGCGACTGATTGCGTAACGAGTAACGAGTGCATGCCGAGATCGAGGCGCGTAGGTATAACTCTCGTTCCGACCGTTTGTATGAAGATACAATACTGGTAAGATATTACTACCGTGACATGATGTTGGCAATAGAAAACTTATTATAGTTAGGCGATATTATAAAATGTGAGTCCCAAGAGGACCAATTTTATATCTAGTACTTTTTTAGCAGAAAAATCGAATGGCAGGTGTTAATAGCTACCTATGTACTATAGATCTGCGCTAGACATGCGTTCGATATATCAAAACGTAACTCATATCGGATATGTGTTAGTTATCATAACATATCGATATGCCATCCCACATAACCGATATGACAAAAACGTTATTGTATCGATTTATTCAAAAAACCTATCCATCCATTCGGTTATAGTTATATCAAAACTTAAAACTGCAACGCATCGATGCGAACTTCACAAACGGTCATAACGGTAACTTATTCGCTACCACTCTTTCTAACAACATATTCTTTTACTGGTGTAAAAGGGATGAAGCGAATAAGAGATAACTTTAGTTATGAGCGTGTTCGCGTAGCTACCGGCGTGGACCTTATCTAACTAGCAATAAAGTTTAGTTTCTATTGTCTAGTTATGATAACGTTTTTCGAGTCCATCGTTTGGCGGCTAGCGGCTACGGCTACTGGATATTAGTGAGACACCTACTCTACAAAATAGAACTACATGAGGAAGTAATAAGGTTGAATTTGAGTTATTAAAATACAGATACATACCTATTATAAAAGGGCTGTAATAATTTTTTTTGTTGTTTTGTGCGTTCGACTCTATTTTGATTAGTGTTTTTATGATAGTTGCAACGTTGCAATTACGTAAAAGGAATTCCTTTCGTTTTTAATGTGTGTATTTAGTTATTAGAGTATAATATTTAGTTTGTGAATAAAAATATATTAAGGATAAATTTGAATTTTTCATAGAAAATATCGCGCAAAGCTAGTGAGATATATGGACTCATTTTGATAAAAAGGACAATGCCGTCGGTCTGGCTGTGTGTAAATATTGCAATCAAAAGTTTTCGTACAAATTTAAATTCCACCGGGAATTTCAAATTCTCATTTAAAAAGAGCGCTTAAGTCTAATAAAAAGTAATGTACATGTATTGATAGATTAATAAATAAATAACTTTAAATAAGAACATAGCTGTACAGTGTACGTTTGCGTTCGTTCTTAGTTTTCGCATCTAAATATCATGTTTACGTTTGCAAACCGTTCTGCTGATATCGATATATGAAATCGGTTTTCTATATCGATATGGAAACTGTATATCGGTTAGATAACCGTTTGCGGAAAAAACTGAAAACGCCCATGTCTAATCTGCGCGTGAAAATTAAAATCCCTATACTTTCCTAGATTTATGAATTTACGTTTAATAGGTATCTTTACCAACATACTTGCCGAGTGGGTAAAACAGGTCACATTAATTATGGTTAATTAACGTCGAAAAAATAGATGTTTTTAAAACTTGTAACGCGTAGGTCATTCAAAATTACGTAAACAAGATCGATAGTGCGAATATAATAGGTACCTACTTATCGATCGATCGTAAAAGCAAAACGTACCTATCTATGAGCGAATGTTAATTATGTTTTGGCCCCGATAGCGAACCCATGGCAACAAACTGCAAAGTTTATTATGCGGATGATAAAAACAGGAAATATATTTATCGTGAACAGTTTTGAACTACGGTATAGTACCGGGTGGCATGTTGAAACGGCAGAGGACAGTTTGTGGAATTACACAACGGGAATACAATGCAGTAAAATAAGAAGTATAACTCAGCACGAACATAAAGTAATATTGTTTTACAATGATGCTAAAATTATGATATGGACTACAGACAAAATGGGACTACAGCTTGTTCTAGCTCAGTGGTGGGCAAACTTTCATAATGGGGTGCCAGAAAGTTTAAAAATTTCAGAGGGCCAGAATTGTAGCATAAATGCATTTTGTGTTGATACTTTTAATCATAACATTACAGAATTACACACTTGCACAAATGTTAAAAGTTACCAATTAACTTTTATTCGAAGGCCTTGCCATGGTAGGTGCTGTGTTCGTTCATAAAGAGCGTAGATCGCTCGGGTCACTGCACCCGGTGATTTCGATTCCCGTTAACGGCAAATTTCAGATTATGCCCTGGTCTGGGTATAACTGGGATCGTCCATTGTATGTTACGTGGGTACAAGTGTTGCTTGATTCGGGAACATACGATAGTCGATAACTAAGTGTTGTCTTACGAAATTACTATAAATAAACCTGTAAAAGGCATGGTGGTAGGCGGATAACTTAACATGCGAGGTTCAATCAAACAAAATACTGATTCTGCCAGGAGTAAACCAGCTTGCTGTCGCACTCGTAAATTAAACCCCTTCGGTAAAGTAAAACTCGTAAAATAAAAAAGCTGTAAAGGACACCTAACGGCCAACAGCGAAGTCCTTTAAAAAAAAACGTAAATTACGGCGATGAGAAAGACCGGAATAAAATCGCGCGAAAAAAAAAACAGACCAAACTTTTTCACCGGCAAAAAAAAGGAGGAGGTTCTCAATTCAACGCGTATATTTTTTTTTTATCACCCCAGTGCGGTTAAGCTCTATTAATTTACGAAACTAGTGGCGTGAAAGTAGTTTCGCGACATTAGTTTCATCAATAGTTTCACAGTGTAAATTAGTGTAGTAGTTTAGTAATGTAAATAGGGCTTAGGCTAGGTTAGATTAACTCGGTCGCTCTCAATCTAATTTCATACGAGAGAAAGAGACATCATTAAGATATTCCGTGATATACGTCTAGTCTTGGCGCATATGCTACAACTACAGCATTATTTCAACATGTTCAAATGTGTGCTATACAAAATAACACGTATCGCGACGCGAGCTTGTTCGATGGCTGTGACCTTCATCCCTAATTAGCATTCTGCCTATTCTCTGGCCATTGGTGCATGTTTTGACAAGAACTGTACGTAGCGAGCGAGCCGGCCGGCGAACCGGCAGTTTTCGTGCGCTCGTCTCAGTCGACACACATCCCACAGACACCCACAATTAAATCACGTAAGTAACTACTTCCTAACATTTATATTATATTCATCATACCTAGGTGTGTAACTGTTAAATAATTCTAATGACTGTTTATGAAAACGACTTGAACATACCTACCTACATATGATTTTATGAAGATTGGGTTGGGTGTTACCTATAGTGAGACTGTTGAAAGCGAATATAGTTTCAAGGTCTCGTACCATCATGGTGTGTGAAACGGATGTTTCAAGTTATAGGGTATTTAAAGATTTTATTTATTTAATTATTCTGAATTTTATTGTAAAGTCAATGACACACTGGAATGTTCGAAATGCTTTCAAAACCCCTGCAATTAGGAGTCATAAAGCCATTTCAAGAAAAAGTTCATTCTTCAACGTAATGACAATGCTAGCGCGATCGAATTTTGACACGTGGGCTTTTACCACAGAAATTCAATCTTTATTTATATTAACACAGAGTTCCTTCTGGGTTTGGCAACAATTTTGATGAGCGGCCATTGACGCCGCAGTGTGGTTGGCTTGACGGGATTAAAACAGGTTCAAGTGGAGGAATTCGAAGAATTGTTGACTGCTATCATGAATAAAATTATACTGGGGCGTGCGTGTTGACATTATTAAAAGAAATGTTCATAGCAATTTAGGCGCAGGGTTTTAACTTTTGACCTAGTTAGGATTCATCTGCCATCTTTATCATTAACCATGTTTTTTTATAATGTGTATTTATTGAATTTGCCGTTGCTATTAATTACTTGACACTGGCTGAAATACCCGCTAAACTTAGGTGGAGCCATTCCTCATCTTATTCCATTAAATATCATCATTTCATTAATTTCTTAAAAAAATAAAAAGAAAGAAGAAGACCTAGTTATCTGCCATCTTACTATCATCTATCTTGCAGTAATGTTTATATTATTACTTCAAATTTTCGACAGTAACACTTAATTAGCAAAACAATAACACTTTATTAGGTGCTGGTATAGCCCCTGTTCTATGAAGGCAGGTAATATTCCAATCCCTTGTAGTCTTATAAAAAAGTCCTAAATCACTTAGAAGACATATAAATGGTACCTCTATTTGTGTCTGTCGACATTATAGTTATTTAATGAAAACACATTTAATTATCCAGTACGATGTATTTAGGCTCGTAGCCATATTAAAAGAGACATAGACCACAATCAACACTAGTGAAGTGACACATACATAATAGGGATGTCCAACTATACCAACATCCCCCTTTTTCTAATTAAATGAAAAACTTAAAATTAAACAGCTTATTCCGTATCAGAACAACACTGCACATATTCATCATTCGATTTACTGGAATCAGATTCTGAGTCATACAAAACATAATCATTATACTTATGAGGTTTCTTAATTATACGGCCCATTCGTGACACATAATTTGATTTAGTTTTACTAGTGGTCCCTTCCACTGTTGATACAGCAATATCTTTATCAAAACAATCCTTATCACTAGTTTGTTCTACTGGTACATCACTATTATCTGATGGAGAAACAATACTTATATCACAACTTACATTAGGACTATTGTGCACTATAGGCGAATAATTATTATCTACATCCTCACTAGCAGTCTGAGTGGTAGCACTTACATCTATAAAATCCTGCCTTTTGGAGAGACATATATCTGGAGCCTCATAGTTATAATCATCTAAATTATTTAAATTACTATCAAGTGTACTAATCCCACCATTCAGGCTGCGCTCAGATCTTGACAACATTAAATATTTTCGATTCCTCCTAAAAGTATTTCCCATTTTATCCCCCACAATATAAGACCTAGGTTCAACACACTTTTGAATTATATTTCCCTGTATCCAGTTTGAATCTAATGTCTTTTTAAAATACACGTTTTGACTTACATTTAACTCTGGCAAAGATTTAGAATTTTTATCATAATATTTTTTTACACCCTGTATATGATCATCATATTTTTTATCACATAATATTACTTTAGGCTTTAACTTTTTTTTAGATAATGGTAATAATGAATTTAGGTTCCTTGAATACAACAACTGTGAAGGAGATGGCATATATGATTTTGGTGTATTCCGGTAGTTCAGTAAACCAAGATGTGGATCTGACCCATCTTCTTTACATTTTTTCATGATGTTCTTAAATATTTTTACACCACTTTCAATCTGACCATTCGACTGTGAATGTTTTGGGCTGGTTTTAACATGACAAAATGAATAATTATTAGCAAATTCTTGAAATTTCTCAGATGTAAATTGAGTACCTGAATCAGTAATGACATAAGCCGGTATGCCATGTCTTGCAAAGATTGATTGGCAATTTAAAATGACACACTCACTTGATAAATTATTAAGTTTACAAACTTCTATAAATTTGGAATAGTAATCCATAATAACAAGATAATCTTTGCTATCCAGAGTACAAATATCAATCCCCACTTTATGCCAAGGAATTTTCTCAATATGATGATTTATTAATGGTTCTTTCTGTACATTTGGTTTGTATTTAGCACAAGATACACAATTATCCACATATACAGGGTGTATCAGAAGTTCGAAATAATACTTTGGGTACATATACGGTAGCTCGTATGTGGATGCTTAGTCAAGACAGTTTATACCTATCTATCATATTATCTGAGTTAAAGACCTTTGAATATTTCTCACAAGTATCGTGTTCTGGCCCTTGGGTACATTTGTGAACTTATGAAGCAGTGTAAACTACATTTAAGAAGGGTAGCTACCAATATTCACAAAACAGATCATGAAAATTTAACATAGGTCTCGAGATATTACGAGTTATAGAAATTGGCGACGAAAAAAAAGTGGGAAAAACATGGTCAAATTTCAATCAAATTTTTATACCATTCGGTTGTATACCCGATACTGATGCATACGTCAAAGTATTATTTCGGACTTCTGAAACACCCTGTATTTGTAAGTCCTTATTGATGTCTGGCCAAAAAACACATGTTCTTGCTCGAATTTTACAAGTACTAATGCCAACATGACCCTGATGAATTATCTTTGTTATTTCAGCCCTTAATAATTTAGGTATAACAATTAAATTACCTTTTAAGAGAATATTGTCCAAAACTGTGAGCTCATCTCTAAATGTCCAATAAATCCTACAATCATCATTCAACTCTTTCATGTTTTTTGGCCAACCATTTTTAATATACTGTATAATTTTACATAAAGTCAAGTCTTGTCTAGTAGCATTCTGTATTTTTAAAAGCTGAGCATCAGAGACTGGTAAACAATCCCGAGATAATTTTACATGACAAATTATATTCTTTTTTAAGTCTTCCATTTTAGATTGTACACTATCATTACAGCAGCTACGAGATAATGTATCTGCAATATACATCAATCGTCCAGGTTTGTATTGAACATTAAGGTTATAACCTTGTACAGCAAGCATCATTCGTTGTAGCCTAGCAGGGACTTTATGTAGAGGTTTTTTAAATAAGGTTTCCAAAGGTTTGTGATCACTTTCTACAAGAACTTTACGACCATATGTAAATTGATGCATTTTAGTACACCCATAAACTATAGCAAGCATTTCTTTTTCTAATTGACAATAATTCTGTTCAGTTGAAGTGAGAGCTCGAGATCCAAATGCAATTGGTTTACCATTCTGCAAAACTACAGCGCCCATAGCTGTGGATGAACTATCTACTGACAACACTAGATTTTCATTAGTATCAAAATATGCTAAGCAAGGGCTACTACACAAGGCCTTTTTTAATGAATTAAACGCACTTTCTTGGTTCTTATCCCATAAAAACACAGTATCTTTTTTCAGGAGTACTCGTAACGGTTCACTTAATTTTGAGTAATTTAAAATGAATCTTGATAAATAATTACACATACCAAGAAATCTTTCTAGATCTTTTTTGCATTTAGGTTGTTCCATTTCCATTATTGCCTGCACTTTATTCGGATCAGGAGAAACACCACTTCTAGTAAACAACTGACCAACAAAAAGTAATTCTGTGACAAATAACTTACATTTGCTTTCATTAAATTTTATACCATTTTTTACTGCAATTGCCATAACTTTTCTTAACCTCACATTTAATTCTTCAACTGATTCCGCCCAGACACAGAGGTCATCCATATAAGGAATAACCCCCTCTACATTTTCAAACATTTGTGCAATAACTCTACTGAATTCTTCCGGTGCTGAACTGATCCCGAATGGTAATCTTCGAAATTTGTATCTACCAAATGGAGTTATGAAGGTACAAAGGTCTGAGCTTTCTTCATCTAGATTTAACATCCAGAAGCCATTAGACGCATCTAACAGGGCAAACACTTTAGCATTTTGCATTTTACTTTTAATCTCATCTATGGTTGGCAATTGATATTTTGGTTGAATAACATATTTGTTTAATGTTCTTGGGTCTATACATATTCGCAACTTACCATTCGGTTTCCTAACTAAAACTAAATTATTTACCCATCTAGTTGGCTTTTCAATTTTTTCTATAACACCCATTTTTTCCATTTTGGTTAATTCTTCGCGTAGTTCTGGCAACAGTGAAAATGGAACTCGCCTGGCAGCCTGTACCACCGGCGCTGCATCCTCAGTCAATCTTATTTTTGTTGTACCTGGGACACACCCAAGACCTCCATCGAAGAGGCTACTGAAATCATTTTGTAATTTTTTAATTAATATTGAGATATTTTCATTTTTACAACTTACGTTTAATATGTTAACTAAATTTGTGTTGGCCGAAATAAAATCCAATTCTAAACATGTCTGACATCCAAGCAAAGTAGGCACTGTGCCTTCTATTACTACAAATTTTATTTTATATTTATTTTTATTTGGATGTATAACCTCTAAATAACATATACCACGCACTGGCACTCTCTTGCCATCAAGCTGTACTACTCTTTTATTACATTTTACAATTTCCGAGTCTTTAACACCAATTTGTTTACATAATTCAGTCCCTATAACATTACAAGCCGCCCCTGTATCCATTTTCATTACAACTCTCATATTATTTACTGTAAAGTCTTGTAATATTTCATTACCTGCTGATATACTCCCTATAAAAAAATCATGGTCATCCTCATGCAGGTCCTCTTGGCAAGGCCCCTCTTCCAAGACATTAACCTGTTTTTTGACATTTGGTTTCACCGAGCTCCGACACATTTTACTGAAGTGATTCTGTTTATCACATTTGTAACATTTTTGACCAAACGCAGGACATTTATTCAGGGCATGCGAAGGTGCACCACAGTTTTTACAGTCTTTTATTAGTCTTGAAGTATTTGGTCTTTTCTTCATGTTATTTCCATAATATACGGCTGTTTCTTCTACTTTATCTGTATTTTGTTGTGTTTGAACGTATTGTCTTGAGGCTTCTGCACACAGTAAATACTTCATGACATAGTTTAGAGTCAATTTGTCATCCTCTTCAGCAATTAATTTAGTTTTTAGGTTACTGTACTTCTGGTCAAGGCCTGCTATCAACTTCGTCACGGTTAGACTTTCTCTCAACTCTTTAAACTCACAACTTTTGCCTAAATTAATTACTTTCTGAAAGTATTCTTCCAGTCTCATATCTTTTTGATTTAAAGTGAAGAACTCATTCCGTAGCATAAGTAAGCTCTTTTTCGGCGCGACATAAGCTTTGAATAATTCAATCACTGTAGTTAACGATTCATTTCCTTGAAGATTGAATGTATTATATATTTCAATACCTTTTTCTCCGATGAAATTTAACAATAGAGAAATCTTGCGCTTTTCCGAGGCAGATTCCAAATCATTGGCCAAGATGTATATCTCAAACCGTTGTATCCATTTGTCAAAACGCTCTTTTAGGTTTCCTTCGAAGCACATTTCTGGTAATGAGGGCAAAGCCCCAACCATGGCCACACCTGACACCATATTTGTGTCTGTCGACATTATAGTTATTTAATGAAAACACATTTAATTATCCAGTACGATGTATTTAGGCTCGTAGCCATATTAAAAGAGACATAGACCACAATCAACACTAGTGAAGTGACACATACATAATAGGGATGTCCAACTATACCAACAACCTCTTATCTTTAAAACGTTAGATAGATAAATAATGTAGGTAGATAAATAATTCCGTAAGTGCCCTTTACGATACACAGTGCCATAAAGGCTGATTTATACAACAATTCCTATTAAAACAGATATTTGTGGTATCCACAAAAATCTTAGGAATACCCACTATACCCAAATAGCAAAGACAGACGTAATATTTTTTATTTGGTCCATGGTAATTGGTAAATATACTAAAACTGGTGCCTACTTTACTACTTTAGGTGTAATGATGTATTATTCGAACCCATTTCTTATACATACACTAGGGTTGCCAACTTTTTTTGACAAAAAAAAGTATAAAATAGTTTGGATAGGAAAAAAAATTAGTATTTAGAAGAAAAAAAGTATTTTTCAAATTTTATGTTTTGATTGCCTTAAAAACGTATTTTTGTGTGCTTTTAACACATACTAACAATTTTTTGCTATCTTTAAATGTTTCAAAGCTTGTTTGACAATCAAAATCACCACCACATCTGAGTGTGTGTGTGTTTAGTAATTATAAATAGTTTCCATCATCCGTTTTCACTTATGTGTACCGTTAAATAGTTAAGTACCCATAATTATTGTTTTGTTTTACGCATCACAGTAAAGGTTGGAATTGGAAATAAAGTATTTTCACATACTTTATTGGTATGCAAAAGTATAATTACCAAAAATAAAGTAGGAAACTTTATTATAAAGTATTGTTGGCAACCCTAACATACACGTGCTGAGCCAATACCTTTTCGGCACAGTTCGCACTGAGCTTTTCTTTCCTTTTCTGTGTATCGTATAAGTTTCATATTCTCTGTGTGCTTTGTTTGCTTTGTTTTGTCTGTGTCGAATAAATGTTTTTTCTTTCTTTCTTTTTCTACATACACATCGAAGGCAGAAACCTGAAATGTCGTGTTTCGAAAAGTGGCCTGAATGACTTATTTAAGAATTGACCAGAAAAAAAAGCCGCGTCGTCCATTTCTCGCCTACCTACACGTTCGTTATTTTAATTTACACTTAAAATAGCAATACAGATTCATCAAATGAAAATCATGCCATCATGTTTCAGAGCCATGCCAAAATACGTGTTCTACTACTTCCCCGTGAAGGCCCTGGGTGAGGCCTCTCGTCTTCTCCTGGCGTATGGAAAGCAGGAGTTCGAGGACAAGAGGGTATCCCCTGACGACTGGCCCGCATTCAAGCCAAGTGAGTGCCCAATTAACTACCCAACCGACATTGTTGTTCTCCATGTTATTGTTAATTAAGAAAAACACACACAAAAATGTAAATCCTTATTGGAAAAAAGCAACCATGGAGTTTCTTGCCCATTCTTCACCATAGTAAAAGAATTCCGAATGGGTGGTAGAGATACTATTATTATTATTTATTGATGATTCATAAGTGCCTGTATTGGTTAACATGAATAAAAAAATCTGATTCTGATTCCATGAAATTACCAATACCAACATCTATACTGGAAGCACTTTAGGCTGATTTTCGTCTGCACTAAATATGATCACGGATCGGTTTGGAGTTTCCGGAATATGAGTTTAATTTAATCAGTGGGGCTAGCACGCATGTCGAGACAAGACCTTTGTCACGGATTCGCTCGCTCGTTCTCTGTCTAATTTCATACGAGAGAAAGAGACAACATCAAGATATTCCGTGACATACGTCTAGTCTCAGTCAGCTGTGGAAGTATAGTTGGGAGAGACATACTCGTAGATAGAGAAAGATCTGACAATGCTCGCATGATTGACATTGTCTCTAATTCGACATAAGTCGAAACAAAACGACAAAATGTGACAAATTTTGTCGTTTTGTTTTTTGCTGGCAGAAATTTAATACTACTACTACAGCCCTTTTAACGTCCCACTGCTGGGCACGGGCCTCCCCTCAATGCGAGGGGGAATCAGGCCATAGCCCACCACGCTGGCCCTGTGCGGGTTGGCAGACTTCACACATCTATCGAGAACTAGTCAAGCTCCCTCAGACGTGCAGGTTTCCTCACGATGTTTTCCTTCACCGTTTCTTAGCAAGTGATAATCTCGGATGAAAATGAGATTCGCACATGGAACCCAGAGGTGCGAGCCGGGGTTTGAACCTGCTCACTTTGATTGCAAAGCGTGCGTTCGACCACTCGGCTATCACTGTTTCGAGAAATATAATGCATAAAGATTAAATTTATGTCGCAAAAGCCTCGCCCGCACGCGTCAAAATTCGCTTGCGCTGTTAGTTTCGTTGTAGAATGAACTTTTTCCATGTGTCAATACAGTTCGTTTTGTTATGGCAAAAAAATTACGAGCGTTCACTACCCAGTGTGCGTTGAGGCCCCAAAGTATTATGTCATCTATATACATTAAATAGTAATTATCACTGAGCAAGTATGTAATCATTACGGATAGTAATTATCATTATACTTTTATGCTCTAGACATAATTTGCGCCATAATCTTCTGATACATTTGTTAAAAACAAGGTCTTTATTATAAGATAAAGAACAGCCCTCATGTTGTTCGCTGTAACAGTAACTTTTGAGCTGTTATCAACATCCTGTACTATCACTTATTTGTGTTGTAGCCTATTTGCGATGCACTTCGCAATGAATGCATTATTTGATCGATGACAATATTTGTATAATGCCGATAGTTAACTTGAGAATTGCTTTCGCCATAATAATTAATCATTTAATTATTCATTATATCATTTATTATTATATCATCATGAACGTATTCTCGAAGATAAAATTAAGTAGGTATAGGTACATAACTACGTAGTTCTTCTATTTATCTTTTGAACATACTAGTTGAATTTTGACAATTACGAAGGTATAGTACCTACCAAGGATATCAAAACCGGCCAAGTGCGAGTCGGACTCGGGCACGAACCATTATCTGTAAAAACGAGCAAAAAAATCAAGTTTGTTGTATGGGAGCTCCCTTAAATATTTATTTTATTCTGTTTTTAGTATTTTTTGTTATAGCGGCAACATAAATACATCATCTGTGAATTTCAACTTTCTAACTATCACGGTTCATGAGATACAGCCTGGTGACAGACGAACGGACGGACAGCAAAGTCTCAGTAATAGGGTTCCCGTTTTACCCTTTAGGGACGGACGTAGTCGTTAAAGTCACACACAAAATTGGACGTGTGAATAAGTCATGTTGTGAAAATCCCCTTCTTTGATTTAATAACTCGTTGATACTTACCTATTTTGGCAGTGATAAGCTACTACTACAATTATGTACTTACATAAGTAGGTACTTCCATTTACAGATATATTTTAAATTTACACAAGATTTATACTTATTATTATTTTATAAGCAGTGGTAGCCGAGTGGTCGAACGCACGCTTTGCAATCAAAGTGCGCAGGTTCTATCCCCGGCTCGCACCTCTGGGTTCCATGTGCGAATCTCATTTTCATCTGAGATTATCACTTGCTAAGAAACGGTGACGGAAAACATCGTGAGGAAACCTGTGTGCCCGGTATAATGGCAATAGGCTCGCCCCCTATTACATTGGGACCAAAATACATCGGCGAAGTGTGGGCGCACTGCAGTGCACCTCTGCCTACCCCTTCGGGGAATACAGGCGTGATGATGTATTATTTATTTTTTTTGTATCTTATTCTCCTACCACACCTTAACTTACACTCCCCCACACACACCCACTCACAAACTCACACACACACACCACACACACACACATCTCTATAGGCATACAGCAAGCACACACTAAGCAAGACTGCAGTTACCTTTCTACGACTATTGTTTAATATATCTACCGTATCTACGGTATCCTGTAATTGGCGCTGTTGGATATCTTAATAAAAAAAAAAATTCTCAAAAAACTAAAATTGCAACAATACCAACTTAATTGTTTTATGGCCGAAACCGATATACTTAGAGTGAGATAAGAGATAGTTAGCGAACCAGTGATATAAGTTAGAACTGTTCCATGTTATATGGATATAGGTATCCTGTCAGTTGGGACGATTGCTCTGGCAGCTGTATCCTTGGTAAATTCATATGAATGTTAAGCTGCTAAAAAATATTATATCTAATAAATATTTTAGCTTTAGGTTTTTTATGACAGAGAGCGAACGAGCCAATCCGTGAAAGAGGTCTTGTCTTGACATGCGTGCTAATACCACTGACATCAATATCACTTTGGACATTGATGATAGGGTTGCCAACTACTTTTTTTCAAAAATATAGTATTTTCCAGCCAGAGTCGTAAAATATATAGTACACTGCTCCAAAATATAGTACAATCACAAAAACGTGTCAGACCGTCCGAAAACAAAAATACCGAACTATTCAATGCCGGTTATTGCCATGCATGCAGAAATTTAATAAAATCAAACTGTATTCGGCACCTTTATGAGCGGTACCGCGGTACGTAAAAAAGACTAGTACTTTTGTTTGCATGAAAACGTCTTTCACTTGATAGTAGTTGACAGTGACAGTTTCGTTTAGTTGTCGTCCCGTCTCCATGCAAGGCAAAAATATATATATGGATGCGTATTTTTTTCGAGTGACGTTGCTATTTTTTTTAAAATGAATGCTTTTAAAATATAGTACTATTGCGTACTATATTTTTTTTCAACAGTATATAGTACGCAAAGCTAAAATATAGTACAATACTATATTTTATAGTACGGTTGGCAACCCTAATTGATGATGACGTCATCATTTAACATGACAAATGTCACGATATATGGAATTTAAGCGACCGCGCGACTCCCAATAATTAATATCGTTATAAATTATAGCTTATATGTTATTCTCATGCATAAACAATAATACTGTAGTTTCATTAAAATCCGTCCAGTAGTTTTTACGTGAAAGAGTAACAAACATCCAGCCATAGGATAGCATTTATTTAGATAACCCCCTTGAGTGACGCCTAGGTAGGTAGGTGTGTCACACTATCCGCGTATTAAGTATATGGAGAGTTTTATTACTTTACCGCCATACATAAATCAATGAAAATTGTACCTTCGGACTGGACTGAATAAACATTCATGTGGGCTGTGCTGATAAGCATATTTAGTATATAGGTAAGTGAACTGCCTACTTCATGTTTTGATATTTAGTAGGCACCTACATGCACTTGGAACGTGTACAATCTGATTCATAAATACATCTATACAAATAAATAAAATTGTAGATTTAACAGCTAGTTATATACTAAATGCCTAATGTACATACGATACTTATAAAGAATATATTTATTTTAATTTTATTTAATTTTTGTCTGCATATCCGTCTGTCTGCCTATTGTTCTTGGTAATCTACAATACTTACTGGCAGTAACTTAAGCTATTTCTTTATTTTCCGAAGTCCCATGTAAAAGAAGTCGTAGGTAACAGCTAGTCTATCTATTATGTGTAACAATCCTGCATCCCTTCGTTATGCACCTCTACCCAACCGTTCGGGGAATACAGGCGTGATGATATACTATAGTTGTTTGTTGCCAAGTCGGGATTTTGGAACTTTTTGAGTGAAAACAGCGGGATTCTTTCGTCGAAAGCGGGACATAGTAAAAAAAAAACGTATATTCAGAAGTTTTCAAATATTTATCTATTTATTTGAATTAAAATTACGTTTACGTGACAATAGATAGCAAAAATAGCCATAGACAATGTATTTCAATAAAAATATAATATTTTAAATGAGATTTACCCATTCGTTAAATAGTTGAGTCTTTTTTGTCTTCAGAATAAAAAAAAAACAGTAATCAAAATCAAAAAAGTTTCATACATAATATCATGGTCGAGTTATGTCCGAAAAGCGGGACTGAGCCTGTCCCGCGCGGGACATTTAATTTTGGTTTAAAAATCGGGACGTCTGGCAACGCTGGTACTACTTATCAAAGTTAGATAATTCATGATTTCCACCAAAATACGATACTAATCGCTTCTTATCTAAGCTGTTTTTATACTTTTTATGTATAAATATTTACTGATAATTTGTTAACATGGCGTGATATTGCAAGATAAAGCCGCGTGTCTAGGGTTCCGTACCCCTTTGGGTACTAAGAAAGAAAGGGTTAAAAGGGGACCCTATTGCTAAGACTTCGCTGTCCGTCCGTCCGTCTGTCACCAGGCTGTATCTCATGAACCGTGATAGTTAGAGAGTTGAAATGTTTACGGATGATGTATTTCTGTTGCCGCTATAATAACAAGTACTTAAACCGGCCAAGTGCGAGTCAGACTCGCGCACGAAGGGTTCCGTACCATTATCTATAAAAATGACAAAAAATCACGTTTGTTGTATGGGAGCCCTCTTAAATATTTATTTTATTCTGATTTTTAGTATTTTTTGTTATAGCGGCAACAGAAATACATCATCTGTGAAAATTTCAACTCTCCAACTATCACGGTTAGTGAGATACAGCCTGGTGACAGACGGACGGACGGACAGCGAAGTCTTAGTAATAGGGTTCCCGTTTTACCCTTTGGGTACGGAACCCTAAAAACAGAATAAAATAAATATTTAAGCGGGCTCCCATACAACAATTGTGTTTTTTTACCGTTTTTATAGATACTAGTACCTACGGAACCCTTCGTGCGCGAGTCCGACTCGCACTTGGCTGGTTTTTTAATACTTCCTTATGTTTTAAATCACTTCTTAAGTGGGGTATGATATGGTGGTATATGGTATGGTATGGTGGTATATCGACGCGTAAAAGGCGAAGTGACTTAAGCGCCATGTTGGGCGATATTGGGCCAAAATTTGTACCGAATAGATCCCAGATAACGAACACCACCGCCGTGGTCGACCCAGGAAAAGGTGGTGCGATGACCTAGACCGTTATCTGGAGGGATGGAGTGATATGACAGGAGATAAAGATGAGTGGATGAGAATGAGGGAGACTTTTGCCCAGCAGTGGGACAATATAAGTTAAAAAAAAATACCATGAATTATTTACACGATAATTTTGGTTCGATATTCAATTCAATATTTTTAACCGACTTCAAAAAAAAAAAAAAAGGAGGAGCTTCACATTTCCATCCGTATGTCAATAACATACGGATGGAAATGTTTTATAGTAAGTAGGTATGTATGATACAGCTTATCTCAGACGTTCGTTAACCGATTTTGAAAATGGTTGTTATGTTTGCCAGGGAATACTTCATGGTTTTTTTTTTTTTAAATATTTTCTGAAATAAACCAAATTTTTTGAATTTTACTATCCGGTATCCGGCCGGATACTGAATTACTATACGGTATCCGGCCGGATAGTGAAAACAAGGCCGGATAGGCCGAATACCGGATATCCGTTTCATCTATACATCTATACATACATACATACAAATAAATAAAATTGGAGTGTCTGTTTGTAATATCGAAATAACACTTTTTTACCAAATGTGTATGAAAGTATATACGATACCTATAATGAAAACGCAATTTTAAAAATTTTTGTCTGTCTGTCTGTCTGTCTGTTTGTTTGAGGTAAACTTCTAAACGGCTGAACCGATTTCAATGGGACTTTCGCTGGCAGATAGCTGACGTTCCAAGGCGTAACTTAGGCTACTTTAATTTTAGAAAAAGCATTAGGGTTCCGCGGGAAAAACATAATACCCATATTTCCGGGTAATCTCACTAAAGTCCACGCGGGCGAAGTCGCGGGCACAGCTAGTCTCTAATACAAACATACATACCTCATATAGAAATGGATGACGATCGCACGGCAATGCGTCTAGATAACTGAATTTTAGTTTGGGTGCGGAAATACTAGACACCAATTTAAGATGACAGGTATTGCGCAATATTAAATTCAGTTGCCGAGTGATACAGTTTTTGTGTGAGTCACACAATGACGCGGTGGGTCGTGCGTCGCGTGACACTATATCAAGGTTATATTGTGTGTCGCTAACAGCAGAAACGTTTATTCAGTCTCTGTGTCTGTTTCTATAGTACCTATTTTTCTTCTTTTTTTTACGAAATGATAAAATTTTAATGGAATAAGATGATAAATGGCTGCACCTGCGATTAGCGGTATTAATGCCAATAGCGAGTAACTAATAGCAAGGATACATTCAATACATAGGTACACATTATAAATGAAAATGGGAGAAAAGATAAAATTACGCATAGCTAATTTTAGATGGCCCTACTCCAGCATTACGTAAACTGTGGAGTGTATAAGTAAAGGAGAATCATTTCTGGGAAAAAAATTGAAAAAGTATCCAGCTGTATGCTATAAATAACAGTTCAAACACCTTCCACAATGGCGCTGGTGTCGACAAAAGGTATGGTATGAATATAGCAATTGTAGTTAAAAAATAGGGTTACACTACCTACTGTTGGCATCCCCCCATTTATTGGCTCTCATGTCTTTAAGTTAAAATAACAAGAAAAACCATTATTTTAACCGCTATTAACCGAAATATTGATAAATGAGTGGATTCTGTATAATCTGATATACTTTTTAGCGAAATAACGGGTCATAAGCGTTGTAGTGACTGATTTTCCCCGAGTAGGCGCTTGAGGTGCCAATAGTTGGAGGTTTTACCCTATATTATCAATAATATTATTGTCAAAATTGTCAAAATAATGCCACCTGATGCGATTTCGACGGACACTTTTAAATACACAGATGACTCTCTTTTTTACTTCTACACTCCATTACGTAAACTAAACATGATTATCGCGGTAAATTTGGACATTCGACATTTAAATGTCCTCAACTTTGAAAATTTTATAAAGACAACGTCTGTGCAGCCAGCAAAATATTAAATATAAAAAAATACATAAAAAATTTGCATACCGCTTGAGATATAAAGAGTTTCTTATATCTAAATCATTATTGAACACGACGGTGCAGTAAATCATACCTCATGTTATTCATTGGTTTAACTGTTTTGTCAGTAAATATATTTTAACCGCGCCGCGTTACGAAACAATTTGACCTTTATCAACATGATAATAGAAAACATTACAGGTTTTTTAACATATCTATGCATTATCATTATAATATACAATTGTCGTCATTCAGATTTATTCATGTAACGTTGGTATATTTTCACAAGTTCGCGAATGTCAATTTTAACTTTACAAACATGCCACCATTTTGTATGCCCATAATATTTTTAAACGGACTTTGCAGAATCAGAATCAGAATATTTTTTATTCATGTAAACCAATACAGGCACATAAGAATCGTCAATAAATACCTAATAATAATAGTATCTATCTCTACCCCTTTGTTCAACTTAAAATCCTTACAAACTTTATTAAAATTAGTAAAGATAATGTTGCTTTTTTGTTCTAAAATTATTTGAATTCGAATATACTCGTTACATAAAATAAACTAACCAAGTCAACTCATTTATTTATGTACAGACCTACGGCTTTGCATAGGCCGAATGAATTTATATCTGACTATTTTTTCATAGATATTTACCAAAGAGGTTATTAATTGAATAATAATACCCAAAATTAAGCTCTAATAAATACCTAGCCTGTTTTTCACTTTTTTTTTCAGCGACTATGTTCGGTCAAATGCCAATTTTGGAGATCGATGGGAAGCCGCACGCGCAGAGCATTGCCCTCGCCCGCTACCTCGGCCGCAAGTACGGGCTCGCAGGCGACAATGAGGAAGAAGCCTTCGAAATCGACCAGAACGTCGACTTTGTCAATGACATTCGCGCCAGTGAGTATTACATTTATCGGTAATTTAAAAAAAAACTAAATTATCATTAGCGCCATCTAGTAGCTAATGTATTGAATTACTAATGTATTTTTTTGTTAAGTTGGTAGCCCTGATCAGAACCTTTTTTACAGGGTGTGTCAGAAGTCCGAAATTATACTTTACCGCTAGCACGAGTATCGGACAACTGAATTGTATAATTTTTTTACCGAAATTCAACATGTTTTTTGAAACATTTTCAGTCGCCTATTTACAAACCTTGTAATATCTCGAGTCCTATGCGGAATGTTTATTTTCTTTTTGTGAATATTAGTAGCCACCCTTTGTAAATGCATTTTACTCAAATTAATAGGTTTGTGAATGTGCCTAAAGGCCACAACACGATACTTATGATAAGTATTCAAATGTCTGTAACTCAGAAACTATAGCTAGGTATATTTTGCCTTGACTATGAATCTACATACCTACCGTATATAACGTGAAATAACGTAACCTGAAATATTATTTCAAACTTCTGATACAAACTGTATATAAATAAAAATGTTTTTCAGTTTCTGACATAACATCTGCATCATATTATATATATTTACCTAATATCTGAATGTGTAGAGGCTGCCTCCGTGCACTACGAGGCTGACGAGGCCGTCAAGGCAAAGAAACAAGAGGACTTCGTCAAGAACTTGTACCCTGACCTCCTCGAGAAGCTCAACTCCATCGTCGTCAAGAACAATGGACACATCGCCGCCGGCAAGGTACTCTATTGACCATTAATCCGAGATTACCACTTGCTATGAAACGGTGAAGGAAAACATCGTGAGGATACCTGCACGTCTATGGAAAGGCGTGTGAAACCCGAACTGGGCCAGCGTGGTGGACTGTAGCCCAAAAATCTGTCTCATATTGAGGGAGAATGTGCCCGGTATAATAGCAATAGGCTAGCCCCATTTTACATTAGGGCCAAAATACATCGGCGAAGCGTCGGCGCACTACAGTGCACCTCTGCCTACCCCTTCGGTGAATACATAGGTGATGACGTATTTCTATGTCAATTAATATTTGTTGTCTGGTAGTTCATTCCTTGTCTAAACAGTGCCGTAAAATTGAAATGATTATAATAATAATAATAATACATCATCACGCCTGTATTCCCCGAAGGGGTAGGCAGAGGTGCACTGCAGTGCGCCCACACTTCGCCGATGTATTTTGGTCCCAATGTAATAGGGGGCGAGCCTATTGCCATTATACCGGGCACACAGGTTTCCTCACGATGTTTTCCGTCACCGTTTCTTAGCAAGTGATAATCTCAGATGAAAATGAGATTCGCACATGGAACCCAGAGGTGGGAGCCGGGGATAGAACCTGCGCACTTTGATTGCAAAGCGTGCGTTCGACCACTCGGCTACCACTGCTATGATTATACTGAAATGATTATACTACATTAATAGTCTACTACTTAAAAGGGTCCTCAAAAAAAAAACACTGGAAGTGAAATAAACCAAAAGATACGAAGTAAATTGTATGACTGTTGTCCACATCATGTCACACCATATTTATTATCAATGGTATATGACCAATGAAATTCTTACTATATAGAACATCATTGGGGTCAAGATATAAATATATCTCCCGAGACTGGTAGACGTTTTTCAAGTGATAGTGTTTTTTACAACGATTTTCACGCATACAATACTGCTTGTATTGGTACAAGCATCATTTGTATTACATCTCTGAAACGGCATAAATATGAAAAAAAAAAACAATTTCCGAAATTGCTCAAACTACTACGCGAAACGGGTACGGGTTTTTTAAACTTTTTTTTATCTTTCTAGTTGACCTGGGGTGATTTCGTCGTAGCCGGCCTGTTTGACTACCTGAAGATGATGCTTCAAATGCCGAATCTCGAAGACAGATACCCGACTATCAAGAAACTCGTGCAGAACGTATACTCCATTCCACAAGTGAAGGCTTACGCCGACGCCGCGCCCCACGCTGATTATTAAATACCTATTTCCATGATGTACTGCCAACATTAAAATATTTTAAAGAGTTCTTAGTGTAACGTCAATAGATGGCGTGATAAGAACATTTTAAATTTGAATTACTGACAGTGAAACAAAACTCTTTGGGTTATTTACATCTAATTATGTTGGCAACTCATACCTTTATGTGGGTGGACAGGAGAATCGTAAACTACCAAGGTACTTCGAGAGTTCTAGCTGAGTTGGATATAACATGCTTGCACAGATATAATAATTCTATAAAGGCATCGTTTTCCAGAAATACGAAATTAATTGGCACTTACTTGACAATTAATTTCGTATTCTTACTTACGTACGAGTATCTATCTATCAGCCAGAGACGTCCACTGCTGGACATAGGCCTCCCCCATAGACCGCCACAAATTACGTTCTTGGGCTTTATGCGCCCATCGACTCCCGGCGGCCCTGGTGAGGTCGTCCGTCCATCTGGTCGTACGAGTATATACTTACGTAATTTTTTGTGTCTATTCTCAAATGTAAAACCTGTTATGATTTTTCTTTTTATATACCTATTAGTTGTTAAGGCGAATTAAAAAAAACTTTTTTTATTTAAGTTTGTAGTATTATTTTTTTCCATTATCAGATCCAGCGGGATATCGATAGACTTTCTTTCTAATCGTGTAAAATTTTATTATTTTTTACTGGGATCGATAGTTGGCATATTATAGATAGGCCTTTCTTATATTTTAGTCGTACTATTTGGAATTTAATATGTAGGTACTACTTGAATTATTTTGAATTTGGAAAAAAAACTACAACGCGCCTTTTTTGTGAAAAACAACAACCTCTTTTAAAAGAAATGCTGTTTTAAAACTTTACGTTAGTCTATGGTTTGAAAAATAAAGATTTTATTTCACGTAGAAAAATATGTCGATTGTATTTATGGGAGGATTTTTTTTGTTATCGCTCGATTGGAGTATATTATCAAATCATTCGAGTCCCTTTATCAGTGAAAGACCAAACAACCTGTCGCGAGCTACGGACATACGAACCTGTGATACGAACAAGGTAACTGATTTTATCTAAGAAGTTTTTCCTACTTCTTTTGCAAAGCGATTATTTTGATATAAAATGGTGGATGAACTTACTACTTTTATTTCTGTTATTCAGCTCAGGTTTTTATCTAGATGTCTTACACCAAAATTTGAAAAATAACCATACTTTTGCAGTGATATTGTATAAAAGTTTAGTACAAAAAATAACATTGTAAGCGTTTAGTATGATAGGGTAAAAACCCCCAGCTATTGGCACCTTAAGCGCCCCCTCGGAGAAAATCAGTCACCAAAACGCTCTATGACCCGTTATTTCGCTAAAAAGGATATCAGATTATAGAATATCCAGTCGTTTTTTAATTTTTCGAGATTTTTGTAAAAAAAAAATATTATAAACATAAGTTTTTTACATTTGTTCCAAAATTTTCCGATTACCCGGTTACTGGCACAAGTACCGGTCCTTAAGAAAATGCGTAAAAAACGGCTTTTTAGTGTATGTCCCAAACAACTTAAAGTTTGTACTAATGAAGTCTGAGTTTGAGGTTAAAGTTAAGGGTTTTAGATTTAAAAATGTACAATCTTTCCATTTTTGACATAAAATCAGGGGTTAAAGTCATGGTTTTCTTGTTATTTTAACTTAAAGTCATGGGTGCCAATAAGTGGGGGGACGCCAACAGTGGGTATGGTTACCCTATATGGTTACAAGCGTGATATGTCGGTAGATACAAAATGCCATTTTCCGGACACGATTTGTGGGTTCCTAAAGGAAACGGAATCCTTATAGGATCACTTTGTTGTCCGTCTGTCTGTCAAGGCACTTTTTCTCAGAAACGCGTGAAGGTATCAAGTTGACAGAGACATTTATAACAGAGACTTATCTGCGGTCCCTTGGTGCCCTAAAAAAAATCAAACTTCTAGGTTAACGCAATCAAAAGATACGGCGGTTGCATTTTCAGTTTATTAGCACGAAACTCAAAAACCTAAAGGGTACTTTCCGTTGACCTAGAATCATGAAATTTGGCAAGAAGCAAGGTCCTATAGCACAAATAAAGGAAAAAATCATGACAACTGTAAATTTATTGTTAGAAAATGTTTTTTGCGATTACAAACTTATTTTGTAGTTAAATTTGGCCAAAATACGTCGCATCGTTTGACGAACCAAACACGAGAGTTTGGACCAATGGTGAGGCGTTATTAAAAAAAAAAAACACCGCGTGTAGCAGTGTGGTAAAGAAAGTAAAACGGTTTTATTGCGCTCCTGAAAAGTTGCGTATTTTGACATCCACGGTGTAAGAACTTATGCGACGATATCTCTGTCTACCTCTTTGGATAATAGGGGTGTTTAGATAGGCTACAGGACTTGCATTATTTTTCAGAATCATGGCAAAGGTAGTTTACTATTATTTCTCCGTGAAGGCCTTGGGCGAAGGAGTCCGTCTTCTCTTAGCTTACGGCAACCAAGAGTTTGAAGACCGAAGAATAACTACGGAGGAATGGCCTGCTTTAAAACCAAGTGAGTATTATAAGATAGGCACTTTATATTGGAAAAAAAGCAGATGTGAAGATACTTATCCCAGGCAGGAGCTGAACAGTGAATACCTTAAATATATTATTTTTTTCGAAAAATACTGCTCTAGGGCCGTTCCGCCACTTCTTATTCCCCCATTATACTCATATTGTTGTTTCAATAGTGACTGTAATTGTTTTGACAGACTTGGCACTGAGTTTACTGTCAAAATAAAAAATAATAATCGTGTAGGCCAAAAAGCAATTTCAAATAGTCAGATTCTACCACCGGTTCGAAATGCTGCTTCCACTGAGAAGAGCCGGTAAGAAACTCAATGGTTAATAGTAATGTCTCATATAATCAAAATGATAAATAGTAAGGATTGCGAGTAATACATTCTCAGGAGCTCGCTATGAGAGCAGACACCACCTTGTCAAAAACCGAAAGTAATATTAAAATCATTGCTGCAAGACTGGGAGCTCTAATCCTCTAATTGTCGCCGCCGGCAATTACGAGCCAGACCCCGCGCACACCCATTGTTTATAATTACGTACGGTAATGAAGATAACAAAACACGAATTTATTATCTATCAATAGATTAGTGTTACATGAATGACAGGGAGGGGGTGGGTTATAACGACGTTCCCTCACCACGTATCACCGAGGGGGGGGGTATCTAATCTAATTAACGCGATAACTGTATCGGGGGCGGGGGGGGGGGGGGGAATCACGTAGTCTCAAATAGTAGGTAGTAGTAGATATTACTAGGTACCTTTGACTATATAGTCAAAGCTAGAGGTACCTACCTACTATTATCTCGGTATGTTTTATCTACACAGCAACGATGTTCGGCCAGTTGCCGGTGCTTGAGATCGACGGCAAGAAGCATACCCAGAGTGTCGCCATCGCGCGCCACCTCGGCCGCAAATACGGGCTCACCGGTGGCAACGACGATGAAGACTTCGAAATCGACCAAAACGTTGACTTTGTCAATGACATTCGCGCCAGTAAGTGTTTATCTACTATTTTGAGCTACAAGCAAAAACCCGAAAATTGATATCCCTCGAAATTATGAAGAACCACAGATTTGTTTTTTTTTGTATCTTGATAACTATAAATGTTAGAAAAATAAGACCAAGACTGGCATGTCTTGTTTTCGACTACATAAGAAGTTATTTTTGTGAATACACACAATTTTAAGATACAAGAATATATGCAGACATTGATCTCCATCTATCCCATGGTGCCTTATAAAGTTGGTACCGCGGTGCCTACCAAAATTCAATTAGCAATTACTCATCATGTGAGTTTTTTGCTAATTGTAAGTTAGGTTATAAATATTGTAATTGTAATATTGAAATTGTTATACTGTCTACAGAGGCAGCGTTCGTGCAATACGAAACTGACGAAACTATCAAAGAGAAGAAACATGCGGACTATAGTAAGAACGTGTACCCTGACCTCCTCGAGAAACTCAATGCAATTGTTGTCAAAAATAATGGACATGTCGCACTTGGCAAGGTACTAAAACCTTTTTTTCTTAAAACCCTAGCACACTTGCTTAAGGGTGCGCGCATCATAATTTTTGCCAGTACCTACCAAAATAAACTCTGTTTGCAAATAATATACATTAAATTTCAGTGTTGAAAGCCACGCGACCAAGCATCAAAATTCACTCCCAATGTCAATGGCATTGCGTTGAAAAATGAGCTTGTCTTAGCCAATACACTTCGTCAGTATTAGAATTTCTTGACGCATGCACGTGATACGCTCTAGTCTACTCGGGACTTCAATTTTGGGATAAAAACAGAAAAACATGTCTGTTTTTCAATTCTACTGCTTTACCGGCAGTCGATTGAAACTTTTTAAATAGCTGGTTGAGATATATTTTTTGCTTTTTTTCAGTTGACATGGGGTGATTTTGTCGTCGCCGGTATGCTTGACTATCTGAAATACATGATGCGAATTCCGGATCTCGAAGAGAAATATCCGATGCTCAAAACTCTAGTACAAAATGTGTACTCTATCCCCCAGGTGAAGGCTTACGCTGATGCCGCGCCGCCTTCACCCTTGTGATTGAACATTCAATTGTTATAAGTTATCTCTTAAGTGTTCGTAATTAGATTTAAAATAAAAACAAGTTAAATAAGCTTTTTGTTTGACTCATCCCACACCTTATGCGTACTTGCTTACCTAAAAGTTTATTTTCGATCGAGAGGTAGAGGTTTCAGTTTTGATATCTACTCATAACATTAATATTAAATTATCGACGTCAGGCCAAGGAATGAAGCTAAGTTGCAAATGTTCACAGGAATAATATTTTTGAGAACAACTCACATTCATATAATGAGAAAAACACAAAAATGTATATCCTTATTAGAAAAAAGCAACCATGGAGTTTCTTGCCCATTATTCTCCATAGGAAATGCATTCCGAATGGGTGGTAGAGATACTATTATTATTATTTATTGACGATTCATAAGTGCCTGTATTGGTTTACATGAATAAACAATTCTGATTCTGATTCTGAGATATTATTGCCTATAGCTTGCAATTATTCAAAGATATTGGGTATTAATATATTGCTTTGTTTTTAGGTGGTATTCGAATTATTCCAATGTTATAACGAGGGGTGAAAAGCTATTTGACATAAATGCAACATTTTTTTAACCTTACAGAAGAGCACACTCATTTGACGCAGAAAAACTTGCTTATTCCAAATGTTTTATAAGTCAATGTCGCTTAAACCAAATAGCCGTTCATGCTTCGATATTATTCGCGATGCCTTATAGTTAGCGTCACGACGCCTTAGTATGACGCCAAATAATGAGCGGCGAGACATGGTCAGGGCCTCGCCTAGAGTAATTAGCGTCGCGATGCCTAATTGTTAGTGTTATTATTTATACACAGCTGTCGATGTCTCGCTACTGCCTGTTGCCACGCGGCGATTGGGAGCCCTTCGTCACGCTAAACATATATCACCCATGATGTGTATGACTCAGGGGTATTTTGGTTTTCGAAGCAACGATAGATATGCTTACTACGATACAGTTTGTCATAATGTCTTATCTACATTTTATGCGAACTCATTGTCCCATTACAAGTTGAATATTCGGAAATTATCGCGCAATAGTATGATCGTGACAAGCACCCATATTAATACATCAGTAAAGGGCTACACGTCCTCGGCTTCGCACATCTTACCTAAGATCAATTCAAAACGTGAGTAGAAAATTACTTACAGTTACTTAATTATTTTTTTTGTAGTTTGAAATGTATATAGCAGTGGTAGCCGAGTGGTCGAACGCACGCTTTGCAATCAAAGTGCGCAGGTTCTATCCCCGGCTCGCACCTCTGGGTTCCATGTGCGAATCTCATTTTCATCTGAGATTATCACTTGCTAAGAAACGGTGACGGAAAACATCGTGAGGAAACCTGTGTGCCCGGTATAATGGCAATAGGCTCGCCCCCTATTACATTGGGACAAAAATACATCGGCGAAGTGTGGGCGCACTGCAGTGCACCTCTGCCTACCCCTTCGGGGAATACAGGCGTGATGATGATGTGTTTGAAATGTAATGTGTAATGTGTGTGTGTGTGTGTAATGTAATGTTTGTGTTCCAAAATTCAAGATATTTTTACACATTGATGCGCATCTCTGTACATAAATATGCATCAGCCCTAAGTTACTTATGACCAAAACCAATAATTATTTTGACAGAGTTATTAAGGCAACTGTGGATTTGCCTTTTAATGAGTATAAATTAGTTTTCTGCTGTTTGACTGTGAAGGCGCTGCTGTATTCGTCATTACGAATATATGAAGCATGGAGATATGAAGAATTCGACAAACAATAAACTTAGATAAAAATAAATCATTCTAGTTAGTGTGAAACTAGGCGTTGCCTGTATTTTGGGTCTCTGTGTTAAGATTATATGAGAAGTTAATTAAAATGCAAAATAGGAAATTAATTATTTAAATAGGTGTATTCTAATCAAGTATTTTTATCTTTTTTTCAGAGCCATGCCGAAATATGTTTACTATTATTTCCCAATAAAGGCCTTAGGCGAAGGAGTCCGCCTTCTACTAGCCTATGGTAAAGAGGGGTTCGAGGACCGAAGATTAGGTGGAGACACCGAGTGGCCCGCTTTCAAACCACGTGAGTAAATTTTCCATCCACGTTCTTAAACTCTACCATTATTATCAACATTCGCTGTGAGTCTCTACTCGCCATTTGAACACCAATCTCTTCATAAAATAATTGTATGACAAATTGTTAGTACCTTTATTATGTACGAGATAACTGTATTTTGTATTATATTTCACCATAATTTACTTATTATAGATTGTTGACTAGATCACCTGGCGAACTTCGTATCTCCAACTCTCGACCGCACAAAATATTAAAAATTAAAGTTCCATTAATTTTTTTTTTAATTCTAAAAGAAGAGTTTGCGGGTCAATTACATCAAACTCTTCGAGACTTGATGTTTCGCTAGTATACAATAGTAGTCTTTGCGCTAGTTTCACTATGGCTCGCTTGTTTTATTCGGCCAGTCTCTGTGTTACCATCAAAAGTCTTCAGCAAATTTAAAACTGCGCATGAAAGAGGTAAGCGCTTTAACTTTTTTACTCTTTAATGGAACCTAATATTGGAAACTAACGGGTCAGAAGACTAATGCCTTGTGAAATAAATCCAACATTGTCTTTTCGCGGACTCACTTGCGATCGGACTGACTTCTGCGCGCGCGCACCATCCTCCAGCAACACGCGCCGCTAGCGCGCGCGCTGCGTGCGCTCAACGCGGTGTCCTTACACATTGATTTGTTTGACTGTACATTGGGTGAATTCACAAAGGTCGCATATCGTGTGCTGTTGCATGATGTATGATGGATGGGATAAGTTAAGTTAACTAATTTGACTCATCCTATCTATTAAGAGTTCTGTATGTTTACAATTTACAATTTTACTATACTACACTATTGAATTAGGTTAGCCTGTAATGATAGATGTAAGTGATGAATAAATAAAATAAATAAACAAATAAAAATAATTTAGAACAGGTTCTTCATGAGCATGAACGTAACTGGGGACCAGGTACAGGAACATCGAGAGTGCTCCTTTGGTGATTTTCTAGAGTTTTGTTTATACATTCTGAAAAGTCCCTGTTAAAATGTATTCTGTGAATTTTTTGCGTGTTTTGTGGTAAAAAAAATCCAGTTACGTTTACATTTTTTGTATAAAATATCGAATTTTGAAGTAAATTTTGACACATAAAGTTTGACGTCTGTATATTTCTTAGTCTTCATTTCATGATATACTATTTAATATAGCAGCTGTCCGACACTCTAAAGGTAAATCTGACGGACGCGTACTCTTGCCCTGCTGTTTAGCTAAATTCATTAAAACTTTGTAGGCTTCAAGTCTCGTAAATTCATTTTGTTGGCGTCCTCTTGCCCTCCTAACACTAAGTCAGCCGGTCGGAGCCCAGAAAGAACTACGTCAGCAGGCTGAGTCAGGTCCTGCTGAGGCAAAGTGCCTCCATGGATCTTTAACGACTCCATGAAGCCACAAACCTCTCTTCCTGCAAAGCATATGTATAGATTTAGGGTTTTAGTTTTACACTTAACGAGGTCGGATCCCTTCCCTACATCACATATACCCTTTCATCAGTAGTTTCTTTATTTGAATATGTTTGTCAAATAATTAAATGATAAAACAACTTTTGATGTCATGACAAAAATGACCAATATGGATTCTAATTCTAACTCATTCACTTTTGATTAGCGCCTACAAAAATAAAAATTCAATGATTTCCTACGGGTTGCGTATATTTTACATGATATTTTACAAGCAGATGCGTCACATTACACATAATCGTTTCTGGGAGTTCAATTGTTGATGTAAACGATCAAGTTTTGTGTTTTGTTCATATACACATACATACATTGACTGCTAAAATCATAACGCTTCCTTTTGGCTTCACCTTAGTCGGGAAAAAATTCCGCAAATTCATTCACTTTTGATTAGTGCCAACCCTAACAACGAAATTTTAAAATTCGATATTTCCGAGTTCCTACGTGTTAAGCATCTGATATTTTACAGGCAGATTGGCATAACACTAATAAACATTATGTGTTAAAATTAGATGCTGATCTCCATAAAAAACGTAACAAAAAAAATATTTCTGAATGACTGAAAAAAATACACAACTTTCTCCTTTGTTCACCTAGAAATCAATTAGATGATTCCAAAAATAGCAGTTAGTTGGTTTTATAGCATGCTATAATTGACTATAAGGCTATAATTGACTTTTAATAAACTAAAAACTTTAGCTTACATATGAAGTTACAACTTTTTTTGGGTTTTGTGGAATATCCAAAGAAAATTAAAAAAAATCATAACTTCGGTTCTAAAATGAATTGACTTCTAGGAGTTCTATTCTAGCATTCAAAATAGCGTATACTTTCGATTAAGAATATAAAAAAGGGACGTCCGATTTTTGGGTCATTTTTCATATTTTTTTCAGTCAGTTAATTATTTTTCAAGAAATTAGCCTTGGTTGGAGTGCACTCTGCGCTCGCCACTACTCCGGTAAAGCTGTAAAGGCAACCTCACGGCCAACAGCGTAGTCCATTAAAAAAAAAGTAAAAAAGGCGGCAAACTATGACCCCGCAACGGGCGACAGTAAGTCATGATATAAAAAAAAAACGTCAAAAGGGCGGCAAATTATGAATCCGCCCCGGGCGACAGTGACTCACGCTACGCCACTGGCCAGGGGTCGGCAACCTGCGGCTCGCGAGCCACATGCGGCTCTTTAGATCCATACGCAAGTATTATTTATTTTATAAAAAAACGTTCTGAATCGATTAACGAGGATTAGGCACCATTTCTTTTTACAAAAAGAAATGGTAAATTACATTTTTTTTTGGAAAAAAATTTGTTTGTCAAAATATGTACCTGCTATTTATTGTTGGCAAGAAACATTTTAGTCGCTCATTAAAAATTTTGTAAATTGTAATTTTTGGCTCTTCCGAATTAAAAGGTTGTCGGCCCCTGTTCTAGATAGATTGGGTCCTTTAAAGATACCACGAGATTTTTTTCATTACACTTTTGGCATTACAAAGCATTTTACAGAACTAAAGTGATGTGTAATGTCATTGTTAATGGATTAAAATGTTATTAATATGTAAGTATTGAAGTAGGTAACGTATAACTATACTTTATTGCGATAAATACCGTATTAAATATAATAATCAATCAATCCGGTCATGTTTGCTGGCCAAACCAAACCTCGGTAATGGAAACTACCTACTTATCAAAAGATTGCAGATATACCGATTGTACGATACAAGATTATCAAAGTCATTGTTTACTAAGACCTACTTTTATATGTACCGAACAAAATGCGCCATCAAGATACGCATATCTTTTACCAATACCAAAACGAACCTGCATATTCCCTGAATAGATAGGTCAGGTGCACTGCACGCACATCGCTAATGCATTTTGGTCCCAATGTAATAGAGGACGAACTTGTTGCCCATTCTCCTCAATACAAGGTTTATTTGGGCAACAGTCCACCACGCTGGCTCAGTGCAGGTTGTTTAACTTGCGTCGCGGTGCATGCGAAAGCGATCCCGTGGCGCCCCGATGGCAGGGTATCCATAAAGGATTTTCCGACGTTAAAAAAAAAAAAAAAAAAGGTTGTTTAACTTCCCACGTCTTTTGATGGACATTAAAAAGTACAAAATGTTGTTTTTCCCAGACACAACTTTCGGCCAGATGCCAATCCTAGAGATTGACGGCAAACAGTACGCGCAGAGCATCGCCATCGCCCGCTACCTTGGCCGCAAGTACGGGCTCGCCGGCGACAACCTGGAGGAAGACTTCGAGATCGACCAGAACGTTTACTTCGTCGATGACATTCGCGCCAGTGAGTTGCAAGAATCAGATTTTTTTTATTCATGTTAGCCAATACAGACATTATAAATCGTCAATAAATAATAATAATAGTATCTCTACCACCCATTCGGAATGCATTGCCTATGAAGAAGAATGGGCAAGAAACTCCATGGTTGCTCTTTTCTTAATTAGCAATTATACAATATATAGTTTAATGAGATTAATTAAATATACAAACTATGTGCTGTGCAAGATTTAAAGGTAGTAAGGACGAGGAAAACGGGACAAGGAACATCAATACACGACATCACATCCCCCTAACATAGTCGTTGTGAAGTTACCGTGACTACTATTTTAGGCATTACAACACCTTTATCAATTGATAGCTAGACTATGACTAGTCTAATGGTTTCAAGGTAACTTAAATGTCTAATTTCTACACTGGTCAGATTTTAGCTACTTTAAATGTCTTAGAAAAGTAAGTAATAACAACTACACAACGATAGTGTTATGGTACTTGGGGATCAGATATCCTCGACCATTTTTACGAAATAAATAAAATGATCATATTTAATGAAATAAGATGAGGAAAGGCTCCACCAGCGCTCAGCGGGTATTTTAGCCAGTGTCAAGTAATTAATAGCAAGGGCAAATTCAATAAATACACATTACATATAAAAATGGGTGATGACAGTGATAAACAAGGCGGATGAATCCACTTTCGATCTATTCCTTCCATTCCTGGGCGTGACATTTGTCATGAAATAATTTTCAGTGTCGTTCTTTCTGACATTGATGATTAAGTCATGAGTCTAAGCGAAAAATGTCACGATATATCGATTTTGATAGTTGATTCCCTATTTTAGCCCGGACCAACATTATATCATCAAAACATCTGATTGGTGGTTTGACTCTCTCCATATGTCCTTTTTGTCAGTTATCGTCCTCCTCAGAAAGAACCACATCAATACTATAACTATTGCCATCTTGCTCGCCCAACTATAGAAAGGATGGTAATAGTGCCGTGTTCACAGAGTATTATAATATATGGCCGAGTTGTTTAGATTGATTTTAACAGAATAAATACAATTATAAATTATTGTTTTTAAAATATTATCGTCCATATCCTCCACTTCATGATGTAGAACAATTCAACTTGTATTAACAGAGGCAGCTCTCGCACATTACGAGCCTGACGCGGAGTACAAAGAGAAGAAACATGAAAATCTCAGCAAGACCTTGTATCCAGACCTCCTGGAGAAACTAAACGCGCTTGTTGTCAAAAATAACGGACACATCGCTCTTGGCAAGGTATGTATTATACCTTCATTAATATTATTTATCACGCTTACTCTACAATAATTAAAAGTATATTGTAACTTTCCATAAAAAGCGAGCTTTACATGCCTGATTTTTTCTTTCAGTTGACTTGGGGAGATTTCGTCGTTGCTGGTATGTTTGACTACCTGAAGAAAATGCTCCGAATTCCCGATCTCGGGGAGAAATACCCGATGCTGAATAAACTAGTTCAAGATGTCTACTCCATCCCCCAAGTGAAGGCTTTCGCTGATGCCGCGCCCCCGGAAGTGTAATCTAAATACAACAGTGCTTTTCGTTTTTATTTTATTTTAAACTGTTACCTGTGATTGTTACCTGTTTTCCGAGTAAACTTAGAAAAAAAAAATTAAGAAGAAAACTTGTCTTAATTTACTGTATAAAACACCAATTATATGCAGTCCCGAAAGTATAGAACGCCCCGTCGAAACCAACCCAGCCGTTATAGAGATAACCCATAACAAAAAGGATTGAAATTTTGTTTTCTATATGAGTAAGTACCTTCGTATCACAGCTAGTTTAATTTGGTAGAAACAAAAATCAGAACTATTATAAAGAAGTTTTGAAAACTGTATTATTAGATCAAAACATTTTTCTTACTTATTTTGTACACGATGTGGGTAGTACAAAATAAACGTCACCGGCGACTGGTATAAAAGGCCTGCGCGAGCGCCTATCTGCAGGGTGATTTTAAAACACTCGGAATCGAATTCGGAAACGGAATCGGATCTTTCCGTCACGGATTCCAGCCATCGCTATTTTGATTTCCGTACTCGACGATTTTTGACATTTCTCGTCGGATAAACCCATCCGAATCGACGGAAAGTTTCCGACACCTTTTTCCTCGCGGAAAGCTTCCGAAATTCAACAAAAACATAAATAAAATACCAAATTTAAGTGTTATCTAAATACTTGCATAATATTTAAGGTAAGTCAGTACTAAAGAGTTTAAAATAAACCCATTAACGTTGTTTTATGGCCCTTTACATTATTGTGAAAATTATTCCCTTTTAAATTGTATTTCTACCATTTCTACCATTTTTAAACGTTCTTTGTAAACGCACACAATCTTTCCGACGTCGGAACTTTCCAATTGGCCCTTCCGTCCGCTATTCAAAATCGCGTTTTGACATACCGTCGGAAACGGAATCGACAACTCGAAGTTTTCGATTCCGTTTCCGAATTCGATTCCGAGTGTTTTGAAATCACCCTACTGTATGGTGATTTTACTGGATATTTGACTATTTATTTATTTGACTATTGGACGGAAAGGCCAATCGGAAAGTTCCGACGTCGGAAAGATTGTGTGCGTTTACAAAGAACGTTTAAAAATGGTAGAAATGGTAGAAATAAAATTCGATTACAAAATAGTTATTAATACGATTTTTTTGGACCAAAAAGGCTTATATAAACACACTTATCATAATTATAAAAATGGAAATTGATTACCTATTTAAATTATCGATTTAAAACTTACTCTCCTTCATTATTTTTGGTTATAACGAACCTCGAAAATTTTTACTGATACGTCAAAGTGAAAGTGAAGGGTAACATCACGCCTTTGCAACCATGAAGTTTCAGAGGTACGTCATAGATGGCGTATGGCGCTGTATTTCGGTAAATAAAAACACAACCACGAAGTGAATAATGCAGCACGATTGTTTGCCGGCGCTGCACAGCAGCCGCCCTATGTTGTCTCCTATAAGATAATATTCCATCCTATCGAAGGTTGAAGGGAATAATTTTCACAATAATGTAAAGGGCCATAAAACAACGTTAATGGGTTTATTTTAAACACTCTTTAGTACTGACTTACCTTAAATATTATGCAAGTATTTAGATAACACTTAAATTTGGTATTTTATTTATGTTTTTGTTCAATTTCGGAAGCTTTCCGCGAGGAAAAAGGTGTCGGAAACTTTCCGTCGATTCGGATGGGTTTATCCGACGAGAAATGTCAAAAATCGTCGGGTACGGAAATCAAAATAGCGATGGCTGGAATCCGTGACGGAAAGATCCGATTCCGTTTCCGAATTCGATTCCGAGTGTTTTAAAATCACCCTGCTGGTCATTCGTCGGTTGGCGCTCGAGCAGGAAGGTCGTTGGCGTTCGTTACGTATCTCAGCTAAGTGGTTATTTTATTTATGGTTTCCTTATTGCTGTGGATCGTTTCCTTTGTTTAAATGGTGAAATTATTATAAAGCTAAAAATGAGATTATTTATAACTTGTTAAATGTGACGATTTGATTAAGTTAAGTTTATTAGAAATCTGTTATAATTTTTTTAATCAATTACACTTCTGGTTCCTAAAAGTATTTATTTTTTCTTCACGCCATAGAAACCGCCATGGAAACTGTATCAACGGAGTTTCCAACGCTTTGTAAATTTTTGTCCACTTGTTTCTTCGTTACCGAGTTTTCTACTTGTTGTATCGTGTCCATGAGCGGTAGATCCCTGGTTTCAGGAGTTAGGCTTAGGAGACCACCAGACAGTATAGCGGAGCAACCGAAGAAAATTGATGGCAAAACCGGTGATACTGTGTTCTGAAAAAAAGTCATAGCAATATGTAGAGCAGTCGCAGATAAACATTTTGCTATGAATAAATAAACAGGTGACGTTTTTTGTTACCAATCTCTACATGTGGATAGATAGAAAACTAATATTCCACCTCTTAAAGTAATACAAACGAAGCATGCGATTTAAATTTATTTTTTTACTATATAAATTTAATTATCTCTAACAGTGATTAGAGATCTCTACTACTACTCTATTAAGATCTCTACCAGGCAAATTTTATACACCAGTTGAATAACTATGTACTTGCAAACTGCAAGTTTGATAAAGAAGGAACAATATATGTGAGATAAAACTGTGTGATAAGTTTTACCAGTATGGGTGTTAATGGTGCGAGCATCCCCCCCGCCCTGGAGGCGAAGGCGCAGAGTCCCAGCAGGGAGCCCCGCGCGCTGGTGGGGAACAGCTCCATGGAGTAGGTGATGGCACCCGTGAAGCACGCCGATATCACCACTTTGCTTATTAGGAATGCTGTGATCTTTCCCCATGTGTACGCTGCAAGAAATATATTTCATAATGCGAAAACAATAAATTTTGTGACTAAATAAGAAGCAGTGGTAGCCGCGTGGGCAAGAACACCCGCCTTGAACGTAAGGGGTGCAAGTTCAAATCCCAGGCCCGCACCTCTTTGATAATTTTCATGTGTGAATGTCATTTTCAACAATGATTACCACTTGCTGAATGGTGAAGGAAAACATTGTGAAGAAACCTGCACGTATATAGGAAGTGAAGTTCACCAACCCGCACTGGGCCAGGGTGGTGGACTATGGCCCAAATCTCCCTCGTATTGAGGGGGAATGTGCCCGATATAATGGCAATAGGCTCAACCCCTATTACATTGGGACCAAAATACATCGGCGAAGTGTGGGCGCACTACAGTGCACCTCTGCCTACTCCTTCGGGGAATACATGATGATGATGTATTTAAATAAGAAACTTAAAGGAAATTATTAGCTGTCACTCGTCATCAATATCTTTAATATCAATCGACTATCACCATGGTCTCAATGGAGTACTTACAAACAGGGATATAAGCTGACACAACGCACGTGACACCAGAAATAATGTACCCAACCATCAAGGGCAGCTTCCTTCCGACTTTATTCATCAGATACAATGAGATCAGCTCCCCCGGGAATGACATCACTGTTGCCAACAAGAAATTCGTGTATTTATCCCCAGGAAGCCACACCGAGTTGATCATTAGCCCATAATACACGAAACTCGCTGTAAATCTGCATACAGCAGCCACCAACATCCGTTTCATTAGCTCTTTAGACGTAAAAATATCTATATATCTCTCTTTTATTTCATATTCTATTATATTTAACTTAGCTTTCAACTTATTTTCATCAATATTAGCGAGTTCATCGTAATCTATATTAATATTATTCATTTTGGCTATACGTTTCATGGATGCTTTGGCATTTTCAATCCTTCCTCTAACGATTTGCCATCTAGGGCTTTCGTGAAGGAGGAATATGTACGTAAGGAAGAAAATTAAAGGGCCGTTTATGATGTGGATCAAGGTCTTCCAATAGGGCACGAACATAGCGATGCAAGCGAATATAGACTCTCCCACGTAGATGGCACAGGCGAAGATGACTCCAGACAGTATCCTGTACTTCTTTCCAGCGATTTCTAGCACTGAATACAGATAATTAATAGTGTTATATTTTTTAATTTTATTTATACAGAGTGTATCCGAAGTCTGAAAAAATACTTTGGGTACATACATGGTAGCTCATATGTGGATGCTAAGTGAAGACAGCTTATACCTCACTATCATAGTTCTTGAGATAGAGACCTTAGAATATTTGTCGCAGGTATCATGTTCTGGCCTTTGAATACATCCATAACCCTATACAGCAGTGAAATCTACACTTAGGAGTCACCCCACAAATTATATTTTTAAAAACAGAACATACAAAATTTTAAATAGGACTCGAGATATAACGAGATTTAGAAATTGACGACGAAAAAAAAGTTAAAAAAAAACATGGTAGAAATTTCGATCAAATTTTTTATTCAACCAGTTTTATACCCGATACTGATGCAAACGTTAAAGTATTATTTCGGACTTCTGAAACACCTGTATATATACCAGTGTATGTATGACAAAATGCAAATAGCAAGGTCTTTGGTATGTGAATAGCTTCGAATTTTGAACGCGAAGTAAAAGTAATGTCGACAATATCCTTATATTCTAGAAATATTGAATTCCCTGCTTGCGTAAGACCGTCATTGTTCTTGATAAGGCAAAATACCTTTAAGTTTTGAAATTAAACTATTTTACGGATTTTATCGCGTTTATTTACTATTTTATTTTCCTGACGTTTCGGCTGCTTTACAGCAACCATGGTCACGGGGGCACTGAGGTCCTGATGTCATAGTTAATAACTGGGTACCCTCATATTTAGTTGTTGTTTGCGGCCCGATCCACGCAGAAAGTGCTTACGGTGTCCTGAGGTCTTGCAATGGTACACTTGGTTTTGGATTTAATCATATTGATTACTGGATCCCAAGTTGGTGGTAGCACCCAGCCATCTTCCCTATTGAAATTAGGATGTTTTTTAATTTCAATGGCCTCACTTATCATCCTTGGTCGGAGTCGGTGTTCTTTCTCTGTCCCCCCGTGACCATGGTTGCTGTAAAGCAGCCGAAACGTCGGGAAAATAAAATAGTAAATAAACGCGATAAAATCCGTAAAATAGTTTAATTTTAATGTTTAGTATTCGCGTAAATACCTTTAAGTTTTCCAATTTACTTAGTATTTTTTTTTAGTGGACTACGCTGTTGGCCTTGAGGTGGCCTTTACAGCTTTATAGGAGGAGTGGCGAGCGCAGAGTGCACTCCAACCAAGGCCTTAAGGGCGAAAAGGGTGGCAACTAGCTCAAGGGCGCCACAGAGGGCAGGACCTCGGCTTGGGCAGTTACCGTGAGGGATTTACTTACAGAGCACCATAGCGGCTGCATACGACCCTCCTGTGGCAGCTGCTTCGAGGAATTCAATGAGGATGTACACGTAGTATGATGTAGCAAAGGTTTTAACTTGCCCAATGCATCCAGCCACTACGCAGAAAATTAACGTAGGCTTTCGACCGAACCTAAAAACACCAAACGGAAATCTTACTAATATTTATAAATGTGAAAGTTTGTGAGGATGTATGGATGGATGGATGTTGGTTACTCTTTCACGCAATAAGTCTGATCTGCCTCTGATGAAACTTTGCAGTATTGTTGTTTATAAATCACAATAACATATAGACCAGGGGTCACCAATTAGTTTCGCTTGGGGTCCGTTTTAAAAAATGAAATGACCATCGTAGTCCGCACAACATTTTAAAGAAAAAAAATATATATTCAACAATTCCCTGTTAAAAGATATGAATAACTAACCTGTCAGACATCCATCCAGATACCACCATCGACATCAGCATCCCCATGTTGTGTACTGTACCGATCAAGTTCGATTTCCACGGCTCACATGCTAGATTCAGCTGAAAATACATAGTTCTTAAACCAAACATAGAGAAATTACACAACGGTTTTTAAAGAGTTTTTGATTTTACTAATAAAAAAATAATAAGCGTTTCGTAATAATCCACAGTATACCTAATGGTCTGGGGCCCGATTTTCCTTTGATAGACATCAATATTTATTAGAGACTAGCTGTGCCCGCAATTTCACCCGCGTGGACTTTAGGGAGATTACCCGGAAATAATGGTTTTATGTTCATCCAGCGGAATCCTAATGCTTTTTCAAAAAAAAAAGTAGCTTAAGTTACGCCTTGGAATATTAGCTATCTTCCAGTGAAAGTCCCGTCGAAATCTGTTCAGCCGTTTGGAAGTTTTCCCCAAACAAACAGACAGAAGAACATTAAAAAAAAAAAATGCATTTTCGTTATAGGTATTGTGTATACTTTCATATGCAATTGGTAAAAAGGCGTTATTTTGATCTTACAAACAGACACTTCTATTTTATTATTTGTATAGATAGATTATTTCTTTGTATAGATATGAGGAAACGCAACGTCAAATTGGTCGTTTTTTTCTTTTGTTCCTCTAATAGAGATTGATGTCTATCAAACCAAAATTAATATTATCTCTAATTAGACTAATATCGAAACAGCACCTTCCACTCCTGGTCTTAATTAGATCACTCTCTACATACCTCAGCAATCACAGTGTTGTTACTCTCATAGACCCATTCGGTACATTGAGTCAACTCTCCCATGAAACTTGTATTTGTGCACACATGTTGGGCCAGGTCCTGCCTGACTACGGGCCGTGAACACCGATCTATGGTACTGTTCGGCCACCATAGAGGATACTCTATTGTAGAGTCTGCACCTTCGCACTCTTGGATGAGACATCTGCAAAAGAAAATATAAGGGAATTTACACGTCACTCTACATTTGCGTTGCTAAGAACACATGGTGTGGGGTGATTCGCGGACTTTTGAGGTGCAAATATTTACGTATTGGGGAAATTTTAGTTGAAAAGCTGCTAATGCTTCCATGTTTTTAATTTAAAATAAAAAATATATGTATGCTTTGAAATTTTAAAAGGAATGTTGCAAAAAAATGTAAAATCTACTTTGAAATGATTGCTACATTAGTTTCTTGGTATGGCTCTACCGTGAGTATCGCCTACAATTATTACTTTGCCAAATGCAACTGACACTTTTTTTTAAATCTATGTCATATTATTTATTGAAACTTTTTACAAAAATGTACAAATTAACTTTTAAAAACTAATTTAAAAAATAATACCTACCATTTATTTTCTTTAAACGATTTCAAAAAAGGAAGATGTTCTCAATTAAAATTTTTTTTTTTTTATTTTACAGTTTTTTAAAATATTTATATATCACCATGTACTGTACTCATTTTAATGCTACTGACTGCTACAATTCCTTATCTAATGGATAAAATTCGATACAAAACCTGCTGTTTACAATCGTGCCGATGTCATTACGTCAGCAGCGCACGCGCATCGAGGTTCTAATTCCATTAAATCATGATTCATGACGCACTTACTGTGTTTTTATGTCAATTTGCTAAATAATTGAACATCCCGGATTTTTATTTGATGATAGCTTAGTCCGATGAATCCAAAAACTGAGTTTGTGGGTAGGTTGTAGGTAAGGACGGCTATGCACAGTTTTCTGTTTTTAATCTAATTATATTTTAATTATACTAGTCCCATTAACCCAGCCAATTGAACTAACTAAAAAGCTATTAACAAGTCTTCTTATTAAATGCCAAATTTATTTTTTTCGAAATGACATGAATTTGCTGATAAAGATTACGCGACTGATTACGCTATCGTTATACCATATACCGTTATCCCTAGGTAATCATTCATCAAAGGTATCTTCAAGAAACGAGCATACTCATTCCTTAAAGGCCGGCAACGCACTTGCGATGCCCCTGGTGTTGCAGGTGTCCATGGGCGGCATTGATCACTTACCATCAGGTGAAACGTCTGCTCGTTTGCCTCCCTATCTCATAAAAAAAACCCATTTTTACTTATTTGTATTTTTTCAATTTGCTCATGTTAATAGTTACTTGACACTGGCTGAAATACCCGCTAATCGCAACTGGAGACATTCCTCATCTTATTTAATTAAATTCCATAATTTTATTACATTTCATGTTAGGTGGGGTTTGAAACCGATCCCTCTCGATTCTTCTTACCACTAAGCTATCTGGACCATAAAGTACTCCACTCACCTGTAGTTAATATCTCCAGCGACAAAGATGTAGTTGATGTTGATCATAGTGACAAACAGCGCTGGTAGACAAATTGTCACGTATTGAATCACTTGATACTTGCCAAACACTTCGAGTAGGTCCGACACATCACGCACTTTACCATCAGACTTGGTAGCCGTCATTTTGGTTGACCTTCCAGTTACTAAAAAAAAACAAAAGCTGGGATGATTTGGGTTGCAGTTCGACATTTCGAAATCTAAGGGCACAGGCTCCGAGCTCGCTAGGATTAAGGCAGTTTCCTGTATTTTCTATTTTCTCGCTCAACGAGTGGCTCTAGCCATTTAACGAGAGAATGCAGCCAGCGTCTTAGGTAAACTTCCACATGGGCCAAACTTTTACATTTAATATATATTTTTTTTTCTTATTGGTATAGTATTATTTAACTTTGAATGGTAAATATTTTGTAAAGAGTTGTGGCCTACTAAAAAAGTGGTTAATACTTCAGGCGGATACCTTCATGGTCGAAGGAATCTTCACAAAAAATGCGTTAAATTTGTCAATTCGTAGGTAATGAAATATGGGCTTTGGATCTAAACCCTTTTCAACTGAGGGTCAGTTTTCCCATAGTGGCATGAGATTCGCCTGCAGCGTCATTAGTACCACAAAACCATTGGTTGATGCATTGCAGTTTACGTCTGTATACCCTTTTTATTTAATATTCTAATGTAGGAGTAAGATCTCTTTTTGCGACATACTGCAAACCACTTAGCAGAGTTGGAATCACTTCAGACTTACATTACTTTCTAGCGATGTTTGGGAGTCACAGCGTTTTATAAAGTAATCAAATGTAACTATAGCGTAGTACATGAGACTATTCTTATCTTATCAATCCTTGGTTGTCTTACAACTGGGAAAATGACGTCTCCACTAATTTTCCGTATTTATACATAAAATAAAATATCGCTCGGTAACACATATTCATCGTGTAATCCCAAACTAAGCAAAGCTATGTCTCCATTGTATGGTTATCGTACAATGGAGACTGAGCTATTCCAGTAACACTTAGACCAGGGCAAATTTTGAGATGAATACAAAAGTGTTCCCGTTGCCCCACCCAATAAGGCGGAAGGAGGTACACCATGGGGTTTTATATATATATACAGACTCATACCGTCTAAAACTCCACGGTGCCAAGCGGGAATCTATGAGGATTACCCCACGATAAAACTAAAAAGGCAAATTTTGATAAAAGCCATTGCTGAAAGTTGCCGCTGGCGGGAATCGAACCAGCAACCACCCAGTCCAGTGAGCCGAGCGGTATACGCTCTAATCGTCTATAGTCGTCGTTGCTTCAGAAGATTATACCAGACTTATATTTGGCCCAAGAGCGCGTAGGGTCGGGTTTTTTCCTGAATTAGTATCAACTTTACAGTAATCACTTACCTTTTATCAAATTAAAGTATACACAACTATTCAACAAACATCATAGTTATATTAATACAATTAATTAAACTTAATAATACATTGTCAAATGTAACTGAGACTCATTCAGTTGACATCACTAACAGTGAGTATACAAGACTATTTACCTACTTTAGTGGTGTGCCAATTCGAATATTTGACTAATTGATTAATCGATTATGCGAACTAATGTTATTGATATTTAATCGATTATTAATCGTTGTTACAAGTCTGAAATTAAAATGTTCTTCAAATGCCTTTAGTGTCCGACCGAAACTGGTTTTTACGACCCAAACCGAGTGAATAATATAACTCAATATTTTGTAATTGATTAATCGATTATGCGAACTAATGTTATTGATATTTAATCGACTATCAATCGATTTTGTTTGGTTACAAGTCTGAAATTAAAATTTTCTTCAAATGCCTTTAGTGTCCGACCGAAACTGCTTTTTACGACCGAAACCGAGTGAATAATATAACTCAATATTTTGTTAATATTTCAACTTTACGTTTACCTGTTGCCGTTATTAATATCGAGCAAAAACGAGTAAAAAAAACACCTTTGTTGTATGGGAGCCCCCTTAAATATTATTTTATTCTGTTTTTTTGTATTTGTTGTCAAAGTCAAAGTCAAATCATTTATTCTGTATAGGCCTATGGGGGCACTTACAAATTGTCAAGTTTACATTTTTTTTCTTATATTCTACTATGCTACCACCGGATCGGAGCGCGACCTCAACTGAGAAGATCCGGCAAGAAACTCAGTGGGCTGATCATTTTTTAAATCGCCAAAACTTATTACAAATACATAGGTACATATAGCTCCAGTGTGTTGCCTTAGAGCTGTTTTTAATAATAAAGATAAGATAATAATACGTTAGTAAGGCAACACACGCTACACTTTGACATGACGGGCAATATTTTTATTTTTGATTTGAACCTGAGCTGTACAATCCCAAGTTGTTACAGAGCGGCAACAGAAATACATCATTTGTGAAAATTTCAACTGTCTAACTATCACGGTTCATAAGATACAGCCTGGTGACAGACGGACAGACAGACAGACAGACGGACGGACGGACATCGGAGTCTTAGTAATAGAGTCCCGTTTTACCCTTTGGGTACGGAACCCTAAAAATGATAAAATCATAACACAACTTATTTACTTAATATTTACTTATTATATATTAAAAAAAAATAAAAAAAAAAATTAACATCACACAGAGATGAAGATGTAGATGTTGCGACAAAATTTGATTTTTTTAATCAAAATGATCCGAGATCGATGGCTTTGCAGATACTTGCATATGCTGCTGTGGCTGTGTAACTATAAACTCATTAGTCTCTGTAGTGCTGTTTCTGAGATGTAAGTTCTTATAAAGAATGTTGTTGGGCATTTGCTGCATTACTATCTGCACCGAAAGCAAGTTTTTTAAAACGTGAGTCCAGCAGACAAGCTATTGCCACATGTTTATCGGTTTCTAGCGTGCCAAGGCATCTGTGTAGGACTTCTAATAGTGTGCCTTTCACTTGCGTTTAAGTTATATTGCAGTCCTTGTATTTATGAGATTACCTTTCCCATGGTAGGTTATTTTTCTCCAGCTCTCAGTTCCGTAATTTCTTCAATGTTTCTTAGAACTTCCACGCACTCCGCTAATACTTTCCACTCGTTATTGTCAAGGGATTCCAGTGCAAGATCCATTTTTGTTAGAACAATTGTAAGTGGGATTTTAACTTCACCCAGTCTCGCAAACATTATACATATACTGTTGCATCTAGTTTCTATGTCTTGTTACAATTTTAAAATTGCCATATTAATTTGCTTTGATCCTTTGAACAGAATTTTCGGGGTTTCCCCTATAGTACAACAGTTTACTACCCAGTCTGTCTCCACCCATTGGGTACTAAACTTTTTATTGGTGAAGGGCATTTCCTAAGCAAATAGAGTTACCATAACTAAAATGTTTTTTTTTACAATTTATCGATTATAATTGATTATCTAAATAATAATAGATTGAAAGAAAATAAAATAATCGATTATTAATAAGCGATGCCGCCCAACACTAATTTACTTTTCTTAATTACTTATAATTGTACTTACTCATAAAGCATGATACACACGATAGTGATTTTTATTTATCTCTTTTCATGGAGAATAACTAACTACAGCCCTTTTAACGTCCCACTACTGGGCACGGGCCTCCCCTCAATGCGAGGAGGATTCAGGCCATAGTCCACCACGCTGGCCCAGTGCGGGTTGGCAGACTTTACACATCTATCGAGAACTAGTCAAGTTCCCTCAGACGTGCAGGTTTCCTCACGATGTTTTCCTTCACCGTTTCATGGGAAGTGATAATCTCGGATGAAAAAGAGATTTGCACATAAATCCCAGAGGTGCGAGCCGGGGTTAGAACCTGCACACTTTGATTGCAAGACGTGCGTTCGATCACTCGGCTACCACTGCTGTTGGCATTGAGAATATTTTACAATATTTTCTGTTGTCTGAAAAACACACTGCATGCAACTGTAGGTACGATTCATCCTCCATCTTAATAAATTTCACCAACCATTTTTATTGACGCTAGCAGAAGACCCTCTAATCAAAAGTGGAGCCATTGCTCGTCTCATTCCATTTAAAAAAACATCATAACATTTATTTCGTAACAAAAAAAACCTACGGTAAGTAATCTACAGTAGGTATCCAAACTTAGCAACACTTAGTAAAAGACTAAAACAGACATGAAAACATTTCATAATTTTTTGTAAATTCCGATCGATCAATTGTATTTTTCAGTATTATAACGAAACACCTTTTTAAAAAAAAAAAAATCCAGGCTGGAGAAATTATTTACACACATTAAACTTAAGGCTAATTTTAAGAACTCTGACCCCCACATCAGAGGTGAGAACGCGGGCCGGGCCGATAGAGGTCCGGATTAAAAAAAAAAAAAAAAACACCTTTTTAACTGACTTTGTTTAAAGTCCATAATTATAAGTTTGGGGGTAAAATATAATTTAAAATCATGTGCATACACGAACTTATAATAGTTAATATAGTTACCAGATCAAACAAGATAAAATACAGTTTATTTTACAACTGTAATACTTACAGCAAATATGAAATGTTTTATTGCATACGACGACGTAACTATAATTATATTAATTTAATATCGTTATGCAATACTGAGTTTATTGAAGGCTACAGAGTACAGGCATATATTATGACTAGCTTTTGCCCGCGACTTCGTCCGCGCAGAAGTCGAAAATGGTTCTAATAGGATTTTTTCACCGACTTGAAAAATGAGGAGGTTCTCAATTCAACCCGTATGTTTTCTTTTTATGAAACAGATTGTATGGTAAAAAATATGATTTTCGATGACGCGAACACTATAAGCCGTCGCGACGCTCATCATAAGGCGTCGTGACGCATACCATAAAACGTCGCGACGCTCATTATAAAGCGTCACCACGCTCCCTACGAGATTACGACGTTGATTATAAAGCGTTGCACCACTCACCATACGGCTTCGCGGCGCTCATTATAAGGCGTCGCGACGCTCACTATAGAGGGTCGTGACGCTCACTATAAAGCGTCGTGATGCTCACCATAACGCGTTATGACGCTTACCATAAGGCCTCGTGACGCTCCCTATGAGTCATCACGACGTTAATTATAAGGCATCGCAACGCTCGTCATAAGGCTTCGCGACGCTCATTATAAGGCGTCGCGACGCTTGCTATACGTCGTCGCGATGTACATTATAAGGCGTCGCGACGGCTTTTGATTTTAATTAGGTAGTTTTTATTTTGACAAGTACTCACTTAAAAACATAAGCAAATACTCTTTAAAATTGGAATGTCTCGAAAGTCACCGTAGTACGGTATTTGTACCTCATCTAAGGGTTTCTAAGCTTAAAGAGGTTATTGACTTTTAGAAGACGGCCTCTTATGGACGTAGAAATTTGAAATGACAAGGATTTTTCATGTTTATTTAACTTTTCAATCCCTTCACTAAAATATAGATTGGTATATTTTATAAGACTTCAAACATTGGAACATAATAATTTATTATGTAATAACAAAATTTATAATAGGTATATCGTAAAAAACCAATTAAAATAATTTTAAACAAAAAACAAAAACAGTCTTCATAAACCTAAGTGCACTTAAACGCTACAAATAACCTTTTAATTCATTACATTTGGAGTAGGTGCCAACTACGCCGCACTAGGCAAATACACACATGAATTGGCACTGATTTTTTTCCCCGCAGAACCCTAATTATTTTTCTTAAACAAAATCCATATCATATTTAATTGCAAAAAGCATATCTTTATTTAATTCCATACAAATTACAGTGATAAATTGATATATTATATATATATTATATATATATATATATATAATATATCTATATATATATATATAGATATATTATATATATATATTGGTATATATATATATATATATATATATATATATATATATATATATATATATATATATATATATATATACATTATTAATTAGTTAATTTCAATAATCATCAAAACATTTTTTAATTTTTCTGTAACATTAGCTATTTGCTAATAATTGACCTGTAAAAATCGACCGAGCCGTTTGGGAGTTTACCTCACACAAACATACAGACAAAAATACAGACAAACGGTATTTTTTATTATTATGACATGCTTTATATTAACTTACAATGTATGTCCGGGTGGAATCTTGCAACTGAATTTTAAATCAGTTATCTTTAACCGATTTAGCTGAAATTTGGTATATACGCTTATTTTGGATGACAATGCATGCTAAGCTATGTGACGTCATTCCAATTCCAATATGGCGTATCATCCAAGATGGCGGAATAGTTATTTTTTCTGCACTACCACAGTATGGGTATCAAATGAAAGGGCTTGCCGAGGAGAACACGAAAACTAAGGGCAATTTAATAATAGCATGTTCTTAAAAAGTTTTTTTTACCATTCATTTACATTACAGAAACTTTAATTTTATTTATTTGACAAAGGTTACAATCACGATAAAAATAAGCTTATCCTTCGAGTTCCAAGTCCCTTCGTGGACAGAACCACCTTCTCGTGATGGTCAGCTTCGGGTCCATGCATCGGGCACACTCCTCACTGCAATAAGTGTTCCCGTCAGATGCGCAGACCGGTTTCAACTGTCCATGGCAGGGACCGGGGTTGAGATCTGCGAAGCTTAGTTCGGGCATACACGGTGACAGGAACAAGATGAAGACGAACAATGCTGAGAACAAATATATACATACATATACTCAAGCCTATAGGAAGAGACCATCTCTTTCGCTCCATACATCTTTTCATGCACTTCCGTCGGTTGAGGATCCCACGGCAAAGAGATCCTTTAACAAACAACTATGCATTCAAAAATGTACTGTGTGCCAATAATTATAAAGGTTGAATATCTGTAGCAAATCCATTTAGGCGTATGGTCGTGCACCTCATTACAGGCCCTTTGGCATATCTACCCGTTGGTACAAGAAGAAGATGAAGAGAAGCAGTGGTAGCCTTGTGGGCAAAAACGCCCGCCTTGAACGTAAGGGGTGCAAGTTCAAATCCTGGGCTCGCATCTCTGAGATAATTTTAATGCGCGAATGTAATTTTCGATAATGATTACCACTTGCTGAACGGTGAAGGAAAACATCGTGCGGAAACTTACACGTCTATAGACAGGCGTGTGAAGTTCACCAACCCGCACTGAGCCAGCGTTGTGGACGATGGACCAAAAATCTCCCTCGTATTGAGAATGTGCTCGATATAATGGCAATAGCCTCGCCCCCTAATACATTGGGACCAAAATAAATCGGCGAAGTGTGGGCGCACTGCAGTGCCCCTCTGCCTACCCCTTCGGAGAATACAGGCGTGATGATGTATTTATTTATTTTATTTTTGTCGGTGCATAACCCATGTTGTTCGTTTTTGAATAAATAATAATAATAAGAAAAAATACCGTGAAATAGTTAAAAATAAAGTGGGTACTTACAATACATTGTAAATTTTAACGCGATGTAAAACAGCAGTAACAGCCTTGCGATGTAACCAATTAATGTTAAATGATTTATTAAATAATACATGGGTCGATTTTATTAATTTATATAACGGTGAATGTACATGGGGTAATAATTTAAATTTAATTCACCGGAAGCTTTCCTGAAACATTTTCATAACTTTTATTATTATAGCCTTTCTATGTCCCACTCCTGGGCAAAAGCCTCCCCATTACTTTTCCACACATGTCGGACCCTGGGCTATTATTTGACTTGGCATGTGTGAAGGTTTTTAAAGTTAAGAGGTTTCGACCATTTGTCCACCACGCTGGTCCAATGCTGGTTGGTGAACGTTTCGTCAGAGCCTCGTTTTCTATTCGGCAGGGTGTACCACGGGTAGGTGAGGTTGGCTTGGATCCATAGATGGTAATTGGACCCCTTACTCGCCAATAAATAGATATTAAATTTTATGATTTTGAAGACAAGACATGGAACATTTTATTACTTGTAATCCATCTAAGAAGGTTTCATAATTTAATTTAGTATGCATTAAGCATGGGGGAAAACTATGGGTCCAACCAAGGGGCACAAGACAGAAATAAATGGCAAGAGATGGAGGAGGCCTACATCGAAGAATGGATGACCCTAAAATGAACTAAAATTAAATAATTCTTAACATTAATCTTAGGGAAAAAAGGTATTTTTTTGTATGTTATGTAGGTTATTGGCTAAAAATATATTTGTTATTTGGATCCTAGGTTTTGAGACTCCATGGGGTCTTTGCCCATTGAGACTCGAAACATTCTGTGACGAAATATAATAAATTTTTTGACCCAAGCGCAGGCCATTTCCTCGCTCAACGAGTGGCTCTAGCCATTCAGCGAGGGAATGCAGCCAGCGTCTTGGATACGCTTCCATATGGGCCAATTTTTTATGCATTTTACAGATCGAGGGGTGAAAGGCTTACTTAAGGCTTACTTAAGGCTTACTTAAGCGACATTTTTTAACCATACAAGAGAGCATACCCGTTCAACGTAGAAAAATTTGCTGATTCAAAATATAAGTAAATATCGCCTAAAACTGTCGCTTAAGTCAAATGGCCTTTCACCCCTCGTACCCATGCTCTTATCAGTTATACTATATTTTAAAATTAACTTGGTTACTGTAAGTCATTTGTTAATTTCTGTAAGCAATATATTGTTACACGTAATGTAGACACAGCCTTTATTATGTTAGGAGGAAAACATCTTATTTACGTTGGTTTATAATATTATTGTGTACTTATGTAGGTAGTAAATTTGTGAGAAGTTATTTATTTAAATTTACATTTATAATGACTTACCTATTGTTGCAGACAGCCCACTTACCACCACCTGTTCTGCAGCATTTTTTTACCAGTCCTGGATTAGCATATAAGCTATTAAGCAATTGCTTAGTGCATCCCGTCTAGGAGGGCACCAGAGAAGACCGAGAAAAAAGAACGAGCACACGAAAGTCAAAGCAACTTCAAAATCTTAGGACAACATATGAAATCAGAGGGAACAACACATACGTATTCTACCTACGATACGTATTCACTTTTTTTTTTTCAATTAATTATTTGTAGTTTACTTAAGGGTAGCAGGGCCTACAGGGCAAGATTGCTTAGGGCCAGTGTCGTAAATAGCCTTTTCTGAGCCCTGTGCGAGCTTCTATAACTGCGCCCTTGTTTTTTTAGATATTATATTAAAAAGTAGATATACATATTAGAGGCGCAGCGGGAACTTATCAGGAGCAAACCGAAAAAATAATAGTCCTGCCGGGTCTGGCCATTATTGCGCCCTCCAGAGTCTACGCCCTGTGCCTGGGCACCGGTGGCACCGCCCTATTTACAGCACTGCTTAGGGCATCAAGTTACCTTAATCCGACACTGAATTTTACAATTAGTTTTTGACAGTTAACTTAGTAAGAAATCTGACAAAAATTTACAGATTTCTTAGTATGGAAACAATAATGCTTTATGGGGTGGTCGTAAGTCCTCAGTTCGGTACCTCCAAATGCCTTCAACCGCCATAAAATGTATGCTGTCTTCTATTTAACCTATTTAATCTTAACGGGTATTGAATATTAATATAAATAATTGTTCTGTGGGTGTGCTTGTCACCTAACTCCTCCGACCGGACCCATTTGGATGAAATTTTGTGTGTATATTTCAATGGTTTCCTGGATATTTGAAAATACAATTGGACCCGGTAGGTGGCGCATTTAACATTTATTATTTCTAAGGCGGTACGAAGTTCGCCGGGCCAGCTAGTAGAGTCTATAAATAAATACTTCATCACGCCTGTATTTCTCGTGGGCCTGGGCCAGCGTGGTGACGCCGGCCCAGTGCGGGTTGGTGAACTTCACACGCCCTTCTATCGACGTGCAGATTTTCTCACGAAGTTTTCCGTCACCATTTCATAGCAAGCGGTAATTTCGGATGAAAATGAGATTCGCACATAAACTCCGAGGTGCGAGCCGGGGTTTGAACCTGCACACTTTGATTCAAGGCGTGCGTTCGACCACTTGGCTAACACTGCTTTAATAGAGTATATACTTACATTATAACGCCCGTGTTCCTCGGAGGGATGGGCAAAGGCATTTCACCGATGTACTTTTGGGGCATTTTGACTGCCATTAATACCCCTTAATATAGCCTGACAACACACACTCATCGTGTGTTCCCAAACTAAGCAATGCCCTTACTATGGTTACCGTTCAATGGACTGGAGGCGATGGCAAATTCCGAAAGGCCAATTCCGGAATAGATAGTTTAATAAAATATTATTTATGTTATGTAGAGCCTTTAGTTTAATTTACTCAATGATGAATTCTATGTTATGTATGATTTTGTAGTCAATTCTGTTCCGTGTACGTATTTATTTCATTCATTTCCACTTCATTCAGGATTTTGTAAGGCCGCTCAATAACAACATGTTTACGACCTTATTATTATCGCAAAGAAGCTTGTTTAAACAAATTTAGCACATCCTCTACAACGTGCTAATCCGTCAATAATCTGGCTCCATCACGTTCTGTTTAGATTATTTAGTGGTATTATGGTTATTGAATAAAAAAACAAAGGATTGATATATAAAACCTCCACGGAACAGATCTTGTCATAAATAATTTTGAATTCAGAACGTTACATCAAAATGGCCGCCATCACTAAGTTGACATTAGTATTTTTGCTCGTCTGTTTAATCGGTTTGACTTGTGCGAACCGTGAGCGTGGGCCCAAGGATGGGGCCAAGGCGTCTTCGGGAGGTCAAGGTCATCATTTCGCGAAGAGAGCGGTGGATTACCAGGACGGGGAAGGCGATGATGCCGGCGACGATCCATCCTACGAGAGTGCCTACGAGAGCAGGCCACACAGGATTCGCGTGATGCCAGGTTTCCTTCATTAATATTTTTTATCTGTCACGGGGTTTGTGTGCAATCAAACAGTATTAAAAGGCATAGCATTATTACATTGTAAGGTAATGGTTATTTGTATGTATAATTAAAAAGCTTGTTTAATGTCAATTTTGTTTTATTTTTGAAATGAAAAGGAGGAATTTTTTATAGTTATTTTTTTGCGGGCTTGGTTAATAAACTAAAATCTTATTGATAGATTTATATAGATTATTGGTTTCAGATAGATTGTTCGAGTGAACTCGAATTTAAAAAATAACATTTATTTTTTTACAAATTTATTGAATAAATTTCAAATCTTCGCGTTTATTATCCACACAATTAACAGATGGTTAAGAACTATTTTCGATGAGATTACAAACCTCTTTTGTACGGAGAAATGCTTTACAGACATTGTCAATGGTTGAAAAAAAACTATTAAGTACCTAACATGAGTTTGAAGTCAGATACATTTGTAATAATAATTCTAGATTAAAAAATAATGTAAAATTAGTCAACCTACGCGTAGTTTTAAGAATTTGATTTGATTTGTCTGATAATTAAAAAAAAGTCATCCTGCAATACAGAGACTATATTTTTTTATAGATTCTTTAATTAGAATAATAGCCGCTTAAAATACATTACAAAAAATGTAGGTACGTTTATATAGATTAAGATTAAACTGGTACTAAATTACGTAGTTACCTACTACCATTACTAGGTAGGTAGGTTACCTATTAAAAAACACACACACAGATCGCTAATTATATAAGCACCCATGATTCAGCGACTTTACTTACAATTTATTTCATTAGTTAAATAAATCAATAATGTGAAATAAAATCTTGGTGGGAGCACTTCCGCGAAAACACTTCCTCACACACGGCCTAGAGCGGAATAACATGACTTTTTTTGAAAATGTACTCTATATCAATAATTATAGACAAGTAATTTCTATGGTAAAAGGTTATCGTTAAATCTCACACGTGTCATCAATGATATTTAATTTAAAAAGAGCTTTTTCTAGTAGTTAATACAGTCTATTTTGGACAAGTTTGGTATCGGTAAAAATGTTCGCCTGCGATTAGAGGCGTAGGGTTTCTTAATTATAATAAAAGATACCTAATCTCGTTGGTTGAATATGATGCACAGTTTTACGCGGCACGTTCGACATTTGAAAATTAAGTAGATAAGTTATGCAGGAGGAAAAATCCGACATGTTTGTTGGTCTATTATAATACTCGTTAAATTTATAATGCGTTTTAATTTGCTACAGTTATATGAGTTTTGTTGACGATACGATAGCAGACACAACAGAATATATAGTAGATATTACGAGATTATATAGTGGACCGAACAAAATGTGAGGGTTGTACAAATTTCTTACGAGATAAGGTGTTTTTTTGGGCTTAAAATTACAAAAAAAAACTAAATATAGTACATAATAGGCTCATCGAGCCGCCAATTATGGCATGTATAATATAAAAATATAGCAATTAAACACTTAAAATCTACAGATATTTGGCACATTTAGAATTCACATGTTCTTTGGGATAAATACATCTTATATGACTCAATGCCGCAAGCATGTTAGTACTAGTGTCTATTCACAAAGTAAAGCCGGCTGTCCAATAATTTCATGAAATAGGATGTATAGTGGACACACTGGTGGGTCAAAACGCGCGCTGCATTTGTTTTGGCAATACCAAAAGGAACTCTGTGTCAATATGCGTACAAATTAAATTCCAATGACATTTCGTTGAAGAATATACTTTTTTCTATGAGTCAATACAGTTCATTTAGGTCTTGGCAATATTTCGACGCGTGAGTGTTGACGCCCCAGTCTGTCCTGGACTTTTTTTTTATGGCATGATAAGCCCCGTACACACTGAGGCGTTCAAACTCGCGCGTTGAAATTTTGCCGATATCGTGAGCAACTTTGGCGCGTGTGGCGTGGCTTTTACCACAGAAATTTAAACTTTATGCATATTGACACAGAGTTCGTTTTGTCACTGCTCATCCGCTTTCGTTATACCCGTAATTATTAGGTAGACGGCCTTAGAAGTGAATAGGTGCCTTACGTACCTAACGTTATTTTGGTTATGGCTAAAGTAACTACTCACTACATTTTACCAAAAGAAACTTTACTTATATTTTTATTATTTTTTAACGAGGCTCATTGGAACAGATTAAAAATATAATACGGATATTCCTTTATAATCGCCATAAACTAAAATGTTAATATTTTTTATAATAATAACATTAAATACTCTTTTCTTCATACGACACAATCTCAATATGGCATAATACAGGTAACATATCTATAATAAAACACATTTAAATGTCTAAATATACATATAAAAATCCATAAGTCACTGTAACGCCATTTGGAGTAAAATCTATGATTAAGACAACATCGTTGCTAATACAATATAAACACTGTTTTATTTGTATTTAAAACAACCCTAGATTTAAAATATAAATAAAAACTACAAAAAATTGCATCACTTTGGAGAAAGGTACTGCAACGTCATCTATATTAACTTGGAGGAGGCACTACCATAACTTAAAAGAAGCCCCAAGTATTTAATAGGGATTTATGACAAAAATACAAAAAAAAAACCATAATACATTACAACGAATTAATGGAGTTGGATTACAACTTTACAACTGGAATACAGCTGGATTTCAACTTTAGTAAGTAATACTATAAACCTTTTTGAATAAATCCTTCGAAATATACATTTCAGTATCTTACATATCTAAGACTTAATAATAGTTTAGTTTCAAAAAAAGGACGCAGCTATTAGAGGCAAGTAAAATTAAAGTTTGTGATTGGATTCCAAATGCAGTAAAGCCCTGTCGTAATTATATAGTGCAGATTTTCTGTACTCACGATTTGTCTGAAGAAAGTTTATTTATTTTTAATATATTTTTTATAGTTAATACATATAATAATCAAAGTGATAAAAAATACGTTTAATCTATTTTTCTCAAAGAATACTGATCGACAATGATCCTGGTTTTTTTACTGTCAATAACTAAGACATAACTACGTTGGTCATAAAAATAACATTATCGTCTTGCTCATATATCAGGACTTAGTTGGGTATTAGCAGAGAAAACGAACGATATGTTTTGACAGACAGTAATACAAGAGAAATGTTAATAGTTGTTCCATATAATACTGGCCTCAGCATATTGAAAATACTTTAGAAGATCACTGCATTCTTCATCATCAGCTCTGGTCCACGGTCAGTACTCCCTGCGGCAGTAGTAACCGAGAGAGCGACACTTTTGGCAGAGATGCTGCGGGTGGATCTTGGACTGGTCGCTCACATCCAGCCCGTCTGGCTTCTCCAATGGCCTCTGAAAATCAATTATGAAATATGTTTAAAAGTCCTTTGTGATATAAATATTGCTGCGACCAAAGAGTATAAGAAGACGTTAGAGAGGTGATGTGGGTGTTACCGAAAGGACGTCGAATACCGCTTACCAATCGCTCAGCAAACAGATTTTTTATCTCGTTGCTTAGATCTTAGAACCATTAAGAGTTATGGAAGACATTAAAGCTAGAAATTTAAAAGGGCTGTAGTAGTAAGCTAGAAATAAATGCCACGAACGGGTGCCTTACTTATATACTTTTGTACGTGTGATAATCACTTATGTTTACTTCTATGCAATTGGTGACGTTAGTTTTCATTCAAAACTATAGTTACTGCTGTTCTACTTTTATTTTTTTGGCACTGTCATAAAAATCTAAGTGGTATTGACCTGTTTGTGTGGGAAGACGTTGATTCGGCATTTGATGCACTCTTGGCCGTTGTTCGCCCAGGAGTTACCGCTCATCCACTTGCGCTTGCACTTTGGGCACTTGTATTCTCCGAAGCACCGCTTCTTGCCCTGGTACGGCGTCAGACCCTCGCCTTTTGGACGCGCCTGCAATTGTATCGTGAAACATGACGTTAAAAATATATCCAATTGAAAACTTCATTTTCAAGTTTGTTGAGAAATATCCAGTAGTGGGTCAGTAGTACTCAAGCTTAGTAATTGGTGTGTTCAGATCAAAACCCCGACTTACACATCTGAATTACGTTTGAATTCTGGAATTTCTTGAGGGAATCTTCAGCGGAAGATTATCACCTTTTCACAGTGAAGGAAAACATTGTGAGGAAATCTGCATGCTTAAGAGAAGCTTCCGAATTCTTGAAAGATGTGTGGAAGGTGTAATGACTCAAGGCTCGTCCTTTAATAATACACATGTTTCGTTTCCTATCCGCTACATTGCCCGTGTAGTAAATTTTACTACACGGATTTTGAAAAAACAACATGGCCGCATTGCCCATGTAGTAAATTTTACTACACGGGCAATCGGGCGGTCGCAGTGACGTAATAAACGTAAACATATCTTTCTTGGTTACTCTGAGCGCAAAATCAATTAGTTGTCTCGCTTCCCCTTGGACTGGTTTTCGGGGCTACTCGTGATGTGGATAACTTAACATTGCTAGTAATCTTTATGAAAAAGAAAAAAAAACTCTCAGGCCTCGTACCTAGGTAATAATTCTAGCCGTAATTTTTCCACAAACGTTAGCAATGTAATACTCAGAAATGGTAACGAAGTATACATTCTAATAATGATTTATTTTTAATAGAGGTCGGCCGGCGGGTCTGCGAACAGCAAATTCGCTCACGTACGTTTATCAGCTTCTGAGAACTACATCTCAGCTTCCTGACGCGTCACAATCGCTATGTACAGCTCATTTCTCATATAACATTACAAAGCAAAGCTTATCAACAGAGCTGTTTTGTTTTGATGATTGGAACGTTTGTAGTTGGGTACAAACAATAAAACTATTCATGATAAAATTATATTAAAAATCTGATTTAGCGAGACTCATGTTATTACTTTGTTATGTCATTATAAATAATTTATAGATGGATAAGGATTCCTTCTTATTAATTTACACTTGAAAAGGCACAAGAGTCGGCGTCAAACTTTGCTCGCATCTTCTATGTCATTTCATTAAAAAAAAACCTTTTATTAAAAGGTTTTTATTTAATTGCCCTTAGTTTTCGTGTCCTCCTCAGCAAGCCCTTTCATTTAATACCCATAATTATGGTAGTGCAGAAAAAATAACTATTCCGACAATTGGATGATCCGCCATATTGGAATTAGAATGACGTCACATAGCTAAACATGCATTGTCATCCAAAATAAGCGTGTATACCAAAATTCAGCTCAATCGATTAAAGATAACTGATTTAAAATTCAGTTGCAAGATTCCACGGAGCCATTCCTAAATTTATTTCATTCATTTGGTTAATGCAGTTCGTTAGAAAAATTACTGCGGCATAGTAATACGAACTGTATTGACACATATAAGAAGTTCATTCTACAATGAAACGACACTGACAGTGCGAGCAACTTTTGACGCGTCGTGGCGTAACTTTTGCGACAGAAATTTAATCTTTATGCTTATTGACACAGAGTTCATTTGGTGTTGGCAAATATTTTACCGCGCGAGCGTTGACACCCCTTTGTGCCGGGGGCTTAAATAATGCGCCAAACTATATTTGAGAGGACGATCTGTGATTCAAGGTATATAGGTACAATTGACATGTAAGTTTTATAATATTTGCACAAGAATACACCTTAAGTGACCATTCCAAGACTCACTTTGCTCTACGAAACCGTTTCGCTTGAAAAATACACGAATTGGTAAATAAAAGATGCTTTTTAAGTACTCCTAAATCAACGGTCCGGCTTTTCGTCTACGTTTTTATCGGCCGGCTCTGAAGTTCAAAGCTACGGAACAGAGAGAGCTTTGTAATCTAACACCGATGTATATAGCTGTCTAATTGTACAGTAGCTCTATGAGTGAGAGCTAACACAAGTTTGGGAAATTAATTAAGGATATTTCGTTTTTAGAAACCTACTCATTTTACAAGCTTTATATTAGCTTGCAACGTGTGTATGTCCGGGTGGAATCTTGCAACTGAATTTAAAATCAGTTATATTTAACCGATTGAGCTGAAATTTGGTATGCACGCTAATTTTGGATGACAATGCATGCTTAGTTATGTGACGTCATTCTAATTCCAATATGGTGGATCATCCAAGATGGCGGAATAGTTATTTTTTCTGCACTACCACAGTATGGGTATCAAATGAAAGGGCTTGATGAGGAGAACACGAAAACTAAGGGCAATTAAATAAAAGCTTGTTTTTAAAAAGTTGTTTTTACCATTAATTTATTTACATTATTGGTAGGGTTTCGTGGAAGGTTTCTGGTATTAAATATATGACTTTTAACTTATTTTGCCACTTCACCTCTATAGGTATTCCAAAATTCGAGATCACATATCGAAACCATCATAAGACTCTCGCCTATATTTATCTCGCAGTCTGCAACAGAAGAGATTTCAACTGGTAGATGATGAGGTAAGTACTGACGAATAATTCTTGGAATCATTTAAGTCGATGTTACAATATTGGACCAATCGGTACACTGATGGGCAACTTTACTTTGCGAAGTAATTATATTCACAATAACTCAGTCTGGCGTAAAAATCTTACACTTCTTTCTATAGAATAAAAAATATATAAATAAGCACGGATTTGGCAATGCGCCGAACGATCAACCGATCATCAAGAAACAGTCTGAAAGCGGAAATACCGTTTATGATACAATCAAATGACATTCGACGCTGAAGCTGAAACTATACGCGTTTCAGAATTAATTAGTTTACAGTAAATGCTGTCAAATATTACTATTGCGTATTTGATAGCGAGATAAGTACGAGAATAGAGGGGCGAGTTAATTTGGTAATGTGACATTCGGCTAAGAGCTTTTATTTTTCATTTGCATACGTGATACAGTCTGCAATGTTGTCTATCTGAAGTTAAAAATATGGGGCATACCAGTTCCGGAAGAATTTGTGAAAAGAACCTATTCCTGGATTTTTCTATTTTTTTCTTAAATTCGTTTTAATAGTCGAAAGTGTGACAATGGATCCCCTGCAAAATATGTACTTGGAAGAATATTTTTTACTGTTGAGGAATGGAAACCGAAGGTTCTTGGTTATACAACTGATATTACCTGAGGACAGTCTCCGATGTAGTGTCCTTTCTTGAAGCATAGATGGCACATGTAGGCTGGTGGCGGTGGTCTCGGGGGCCGTCTTAGAGACAGCGCAGCCAGCTGCTCGGCGAGGGAGTTGTTATCGTCTGCCGGTGGCTGTGTGGTGCCCTGTGCGGCGGTCGGCAGCGGACCCCAGACGGAACCTGGCACCCACTGGAATAACATCGAAAAAATATATTAACCCTGCCACTTATAATGGTGATGAGCCTGTTAAGAATTTAATTTGGAACTAATAAGACCCTATGTATGTATATATTTATGTCTTAGGTAGATCTAATAGATATTTTCCTAACGGTAACGCTGCTACTATGATCTTGTATTACGTGCATCGTCAGATGTTAGGTATTTAGTTAGTGCATACTATCTGTGTGAACGAGTTATCAAAAGCCATAAGCAGTTTCGCCACGACAACAAATTCCTAGACGACTTTAATAACACAATATGCGGCAGCAATTAGACAAATTAACAAACCGCAAAAAATTATCAACCGTACACCAGAACCACTATGTATTCAACTTTATGTTAATATGTTTACAGTTCAAATTGCTTCTGTTTTATCGCGTATGGTTAAACTGTTGTGGTACAACATTGGGCAAATGGAATTGCAGTAAATAATGGCTGCCCGCTCTCCGATTGGCCGGCGCGCGGCGGCTCGGCGCAAGCGCGCATCTGGTTAACGAATTATTACGCGCGCTCCAATTCCGTTGCGCGTGCGTTGACGCCGTGAATCACGGATGGACCGAAATGCTAATGGTAGCCTTTTGAACGTAGATCACTTTGTATTTATCGACGTAAGATGATTTACATCGCTTTGATGTAGATGTAGGGTAAGCTATGCGTAACCGACAGATATGACTTTATTCATGAATTAAACTCGTCAAATTTCTCCTATTTGGGAATATACGCAACCCATGGGTTAGAACAAGAGATGCTTCTAAGCTTGTCAACTCTATCTATTATCAACAACTACAGCTTATTGATTTCCGAGTCCTCACTCCACCTGGCGACCGTACTAAACTACGGTGGGCTCTGTTCAAACGGTAAAGCCGGCTACAAGAATATGATGTGCATATGCATAACATACTATACGGAAAACTCCACTCTTATTAAAAAAATCGTTGTAGTATGGCAATAGCTAAGGCATGAAAACAACATATTTCATCAATCGTCTAGCTGACTATGACTAGTCTACTGGTCAGGTGACAATGTCTAACGTCTCTGCTACTAATTATAAAAGATGTATTTTTCTGGCATTATAAACTCATGCCCTAAATAGATTTTACTCAGGAGCGGAATATTCAAAATTACATTAAAAAGTGGCAAACGTAAATTATAATATGCATATTAGTGATGGATGCACAATAAACCAATTCTGTAATCCTCTATTAAGACATCATCTATACCGAAGACAGACAGCTTATAATATTGCACATTTGTTTATTAGTAGTTGTGCTATTAATACGTGCGCAGGAGTGGTGGGTGGAAGCGTTTTGGGAATGCTTTATGTCGATTCGATACGGTTTGTTGCGTTGTGAATGCAGTTTGTTGGTACTTCGTAGGTTACTCTGATAAGTACATCTCGCTGTTGGGAGGGGGCTACTCCTTACAAAGTGGAAGGAAGTGATCGTCTTACATAGTAGTTGATTAACAAATCCGTATCCTATTATAACAGAGTTAAGGTAAAAGTGAAACTGAAGATTGCGATGCCCTTCGCATTACTATCTACTTTTCTAACGAAATGAAAGTCGTTCGTCTATTGGAAATGTTCAAGATATATTGTATGAATAATAATTAGTAGCCGAGGCTCGTCCATGTAGCTTACACCGTTTATTAGGGTTACAGATGTGTTCTAGGGCCAAAACTTGATACTTGCGAAAAACATTTGTAAATTATAAATAATTCTTAATAAACTTAAAAATAAATTAATCAACAAACAGACAGACAGAAAGTAATGCATATTCGTAATATACAGTGTATACGCATGTAGTTGAATTACTATGACATTTTAAAGGTCTATAAACTCAGAAACTATGATAGTTAGGTATGGTATAATATTCTTAGTGTTGAGAACACTACGAATATTATGTGCCTAAAACTTCTAACTAAGGCAAGATCGACGGAAAGTGTGGGAGAGGTAGACCGCGAATATGTTACATGAGTCAAATAAAAGATAGGGTTGGTGTCATGTCGTATGTGGAGGTGAAGAAGGCTGCACTGGATCGACCCAGGTGGCGGGGACTTCATCATGCACCGACAAGGGCCGAGCCCTTAAATTAGAAGAAGAAGAAAACTTCTAAAACCTCCTATAAGTTCTCTACATAAGTGTATAATACATAACATAATTCAAAGTCACATGCCTGATGCCACAGCTACTTGCGACTAAGGAAGGTAAGAGACACTCGGCGACAGACGACAGTTTATAAAATGTAGGTGATATATGTCGCACTGTCGTCCACAATTTATTGTCTTCCGTGTCTATTAAGACAGACGGCGAGCCTTGTGTGAATCACCTGTCGCCGTAACAGTTTCCTAATTCTAGCTTTAGAACCAATTGTAAGATAGATAGAGTACATACAAAAAACAATGACAAAAAATATGACTATAATATAGTAGCTATGTACAGGTGATACCGCTATGAAAGTACGAATAAATGGCACCGTAAAAAGCTTCACACAATATCGTGGACTAGACCCGTTACCTACTGAAAAGGCTCTTACAAAATCTAACTAGATGAGAATCAAACTCTCAATGCAGTGAGCAGAGCGGCCAGATCAAACTGTAATCGAATCTTACAAGCATCAGTTCACTGGCATAGAATTTTCCAGAGCAGACAGCGGTACGTTTGAAAATGGTGATGTGATTTAAACGGAGGTGTTTCAGGTTACTGTTTATTTTAGATAATTGTTACTGCCGTCTGAAGCTGTAAGGGTAGAGTTACATCCGCTAGTAATCACATCCTGAGATGATAACGCGGCGCCTTTGAACACCTTAACCATGATATACTGTATAAATTTGTGCGTGCGAATTCTGTAAGCTGTGTTTCAAAATGTACTCTGTGCCGATATACATAAAGATTATTTTTTCTTGGCAAATGTCACGCGACTTAATTCGCTCGCGTCATCAATGACATTTCTTTGAAAAATCCGCCATCTTTATCACATGCATCATCCACTTTTTTTAAAATATTATTTATTTATTGCATTTGCTCTTGCTATTAATTAATTGACACTGGCTGAAATATCCGCTAATAGCAGTCAACCCTCATTTTATTTCATTAAATTACAGTTAAATAATAAAGCAGTGGTAGCCGAGTGGTCGAACGCACGCCTTGCAAATCAAAGTGTGCAGGTTCAAACCCCGGCTCGCACCTCTGCATTTATGTGCGAATCTCATTTTCATCCGAGATTACCACTAGCTATGAAACGGTGAAGGAAAACATCGTGAGGAAACCTGCACGTCTATAGAAAGGCGTGTGAAGTTCACCAACCCGCACTGGGCCAGCGTGGTGAACTATAGCCCAAAAATCTCCCTCGTATTGAGGGAGAATGTGCCCGGTATAATGGCAATACGCTCGCCCACTATTACATTGGGACCAAAAATACATCGGCGAAGTGTGGGCTCACTACAGTGCACCTCTGCCTACCCCTTCGGGGAATACAGGCGTGATGATGTATTTATTGATGATGTATTTTATTAAATAATTATTTACTATTCAATTTATTAATTACAGTTCATTAAATACAGTTCGTTTTGGTGATGGCAAAAAATTCGCTAGTGCTTGGACGCGCCTACTTGCGTAGTGCTTAATTCGGGCAATTCCAAGCATTCCCGTGCACAATGAATGGCCGCAGCTCGCCTCATGTTAGACACCGGCCGTAACTCTATAATTAGCGTCGTCTTCGCTCTACCTGTTTGGTTTCTATCACTCTTATTTAAGAACACATTTGGAATACTAATGATTACGGAAGCTTTTTGATTTTCGCTTTTAGAATACCGAAGTTGTTGTTATGACCTAGGTTATGTTGCCCACTCTATTTATTTTCCATAGAGAGGCCACTTAAATGTCCATTGAAAATCTTTCCCCAAACTAATAAACAGTTATTGCAGAGCAACTTTTTTACTAAAGACTGCTTTTGTAAATGGGTCGTATGTACGTGTGTATGAATAACAAATGTTACTTTTTGTTATAAATACAAAAATTAACTAATATCTTATAAACACTACGGTGTAAAGTACGTACCTTTATAGCGTTTGAGGATTGATTACGAAATACTTCAAATGTTTTTTAACAAATTTTGATCTACAATAAATATATCATACGACCAAAGATACTCATCGTATGATTCCAAACTAAGCAAAGCTTGTACTATAGGTACCATACAATCGACTGGGGGCGATCCCAGTTACACCGAAACTAGGGCAAATTCCGAAAAGGCCATTTCTGAAAGTTGCCGCTGAAGGGAATCAAACCCGTGCTACCGCCGAGCAGCCTTAGCTCGAACTACTCGACCAAGCTGATGTTACAGTCCATTGAGGGTGAAAGGCTATAGGCCTAATATCTACATTTGTTTTTGTTTTTTTTTCAAGTACATGTAGTTTGGCCGACGCCATCACTTCTATGTCTATGTGACGTTGACAGTGAGAGATGCGCCGGCTAACACTGACTTTTTTGCGATCATCGACTAAATACGATGGAGGCCATATCTTTTTAAAAAGTGAAGTGATTTTTTTTGCGGGAGATGTAAAAGGATTGGGGCCCGATTTTCGTTTGTTAGACATCAATATCTATTAGAGATATATTGAAACAAAAAAAAAATACGACCAAATTGACGATTCTTTTCAACATATCTCTAATAGAGATTGATGTCTGTCTAACGAAATTCGAGCCCCTGATTGTAAAAGTTACAATAAACTTTATACAAAAAAAGGCACCAATAGTTGTTATTAATGATATATATTGATTAAAACCCAGTCTGTTACGCTTTTGTCAAAACTGAAAGTCATATCAAAACATTACTGCCACAGCGCCTCTGGTAAGAGGGCTGTATAAGAAAAGTATGCTTTACAAACTAATTGATAATACTGATCAGCTACGAACGTCGTAAGTTTGTATGTCAATGACCCGACAACGTCAGGATTAGGCGATAGCCGCCGTGCCTATTTTGATCATTGGCGTATCGGCCGCGTACCGGCATGGCGTACCGGCGTACCAGTCGCGTACCGGCGTACCATTCCTGCTAGTATTTCCAGCACGTGGACTTGAACTTTGTTTATTTTTGTAGGAATCAATATGGGCGTATTAAAATATTTGCATTGTGTTGCGCGGCACTGAGAGTCTAATTTAGTAAATGAGCAATTCCATTTAAACTAATTCATCTCCCCAGAATCATAGAAATTCCCCCAATTATCTTAAAACGGTCAAGCATTTGCGCGATTCATATCATCGATGAATTTATTATATTATTTAGTATTAAAAAAAAAATTGATATTTCGTGTAGCTAAGAGGATTTTTTATATGGTTATTTTCAGTCTGGATTTTCCCTCTCAGCCATAACTCCGGTTTCTCTTGTCGTGGTATGTTTGGTAAACGCCAAAAAATATAGAAAGCTATGATACTTTTACAGTGACTTTTTAAAAGACTATTGTATTTTATAATGCTATCTTAAGTCCTAGTTTGTACCTACCGAAATGGATGTACTCCATAGACTCTACAGAGATATAACAACTCCATAGAGCCCCCAAGGATACACCCCAACCAAATTGGCAAATACATACAAACAAGTAGATAATAATGATACCATATGAAGCATAGGTAGATAAATTTTTCTTTTTTTCTTCTTTGTCGAAATGAATGTAATTAAATGGAATAATATGAGGAATGGTCGCACTTGCGATTAGTGGGTATGCGATTACAGCCGGTACTGCCAGTGTTTTATATTTAATTAATTATTAATAGCAAGGCCAAATTAAATAAATACACATTATAAATAAAAATGCTTGCTGAAAGTGATAAAGATGGCGGATGAATCAGGAACATAGAGTAACTAGAGTACCCATAACGACTCTACCCTTCGTATGGCTCTGTGGTAATTATTCCGCCATATTGTTGTTAGCTCTTTTTTTTTTTTTGAAGGACTTAAACTGTTGGCCGTGAGGTGGCCTTTACAGCTTTACCGGAGGAGTGGCGAGCGCAGAGTGCACTCCAACCAAGGCCTGAAGGGCGGAAAGGGGTGGCAACTAGCTCAAGGCCGCCACAGAGGGCACGACCTCGGCTTGGGCAGTTACCGTGAGGGGAGAGGTAGTGACTGCGCTCCTAGGTGCAAAGGTGCACCTACGAGCGGAAGAGGGGGTTCCTCGACCTCGCCGGCGAGATCGGTGTCTGTTTGAGGCTGGTGTAGGTGTGTTGGTGGCCCTCTCAACGCCCGGGTCGAGGAGGGCGGTGATCGTGTCGGAGTTGTTAGCTCATGTACCTGTTTACGGCTACTATATGGGAAAACAAAAATGACGGAGTCAGATAAACCAGAATAATTTACTGCAGCGCGAGTTCGATATGCCATCTCCTTTATAATATCTCCATGATCAGGAACCATCTTACATGTTGTCCTGCAGGAATGTTAACGTCATGCAAGTTGTTAATTATGAAATACCAAATTAAATTTCTACAGCTACAAGGAATTATTTATTTAGCATGTAAATTACTAAAAGTTTTTACAATAAAGCTTGTTTATCATAAGTACCACTATAATTACATTGGGCCGATGGACATTTCTAAAAAAGCGGCGATAACCCAATGGTTAATTAACTCTCCACCGTGAGGTCATGGGTTCGATAGCAAATGTGACCACTGAGGTTCTGAGGTTATCACGTTTACGGAAGCGCCAGTTTCATTATGAGTAATGTGCGATATTTAATTAACGCTCAACAACCAGACGAACCTAAATAAAGACCGACTTCGTAAGTTCGTTGGCAATCCCCTCCTTACTACATCGATTTGAAATCGGATATTTGAAAATCGATTACCTGATCATTTTGATCCTGAGTCAAGTACAGCCATCCGAGCAGCGCTTGCGGGCATCCCTCCGCCTTTCCGCACCATTGCGGCAAATCGGCGCCGATTGCGGTAGGCGACATCGCACCATCAGAAACCTCACAACCCGATAACAGCACAACACTATTTATAAATTTCGAATTCGGAATTTGAATATTTGAAAATGGAATATTTGAATTGCTTTTGTTTGTCGTCAGCCCATATCATGGCGGGCCGGGACGGCTGGCGGCTGGTCGGTTGGTATTTTTGGATCGCGACTGAGTGGGACGGGATGCGCGCGCGCCGGCTACACTGTGACTAGCGACCGCGGCCGCTCCTTAAGATGGGAGATGTTGGGAATAGGGGCGTGGGTTATTTAGATCAAACATCTGGGTATCGATTTGTCTTTGACGAACGAATAAATCGTTAGAAATTAGGATGTAATATTTCAAGTAACTTCAACTTTATATAAATAACGTAATGTATAGAATATATTTACTTACATAACTAAATTATGAGATTGTTAAGATGTAAAAAGCTTTCTGCAATGTAGCTTGTATCCGCTTCAACTGGATGTGACGATCAAGAAGGTACTTTGAGTAGATACAAAAAAACTTATAAGGTTAAGTACCTGATTACTTTTATTTAACTGTTGTTTTAACTTTCATAGCATAATTATTCAATTAGATAAAAAAAAACTTGTTTATGTTAAAGCTTGTACCTACAGTCTGCATTTTTTTCGATTCGATATTGTCGATGTTACAATGTCACATCACTATGCGGCCATGTGGGCGCACCCGACCGCGCCGGGGACTCCGAGAGCAATATTTTGGTTCACCCTGTACCATAACACACGATGCGCATACGCAGCGGTCGCTATGTATCGCAGTACACGCTGAAACAACGCTCTTTCAGTATTACAAAGTTCACATCTTAAAATTTATAGCTACTATTGTCCAGGGTCCCAAATCCCCTAACCCTATTGTGACTACTTTTTAGGCATAATACTATACTACTACTCACTACCTCCCTTCAATGCGAGGGGGATTCGGGCCATAGTCCACCACGCTGGCGCAGTGCGGGTTGGCAGACTTCACACATCTATCGAAAACTAGTCAAATTCCCTCAGACGTCCAGGTTTCCTCACTATATTTTCCTGCACCGTTTCAAAGCAAGTGGTAATCTCGTATGAAAATGAGATTCGCACGTAAATTCCAGAGGTGCGAGTTGGGGTTTGAACCTGCATACTTCGATTGCAAGGCGAGCGGTTGACCACTCGGCTACCACTGATAAGAACAGCTTTTATCAGTACTAGCTAAAATATGACCAGTGTAGACATTATACATTGTCACCTTAATGACAAGGTACCATTGAAAAAACATATTGTTTTCATGCTTTAAAAAACGCAGTCATAGCAACACCACATCGTTAGTGTAAAGGGACTTGGTGCCCTGGGCTCAAGTCCTCAACACTTGGTAGTGTCGAGGACTTGAGCAGTTGTATCAGTCAATGCAGTCGCACAATGGTTTGTGCAATGACTGATATGTTGCTATGGTAATATGAGAGGTAAGAGAGGGTTAAGATCTTAGTTAATCAATACTATATGAACGGATAGTTTTAGTTCGTATTTTAAAGATAAAAATTCTGGCAATTAAAAAGTGCTGTAACGTTTATCACTTCTAGTGATAAGGCCGCCCATTGTTGCACTTAATTATTAAGTATAATTTTTTTGCCGTACATGTATAGTTTCTATTTCTCTATGAGGTGGAACAATAAATAGTTATTTACCTAATAATAATATTGTGATACTTATGCTATAAGTATAAATTGGATTAGACCACCCGCGGTGGTGTATTTCCCTTAAAGTAGGTCAATATAGCTACTACATAGTTTGCTCATAACAAAATAATTGTCATTCAATAAATACTCGTAAATTTGAATTTTATTCCATCATAAACAACTTCGATAAAGATATCAGGAATTTTCCTCTATCCGTGGTAAAAACGAACAAAAGAGTATGGTTAAGAACTGATTGAAATTAAAATATGTTTAATTAATGCCTTACCCAATGATATAAAAAAAACCGGCCAAGTGCGAGTCGGACTCGCGCACGAAGGGTTCCGTACCATTATCTATAAAAAACTATATAAAAATCACGTTTGTCGTAGGGGAGTCCCCTTAAATAATTATTTTATTCTGTTTTTTAGTATTAGTTGTTACAGCGGCAACAGAAATACATCATCTGTGAAAATTTCAACTCTCTAACTATCACGGTTCATGAGATACAGCCTGGTGACGGACACACGGACGGACGGACGGACAGCGAAGTCTCAGTAATAGGGTTCCCGTTTTACCCATTGGGTACGGAACCCTAATAAAGACGTTCAAAGTATAAACTTAAATCGGTGTATAGATGTCATGCATAGAGTATCTAGAGTACTACTCATAACGACTCTACTCTTCGTACAGCTCTGCGGCGATTTTTCAGCCCTCTTTGTTATCTCATGTACCTGTAGTACACGGCAACTATATGGAAAAACAAAGATGGCGGAGTCAGATAAACCAGAAAAATTAACCGCAGCGCGTGCTCGAAATGCTATCTCCGTTATAATAACTGCATGATGTCATGCCACATCAAAGTCACACAAAAATTGGACATGTGAAACTGTAAAATGATAAGAAAAGCTTCCTCTTTGATATAAACTCGTACTTACGAAAGACTTGGTTGCATTTAGTACGATTAGATCACCAACTCTGACTTGGATTGCGACTTAACTTTCTTACAAGATAATTTTATTTTTACTTCGATTTTCGTTTGAAAGACATCAATTGCAAAAAAAAATTAATGCAAGAAATGAAAGAAATGCAGTGGCAGCCGAGTGGTCGAACGCACGCCTTGCAAATCAAAGTGTGCAGGTTCAAACCCCGGCTCGCACCTCTGGGATTTAAGTGCGAATCTAATTTTCATCCGAGATTATCACTTGCTATGAAACGGTGAAGGAAAACATCGTGAGGAAACCTGCACGTCTGAGGGAACTTGTCTGGTTCTCGATAGATGTGTGAAGTCTGCCAACCCGCACCGGGCCAGCGTGGTGGACTATGGCCTGAATCCCCCTCGCATTGAGGGGAGGCCCGTGCCCAGCAGTGGGACATTAAAAGGGCTGTAGTAGTAGACATCAATTGAATGAAGGCTATATATATATCTATACATCTATACAAATACATACATACATACAAATAAATAAAATTGGAGTGTCTGTTTGTAATATCAAAATAATACATACATACATACATACAAATAAATAAAATTGGAGTGTCTGTTTGTAATATCAAAATAACACTTTTTTACCAAATGCGTATGAAAGTATATACGATACCTATAACGAAAACGCAATTTTAAATTTTTTTGTCTGTCTGTCTGCCTGTCTGTCTGTCTGTTTGTTTGAGGTAAACATCTAAACGGCTGAACCGATTTCAATGGGACTTTCACTGACAGATAGCCGACGTTCCAAGGCGTAACTTAGGCTACTTTAATTTTAGAAAAAGCATTAGGGTTCCGCGGGAAAAACATAATACCCATATTTCCGGGTAATCTCCCTAAAGTCCACGCGGGTGAAGTCGCGGGCACAGCTAGTATATATATATATATAGACATCAATTAGAGATATGTCGAAACAAAAGAAAAAATACGAACAATTTGACGTTTCAAATAGACATATCTCTAATAGAAATGGATGTCGATCGCACGACGATCGCCCCGTGTGTATTTGTTTGTTCTGAATTTAGGCAACACCCATAAATTTGTTTCGTTTACTCTGAAATACTTATGCTGCATTATTCAAGTGGGCTCTTACAAAAAGTATAACCATATATAAACAAACCTTCACTCAGTTTAAACACTTTTACTAAGTAATAAACAATACTAAACACTCAAAAGTATAATTCAAATATGCTTTATTTTTTATTAGACTTTGCTAAGAAGGTTGGCAGAGGTGTATATTTTATACCCTCATTAAGTCGATATAAGTGGTGAAGTTAGCTAATAATTGAATTACATTGAGTCTTAGTGCAACATAATCCATGACATGAGTCTTGTCTTGCCACACGTGTCGGCCGTGAAGTCGTGTAAAAACCTCGGATCCTTTATAACCGATTTTCAAGGTTTTTTATTCATGTGATTATGTTTCAAGCTTGACTTTTATCAAAATGGATAGTTATCATTAATAAGAACGACTTTAAAAAAACAAATGAGTGACTATCCGTAAAAGGCAATGGTAGCATAACTTAAGAAACATTTTTTAAAGGACCAGTTTTAAGCATAGGTACTTGTACGACGTGGAATCTGGAAGTATAGGAAGAGGGCGCTGAAGAAGGACTTTTCACAACCAGATTAACGGTCTCTTCCAGAAAGGTCAAGTCCGTAGCACCCTCAACCGACGAAAGTGCATGATTAGATGTATGAATGTGGATAAAGCGAAAGAGGTATGTCGGGATCTAGGCAAACTGTAGTCTTCGACTGCCCTCGTGGGATACAGGCGTAAGAATATATAGATTTAACGAACACCTCGTTTTAAAATCTCGATTAAGCTTCTTTATTCAAAAAACACTTGCACTATTCAAGAAATGGACCCAGCATCGTCTTTATTATACTTACGTAGTCTTCAGCCTATTCAGTGATCATCGTATTCCATGAATCATGCACAAAATCAAACATGAAGTGGTCAATTACTGATATCAATATCCATTAAACATCTTCAACGAGTGATAACACGATTAAATTGAGAAGTATATTTCCTCGACATGAATGTATCGTTAATAGCGTGCGATTTAATTTATTCGGATGTTTTTATTGGGACGACTCGAGTCTATTGTAGTTAATTAAGGCGCGTCATGCCGACCAATTGAGTTCATTGTGTCTGAATACTTCTGGTATAAAGCTAATGTTTTGTTTCTTTCCCATTGAAATTGTGATCATGATTTATTTTTTTATATTTAGGGATTTTTATTTTATTATTTTTATTTATTTACATAGAGAAGAGAAAATAATAATAATAAAAAAATAAAAATAGAAAATTAAATACCCCACAGTCCCCCATCATTTTCGGGCGGTAGGGTGCCCAGAACGCTGGCAGCATTGCCACGTTGAATGGCAATGCTGATATGCTGTGCGAAATAGTTTCCAGCGTTCTGATCACCGGATGTTTCGATCAGGCGTTTCGCAATGTCTTGAAATATCCGATGGGCACCCGGCCCCCATGAACCTAAGGTTTCTTATATATACCCTAAACCCAAGAAAATAGAATAATATATAGGGAGCTCACGGCTAATTTTACAGTGAGATTTAATGTAATTAATTACATGCTTCCGTACATGGAATTGGAACAGTGAGAAATCGAACGGATAATGCACTAAGGGGTACCTTTAGTAGTTACGACAATAGCGATGTTATGTTTTTTATGTTTCGTGTACTACCTACTACAAAATAAATCATATTGAGTGTGGTGGTAGACATAATGTTACAATTGAGCATTCTTCATTTTTCACGAAATGAAAGAAGTGATGACATTTAATGGAATAAGATGAGGAATGGCTCCATCTGCGTTTAGCGGGTATTTCAGCCAGTGTCAATGTAATTATTAACAAGGGCAAATTCAATAAATACACATTATAAAAAAAAAAACAGTGATGACAGTGATAAAGATGGCGGATGAATCCCAATTTACCATTAAAATTTATAAAGATGATATCATTGTATTTTATTTAAATAAAAATATAAATCTTGTCTATGCATAGAAATACCATGGTAAATAGGAGCTATTGCATGGTACTGATGATACAAGCGCGATGCTTTTTTGGTGTCTTACCAGTGTGTTTGTCCTTTACATTGCGTTAATCCAAAACACGTGTTTGGAGATGGGCCCATTTCTATTGGCGCCATTGTTTTTAAAATATTTTGTGCAACATCTGCGCGTGACCATTGCTAAGTAGTAGTTTTTTTGTTATTAAGGATTCCAATGAGGGCAAGGATACAAACTGATAAGAAAAAATAGAAAGCTTAACACCGTTACTTATTTTTAAGCGTAATTTCAAGTTTACGCTTAAAAATAAGTGACGATCATTACGTATGTACGGGGTACAGTTTTGTGGATAATTATGGTCACAAAATCTTAGCATGACCGTGAAGACATAAGTTTTATCTCTTTCAACGGTCAGATTATTGATTATTATATTACAGGTGGTAGGTACCTATTTCGAATGATTCTTCTATTTTTTTTCATACCAAACTTTTTGGGATTTATTGTTCATTAAATTATAACTGGCCGGTTGTAAACTTCCAAACCACGACCGAATACCGCCGAAAAATATTCGTTGCCGTCAAAAAATAAAAATGTTCCAAAATTGACAGTAGATATTTGACACGCCGTGTAATAGTTTGTATCAAGATTTTTTATTCGAATCGAATTGTAAAAAAAACTAATTAATAAAGTTATTATTGTTTTAATTTTATTTTCGAAGAAGCAAGTGAAAATTCGTCGGCGGCATATTTATTTCAGGTGAGCGTTTTATGATTTGACATTTAGTTTTGACGTGATTCCGTTTGCTGGACAGTTTGATAAAAGAAAATAATTAAATTCCTCGGATTCTATGCCAATGTTACCCGTAGCAAGGAATGTGTAAGCAAAACATTCAGTCATCTAAACTTTTAAATTTTGCAAACCTAACCTAACATTAATTTTAAAAATCTCTGCATTTTTTGCACTAACCACCCTACACACTGGGTCGTCAAGAATTTTTTGCCAATACCAAAACGAACTGTAATCACTCATTGACATAGTTCATTCTTCAACGAAATGACATAGGCAGCGCGACCGAATTTTGACACGTGATCCCGTGGTTTCTGCCACAGTAATTCAATCTTTATATATATTTTCGTAGAGTATTTTTTCCAAATAAGTCAAGTATATTCGCTAGCCCTGGGCTTGATATGTGATCGCGTGGTTTCTGCCACAGTAATTCAATCTTTATATATATTTCCGTAGAGTACTTTTTCAAAATAAGTCAAGTATATTCGCTAGCCCTGGGCTTGACACGTGATCGCATGGTTTCTGCCACAGTAATTCAATCTTTATATATATTTCCGTAGAGTACTTTTTCCAAATAAGTCAAGTATTTTCGCTAGCCCTGGGCTTGATATGTGATCGCGTGGTTTCTGCCACAGTAATTCAATCTTTATATATATTTCCGTAGAGTACTTTTTCAAAATAAGTCAAGTATATTCGCTAGCCCTGGGCTTGACACGTGATCGCATGGTTTCTGCCACAGTAATTCAATCTTTATATATATTTCCGTAGAGTACTTTTTCCAAATAAGTCAAGTATTTTCGCTAGCCCTGGGCTTGACACGTGATCGCATGGTTTCTGCCACAGTAATTCAATCTTTATATATATTTCCGTAGAGTACTTTTTCCAAATAAGTCAAGTATTTTCGCTAGCCCTGGGCTTGACACGTGATCGCATGGTTTGTGCCACAGTAAAATAAATACATTATACCCATGTAGGTACTATAACCATCTTCTCTCCTGTTGCCATTATTTATATGCCTATAAATGTCCGTCGGTACCTAATTCCTTATACTCTATTACGCCTCGGTCACGTTGCGGAAGTAGTGTGTCCTGCCTTCCTCGGTTTAAGTCCGGACATTTGCCGGACACTCTCTGTGGCAGGGGTCACTGTGCCATCAACTACTGTACTCGTGTTGCTTTTAGTATGAGAAAACAAACGTAATCTCAGTTCTTGATTTAGTTTTTTGTGGGAAACATTTTTACTCTTCTAAATTTTTATTTACTGTTTTCAAAGGTATTTATCTCGAAAATGCTTACTGCCTATTAAGTTACATATTTCATTTTGCATTTTCATTAGTTCCCTTAAAGATTTGGCTTAATTTACATTTAGTTTTTCAAATAGGATATCTGTTTGAAAAACTTTTACGGATTTAATATAAAATAAGCTTTACCTCTCTAGTAAGTACCTATACTCATTCCTTTTTAGTACTCATATTATTAGCAGAAACCCACAGCTTCTTATGTTTAGTTGGTAACTCTACCTTAAGTTCTGCGTTCTCTATCATACTTTTAATAAATGCCCGGTCTGCCAATCTCAGCTAACAATATGTCATATTAAAAGTAACATTGCAAGGCTTTACCTGAAGTTTATACATAACTGTATGTAACACGTAATAAAAATGTTACACGCAGTCGCTACCGACTATCGACTCCCAGTGTATTAAATCATGGTAGGGCCACGCCAGCTCGCGTAGCGGGTTTCACCTGATATAGCGTGTGATAGATATGACACTGGGTCGCGCAAAAACGCGGTCGCTTGAAAAACAGTGTTGACGTTAGCTTTCGTTCAGTATTCGCTATCAGCATTCAAATATTTTAGCAGAGAATGGACGTATAATAAGAGACAAGCCTTTCAATTTATATCGAGGGGTGAAAGGCTATTGAAATAATATCCAACTGAATCGCTCCCTATTTCATCGTAAAGTGCCCATAATAGAAGCTTGGCTTAGGTAAGCATCATACGATGAGTATGTGTTGTCTGAAAAAATTGCCGTTGTTTAAGCTTTGGTTTTAGAAATAGATTAGAATTTCATTAAATTTGTGCAGAACAGTAGTAGGGTTTATAAACACGGTAAAGCCGGCTGCTCTATTAACGCGAATGTTCGCACAAGTGTTGTTCGATTTATGTGAGTTATATAATCCGCCATTTAGGTACTTAGTAATATATTATTTGTTTGTACCTAATAGTAAAAACTAACCTAAGCTAATTTCGACAAGAAGGTTAACTTCTATACAACCTAACTGTTTACATAATGTTGCAAAACTCGATTTATCTAAAGTAGGTTTTCACAAGTGTAGTTTAGTGTCATTAAGTTTGTTACGAATAAATGCTTGGTAATAACGCGTAATAAAGGAAGCAAAAAGTGCTCAAAAGTGCTTGCTCAACTTATGACCATAAACCCATGCCTTTTTGAATCAAATCATAAAGATATCAAAATCATAGATCTGTCAGTCTGTTAGTCTTTTTTTTGAGGTGAATTCACAAACGTCTACACCCATTTTGACGGAACTTTCACTGGTTATAGCTGAGGTTACAAGGAGTTTCATTTAACACCTAGAAATTTAATCTAGGGTTCCGCAGGAAAAAAGAAAAGCCATTTTTTGCGTGTTACTAAATTCAGCGCGTTAGAAGTCGCGGGCAGAGCTAGTAAAAAATAAAACCAAATCATTTTATGAGAAGGAACCACTCAACTTATTATACAAATGAGAAAATTAAACTGCTGTCTTTAGTAAGTTGAAATACATGGTCATGCTTTTCTGATCCTATCGTGATTTATCAAAATAATTGTTGGAAATTACCAACACAGTGAGTAGGAGTCGGCTGGCTTGAATGTAGGTGAATGGTCTAGGACCTTATGTAATCTAAGTACTAGTCTTTAAGTTACCCCGAGGTGCCATAATATAATCAATAAAAGCAATCTGCTACCGCAGCTGGGAAAGCCCCCCAGTCCATTGTATGGCACCCATAGTACTAGCTGTGCTTATTTTGGGATCATACGTTGTGTATGTATAGCGATATTAATTTATTTAATCCCAGTAACACCGGGACCAGGGGGGCAATTGTCTCATGGTCAACATCATCTCTAATTCGACATGTGTCGAAACAAAAGAAAAAAAATACGACCAATTTGACGATCGATTCGATCATGCGAGAATTGGGTCAGAATCAGAATCTTATGAATCGTAAATAAATAATAATAATAGTATCTCTACCACCCTCTTTAGGTAAGTAGATACATAGGTAATACTTGGGGTAATACTTGGTAACAAAAACAAAGTATTCAGAGAAGCCCGCATCAGACCAGTGGCGCTATACTGAGAATTGATAAGATACATTGTCGGCTCAGCGAATTCATTCAGTGTTTAGACTGAACAACGAAAGTATTGTGTTACCTACTATCTTTGTTAACGACACTTTTTATCCGAGTACAGTCCAACTTTGCCCAGCGGTAGGACATTCAATAGGCTACTATACTTCGTCCTTACTAGTACTATAATTCCACTCCATCCAAAGGTTGCCTGGTAGAAATCACTTTTAGTGATAAGGCCGCCCATTGTTGCACTAAATTATATCTTTTTTAGGGTTCCGTACCCAAAGGGTAAAACGGGAACCCTATTACTAAAACTTCGCTGTCCGTCCGTCTGTCACCAGGCTGTATCTCATGAACCGTGATAGTTAGAGAGTTGAAATTTTCACAGATGATGTATTTTTTCTATTGCTGCTATAACAACAAATACTAAAAAACTGAAAAAAACTCCCATACAACAAACGTGATTATTTGCCGTTTTTATAGATAATGGTACGGAACCCTCCGTGCGCGAGTCGGACTCACACTTGTTTATTTATCGTACATGTATAGTTTGTATTTCTCTAAGACGTGCAACAATAAAGAGCCCTCTATCAATATACTTAAAAATTGTCCAACTTTGTCGAGACCAAATATTTTTGATACTCCACAGCTAGACTCCTAACGCCCAGTACTCGGGTGAGCGAGGTAACTCGACTTTTATTAAAAAGTACACTGTATCAATATATATATACATAAAGAATATATTTCTTTGGTAAAATCCACGCAACCAAGTGTCACAAATGGACGTTGACAAAATTTTGTTGAAATATGTATACATATTAGATTTTTATCGCAACTAAACAACATATGTCAATAAATCTAAATAGTAATAAAACAATACTGGTAAAGTGGTGGTGGTAAAGGAAATAGCCCACAGTGCTTGAAAGAATCGGCCGAATGCAAGTCGAACTCGCGCACAAAGGATTTCGTTCCATAATCTATAAAAAAATCAAATGTCTGTTGTATGGGAGCCCCACTTAAATATTTTATAATTAAAATTTATTTATTAATTTTTGAAGAGAATAATATAACTCAATATTTTGTTAATATTTGAAGTTTCTACCTGTTGCCGTTATCAATATCGAGCAAAAACGAGCAAAAAAATATCACGTTTCTTGTATGAGAGCCCACTTAAATATTTATTTTATTCTGTTTTTTAGTATTTGTTGTTATAGCGGTAATAGAAATACACCATCTGTGAAATTTTCAAGTGTAACTATCGCGGTACATGAGATACAGTCTGGTGACAGACGAACAGCGGAGTCTTAGTAATAGGGTCCCGTTTACCCTTTGGGTACAGAACCCTAAAAATGTTTTGAATTAAAAGGCAAATACAACTTTTTTAATAAGTTTGTATTCCGTAGTTTGTGAGGTAAAACTTCATTGTATGGTAGCATGACCGTTTGTCGCGACTGTACTCGACGTAGAGTTAAGCCTCCCGCACACTGGGCCGTCAAAAGACGCGCGACAAGATGTTTGCCAATACCGAAACAAACTCAATATTAATAAATATAAAGATTGAATTTCTGTGGTAATAGCCACGCCTTTACGTGACAAAATTCGCTCGCGCTTTCAGTGTCATTCCGTTTAAGAATGAACTTTTGATGTGAAACATCTATAGAGGAGGGGTAAACTAGATTTTTGGCGTGGCGAGATTTGCCGACGCTTTGCCACAACAAAATGAAATCAACCGTATTACTTAATGCATATAGTATAGTTTTACATACGGCCACGCTTCGTACGGTGGAAATCAACCTTATTACTTAATGAATAAAGTATAGTTTTGATGACGGCCACGCTTCGTCCACCGCTTAGTCTCCGCCCACCGGCTGACTCCACTCACTCGCCGCTGCGACGTTTATGTTTTATGTTTCACATCTGCCAGGCGTCTCGCGATGGCTCAGTTTTTTTCAATGAGTCAAAACAGTTTGTTTTGGTATGGCAAAAATATACGCGCGAGGGTTGACGCCCCAGTATGCAGGAGGATTTAGATTGCGCGGTACGCTTGCCGACACAGATTATTTACGATCTCGTGTTCATTTTTGAAGTGCTTACCTTTTGAACGACATTCCATTGAGCGAGTATCAACGCTATGTATAATCAAGATGACATGCATTTATGAGCTTTAAAAATAAAATAGTTAAAGTTTAATGCAATAATCACGCGTAAGAAACCTTCTTACCTACTAAACTACATAAAGAGGATGTTACAAGTCTCTAGGCACATGCTGTTTTAGGGTCCCGTACCCAAAGGGTAAAACGGGAACCCTATTACTAAGACTTCACTGACTGTCCGTCCGTCCGTCTGTCACCAGGCTGTATCTCATGAACCGTGATAGTTAGACAGTTGAAAATTTCACAGATGATGTATTTCTGTTGCCACTACATAGTACAATCGACAATAAATTAAAATTTGTCATGAAGTTTGTAACATAAGAACAAAATCAATACAAATAAAAACATTGGAGTGTCTGTAATATCAAAATAATAGCCTTTTATTAAATACTCACGAAAGTATATACCTATAACGAAAAGGCAATTAAAAAAAATGTCTGTGTGTTTGTTCGTGGTAAACTTCCAAACGGCTGAACCGATTTTGACGGAATTTTCACTGACAGATAACGGATGTTCTAAGGCGTAACTTAGGCTACTTTAATTTCGAAAAAACATTAGGGTTCCGCGTGGGAAAAGTAATACATATTTTCTGGCTAATCTCCCTAAAGTCCACGCGGGCGAATTCGAGAGCACAGCTAGTGTGTAATAAATGTAGCGCCTCATAATAAACACATAGCAATAGCGCGGGTAGCCGTAAACGACTCTACACATGCATTAAACTGTTGTAAGCCCTCTGGAAAGTCAAAATGAGGGGTAATTGAAATACAATGATTCACTTTAATGCTATTTGCTTCTCTTAGTTTACCATTTTCCTCTTAATGACTTACCATCTACTCTCCCATACTGCGTTGAAGGCATCATACCAAAGCAATTATTACTATAACCATCTGTGGTTTAGAATAATCCCTTCATTGTAAATGGGAGTAGACGCACCTTACTGTACTAGCTTCCTAAGCGTAAAGACTATATTTGTATTTAATATAAGACTGTCGTGAGTATAATTCTTCTCTAGTATTGTGGCAAAGGTGCTGTCTGCTCTCATGGCATTGCTGCTCCTGAGAATGTATTACTCGCAATTATCATTTTGAAAAGAGTAACCATTGAGTTTCTTACCGGCTCTTCTCAGTGGAAGCAGCGGTGGTAGAATCTGACTATTTGTAAGTGCTTTTTGGCCTACACGAATATATTTTTTTTTATTTGATTTGATTTGATTAGTAGAAACTTAAGTATTTTCTTGTTCGGCGAGCCGTTGCACCTTCACTCATCGGTGCTTATCGGTTCACTTAATCACCCTTGAGGCGAGCTCAAGTGCTACAAAATATAAGAAGTGTTATATGACACCATACTTTCGAATCAAAAAAAATGTTTTTTTTTTCTTTCTGTGAACAACCAACCAAAATCCAAAATCCTCTTGTAATTGTGAACTGTTTTGTCGTAGATATATTGTGTTAAGTCTGAAAGTACCTAAAACTCATACATGACGGCCAGTGCGGACAGGGGTGTCAAAATTGACTATATTAATTGACGGAAGGAGCTCAATTATAGGGTTCCGTACCTCAACAGGAAACCTTATAGGTTCGTTTCATTGTCTGTCAGTATATCAGTCTATCTATCTATTTATCTGGGACTAACTAACTAACTAACTACGGCCCTTTTAACGTCACTGCTGGGCACGGGCCTCCCCTCAATGCGAGGGGGATTCAGGCCATAGTCCACCACGGTGGCCCAGTGCGGGTTGGCAGACTTCACACATCGAAAACTAGTCAAGTTCCCTCAAACGTGCAGGTTTCCTCACGATGTTTTCCTTCACCGTTTCATAGCAAGTGGTAATCTCGGATTAAATGAGATTCGCACATGAAACCCAGAGGAGCGAGCCGGGGTTTGAACCTGCACACTTTGATTTGCAAGGCGTGCGTTCGACCACTCGGCTACCACTGCTTTTATCTGGGACTAGATAGACTGATATACTAGATAGTTGAAATTCTCTCAACTGCCATGTTAAAATTATTTCAGAATAGTGTGTTTACGAGCTTAATATGAATTTCTAATTTTCACAAGTCATCATGTCAAGACCACTGTCGCGAATTCACTCGCTCGGTCTCTGTCTTATTTCATACGAGAGCAAGAGACAAGTCTAGTCTTGGCGTAAATGCTACAACTACAGGTCGAACTGTTTACATTGAACCACGTAATCTCCATCGTACCAAACTTAAACACCATTCAAGAGATTGAAATGCGTCCATTCTTTTTTTATTGATTCGTTTAAAACGATATAAATATGTAAGTAAATAAGAGCTCTGGGAACAGTAGAGCGTCAAGACGCTTGCTTGGAACTTTTTTCCAATACTCAAACGAACTACATAATAAACAATACATAACAAACATACATAATGACTGAATTCGTGTGGTAAAGGCGTCGCAACGACGCGTCGAAAATCACACGCGTTGTCAATAACATTCCGTTGAGAAATAAGCTTTGTCTGTGAGTCAATACAGTTCGTGTTGGAATGGGCAAAATAATTACCTACATATACAGTGTGACAGTAATTATTAATTACATTAATTAAGTAACACATATTATATAGAGCCCCTTCACGGCGTTTGAACGCCATAGGAAATCACGAGGTAATTCAAAGTTGCTTACATTTTGGTCGAGTGTGGTATACATCTGGCCACCCCCTTGACCGTAGCGAGCACGCGAGGGGTCGCCGACCTCGTGTCGCGGTCGTCACGTGACCACCGCGGAAACCAAAATGGCGGAATAATTGTTGGTATGCGTGATTTACCTTTTTGCAATACCTAAAACAAATGTATGGTCTAGTATACTAACTTGTACCCAAGACTTTGCCCAGACTTCGATTAAATCCAACATTATAATATTTATATTACAGCTTATATGTAACTGTTATGTATACACAATAATATTGTAAAGTTTTATCAAAATCCGTTCAGTGGTTATTGCGTGAAAGAGTAACAAACATCCATCCATCCTCACAAACATTTATAATATTAGTAGGATAGGAAGTAGGATTCTACTTGGAAGAGATTATGTCAGATTTCATCTCATATTCACATGCTAGCTAGTCGTAGGAGGGAAAGAGATGTCACGAATAACGAAATGCCATAATATTATTGAAATAAGGCAAAATATATTTAATAAACGTAACATACAGTAAATAAAATATTCTATCCTTTTTGCCTCGTTTAGCCAACCTAATACGAACTTTGTGTTAATATTAATAAATATTGAATTTCTTTGGCAAACGCCAGCCCAACCCCACGCGTCGAAATTCGTTCGCGCTGTCAGTGTCCTTTCGTTGAAGAATGTACTTTTTCTGTGAGTCAATACAGTTTGTTTTGGTATGACAAAAAATTTGACGACAATTTTTTTGCCATAGTAATACGAACTGTATTGACACTAAGAAAAAGTTAATTTTACAACGAAATGACACTGACAGCTCGCGCAAAATTTAGATGCGTGGGGGGAGGGCGTCTTTTGTATTGCCAAATAAATTCAATATTTATGCATTGACACAGAGTTCGTTTTGGTACTAGTAAACATATTGACGCTCGAGCGTTGATGCCCCAGTGTGCTGGGGGCCTAATACTCGTATAGCACGTACCTATGTATTATAGAGTACAGTAACAATCAGACACACGGCTTGTGTAAATAGTTAAAAAGGTGTTTAATAAAGATAGCGCACACGTGGTGGGTTCACATATCGTTCTTATTAATTATTTATGTACTTGTGTCCTACTTTTAAACCGACTTCCAAAAAGGAGGTTCTCAATGCGACCGTATACATATGTATATATATATATATATATATATATATATTTATTTTATGGTATATATTATATTTTTATATGTGTTCGCGGCTAACTTCGCCGTTTATGAACCAATTTTGATTGGAACATTTTTTGTTGGAAAGGAGATATCCCAAGGTACCACCATTTTCCAAAATATTATCAGAAATCAACCCCCTTGGGTGTGAAATGGGTGTTAAAGGTCAATAATTTCAAAAATATTATTGATCGACTTCAAACTTTGTATACTCGTATGTATTTTAAATACAAAATAAAGAAACGTGTTTTAGGAATTTTGAAATTTAAAATATGTAGGGGGTCAAATCCGGACTACAGCATACTTTCGGCGTTAGTGAACCGATTTCGAAAAATCTTTTTTTGTTTAATGCGGATTGTTAACAAAAATCGAAACCCACCCTTAATGGGGTGGAAAGGGGGAGGGGGGTGATTTAAAAAAAAAATGAAAACCGGCTGTCATCAATTTTGCTGTTCTTACATTACAGGCGCTATAAGTATGTGTTCAAAATAAAATCAATTAATTGAAAAATAATTATAAAATGATAAAATTTTACTAGTCCTATCTGGATGCCAAATTTGAACTTTCTAGGTCCTCTGGAAGTGGGTTAGAGCTTTGATCTATAGGTTATTCAGTGATAAATATGTCAATTTTTGGACGTTAATATCTCTTTAGATATTAACGTCTAAAACGTCGTTCTTTAACCGGTTGAGGTGCGTTTATGAAACTTGAAGCACATATGTATCTCGCAAGTCTGAATATATGAGCCTAATTTGACATGTTTATGTAAAATAGTTTTTGAGTTATGAGGGGGTAAAAAGAGGCTCCAAATTGTTAGTGTAAAATTACACACGGTGCTGCTCGCCAGCTTGAACTTGGCTAGACACGCTACCGCGTGTCTAGATATTTTACCCTTCGCCACATCACAACTTGCAAACGAACCCACTTTTCAATTAAAAAAAACCTAGTATTGGTTGGCCTTACTGAATAGTTATTTTATGCATTAACTTAGTTTGGATTTAATTTTTATAGTTCTTAGTGACTTCAGGATTTTATAACAAATTACAACTATGAATACTACAGTGGTGATCACGGCACCGACTACTACAGCCACGACGTCCAACATGTAGTACTCGCTCCATGTCTTGTTAGCGGAGGGCGCTCGGAGATGCTGCCCGCCTCCGTGGCGCAGCACGTGCTCCGTCCACCACACTGCACGCTCCAGCGGCGTCTGGGGCTGATCGTGTATCATCGCCCTCAAATGTTCCATATTCCGCTTGTAACTATCGTCTCCCAGCACTTTGTTAACACCATTCACCAGATCAGTGGCAGTCATCGTAGCTGAATCGATGTGAACTCCTACTCCGAGTTCCACATACTTGTTCACGTTGTACCACTGATCTCCCAGTATCGGAATCCCAACTAAAGGCACGGCGGCTTCTATAGCTTCGTCGGTCGACTGGAGACCGCCCTGCATCACGAACAATTTAATATTTTGATGCATTAACAGATCTCGCTGTGGGAACCACTTCTGCATCCTCACATTCTTAGGTACATTATCGAGTTTGTCTCCGTCGAATTTCCATAATATGTCGTACGGGAGAGCCTCAAAGGCTTCTAAGAATGCTTCCAAAAAGTCTCGGTCCATCATAGAGGGGCGCACATTGGTCCCTAAGCTTACATATATCACCCCTTGTTCTGAGTTATCCAAATACGACTGAATATCCTGAGGCAAGTCTTTGAGCGGCTGTAAGTGCAGACCGCCTAAATAGACAACGTTTGGAGGTACCGGACGATTACCGGCAATGATGGGGTGGGCGTTGAAAAACACCATATCTACACTCCTTTGGAGATCGGCAACAGTGGGTGCTTCGGGTCCGTAGCGTTTCTTGAGTAAATCGTTTTCAAACTTTTCAGTTCCTATATTTGCTCTATAAAACCTCCATTCCGTATAGGTCTCGTATATCTTCTCCCATAGACTCAGTTTCCCGTGCTTACTTCTGTATGTGCTTGGATAATACAAAGTGTGCCAGGCGGGGGCGCCTATCATGTCATAATTTTCTGATGAGCCATAAAACGAAGAAAATTGTATCACGGGCGCCTTGAAGATTTGCCCAACAATTAGCGGATAGTTGAGAATAGCTTCTACGATCACCAAATCGAACTTCTGCGTTTTGTCTTCCAAAAAGTTTTGTACCACAGGCAGGTCGAACTGGTACAATACCAATGCAGTCATAGTTTTTGTAAAATCGTCCATAGACATGAAGCTCATGTCTGCGATGACTCCTCGCTTCAATAAGTTCTTTCCATAAAATTCATTCATTAAGTTTCCCATTACTTGGTATGATTCACTTGTGTCAATTTCAGTTATGTTATCCGGGGGTCTTTCCTTGGGCAGCGCCGGGTTCGGCGTCAACACGACGAGCTCGTGGCCTCTTTTAGCGAGTTCCAACGTGAGAGCTCTGAACACGACCTGGTGGCTGATTGACGGCATGGAGTAAACGCCCAATATCCTCGCGCAGTCCACACGCGCAGTCCACATAACACATACAAGCGCAGGAATCATTAATCTAAACATTTTGCAAGACCGACTATCTTCAAATGAATGTGAATGCTGAAGTAATTGTGTATTTATTACGTCTGATGACTCTTATCCGACAATGATAGTTGTATACGTTCCTACACAATTTTTAAGGTTCCGTTTGTGTGAAGAAAATCCTTGTTAATCTTTTTTAGGGTTCCGTATAATTGGATCGGTTGGAGCATCCACCCTCATGTACTCACCCCCCTCAAACAGCACATTGCCTCATCTATGGGAAACTGTCTTTCAACTACAAAAAATACATCATCACGCCACTGCAGTGCGGCCACACTTCACTGATGTATTTTGGTCCCAATCTAATAGGGGGCGAGCGTATTGCCACTATACCGGGCACATTCCACCTCAATACGAGGGATATTTGGGCTATAGTCCACCACGCTGGCCCAGTGCGGGTTGGCGAACTTCACACGCCTAGGCGTGCAGGTTTCCTCACGACGTTTTCCTTCACCGGTCAGCAAGTGGTAATGATTGTTGAAAATTACATTCGCACATGAAAATGATCTCAGAGGTGCGGGCCTGGGATTTGAACTTGCACCCCTTACGTTCAAGGGGGGCTTTCTTGCCCACGAGGCTACCACTACTCCGCAACTACAATGTTCCGCAATTATTAAATCTTACAAGTAATTTAAAAATACTTCTTCGTAAAGAACCCGCAGGGCGCGAGTTGCCCGTTATAAATATTGTGTTACGTAATAGCTAGCTACACCAATTATCAGTCTACAAACGTAACTGTCGGTCACGTGTCTTGCAGACTTATGAAAGATAGCGACGATTACAGTATCATCGGTCACCATAATTATTCAGTTCAGTACCTAGGATTTCTAGGTACAACAAATCTGAATAAATGCTATTTTCCTATGACATTACGACCATGATAATGATAAGATTAGTACTAATCTTTGTAGCTAAACAATTTGGGTCAATGTAAATAATGCATTTGAATTGATACGCAGAAATAATTAGGTGGCCAGTTGATTAGTACATGGGCGACATTGTCATTGCCACGTGTGCGCCAATCCTACCGTCACTACTCCATTACGTGTTCATTGATAAAGAAGTCGGTTAAAAAAGTTGTCATCGTGAATTGACAATTAAAATCTTATCATTGTTCGTGAATATAAATAGTTACTATCGATTTATGTTCTAATTATGTTGACTTGGCAATAACGAATGATTTTAAAGTGTTTAAAAATGTGTTCTACTACTTGCATATCTAATGGCACTGTTGCTAGACATGCACGAGACGTGTCGCGCTGAATATGTGGTATATGCTTCTTATATGAAGCGATGCAGTCCGTTTTAGTATTGGCGATAAATTAGTCGCACGCTTTTTGACGCAACGATTTGTACAGGGCTTCATGGTAGCCGCTCCTCGAGTTGATCTCGTTACGAACCGTTTCAAGGGGCCCGATTGCCAACTATTGTATTTCTGTTAGCTCTAGTTTTAAACGCCGCTTCCACTCTAAAACAGATTTATATCACTCCGTGCTATCTCGCAATATTGATGACACATGCTGACGCGGACTTTTGTATAGAACTTTTGTAGGCTAACATTACTATTAAAAAAATTACATTTTCACATGGAATTATTGTCAGGGCTTTGTGTTTTTGTTCAACAGGCCTTTGTGTTGTGGCATTTTGTTCACACTGGTGAAGAAGTACTTCACTGTCGTAGTTAAGGGGGCGTCAAGACACGCGCGTCAAAGGAGAATGGGCAAAATGTATGGGCAATGTCCCCACCGCCAATAACGATCAGACGTATATCGTTGGAAAGCTTATTCAAAACAGTTATGGCTAAAAGAAATCTTAAAAAAAAATTAAAAAAATCTAGCTTTTTTATTTAATTTTTTAAAGATTTATTTTTGTAACAGTGGTAGCCGAGTGGTCGAACGCACGCCTTGCAATCAAAGTGTGCAGGTTCAAACACCGGCTCGCAACTCTGGGTTTCATGTGCGAATCTCATTTACATCCGAGATTACCGCTTGCTATGAAACGGTGAAGGAAAACGTCGTGAGGAAACCTGCACGTCTGAGGGAACTTGATTGGTTCTCGTTTCACACAATGATTTGAGATTGACCCCCATAGTAACAATTGATAGTCACAAAAAGAGCTTTCCAACAATATACCTACGTCTGGTCGTTATTGGTCGTTGGGGACATTTCGCCCATCCTCTTTAGTCGCCAATACCAAAATGAACTTTATTGTCTCATTGCATACGTTCATTATTCAACGTAATGACAATGACAGCGCGAGCGAATTTGAAGCGTGTATTTTATTACAGAAATTCACTCTTGAAGCACCCGGCACACTGGGGCGTCAATGCTCGCGCGTCAAAATATTTGCCAACACCAAACGAAGTGTGTCAATATGCATAAAGATTAAATTTCTGTCGCAAAAACAACGGCAGCACGCGTCAAAATTCGCTCACGGCGCTGTCAGTGTTATTTCGTTGTAGAATTAACTTCTATGTGTCTATACATACGGTTCGTATTGTTATGGCAAAAAAAAAGTGCGAGTCGGACTCGCGCACGAAGGGTTCCGTACCTATAAAAACGTATCTATAAAAACGGCAAAAAAATCACGTTTGTTGTATGGGAGCCTCCTTAAATATTTGTTTTATTCTGTTTTTTAGTATTTGTTGTTATAGCGGCAACAGAAATAAATACATCATCTGTGAAAATTTCAGCTATCTAACTATCACGGTTCATGAGATACAGCCTGGTGACAGACGGACGGACGGACGGACAGCGAAGTCTTAGTAATAGGGTTCCCGTTTTACCCTTTGGGTACGGAACCCTAAAAAATACTCGCGAGCCTTGACGCCGCAGTGTGCGGAAGGCCTTATGTATGACATAGGTTTGGTACGGCCAACAATTCTGACGAGGCCTTAGAATGAGTGACATACGAAAGCAGCGCCACCTACCGGGTCCAATTGTGAATCTAAACCATCCAAGGTGCCACTCAAACCACATACAAAAAAATCATTCAAATCGGTCCAGCCGTTTAGGAGGAGTTAGCTTACAACGAAGAGTGGCATTGATTTTTATATATATATAGATTACAGCGTAAGCGTCCTACCAAATTTTGTCTTTTTTGTCGTTTTAAACAAAATTCGAGCCCAGTTTTGTACCTAAAGTATATCGACGGTGAAAGGGCGAATTTACACAAGCGCCATTTTGGTGACTATGCACGAGAAGACGGAGAAAAAAATCGCTGTATCCAACGATATACAGGGTGTTTCAGAAGTCCGAAATAATACTTTGGGTACATATACGGCAGCTCATATGTGTATGCTTAGTGAAGACAGTTTATACCTAACTATCATAGTTTCTGAGTTACAGACCCTTGAATATTTGTCACAGGTATCGTGTTCTGGCCTTTGGGTACATCCATAACCCTTTTTAGCAGTGTAAACTACACTTATGAGGGGCGGCTACCAATATTCACAAAACAGAACATGCAAATTTTACATAGGACTCGAGATATTACGAGTTATAGAAATTGACGACGAAAAAAAAGGTGGAAAAACATGGTCGAATTTCAATCAAATTTTTATACCATTCAGTTGTTTACACGATACCGATGCCAGCGTCCAAGTATTATTTCGGACTTCTGATACACCCTGTACATAACTCAATTTCGCCCAAAATGGCACTCAAGTGCCTTCTTCACACTTCGCCCTTTACCTGACCCTATATTTTTTAGTTAAACTGTTGACATTATTAATACGCCATCATCATCATCACGCCCATATTCCTCGAAGGGGTAGGCAGAGGTGCACTGCGGTGCGCCCCCACTTCGCCGATGTATTTTTGGTCCCAATGTAATAGGGGGCAAGCCTATTGCCATTATACCGGGCACATTCTCCCTCAATACGAGGAAGATTTTTTGGCTATAGTCCACTACGCTGGCCCATTGCGGGGTGGTGAACTTCACACGCCTTTGCTATGGATGTGCAGGTTTCCTCACGATGTTTTCCTTCACCATTTCATAGCAAGTGGTAATCTCGGATGAAAATGATTGAAGGAATGATTGACAATAATATTCGTCTATTATCAAGCCATCCCATCATCTATTTTAACCTTGAATATCCACCCCACAATAGATTTATGACTAAAAATTAAATAGTGGTGTACGACATTTTGATAAATTTGATTGTGGATTCACAAACTCTTGGGAACGACACCGCACATTGCTCGTAACATTAAGGCAACACATATTGAGGTTACATGTCGCCACAATTTACATTGGGTATTTAAAAACCATCTTAATTATACCTACGTATGGATTTGGAAATAAACGTTAGCATTATTTCCTTGAAAATACATCGGCGAAGTGAGGGTGCAATGCAGTGCGCCTCTGCCTACCCCATCCGGGAATACAGTCGTGATGATATATTCATTCACTGTACCAAAACTAAGAAACAAATTCATACAAAGTTGAAATTGACTAGCAGAAGGATTTTAGAACACTGTGCAATGTTAAATGACATTCTCAGTGATTTGTAGAATATTTGGTGGAATCCATCGTGATTAAACATTATTATTATGAAGAAGTTTGTATATTTGTAGAATGATTGAATTGTTTCTAGTTTTAAATGTTATGATTGTTCCATTCTCGATTTGTTTCATTGTTTTAAATCTATCTAGATATTATCTTTAATCTGCGATGTAAGTCTCATTACATTATTCTTTTTCTCCTAAAAAAATATATTACTATGTAACATGATATTTTTATCTCTTCGCGAATATAATTTTGTACTGCGGAAGTCACAGATAAACAAATACTAATAAAGCCGCATGTAAGCTCGCCTCAAAGCGACCTCAAAGCGTTACCGCCGTCAGTCTACGCCACTGCGCGCTCGTAGCCACCCGCCCCTCGTAGCGCTACGCCAAAACGCCGTAACTGCTACGAACCGCGTGACACACAAAATTCAAGAAATAATTCAAAATTTATTAAATTTCTGTCACAAAAATGTTACAGATAATTGTGACGTGTATGTTGTTTAACGAGCGGTGAGTGATTTATTTCTTTACGGTTAAGGTTGTTTTTCGTGTATTTAATATCTACCTAATTATCGGCTTGCGTTTTGAATTTTTATATTGTTCGAATTTGCATATTCTGAAATGAAAGGCGAATATTGTTTTGGTTCAGCAGTAAAATTGTTTTGCTATTGTATTTTAATGTTGGAAATAATGTTGTTTGTTCTTTTGAGTCAAATACTTTTTGGAGATTTTTTTATATGCTTCTCTCTATGGCTTATCAAATTTTGGTCGCTGAATAAAATGTAACTAGGCATCCACTGAACCCGCCGGAATGTAAACTTGTCAAGAATTTAACGTCAATAAGTGGGAAAGAATGATGAGGACCGACTTATTACATCAAATAGGGAGCTTACTCTAACATTAGACAGTTTCACACGTACAATTTTGTATGTAATGTAGACGTACATGTCAAATTATCTATATCTTGGTTTTAATGAGATGAGTTTTGGAACATTTATTGGGACGTCTTGTACATTACGTATCTATCTATACTTTCAAATATCATTGATGAGGGTAAGACTGTAGTTCCTTTCGCGTTGAGTTTAATTACGGATTGTATGACTCTTGATTCGGGAAGAAACTATGTTAGGCGAAGGCTATAGCGTTAAATCAAAACTTTTTCCGAAACGAACTCTCTGCCAATATACATAAGGATTGAATTTCTGTGTTTCAAGGCACGCAACCACGCTGCTGAATTCGCTCGCGTTTACGTTGACATTTCGTTGAAGAATGAGCTTTGTCTATTAATCAATACAGTTCAGTTTTGTTCGTTATGACGCCCCGAAGCGCTAATGACCCGTTGCGGTACTTATAGTCAATGCCAATAATGTCCTTCACAGAGAGTGATATTCAGTTTCATGAACCGACCGTTTTGAACACATCACAATCGCGAAGGTCGTAAATACACAATGTCCATTACATTAAGAGCTATTTTTGGATGGCAATGACGTTGTTCGCAGAGAAATGGCGAAAAAGTTTATGTTTATGTAACGTCGGTAACGTTTTGTTAAGCATGCAAGTAATAGGTCCCGTATTTACATAATAGACAGTCAGTTCCGCAATTGGTTCATAAATCGTGCCTGTCTCGAGAGTCGCCATTCGTAGAGGTTAATCACGAAGTCTCTGGTTCGATTCTCGAGTCGGACAATGTTTATTTTCTAGAATTTTGACAATATTTTTTACCAGTACAAACGATAATGCTTTTAGTGTGTTGATGGTTTATTTTATACCTAAGTAAAAAGAGGTCGGAAAATTGTAATCAATAATTTTGCAAGGAGTTAAAATACGTCTGAGCGGCAATTGTGTTAACATTAAAAAAGCGTTTAGTCCAAACCTGTGTATAAATTCTATACACAGGTTTGGACTATAAAACTAGTCTAAAAATAATAAAATACTAAATTTAGGAGTTTCATTCGTCGATGGTGTGATAACGAGAGGGATTTAAGCAACAACTCATTACATCACGCCTGTATTCCCCGAAGGGGTAGGCAGAGGTGCACTGCAGTGCGCCCACACTTCGCCGATGTATTTTGGTCCCAATGTAATAGGGGGCGAGCCTATTGCCATTATACCGGGCACACAGGTTTCCTCACGATGTTTTCCGTCACCGTTTCTTAGCAAGTGATAATCTCAGATGAAAATGAGATTCGCACATGGAACCCAGAGGTGCGAGCCGGGGATAGAACCTGCGCACTTTGATTGCAACTCATTTTAATATTCAATTTTATTATTTCTTTCTACAGATTACCTAAATTAGCATCTAATTTTAAACAGGTGCTATGGTATTTTGTACCTACTCTTCGACCGTTAGCCGAGTTCATTTTATAATTCTTATAAACTTGCATCTTTTAAAACGACTGCAACTTTCGCGCAGACGTATTTTATTTATCTGTTTACTTATTGATTACATCATCATATAAATAAATCATCACATCGCATCGCATCACATCACATACATCATCACGCCCGAATTCCCCGAAAGGTTTGGCAGAGATGCACTGCAGTGGGGCCCATACTTCACCGATGTATTTTGGTCCCGATGTAATAGAGGGCGAGCCTATTGCCGTTATACCGGGCACATTCTCCCTCAATGCGAGGGAGTTTTTGACCAAAGTCCACCACGCTAGCCAAGTGCGGGTTGGTGAACTTCACACGCCTTTCTATAGACGTGCAGGTTTTCTCACGATGTTTTCCTTCACCGTTCATCAATTAGTAATCATTGTTGAAAATGGCATTCGCGAATGAAAATAATCTCAGAGGTGCGGGCCCGGGATTTGAACTTGCACTCCTTAAGTTCAAGACGGGCGTTGTACTTTTTCGAAAATACTTCATTTTCATTACTTATCCCGTTATTTCGTATCTTCGGTTAATAAACGCTGACACCTCGTCACGAGATATGCCGTGACTGCCAACTCTTTCCTAACGATATTTGCGTTGTGGATACCGGCGCTCGGAGCTGTGTACATATCAAGCCGACAAAGACGCAATACTACCGACTATGCACCAAACCAAGCGTATTTTGGTCCTTCTCTCACTCGTAATGTCAAAGCAAGACCCAAAGGAACTTAAGGTCCATTTTTTTACTTGTCGGATAACCTGACAATGTTTATTTTTCTGATAACTCGATCGCCCTGTGTTGAATTCGACAGCTTGACGAACAGATAAATAACTTGTTTATTTGAAATTTATTTACTATCAAAAAATCATCCTTCATTAATACAATTTTGGAAGAACTTTAGAACTAGAGTTTGCTAACTTGTTTGTTCCCAAATTGCTGCTTTTCTAAATGCGCAACGTTAGCGTCAGTTTCCAAAGTCTGTACGCTATAGTAAGGTACAGAAACGAGGGGCCTTATTAAGTAATTTTGTTAAACAAAAAAGGGGGAAAGTAAAAATGAGGCCGCCCCGTGCCCCGCTGCGGTGCGTGCGCCCGGGATGAATTATTGCCATTCGGTAACTAGATAGTATACAATTATGCTTATCGATACTGAGGGTAAATTGTCTTAAAGGCACAGACTCTATAGTCTCATCCTCAAAGCATCGCTGCGGTGACGTTGAGAGTTTGAAGTCTCTAGAGTAAAATTCGAATCCAAATATGATGTCTTCTGCCATATTTGTCATCTTCATTATCCATGTTTCATTGTTAATGTGTGTTTACCATTAATTACTTGACATTAGCAGAATATATGCTAATCGCACCCATTTCATTAAGTTTCATCATTTCATTCATTTCTTAAAATGAAAACGATACTGAATAAAAAATATACCTACTGGTTGAATTGAGATTTGTTTTTAAATTTGATTAAAAGTAATAGGTAAATAGTTTGTTCAAATTATAACTAATAGTACAGAATAATTTGACGAACAACAGCAACTTATTTCCGACCTTCGTTTGGTAATGTAAAAAGTTTCGAAGGGCGGCCGCAGAGCACACAGTGACAGAAATGCTGCGGGTCGCGTGCGGCTCGCCATTCGTCGATGTACCGAATTACAAATCAATAGCTGGTAATGCTGGTATAAGCAACGATGCAACCTGAGATCTATTCCGCACCAAAATTGATTTAAAGGCACTTGAATAATATCATTAGACACCAGACGCCTAAAGCTAAGGAAAGCTTGTAGTATGGATACCTTATAATGGACTGGGGGCGATCCCAGACCACCACAGCAAATTCCAATTCTTGCCAACAATAAATAGTAGGTAGAATAAATCAAGTTTTTTGAATAAAAAAAATCATAAAAGAACAACATAATAGAAATCCTAATCATCGCTAATCGATTCAGAAAGAATTTTAAATTTTTTTTTATTTTATAAAATAAATAATATTTGCGTATGCGGAACTAAAGAGCCGCGGCTTCACATCCAAATAGCCGCAGGTTGCCGACCCCTGCACTAGACCAATCAGGGGACTTTTACGAAGATGTTTTCGTAATTCTAATAGTTTAATTTTCATTGTTTTTCAGATCATTTTGATATTGTTAATGCCGACAAACACCAATCACAAAAGATTACCATTCAGGCTACCAATATTTATTTACCTTAAAGCTGTGCCCGCGACTTTGCCCGCGTGGAATTTAGGAAAAAGTAGTCCATTGTCCATGTTACTCCATTTTAACATCAGCTATCTGCCTGTGAAAGTCTCGATCCAGCCGTTTGGGAGTTAACCTCAAAGAAATAAACAGAAAACTATTTTAAAATTGAGTTTTCTTAACATTTAGCTGTTATTTTTATATAACAAATGACACTTCATTTATATTCATTTATATAGATACTTAGTTCTTCTTTTGTTTCTGTGTATTTAAGATAGACCATGGAGATTTTATAACGGAGATGGCATTACGAGCCCGCGCTTCGGTAATGTTTGCGGGTTAATCTGACTCCGCCATTGTTGTTTTCCCATATAGTTGCCGTATATTACAGGTACATGAGATAACAACAATGGCGGAAAAATCGCAGCAGAGCTATACGAAGAGTGGAGTCGTTATGGGTACTATAGATACTCTATGATTTGTATAGATATTTAGTTCTGTTTTTGTTTCTGTGTTAGGATATCTAAAAAATACATACTTGGATATAATGCGACTCTACGACTTTGGTCTCTGCGACTTTACAGCTGGACTTCGAACATGCAACCCTAAATTGATAATAATCATAATAAATTAATACTAGATTACTATCTAATTTGCAATTCGAATGCCGGTTTTATTGCTTCATTTAAAACCGACGTTAATATTCCCGGGTCAAAGTACGTTTCTCAGCAGCTAATGCGGTTCCAAGAAGGCGAACCGTATCGTGATTGGAAAAATTGCATGATGTTAAGGCGCTGCCCACACTGGGGCGTCAAGACGCGCGCGTCGGTTTGTGTGCCAATACCAAAAAGAACCCTATGTTTATGTCAATAAAGTTGGTATTTCTGTGGTAAAACCTGTCAATACCAAATTGACCTGTCATCGTAGGAATAGAATAAGTTCATTCCTTAACGAAATGAAAATGACAGCGCGAGCGAATATTGACGCGTAGGGGCTTGGCATTTATCCATAGAGTAACTAGAGTACCCATAACGACTCTACTCTTCGTATGCCTCTGCGGTAATTATTCCGCCATTATTGTTACCTTATGTACCTCTAGTATACGGCAACTATACGGGAAAATAACAATGGCGGAGTCAGATAAACCAGAAAAAATTATCCCAGCGCGGGCTCGATATGCTATTTATAATATCTCCATCCTTTTATCACAGTGATTCAATCTCTATGTATATCGACGCAGAGTTTGTTTTAATATTGACAGACCTTTTGACGTGTGACTTTTGACGCCATAGTGCTGTGCGGGGGAGGGGGTTATATACAATTTGGTTCATTGAACTTTACTATCGTCATTACATCTTGTATTTAATATCGCTCTCCCACCAGTATATTTACACATCTATACAAATAAATGTAATTGACTTCTCTTTTTGTAAAGTCAAAATAACTGTTTTTTTCTAAATGCAAGACATTTCACGCCAATTGGCGTCAAATGCGGGAGGCTTTATCTAGACATGCACGAGCACTCCCAATCGTACCACCACGGACTACATTGGTATGTATGTTAATAGAAGGGCACCATAACGTCCAAGAATAATAAAACCTGTTAATTGATTGATGAAATTATCACGTTGAACGTATATTTCTTTTAAAATCATCAAATAACGACAACTTTTGGGGTCCGCGGGCGCCTGCCCCCAGAGTTTATTACATTATCATATATTATCATATTCATTTGTGTATTGAACTATTTTTTCTTGGACTTTCATTTTATGGAACCCAAGCAACGCTTGTAATACCCAGCGCAAAATGGAATTGGTAATTGCGTGTATAAAGTTCACGATACATACCTTTTTATTTGATTAGTTTAATACACATCCATCATCGTTAATCTGTTGGTAAATTCGTTTTGTAAACAGCAATAAATGGTCGTAGCCTTGACCGCCACACGGCGTGGCGTGTGCGAGGACAATTTTGTTGATTGTTTTGACATTTTTAACTAATTTAAATTGTAAGCTGGAGCCGATAAGGTCAGAGGCGGTTATTTATTCACCTGCTGTCAGCCGCAGTTATTTACCGCCCACCAAACATGACCCGCCCATGGAAAAGATATAGTCAAAATGACGCTTTACTATTTACATCTTGCAAAGATGAAGCTCAAAAAGTTTATTCTAGCCGCGGTGACGCTTCATAAGTTTTACCACTTATTGTAAATAAGGTGGTAGGGCTTCACCAGTTTTATCTAGCTAAGATGACGCTACAGAAGTTTAATTTAGCTAAGATGACGCTACACAAGTTTTATCCAGCCTGATTTCCCTGCATTTTATCCTCTTGAGATCGCTGACATTTATTTTTATGCAACATAAGTGGAAATTAGTTTTTAATAAGTAGAACACGTGAATTAAGTAGGTATCTGATTCCAATACAATTTATCAATTTTCCTATCCAAGAATTGATACATTGTATTGAACCCAGTATTACAGTAGTCTTGGATAGATTTGGAGGCATTTAGTGAGTAGCATCTATAAAAAATCAATGTACTCTATATTTTATTTCTTAATATAGGCTGCTCTTCTGTTTTTATTTATGTATCAGGTTAGACATAAAATGATGGCGATGGTACCTTTAATACTGATATATAGTCAGGTGCGTACAGACGCGCATGAATCAGAATCAGAATCAGAATATTTTTTATTCATATAAACCAATACAGGCACTTATGAATCGTCAATAAATAATAATAGTAGTATCTCTACCACCCATTCGGAATGCATTTCCTATGGAGAAGAATGGGCAAGAAACTCCATGGTTGCTTTTTTTTAAATATGGATTTACATTTTTGTGTTTTTCTTAATTAACAATTATACAATATAAAGTTAATGAGGCTATACATTCTCAAAACACAATTAAATCACTAAACAATCTACATGTTGGACAAGATTTAAAGGTAGGAAGGAGGAGGAAAACGGGACAAATAGCTAAAATCCCCTAAACTAGTTCCTGTGGAGCCGGACCAGCGCCTGACCAAGCGTGTTTATCCTCTAAATAATCACCTATTGTGTAGTATGCGCGCCTGCATAGTGTATGTCTAATGCAAGTTTTAAATTTAGTTTCATTTAGGTTAATGACGTTAGGGGGAATTTTATTATAAAATTTGACACAGTACCCCATGAAAGATGTGTGAATTTTCGCCAGTCGAAAGTGTGGTTGCTCTAATTTATCTTTATTTCTAGTGTTAAAACGATGGCCATCACCTACTTCCATGTAGTGAATTATGCGGGCGCATATTGTATTTATTTGTTACCTGTTCGAACAGGTAAGCGGAATGTGGGACGACCCCCGACCAGATGGACGGACGACCTCACCAGGGTCGCCGGGAGTCGATGGGCGCATAAAGCCCAAGAACGTAATTTGTGGCGATTTATGGGGAGGCCTATGTCCAGCAGTGGACGTCCCTGGCTGATAGATAGATAGATATATTGTATTTATTTGTTACGTGTCTAATCCGCGCTGTTTCTTTTTTACATACATATTATATTACAAAACTTGCCCAGAACACAAGTATCGTTGATGTGACTAGAATGGTAAGATATTATTTTAATCGTTTTAATAAATCCCCATAGGTATTCCGCGTAGACAGTCCTCTTTACCCGTAGTCGTGGGAACTTCAGCATCGGTGACCATTGATGATAATATGGTGTAAATTAAAAGCAACTAGCAGTGTTTTAATAGGTTATAGTAACCCCAACACTTTTAGTATTTTGGCAGAGATGAGCGACAGTTAGCGAAGCGGTAATATACCTAAGGTAAAAAAAAAATGTCGATAACCAATACTTTGGTTGTTATTAAAATAATATATTGCAAGAATTTATCTGTCATCCCAATCCTTTTCAAAGGTAAACTAAAATGAATGTTGGGATAGAAAAATAGAGATTATAGGTTAATTTATGGTTAGGCAAATTCGTAGATTATACAGAACAAAGGTTTCCGTCGTTAGATGACGTCGAATGTTTGGTATAGTGCATTGATTTTCAAAGTGGGGGGCGCGCCCCACTATGGTGGCGCGAATCGTCTACAGGGGGGCGGGGGCGGGCGGCGGTTATCACTGCGGTCGCTCACGCGCATACGTATCGCACGCTCCTTACTCCCTGCGCCGCTCGCGCCTGAACAAACTATTTTCAGGTTTCGCAACAAGTAGGAATAACCTTGTCTATACCCTTATTTTATTTTACTGGCGAGCCCACCTGCTGCTACTTGCTGGGCCCTGGGCCGAGGGGAGGCGTAGGTATATTAATTTTAAGGAGTAGGGAGGCGTAATACTTATAAGATCAAACCCCTGGTCTAGTGGTTTGATCGCAGGCCCCTCGGCTGAACCAGGACCAGGAAGACTTTTCAGAGTTTACCCTGGTCTGGGTGTAACTGGGGTCGCCTCCAGTCCATTGTACGATGGGCCATACCACAAGCTCTGATTAGTTTGGGATCATACGACGAGTAGGTACCTACGTTTTGCCTGGCGATAATTATTTTTTATGACGCCGCCACTCATGACATGCACCATCCTTCGTCATTAATATCTTATAGGTAACAAACTCGATCGCTCGTGCTCTATCATTTTCTAAAACAGTCGACAATTTAAACAATTAACTGCTCGATAACAGCCGTCACATTACACACACATGCATGTCGCCGGAAACCTATGTGGCCGTTCATACATTATTCAGACGTCTTCCTTTGTGATTAAACGCGTGTTTTGTTCCACTGAAGTGTCTTTTTGTACAGTGTAAACGTCAAGTTTCACAATGCATGCATCGATGAATGCATGAAACTTGACGTTTACACTGTGAAACTGTTGATGAAACTAATGTCGCGAAACTACTTTTACGCCACTAGTGCCGTAATGTAAATAGGGCTTAAGTTAGGTTGTAGGTCTACAGCGGACTACGAACTGTATTGACTCATTGAAAAAGTTTAGTCTTCAACGAATTGATATTGACTGGACGAGCGAATGTTGACGCACAGGCGCTGGAGTGTTAACGCTGGCGCGTGTAAATGTGTGCCAAAATGAACTTTGTGCCAATAAGCATAAAGATTACATTTAAGTCGCATAAGCCACGCCTCCACGCGTCAAAATTTTCTCGCGCTGTCAGTGTCATTTTGTTGTATAATGAACTTTTTCAATGTGTAAATACAGTTATTTTTGCTAAGGCAAAAAAAATACGCGCAAGAGTTCACGCCCTTTAGTGTGGGAGGCTTAAATCTTTATTAATATAGACACAGAGTTTGGTATTGGCGCGGTATTTGGTGCGAGGTCTTAAAGGTAGTTGATTTTCTTGTTACAGGTGTGTAATTGTATTTGGTTGAAGATGTCCTCCCGGTGCAGTGACAATGTTGGTGAGGATAGATCGTCGGTCGGCGCTGTCGCCCTCTTCGCCTAATAGCCGAGCCATGGACAAGTACGAGCAGTTGGCAGTGGTGAGTACCGTCACAAGGCGTGCCAAAATCACCACTATAATCCCCGAGTATGCTAAGGTGGACACTAATTGCTAAGCCGACGTGTTCCTCGTATTACCTCTTTAGCAATATTGCAACCCCTAAGTCTACGAAAACTTATAATTCAGACTAAAGTGACATTGTAGAATACCTGTAATTAATTGGTGATTATTTTAAGTGATATTGGATCCTATAGGTAAATTTACAAGTCACCCTAATTTATATCCTATTATCAGTAAGACTTGACTTGTCGTTAAAATGCTCGTCGATTTTATCCTTGGGAAAAAATCTCATCAGAAACAAATGCAATTTTACTAGCTTTTGCTGCAAAAAGTATTGAAGTTAGTTACTTTTAACTTCGATATCAATTGCTTTAATTTTCTCTGACGTTAAAATATATAGACTGGACAAATCTTTATTTACGGAATTGATGAATGAAGAAATTTTAATGGAATAAAATGAGGAATGGCCGCACCTGTTATTAGCAGTATATATGCCAATGTTGTGATGAACGTGATGGCAGATGAATGTAATCGTGTAATCTTTTGAATTTATCTGTTTTTTTGTCCAGGTCGGCGAGGGTTCGTACGGCGTGGTGCTCAAGTGCCGACGCCGCGACACGGGCCAGCTCGTCGCCATCAAGAAGTTCCTCGAGACAGAGGACGATGTGGCCGTCAGAAAGATGGCTCTCAGGGAAATACGTATGTTGAAGGTAAAAACCTTGTAAAATAGCAGTGATTAATTTAATAAAATGCTATTTTCAGAAGTGAAACCAATAAGGATTCATAGAAAAAGTTGTGTTTAATAAAATTTCATTATCGTTGTGGTTTTGCTATGACTTCATATTTTAAGGCACGAAAACAACATGTTTTATCAATAGTAGCAAGAATATAACTAGTCCAATAGCTTCAAGGAGACAATGTCTAATGTCTCCATCGGTAGCATTTTATCTACCAAAACAAAACATGTTGTTAAACCTTAAAATATGAAGTCATAGCAAAACCACAACGATAGTGTTTACAGACTTCCACCCCTGGTCGCGTGGCTTTTGCCAAATAAATTCTATCTATAAGTATATGATTTCGTTTTGGTATTGACAAACATTTTGAGGTGTGTGATTTGACGCTCCTGTGCGCCCAGAGTTTTAAAGGAAGCTTGATGGTGAAAGAGTTGTTATATAAGTGATAGAACAAGTGAACTTGATGATTTGACATCAGCACCTCAATCGTTGTTAGAAAGAAAACGTTGTCATGACATTTAGTAAACTGGGAACGCTATTTGGACCCTCAGAAACTTCGACACGACCACTTGGTGAACATGATTGAAGTGTTTCGTCGCAAGCGACGGTTCTACCTGGTGTTCGAGTATCTGGACCACACACTCCTGGACGAGCTGGAGGCCGCGGCTGGCGGACTCGGCGAGGACACCTCCAAAAAGCACCTATTCCAGTTGCTGAAAGGCATTGATTATTGCCATCAGAATTCTGTAAGCCTTACTAAAACTGTATCTGTATGCAATTTTCAGTCTTCTTGAAGCTGGGAAGTTCCAGTTAGAAGGTGTAGTATAAAATTGTCTTGCAAAATAAGATGAGTGAGGTTCACAGGAAGCCACCGCGCCAGCGTGACCAAGGATTTGTCATTGAGCAATCATCAGCATCATCTCTCAAAATTTGGTAACTGGTGATTTCAAACATTTTAGAGCTTCGAGGAAATATTGTGGACGTTAAAAAGGGTATTATCATCTTAAGCATTGGACGCAGAGAGGTTTTCACGAATTAGGCTATCCTAAACTAGTGTTCTTTCAGCCCCATCAGATGGTATATTTCAGATAATCCACCGTGACGTGAAGCCAGAGAACGTGCTGGTCTCCAACACGGGCATAGTGAAGCTGTGTGACTTGGGATTTGCTCGGGCGCTAGCGGCGCCGGGCGAGCCCTACACGGAGTACGTGGCCACCAGGTGGTACAGAGCCCCAGAACTCCTCGTGGCAGAACACAGGTAATGCCTTCATTTGAAGAAGGACCTAAAGAACTTAAAATGTCTAGACAGACACTCTCAATGGAATGGTTTCCGTGTAGTCTAAGGTTAGACATAAGTTTTTCATTGGAACTAAAATTATTTTTAGAAATGCGTCAGATGTACGATGTGCAACTATGAGCTAAATACACGCTTTAATAATGTCATGAAGATAAATCCTCTAGGACTAATTTGGCAAATACTTATGAAAGTATTTTGATTCCAGATACGGCCCAGAGGTGGATATTTGGGCGATAGGGTGCTTGTTCGCGGAGATGTTAACCGGCGATCCCTTGTTCCCGGGGGATTCCGACATTGATCAACTCGCACTCATTATTAAGACTGTAGGTTAGTTGGTGCTACTTTTTTTCTCAATAACGTCCTACAAGCCGTATATTCTAACAGATATTGTCATATGTCATCGCAAAGGGCATACCATTATCGTAAGTGCAAGCCGTAAATTTGATGCATTGGATTTCCGGTATTCTGTAAGAGCGATGACGGTTCAACGTTAAACTTACAATACAATTCTTAGACTTTGTTCATAGAGTACGCTAAAGAGCGCAGGCCTTTACCATCATAGGAACGTGATTCGCTTTACTGGGGTGGGCATTTGTCTGCAATGTTCGTGACCACTGCAAACAAATGCCACACTCCTACTCCAAAAATGTCTGAAATAAATGGGTGCGGCTTAAATGATGTCTCCACCGAAAGTCTCAGCAAATTGCGCGCGATCAATTTTGTGCCAATACTAAAATTATTTATAGTAACTCATAGAAAAGCGTGCTTATCACGTTTTTCAACGAAATCGATGACATGAGCGGATTTCGACGCGTAATCCCGTGACGTTTAAAAAAGAAATTTAATCTTTGGAAATACATCATCACGCCTGTATTCCCCGAACGGGTAGGCAGAGGTGCACTGTAGTGCGCCCACACTTCGCCGATGTATTTTGGTCCCAATGTAATAGGGGGTGAGCCTATTGCCATTATACCGAGCCCATTCCCCCTCAATACGAGGGAGATTTGGGCCATAGTCCACCACGCTGGCCCAGTGCGGGTTGGTGAACTTCACACGCCTTTCTATAGACGTACAGCGGCCTCAGTACGCCTGCCAAGATAAGACATTTTCTCACGCATCGTGACGTCATTTTTGTGGCAAAATCGTTACGTCTTATTTGTTAGCATGGCGTAAATATAAAATGGGTTTGACAGTTAAATACAACGTGTTTGACGTATGGATAAGATGATATATCTTAAGTGCTAGCATGGGTTACCAAAATGTACCATAGAGACACGAATTTGACAGGTCAACGTAAAGAAATTTCTCACGGTCAAAGGCCGGTGATGAGAAAATAATTAGGCTGTAAGAAGTACATAAATATAGCATTTTATACACTATTATAACAAATAATACTTATTTTACTCCATCCTTCGCCAATATCAAGCGGACTACATGCAAAATTCTTCCGAAAACGAACACGTAAATTTATTTTCGTGTTCGACAAACAACAACAAAAAAGTGTAGAGACATTTCTATCTGTTTTATTTTCTTCCGAAAATCCACATAATCCTATTCCACGTGATTTAAAATCCATATTTTACAAAAAATCTGTAGGTTTGAGGTTAGATTTTGTTTGGCATCATACTTTGCGTGCTTTTTGCCGTTTTACATTGTAAAGTTATTTAAATTGGCAAATAAAAATAGTATAGTGCCCAAGAAATAAATTTTAAGCATAATACCACCGACCAAATGATAATACGTAAAGCTTCCGGCATAATAAAAAAGAATCTATGCCCAAAGATATTTTTAATCTGTGCATAAATAATCTAATATATTCTATGATGTGTATGCTGCATCTTTTTTCTTTGTAAAGCTCCGTCTCGCTCTATTTGTCATTTCAATGAACGAATGAACGAAAGATCGTAAACTGTGAGAAAATTTTAGCAGGCTGTCTAATTTTAAACATCTTGGAAGCCATGTTAGCAAATAAGATACGGGAACGCAAGTTGACAAGATGTTTTTGGGACTTGTGAGAAAACATCTTGGCAGGCGTACTGAGGCCGCAGGTTTCCTCACGATGTTTTCCTTCACCGTTCAGTAAGTGGTACCTTCATTGTTGAAAATGACACTCGCACATGAAAATTATCTCAGAGTTGCGAGCCTGGGATTTGAACTTGCACCCCTTACGTTCAAGGTGGGCGTTCTTGCCCGCGAGGCTACCACTGCTTGCTACCTTCAATCTTTGTGTAGATGTAAATAGCCACAGATGGAATACACAAAGACACAGTAAAGTCAATTTGGTCACTCCGGAGTGGGTGCAGAGCGTAAAGAGATGGTTGTTTGTTGGTGTGCGCAGGGAAGCTGGCCCCGCGGCACCAGCAGGTGGTGTCGCGGCTGGCGGGCGGCGCGGCGCTGGGCGGCGCGGGGGGCGCGGGGGGCGGGGCGGGGGCGCGCGCGGCGGGCGCGCTGCCCGGCGCCGGCCCCGCGCGCGACCTGCTCGCCGTCTGTCTGCGCACCGAGCCGCGCGCCCGTCCGCCCGCCTCCGCGCTGCTCCGACACAAGTAACGCAACTATGCACCTTATTACTCCCTTAATAGAGTGCAATGTAACCTAAATGGAAAAGCAAACCTTCATGCAAAAGTTTTTGCAGTTCATCAACGAGTTAGCATATCAAAGTGACAACATTTCCCTACATTTGCCAGTCTCACACGTCCAATTTTGTTTGTGACTTCGACGCCTAAGACTAAGACTAGATACTTGGACTTGATCCACCATATTTAATGGTTTAATAATAGACTGAAGTTATTGCAGTTCATCAACGAGTTAGCATATCAAAGAGAAGATTTCCTAACATTTGCCAGTCTCACACGTCCAGTTTTGTTTGTGGCTTCGACATCTTCGCACCTATGCCTATATCAAGACGTATTAGACTGATTGGTTATTCATCTGCCATCTGTATCACTGTCATCATCCATTTTTATTTATAATGTGTATTTATTGAATTTGCCCTTGCTATTAATTACTTGACACTGACTGAAATACCCGCTAAACGCAGGTGGAGCCATTACGTATCTTATTCCATTAAAATATCATCATTTCACTTATTTCGTAAAAAAAAAAGCAGAATAAGAAGACTGAATGGTCGTCGCAATAACGACAAAAAATTCGATAAAAAGAATCTTTGGACGCATTTAGGCATCTATCATAGCATTTCACATTATTTATTTCAGATACTTCATAACAGACGGTTTCACGGAGAGTTTTAACGCGGAGCTGAGGAAGAAATTGGGCAAAGAAATCGAGGTAAGCGCATGCGCATGAATTAGTTGAACAGCCTTTACCAATCGGGAAATAGTGTCTAATCTAATGTTTTCATATGATCAGACGCCGCCATCACAGAGCGCCGCGCGAGTCCCGGGCAAGCCCAGGCAGCAGTGGACACTCAACATTATACCAGTAAGCGGATGCAGCCGTTAATCAACGTTTCCTATCTTAAATATATCATGAAGCGGCAATAGCTTAGTAGTCAACAGGCCGGCCTCGTTACTATGAGGTTTTGGGTTCGATCCCCACCATGGCTATTAAACTGATGACGTGAGACCACATAAAGCATAAAGTTTAGTTGGGAATGGTCTACATAGATATAAATTATATTGTCAAGTAGGATTATGGGTGTGTTCCAAGGCCACAATACAATGCTTGTGCCATTAAGTCTAATGTCTGTAACTCTATTATAGTTTAGTATAGAACTGTATTAATTCAAACAAGAAGCACATTTTGCAACGAAATCTCATCGATGAGGCGAGGGAATTTAAAAACGGCATAGTCTTGCTACAGAAATTGTTTTTTTATTTATATGGAAACAGAGTACGTTTTCATAAAAATTGCTGGCCCCAGTGAGTGCAAAAGACTAGTTTACTTAATGAAAATATGTGTTGACAGGACCACAGCAGGTCTAGAACAGACAGCACAGCCGGGGAATCACTCATTGATTATAACTACACACCCAGTAAGTACCTTGCACCGAGTACTAGTACATAGCATCAGGGTTAGCATGACCACGTAGACATCAGTTTATCTCTTTCAACTGTCAGATTTGTCAGAAAAATTACGTCACACCGAGCCATGTCTTTCCCCCTTAGCATGACCGCATAGACATAAGTTTTATCCCTTTCAACTGTCACTACCATAATTAACTACCATTTCCAAAATTATTTGACCATACAAGCACCATACAGACCTTTCTATACTAATTTGCTTTCCAGACCTCAGATAAGACCAAATTTAAGATGAATGTGTGCGCAAAATGTACCGTTTACACGCGCCAAATTGTCTGTGAGACTAATCGGACGCGGCATAAATGACTCAAATTTTGGTCCAATTCTTTTTTTTTTACATTTTTCTGGATTAGTTCGGTATCATTGATGGAATAATATGGGGGTTGAAAATTGTAAAACATCAAACATATATTTTTTTAGGTACTGAAGTCCACATGGAGACTAGTGCTGCTGAGAAGAAGATTCAGCCTATCTCTACTACCGCTGTACAGGATTCTAATGAGGTTAATGATGCCCATTTTCAATTACACTAGGAGATATCTTTATATTTATACTACTGGAACTGGGCAGCTGGGCAGTCAACATTTTTGCCATAACAAAACAAATTGTATTTACTTATATAAAAAGTTAATTTTTCAACTACATGTCGCTGACAGCGCGAATATATTGGACGCGTGGAGGCGTGACTTTTACCACAGAAATTCAATCTTTGTCTATATTGACACAATTCGTTTAAGTATTGGCAAACTAAAGTGTACGGGAGGCTTCAGGCGTCCCGTAGTGTCAGTCAATACATATTAAACAGCGGCGGCCATACTTGAAACTAGAGATGAAACGGATTTCCGGTAACTATCCGGTATCCGGCCTTGTTTTCACTATCTGGCCGGATACCGGATAGTAATTCAGTCCAACCATTTTCCTAATAATGACTTACCATCTTCTCTGCCATACTGCGTTGAAGGCATCATACCAAAGCAATTATTTCTATAACCATCTGTGGCTTAGAATAATCCCTTCATAGTAAATGGGAGTAGACGCACCTTACTGTACTAGCTTCCTAAGCGTAAAGACTATATTTGTATTTAATATAAGACTGTCGTGAGTATAATTCTTCTCTAGTATTGTGGCAAAGGTGCTGTCTGCTCTCATGGCATTGCTGCTCCTGAGAATGTATTACTCGCAATTATCATTTTGAAAAGAGTAACCATTGAGTTTCTTACCGGCTCTTCTCAGTGGAAGCAGCATTCTGAACCAGTGGTAGAATCTGACTATTTGTAAATGCTTTTTAAATTAAATTATTTATTAGAGACAACAAACAACAGTACATAAAAATTAACAAATGGTATTACAAAAAAATATCCAAACACAGTACAGTCCACGGCGTTGTCCACGGATTAATTACATAAAGTTGCCGCAATATAGACTAATATTATACAAATAAGTAAACATAACATTATATTGTAACAAATTATAACAAAAGAAACATAGAAAGAAAGAAAGAAATAACATAACATAGAAAGAAGAGTAGATAACAAACTTATAAATCATTATGGTAAAAAATTTTTGGAGCATAATTTAGCTTTTATGGCTTTTTTGAAATTCAATCTATAACTTAGGAATGGCCTACACAAATAAAAAAAAATTGATTTTGATTTTATCCGGCTGGATACTGGATACCAATTCAGTATCCAGCCGGAAACCAATTCAGTATCCGGCCAGATACTGCATACCAATTCAGTATCCGGCTGGATACCGGATAGTAATTCAGTATCCGGCTGAATACCGGATAGTAACTCTGTATCCGGCCGGATACCAATTCAGTATCCGGCTGGATACTGGATACCAATTCAGTATCCGGCCGGATACCGGATAGTAATTCAGTATCCGGCCGGATACTGGATAGTAAATTAAAAAAAAATATCATTATTCTGCACAAGGCAACTCATACCACAATCGGTTATGGACATTGTTACCGTACATTTCACCTATGTCACCTTAGAATGACCTATATTCGAAATTGAAAGATATGTACGGTTCAGCAACGATTTTGTTACTCATACTGCAAGCAAAATAATTCCAAGGTGACAAAAGTTGACGAACGAAATGAAAAATAGTCCCGATAATCCTGAGTCACACTAGTCCCGAGTCTTATGCGTTTAAAACACCGATCTTCAAGTGTTTCGAGGCGCGATATTCAAGTACTACAAAATGATTTTTTCAATTATGATTTGAAGGAATTAATTAGTTAACTAACTTTATTTTAATTTACCGTTATTTATTTAACCTTAATAAATAAATAAGAATCAAAATCAAAAGTTTTAAATAAAATAAATATAGTGAAAAAAATCTGTATATTTTTTTGAATTTGCTTGACGCGAGGCCCCTGCAAGAGCGAGGCTCCGGGCGATTGCCCAGTGCGCCACTCCCTAAGGCCGCCGCTGCATATTAAACTGAATAATTAATTAATGAAAACAAATTTAAAGGTAGTTTCGAATCGTCAAATAATCACAAAAAATAAAGTAAGTTTGCACTAAACCTTGCTCTAAAGACGGAGAAAAATTCGCTGATTCCAACGATATATACAACTCAATATCATCGAAAATTGCACTTGAGCCACTTTTACCCGTTTATATAGTTTGGAATGCAACGAGCAATATGTATAGCTGACAGCATTCAGGTTATGCACAACAGGATCAACATGGATATCTTTCCAGCAGTAGTTGTGTCATGGATCTCTTTTTCTTTCTCTCGTATGACATAAGACAGAGAGCGAGCGAGTGTACACGTGACATAGGTGTAGTCTTGACATGTATGTTAACCCCACAGGGCGGCGCGGCGCTGCCCCCGCCCGCCCGCCCAGCGGCCCCGCGCTCTCTCGCGCGAGCCATCAACGACACATTCCAGGTGAACTATACCATCTAAAAAACCTAACTACAGCCCTTTTTAACGTCCCACTGCTGGGAACGGGCCTCCCCTCAATGCGGGGGGATTTAGGCCATAGTCCACCACGCTGGCCCAGTGCGCGTTAGCAGAATTCACACATCTATCGAGAACTAGTCAAGTTCCCTCAGACGTGCAGGTTCCCTCACGATGTTTTCCTTTACCGTTTCTTAGCAAGTGATATTGTCGGAGGAAAACGAGATTCGCACATACAAGGCGAACCCAGAAGTGAAAGCCGGGGTTTGAACTTGCACACTTTGATTGCAAGGCGTGCGTTCGACCACTCGGCTACCATTGCTTGGTGAACTATACCATCATCAGATCTTTATAACAAGTTGAGAATCAGAATTCGATTTTTTTATTCATGTAAACCAGCTTAATGGAATAATTTTATCAAGATTGAAATTACTGTCACCTTACCTTAAAACATTAGACTGGTCGTATTCTTGCTACCATTGAAAAGATGTTGTGTTCATGCGTTTAAAAATAAAGTCGTACCAACTCCACAATGATGTAAGGGGACTTTGTGACCAGGTTTGTCTTAAGTACTGCAGTCTTAAGTACTATACCGAGAAGGTTTGATAGTAGGTCTCATTTCTGATCCGTCCAAACGATATTGTTCCAGACTTTTCCGATACCCGTGAACACGTATCCAAGAACGCCGTACATAAAAAAGTAAGTTAAACAATAACCACTGTAGGGCTTCATCGTCATCATCAAGTCATTGTCGAAGGGGTAGATAGGGATGCTCTGTAGTGCAATCGCCACTTCTGATGTATTTAAATCTTACGTGATGTTTGTTGAATGTACTGTAACGACCTATACCTCGCCTCAAACAGAACTTCTGCAATAGATAACGTGTCATATAACACTAAATAAGGAGATATCCATAATGTATTATTGTTCGACTCAGAGTGAACAACAAGCTGGTGATGGACGAGGAGTTGGTGCGCGGGCGCGCCGCCGCCAAGAAGAACGCTAAGAAGACCATGCCGGACTTCTCACTGCCGTATGTTCCTGGAGGTAACTTTTCTTTCACTCACCCAATAACAAGAGGTAACTTTTATTAAACTAACTCAATGACAAGAAGTAACTTTTATTTAACTCGCCCAATGAAAAGAGGTAACTTTTATTTAACTAACCCAATAACAAGAGGTAACTTTTATTTAACTAACCCAATGACAAGAAGTAACTTTTATTTAACTAACCCAATGACAAAAAGTAACTTTTATTTAACTAATCCAATGACAAAAAGTAACTTTTATTTAACTCGCCCAATGAAAAGAGGTAACTTTTATTTAACTAACCCAATAACAAGAGGTAACTTTTATTTAACTAACCCAATGACAAGAAGTAACTTTTATTTAACTCGCCCAATGAAAAGAGGTAACTTTTATTTAACTAACCCAATGACAAAAAGTAATTTTTATTTAACTCACACATTAACCCGAGGTAACTTTTTTTTAACTTACTCATTAAGCCAAGGTAACTTTTTTAAAACTCCCAAAAAATACCAACTTTACGGCCCTATGCATACGTAAAATTAATTAAGTCATCATTACGGGGCTCCCGACAGCTCGTGTAAACGTGTCAAATATCTGGCTTGAATGATCTGCCAGAAATTTCAAGAACTGCCAAAAAACTTATTCTTCTTTTTTTTGGCAGCGAGCAATAGTCCAGTTAAGAAAGTGAAAAAGCCTCATCCAGTGAACCACAGTGTGACCAAGTCTTACGAGAATTGGGAGGGCGTTGTAAGTTTGCTTTACGACTTACATTAGAATTTTTTTTAAGATACACTTTTTTCAGACACTTGGTATTTAAAAACATATTCTATAGGACAACATTTTGTAACAAAATTCACTAAAACTTTTTATTTTGTTACACTGGGCACGTTTGGCGGTAGCACACTTTGCAAATAAAATTATTTAAACTGCTTCTTTCGTAATTACACCCCGTCTTGCGACATCTCTATTCTCTACAACCAATCAGGTAAGATACAGGTGTCAGGTGTCCCTTACTCATTATTCGACTGAATTGAGTTCCTCACGTTAGCAAATTGAACAAGTTAGGTACTCGAATTTCAACATTGAACCGTCTCACTCGTTCACTACTACCTCTCGTCTCATGTAAAAACCGCTCAGAAAAGTTGTAATCTTGTTGCTTGTTGTAAATACAGAATGGAGCGATGCCTCACCTCAAATAATTTGTACCTCCTCGTGAGCACCTCGAGAGGTAACCCGAGGTACTCCCTCAGCCTCAAATAAATTAGACGAGTTACCCATCACTAAATCAGTGCTATACCTATCGACGTCAAGGTGATTTTATGCTGTACTACCGCCATCTTTGTACCTACTGTAATCAAAATCCAAAATCTGTATTTCATATTAGACTTCGTGAGTATAATTCTTCTCTGGTATTGAGACAAAGGTGCTTCCTGCTCTCATGGCGTTGCTGCTCCTGAGAATGTATTACTCATAATCCTTACTATTTATCATTTTAAAAAGAGTAACCATTGTGTTTCTTACCGGCTCTTCTCAGTGGAAAAAGCACTCCAAACCGGTGTGTTGAATCTGACTATTTGTAAGTGGTTTTTGGCCTACACGATTTTTTTTTTTTGATTAGATTTTGATTTGATTTGATACAGCAGTATTTAAATGACTACTCTTGTCAACAGCGCAGTGGTGTCGAAATGACAGCGAGCGCGCGCACGCCCACTAACTTGCCGTACATGTGACCGCGTCGCTGCGGGTTCTGGCACGCGGCGTACCAGTAGCTCAACCCACCCCAGCCCAGCCGGTGCCGCCAGTGATGCCGATGACGCCAGTGACGCTGGTGACGCCAGTGACGACAGTGATGCAAGTGACGCCGGTGACGCCAGTGTCGCTGAGGACGCCCGTGACGCCAGTGACGCCAACCCATATAAATCAACCGTGTCGTTTATTTTTATTTCTTATTAATTTATAATAATTATTTAAATTTGTTTCATGTTGATTAATTTGTTTTTTATTTTTGTTATTTTACATTGATGTTGTGTCGGTCGAGTCTTATTGATGGTACTAAATTCTGGTGGACTATGATTAAAACAGATAGGTAGTGTTAATTACAAGTGAAAATATTTCCAAATTATTTTTGATATTATTAATTAAATTGTCAATTTGTGGTCACTTTTTTTGGTAACTGGTAACTCCATAACTCCAAATGATTAATGTTATATTTGCAATACATGATAAAATCAATGTGATACGACATCAACGTGAAATGAACGCTGTTTCAATTACTTTAATGTTTAGTTTGCAATGTAAAATGCTAAATAATGGTTACGATTTTTGTTTTCTTTGCTCCATTGCTGATATCGTCCCAAATTGTATAATTGTTGACCATAGGCCAGCGTTTGTTTAGCCAGAATATGCCAAATGGATTTTTAGAGGATAGAATTTTGTTGTTTTGAGAAGTTTTGCTAACAATTTGTACTTACGAGCTGTAGCTCACACGACGGAGAAAAGGATGTTATTTGTAAATATGTATAGTGTTACATTTATTACACGCGATATTAATAAACACTTTGTAAAAAAATGTTTTTTTATTGTTTATTTTTGTCATAGATATTGATCCAGACTATCGGACATATAAAGTAGGTAGTAGTCCTATTAGGAAATATTTTTTTATTTAAATGAGTTAATTAACTTACAAATAACAAAATACTGATCATCTTCGTAACCTCCGTTTGAAAAAAAAAACAAGGCAATGACGATTTTTTTTGCAATTTAACATTTTGAACCAATTTTGTTATTTTTTGTTTCCTACCTGATCTCGTATGGTTACTTTAGGTCTATTCAACACACACCAAAAGGGGGTTTATGCAAATATTGCTTATGAAACCATACTCGTGTGTACGTAAACGTTAAAATGACAAGGAAATGCTTAAACATTAAATTCAATATTATTTTCTTTACATTTTAATATCTAGTTGGCAGTTAATGACTAAAGTATAATAATATCATAGGTATATGCGTTTTAACAACGATACAAAATGGCATAAAAGATCGCTATATACACTCTAACTAGCACGAGTCATCCGAGTTCTGACACTAAATTTAACTTTGGTTTTAATTTATCAGAATTCGGATTTATACACAATTAATTAAGGTCTGGAAATAAAGACAATGTCACAACTCACTCACTGCACAAAAATAATAGTGTACTAGCTGACCGGGCGAACTTCGTAACGCCTTAGAATGAGTGACATACGAAAGCAGCGCCACCCACCGGGCCCTATTGTGAATCTAAACCATCCAGGGAGCCACCCAAACGCATACAAAAATAATCATTCAAATCGGTCCAGCCGTTTAGGAGGAGTTAGCTAACCACGAAAAATGGCATTGATTTTTATATAAATTGATAAATAGGTATCTACAACCATGATATAATCGCAGATATCTTCTTCTTTTAACGAAATGAATGAAATAAGCAATTAAATTACATCTGCGATTGATTCAAAGGTTAAGATACAAATCACAAAATGGATTCATCCGCCATCTTTATCATTTTCATCACTCATTTTTACTTATGTGTATTTCGTCAGGTGACAGGAAAAATTCATGAAATAACAAAAATAAATTAATGTTAAAAAAAGTTAAAAACAAGCTTTCAGTTAGTTTTCGTGTTCTCCTCAGCAAACCCTTTCATTTGATACCCATACTGTGGTAGTGCAGAAAAAATAACTATTCCGCCATCTTGGATGATCCGCAATATTTGAATTAGAATGACGCCACATAGCTAAACATGCATTGTCATCCATAATAAGCGTGTATACCAAATTTCAGCTCAATCAGTTAAAGATAACTGATTCCACTCGGACCACATACCAAATGCTCTATGGTCTGTGTAATTTCGTAAAAAAATGAGCTATGACATTTAAAACATTTCCTGACCTTACAGCAATAATACTGAAGCGCTATATATCTGAAGGGACTGGTAAGTATCACATTAGCCTACGATTAACTTAGGAGTACAAGTTTGTTCATTAATTAAAATATTTCTAACGAAATGCAAATGATTTAAATAACTGACAATTTTCGAACTATCAAGATCAACTTAACATTATATTCGAACTAATTAGCACCAATGTCGCTTTTATTGAATAAAAAGGCACCATATTTACAAGAACTTTAGGTATACTTTTCTCGAAAATGTCACAATTCAATATTATGTAGCTTTATCTTAAGTATTTTCGTTTGTTATGCTTATATTTTTCATGTTTAATTGCCCAGTTAAGTGGGTATTTGTTTTGTATTAGGTACATACTGGAAATAAGTATGCTGCCTTTGTAATAAATCAAATACTACTACCTAAGTAGGTATATAGGTACATACGCTGAACGCATTGAGTAAAAAAACCAATATAAACGCAAAATAACTTAGTTAAAACACAGGAAAACTTCAAGAAGTTTAACGTTAGAATAGTTTCAGAATTGCTAAGCTAAATTGTTCATAATTTTTATTCGTTACCTGTACGCATATAAAACCTTTTTTTAATTACAAAGGCAGCAACAAATAATTAAGACTAAATAAGATTACATCTTAAAAGTATTTGACTGCAATGGTCCCGGGAGTTAGCGCGCCATTTCACGCGAGTTGACAGCTCAAGATGGCGGCGCGAGGCAGGCGGGCGGCTGCGCGGGCGCACAAGGTAACGTTAGCAGTTCGCCGCCGCTCTCCGTGATTGGAACTGTCTTGTGGTAATTTATGAGATCAGCTGGAAAGAAATGTATAATTTCAATTTTATTCAACCATAGATGTTCGATTTGCTAGGTCTGGGTTTACGACAAGGCAATATTTAAGATGACCACATAGGCAAATTTAAAAAGAAATCTCATTTTGATAGCTGACTTTCTTTCCCGATCTTTTCAATAGAAATCATATTGTGACTTCTGAACATATTCGTATAAGAAAAATATAAAAAGGACAATTTGCTAGGAACCCCTCCTGAAGGCTCGAAAGCATAATAAACGTATTTCGAAAGAAATAGAGCTAAGCACTAAGTAGGTACTTATATTTATTTGCATGGAGAGGAGTGTAGTAAGGCGATGTATCCATTGTCATATCTCAGAATTCCAATATTGTTTAGGTTATAAATATAAATACGCGCTCCGAAACGCGCACCAGGAAGTAATGGTGTGTCTCACTCACCGAGAGTGGGATGCGCGTGCTGCGCGTCCCCGAGCAGGCAGTAGTGTGTGGCGGCGAGCACCAGGAAGTGCGCCGTGCGCGCCGGCCCGCGCCACGACACGGCGTACCCCCACACGCGCTCCGACACGCGCACCAGGAAGCTGCCGCTCGCCGCCGCCGCCAGCGCGCGCTCCGCCTCCGACCGGCTGATCAGACCTGGAGCCAAGTCATACTGTCACTCCTGTCACCAGGATTCACTATGGTCCCTTTCTAATATGTCCACATTCCCAAATGGCCCCTAACTAACATTTTGTTTTATGAAACTAACCCCCTTCTAAAAACTCACTTTCAATGACTCCTAGCCAAAATTACACTATCCAAAATGGTTCTTCACAATGTTTTCACTATCCAAACTGTTACGGCTAGCCTTCAGTGAGCAGTTTCTTTTTGCCCATGATTCGAAGGTCAACAATTTTCTCACCATGGAACCACTCAACGGGTTTGTTATTCTCATCGAGCCCCACCCCTCGCTCCAGCTCCTGCGTCCGGAACCACTCCAGCACCGCCTCTCGGCTCGGGGGTTTGTCGGCTGTGAACATAGCGTTTGTATAAAAACTTATCCTTTTAGCCAGAGCGCATTCGCACATATTCCATAGGAAAAAATTGAATCAGGGGTGTAAAGGAATTTATTTATAGTACCTTCTGCAGAGTCTGTTGAGTCGGGGATGTGCGCGCTGCGGCGATGCGCTTCACGCGCGGCTCGTGCTATCTCGCGCATGTTCGCCTCTGCTTCTTTCGCCTTGCGCTCTGTCAAACAAGAGCTTTTGTATCATTCTCCTTCTATGAAGACCTAATCACATTGCAAACTATCCAGCTGAGCGGCAATACCTTCTTCTATACCCTATAATCTTATTTAGAACTCATATCCTGGAGATTTTTTTTATAAATTCTACTGATTTCAGAGACATGTCATACTATCTTAGATTCATATTTTTTTTGTTGAAAAGATTCAAATTATTGGACAATGTTAATATCTCCTAAGATTCTGGAATAGTTCCGTACCTTGCTCACGCCAGGTGGCATCGTGGTCCCGTGCGTGCAGCGTAGCATCACGCAGCGCACGAGCCCGGCGCGCGCGCAGCCCGCGCAGGATGTCGCCGGCGCGCGCCGCCGCCACGCGCCGCTCCCACGCCGCCACTAACTGGCTCACACCGTCACCGTTGCCAGCCACCGCCATGTCCTAAACACACATCGTTTATTATATTCTAAACTGTATCGATTGTTAATGACATCTTACAATTATTACCAGCATAGGACTTATCATGTTAATTAATTCATAGAATGTAAATTTTTAATAATTCTTAATGTTGGCATACGCTTATCGCTGAGAAGCCAAGAAAACAGTAGCATAGAGCTTCTAGATATTATGTATCAAAGGGCTGACCTATAACAGGTAGTGCACATCTTCATTCAAAAACATATTCTAACCAACCTGCAAAACATCCCTTTTGCCTTCAATAAAATTGAAATGCAGGGTGTTCTTGTTGAGTTCTAGCTTCATGTTATCTGTACAGTAGTCTGACTTGTCGTCTAGAGGGTCCGGCTTCTCTGACAGCTTCACCTCCGGCTCAAGATCATCAATCCGCTGCCGGAGGTCATCTGCCGTGCAATATATGTCCAGGGAGTCTTCTAAAGGGTCTATCTTGGGTGATAGGTCGAATTTCTGGAAAATGGAAAATAATTTAAAACTCCATGAAAACATCGTGATGAAACCTGCACGACTATACAATAGCGTGTAAAGTTTACCAACCCGCACTGGGCCAGCGAGGTGGATTATGACCCAAATCTCCCTCGTATTGAGTATGCCCAGTATAATGGTAATAGGCTCGCCACCTAATACAATGGGACCAAAATACATCGGCGAAATGTCGGTGCACTGCACCTCTGCCGTCGGAGAATACAGGCGTAGTGATTATGTATTCCACCAAAAAAAATCTTTTTGGATTTTAATTGTGTTTGAGACAATGATTAATTAAAATACCCGCTGACCTGTTCCAAGCTATCAAGGGGTTTGTAATCGATGAGCTGAGTGAGTTCCTTCTCGACCGATTTCCTGAGCTGATGCACCTCCTCGCGGGCCTGCGCCAGCGCCTTCTTGCGGGCTTCCTCTGCCAGGATCGTCTCTATCGACTTGTCATCCTGATGCTCACCCATCACCCAAACCTAACAAGAAACAAATCTATGAAGGAGGTTTTAGGTTTAGGTTTTATCATTTTGCAATTTAAATTTTCTTTTTACTTTTAATAGCTAGGCTCTTGTCAGTGGGAATTTTCCAGTCTTTTTTACCTCCTATACATTTACTTTGTCAGCTGTTTCATAGCAATTTAAATACTAAAGAATTTTTCAATTAAGAAATTAATGTGCAGTTCAGATATTTTATAATCTTTTTTATAACTTCAGACCCTGAGAGTATTTTTAGGGCATATTTAGACTTCTTATATGCACGTTCTTACACAACGAGACGCTTAAGGCTTTACATGCTTATTAATACTACAGTAACTGGCAACTGCTTAATACTTGGGTATCACATTTAGGCGTCACCTAAAGTTAGTCGAAACGTGGATAATTCACACATTGTAGGATATCAAATGGAGAATCCCTAGCCCTAAGGCCCTGAAAAGTATTTTGAGAGACCAATTTACTGGACACAGATTCTGTATATTATTAATGTGTGCCTACAAATGTACGACTATACTCCATTTGTTATAACATTAGAAATAAGAGGCTCGTTGAAGCAGGAGCACATTTTATTTAAAAAACACAACAATATCAATGGAAAAACAGTAACAAATAACAACAAAATTCGGTAATAACAATAAACGAGGCGTAGCATTCAGAAGTATTCACATGTGAATGACAATCACAGAACATTGTTTACGTCAATTTGACTGCCAACATAAACCGGCAAAATAAGAAAAATCCTGCTGTCATAACGGATGAAGGGATTAGGTAACATTTTAGATTTGGTAGGATTATAGTGAAACGAAAAACGTTCCCAGTATTATTCATCCCTGCTTATTTAGGTTTTTTGTCTCGACACTGTTATTTTAAGTTGGAAAAAAAATATATATCTAAATGAAAGCCACTTAATTTAATAAGATAAATAGTGAAAATGATTAGTTACACTGAGACTGCTGGTTTAAAAATAAATTCTAATAAATTGGGCGTCAATCGTAACTGTAATATGTTAATTGTTACTTTTGTTACAAAGTGTACATTAAAAACCTTTTTGAACTTCTTTCTAATGCTATAACAAATGGAGTATAGTTTTTTTTTAAGAACGTATTATTTTGTTATGTGACCTTTCACGTTATCTGTAGACATTAAAAGTCAACCTCATACTGACCGATAACCTTAGAAAGTACTTAGAAGTTAATGTTAGGCCTAGATAATGTAGGTACTGTTTTACATTGGCCTCATTTCAAGATATCATACTGTGCTGATTACATATGACATAATCCAAGAATGACGGATGAATGCTGCCGTCATATCTCCCAATGCGCACGCGACGCATAACGTGACAAAATTACTACGTAAACGTAAGTACCGCTGAGAGGCAATGTAAAAGAAGTGTTATCGGCGCCATTGTTGCGATAACGAGTTCACAGACCGTCAAAATTATCGTAAAAACCGAACAGGGAGCGAATACATTGACCTTTTTATTGAAAAGTTTACTCTATGGCGATATTAATATAGCTCGAATTTCTATGGCAAAAGCCACGCGATTACGAATTAAAATTAGTTTGCGTCCACGGTGACATTTCGTTGAAAAACGTGCTTTATCTGTATGCAAATACAGTTTGCGGTAAAAAGGGTAAAGATATCTCACCCAAGGCTCTCCATCTTCTCCTTTGAGGAAGTGGACCTGTTTCCTCTCGTTCCTCTGGGTTTTCGGCCGCTCATCATCGTGGCTCACTTTCTCATCCCACGTCTGCCATCGGCGAACCTGGAAATTATGACATAATACAATTAAACAAGGCTAAAAGAAAACTTACTCCATCTTTAAACGACTTTCTTGACTCTATGTATCAAGCTCTAGGTATGTCTTCTTCTTTGTCGGTATCACTCTTGACAGAGTGGTCGTGGTCATCACTTCAGGTGTTGGTGGCCAGCTTCACAACATGCCGCCACTCTTCTCTGATGGTGGCCTTCTTCGTGCATTCGTGTAGTACGAGGTATGTACTAGGTATGTACGAGGATTCAATAATAGTGTTCATTATTTTCATCTCTAAATATATGAACATCAAACTATATTTCTATTTACTATGGGATATTGGAAAAAAGCGACTGTGGAGTTTCTTGCCCATTCTTCTCCATTGGAAATGCATTCCGAATGGGTGTTAGAGATATCTACTATTATTATTATTTATTGACGATTCATAAGTGCCTGTATTGTTTTACATGAATATAAAAAACTGATTCTGGGTAAGAGCAACAAATCCACTTTTCCAAAAGGTAGCGATCCTTAATTTTACTAGGTAAAGGTGTCCATATGCTTTAAGTAGTCTAACCTTTAAGCACCGGGCAGACTGGCGCCTCAAGACGGGAGCTATAAAATGTTTGCCTTAAGAAAAAGCTCATTTTTCAACGAAATGTCATTGACAGCGCGAGCGAATTTTGCAGCATGGTCACATGGGGCTTACCACAGAAATTTAGTCTTCATGTATAGTAGCACAAAGTTTGTTTTGGTATTGGCAAGAAAATTACAGCGCACGTTCACCGATCCAACGTGCCCGGGGCTTGATAACCTACCACTATAGCAACTGACATCACCTAACTGCATCTTGATTGATAAAAAAAAAACAGAATCAAAATGTCATATTGACCCTTCTTTAACTCCTAAAATAGCAGATCAGACTAAACCAAGCAGCTTATTGAACGAACAACCTTCAAAGCCATTATAGTAATTTCATTACTCAATCATTGTAATAGGTGTTCTTATTAGCCTCCGCGTAAAAGCAATTTTAAGGCTGGTAATCTACTAAAGCGATGCGAGTTGCCATAGCAAGAAATATACCTACAACGGTGTGAAATATCCTATGCCGATAAATTTTCGACGAGCAATAAACTGTATTTCATCGCGGTTCCTTAAACCATTAAGTACCAACTTTTTTCGTACACACAATAAGAAACACATAAAAAATATTTAATCAAATGGAACTGCTAAAACGGATCGTCCCAAATGGTCTCAACCGTCACATCATTCGTATTTATTGGGTCATATTTTCATAATGATTATAACGGTGTATTTGCAACGAATGTTGTCTGTCATTATTTTTTGTTGTTATCAAGATTCAAGAAACATAAACATTTTTTCTCGCTACCGCCTTCACCTAGCTTACACAGCTTTGTAGACTTTTAGCCTTACCGCAACTATGCACCACACCGATTTGGCCATTGAGCCGCTAATAGAATGAGCAAAAAATGACCTTGTGTCGAATTGAAAGTTCAGCAACAACCATTAGTGTTTGTTAAACATAAAGTTCCACGCGTCAGTGGGCGCGGGAAACAAAGAATTGTTGCCCTTTATAGATGCTTGTATTCCTGTAGTCGATTCCTAATTTAGAGTATAATAAAATTAGCTATAAACATATTGCTTAACAGCGGAAAACTATGTTCTGTCTAGACTGCGAACTTGCCTTACCAATAAAATTGCCTGTCTTCACTTTATTTGCGTCGTAACATTCATGTGAGTTTACATTTTACCAATGGAAGGGCAGATAGAGTAATCATCTCAATATTATTTTGGTGGCAACTAACATTTTGATTATGAAAAAAAAACACTTATACTACTACTGCACCTTATATCTATATACCCTTATATCTCTTTCAACTGTCAGATTTGTCGAGAAAATCACGTCACTTCGAGCTCTTTGAACTGGACATACTCGGTGTGACGTCATTTTCTCGACGGATCTGACAGTTAAAAGAGATAAAACCAATGTCTACGCAGTCACGCGAAGTAGAGATGAAACGGATAGTGGTTTAGCCGGTTCCCGGATATTCAGCACGCTACCAGGGCGGGGCGCCGGATATCCGGCCCTTTATCGCGTTGTATGACGCTTCTTAAAGACATCTCGAATCAATCGCAATCACGACCCATACATGTGGTATTTACTATCTTACTATCCGGCCGGATACTGAATTACTATCCGGTATCCGGCCGGATCCTGAATTACTATCCGGTATTCGGCCGGATAGTGAAAACAAGGCCGGATCGGCCGGATACCGGATATCCGTTTCACTGGTTCGCTAACTACCGCTTATCTCCGTCAAAATAAATCATGGTTTCAATCCTAATTAACTCCCGGTGCCAGTTACGGAACGTTACTCGTTTCACGAAAAATAAATAGTTACTCTAACCGATAACCATTGGTTTTCATAGAAATCCAGTCATAAGACTCATCCGTCGTTTATCAGCCATGGTATCCTGTTACTTAATTCCTATTATCTAGAACAACTGTAACACCATCCGCCGCGCGCAGTCCTATCATATTTATAATACTGTGTGGTACAAATGCCGCTATGACGAGTTTCGCAATGAATATAAATTGAAATTCCCGTAAACCATGAGTCAACGAGCCTCGCCCCATTGAACTAAGTTGACTTAAGCCCCCGCACACTACTGGAGCGAGAAAAGTCGCGCGTCTAAATGTTTGCCAATACAAAAACGAACTCTCTGGCAATATGCATACAGATTTCTGTGGACTGGTCCAACCATTTTCCATTTTCCTCTTAGTGACTTTTTATCTACTCTCCCATCTAGCGTTGAAGGCATCACACCAAAGCAATTATTTGTATAGCCACTTGTGATTGAGAATAATCCTTATACTGTAAGTAGGAGTAGGCGCACCTTATACTAGCTTCCTAAGCGTAATGCCAAAATTTGTATCTAATATTAGACTGCGTGAGTTCTTCTCTGGTATTGAGACAAAGGTGCTTCCTGCTCTCATGGCGTTGCTGCTCCTGAGAATGTATTACTCATAATCCTTACTATTTATCATTTTAAAAAGAGTAACCATTGAGTTTCTTACCGGCTCTTCTCAGTGAAAGCAGCATTCCGAACCGGTGGTAAATCTGACTATTTGTAAGTGCTTTTTGGCCTACACGAATTAAAAAAAAATATTTTGTGGTAAAATCCACGCCCCCACGCGTCAAAATTCACTCATGCTGTCAGTGCCATTTCGTTGAAGAATGAACTCTTCCTGTGTGTCAATACAGTTCGTTTTGTTATAGGCAAAAAAAATTACGTATTACTCTCAGTAAACGCCCCAGTGGGCAGGAGGCCTTATACTGCTATTAGTTAAAATGTCATCACACAGTAACTAATGGTACTGTTGATTTGAAGACATAGAATAACTTACAAGTTAAAGCTTTAATAAAACGGTAACTCTATCACATTGTTAACACTTGTGACACCCTGGTAGGTAGAGTACAGGTCAGGTAACTCTACCGTGCAACGTTATTTGGTTTATAGCTTTTCGGACGACTAATGAATCTTTACTAAATAAACAGTACATTGCTATTCAGTATCTTTTCGAATACCTCAGTAGAATTTGGAAAGTTGGAAAGAAGAATTTGCGTTAAAATCCTCATGTAAAAGTAAATTTTTGAGTTGATAAGAGTCATACATTTTGGTTGGACATACCTAAGTATGGCGTAGGAAACCAAGTTCACAAGAAAATAACAGTAGACTATTAACTGATAATAAACCACCAAACTGTTTTATAATTAAATTATTCCAGTAACGTTTTATATTTGCTTTAAAGGCTTTGTAAACCGTTCGCCACGCGATAACCTAAGAACCAAATGTGACTAATCGTTGTTCTAGTCCATGCCAGCAACACTCAAGGCCAAGCGATTAGATGCAAAATGTTTTTTGCTGCATAGCATTTTGGCAAAATTTTCTGCACATGATGGCAGTAATATTAAGTCCATAATTTTGTTTGAAACATCAGAATGCAGTCAAGGACCTCTGCATTTACCTTATCGATAGCAAGAAATTGAATTCCACTGGCACAAAACTCCCCTACTGCATTTTTGATAGTCGCCATAAGTTCAATACACAAAATAGGCGCATAGACGTGTGGAAACGCCCGCAGTAGAAGAAGTTCCTCACATTTATTGGTTAGGATATGAGCGAAAGCCAGGCTCTCAATAAATACCCATTGGAGGAGATTGCTTGTTACTACTTGGACACGACGCCTATTCAGCTATTTCCACGTCAGCCACGGTAGCTGATGTTCAGGTTGAAGGTTCTCAGAAGATGTAGGAAGGAGATCTTAAAGTACTTATAAGGTATATAGTGTCAGAGTTGCATACCTAACATGTACCTTAAAAGGCAAGTTATAAATACTTCATTGGATAGCGGTTTTCCTAGTTTGAATGACAACTTATTTAGGTTTAGAATTACGTTTATTTAACGTCATTTATGTATCGTGGGTACTCGACTCAATCCGATACGTGTTAATAAAGTGTAAAACTTAGAGATTATTGTAACTAATCGCGAGTCGTGTCACGGATTGAAGATATCGCATCTTTAAAAGTATAAAGACCCATTTTGGATTTTAGGATTTCGACTATAAATCTTAAAGGGTCGTTCTAACGACCATTTTTCAACAACATTATTTTTGAGTTAGGTCTCTATACTTTTAAAGATGCTATATTTCCGCGTATATCCAAATAGAACAGCTGTTTGATAAATTAGCAAACTTAACAATTGATACACATAGCCTGTGGGGCCATTCTCGCGTGAACGACAGTATCTCTAATTCGACATTATTTCGAAACAAATCGACAAAATTTGTCGTTGTCCGGGATTTGCCATGTAGTGAAGACGCGACTTATTTTAGAACCTAAACTGAACTGCATTACAATTTGAATGTTTATGGTACGCCTACATCCAACTTAAGACACAGACCGTTAATTAGATGACTGTGTGTAATGAACTCTTAATAGCAAGGGTTCCTATTCGTTTTATAAGTATCATATTTTAAGTATTCAAGTAACGCCCCGTTTCACTAATGGACCGAACTTTTTACAAGACGTCAGTGAAAACTGTTTCTTTTAAAAAGCTCCCGATCCTTTTTACTCGTTGTTGCACTGCCGCACATTCCTCAAACAACTAAGCGTTTCTCCTTTATAGAAACACATGGACCGCCGATGAATGGAAAGAAAATATGTAGATATAGTTGGGGTTTATATGAATCGTTAGGTTATTACAAACCTGTTCCTCTCGCATCTTGCAGAAAAGTGTCTGCTTCTGCGTCTCGTCCAGCTCGGCTAGAATCTCGGGGTCCACCCACATGTCGCGAAGGATCTGTTGCAACATGGTGCCGGCCCTGCAACAAAACACGATACATAAGTCTAGGCCCAGGGGTTAGATGGGCTACACTCATAACTAAAATTGAGCCTACTCCTGAGCTGGAAGGACTATCAGAACTCCTATTACTGTATTAAGTTAGTTAGCTTTTAGAACACTACCTATATGTTTTTGTTCTCGATATAAACTTCAGATGAGTTTGTGGATAAATCCGTAGATTAGTAAAATAAATATCGCGAGACAACACATAACCATCGATCCCAAACAAAGAAGATTGCACATAAATTGGACTGGAGGCGGTCCCAGTTACACTCAGACTAGGGCGAATTCCGAAAAGGCTATTTTGCCACTGGCTGGAATGGACCCCGCAACTATCCGATGCAATGAGTCGAGGGGCCTATGCCCAAACCACTGGACCAAGCTGTCTTCGGGTTCGCTAAAGTATTACACAACAACTATGCTGTTTCGCCAAAACAAACAACGCATTGTGCATTTGCTGAACATTGATTGGTAAAAGTGTAATTGCCGGCACAAGCATTTTGATTAATTGGAGAATATAGACTTCTATAAGTAGCTTAACAAAGTTGTAGGCTTAGCATGACTGCGTAGACATAAGTTTTGTCTCTTTTAACTGTCTGATTTGTCGAGATAATTACGTCACTTCGAGATTTTGGTATTGGGCATGGCTCGGTGAGCTATCATTTTCTCGACAAATCTGACAGTTGAAAGAAATAAATCTTACGTCTACGCGGTCATGTTAAGGCTACTGGCCTATCTTAGTTTATCTTCCTGCTTTCGCCAATAACCTCATGACTTCAAGAGCCAGTGAAAGCCCCAGCGAGGGCCACGACTAATTAGCTTGTTTCCGCGTGCGTGCCGCGTACTGCATGATGACCCGCTTCGCAGTTCCGTGTTATAAGCTATGTGGTCTGGTCGACCTTGCCATTAAATGTTCGCTAGCACTGTCGTAGACCTTAGATATAGGAAACAGACTCTACAACACCTCTACATTGTTATTTACAGATGAACATATAGAGAACAGTTTCTCAACATGTTAACATCAAAAGTACCTCTAAGCTACTTTGATTCAAACATCTTGATATTTATTATTTTTTAAATTAGTATACATCATCATCACGGATGGGGTTGTGCGTACATCAATATTTTGGCCCCTATCTAATAGGGGGGGAGCCTTTTGCCATTACACCGGACTCTTTCGCCCTCAATACGAGGGATATTTGGGGTATAGTCCACTACGCTGGCCCAGTGCTGGTTAGTGAACTTTGCACGCCATTCTATAGATATATACGATGTTTGCCTGCACCTTTCAGCAAGTTGTAATCATTATTGATAATTAGGAGTGACGTTAAATGTTTGTATGGCCTATTGTTACCTTATGGGTGATAGTTCATCCATAGTTGTGTCCGCAACGCCCTAAAGATACTGATACGAACTAATTCACTGGACATTTGTTTGCATAAAAAGCCACACGAATACGCGACTTTACTTTTACGCGAATTCGCTCACATCAAAGACGTTTCGTTGAAAAATGTGCTTCATCTACCAGTTAATACAGTTTGTTTTGATATTGCCAAAATACAGTCTTGCGCGTTTCGACGCTTCCATTTGTGCAGGGTTTTTAGTTGGCTATACAACAGACACTTTCGCAATAGACAGACAGACAGATTGATATGAAATGTCTTGATCTGTAAATTGTTTTTGTAATGCGAGTTTCGTAAATAATCACTAACAATATCGACTTTCCTAAAATGTTGTAACGTAAGTGATTCAAGTATTTTTTAAACAAAGTATTTGATATCTGCCCTTGGAAACTTAAATCTCGGAACTTGGACGGTATGTGGTTTAGCCTAGTCAACAATAGTACCTTTAGTAACCACGCTTTCACTATTATTTCTTTTTACATTGATTATGACGCCATGATTCGATTCTACAATTGCCACGATATATCGATTAGCGAATTTAGGAGCTGATGCTTAGGCCTTTGAGCCGCATCTGAATATTTAGAAGATAAATAATGCCGTCGGGGTCGACTAAGGAGACGGTGGTGAGTCGACCTTGACGCCTTTGTGGGAACAATGTGACAGGAGTTCCCCAAGGACAGAGAAGTATGGAGAAGAGAAGAAGAAGCCTTTAACCATGAGTGAGACAGTGTCATAGACTAGTAAAAAAAACCGGCCAAGTGCGAGTCGGACTCGCGCACGAAGGGTTCCGTACCATTATCTATAAAAACGGCAAAAAATCACGTATGTGGTATGGGAGCCCTCTTAAATATTTTTTATTCTGTTTTTTGGTATTTGTTGTTATAGCGGCAACAGAAATACATCATCTGTGAAAATTTCAACTTTCTAACTATCACGGTTCATGAGATACAGCCTGGTGACAGACGGACGGACGGACGGACGGACAGCGAAGTCTTAGTAATAGGGTTCCCGTTTTACCCTTTGGGTACGGAACCCTAAAAACAACGACTGATAACTAAGTGGTCAGACAGTCAAAGATAAAGTTTATTATTACAAAATGAAACTTTAATTTAATCGGCTATTAATTATGAATAAATTAATTCGTGGGTTTTTTTTAGACTAAACATGTTGTACTTGTATGACTGAGAGACTTGAAGTCTATTAATTTGATTTTAATTATGATTGATATACGTTATTGTTTATATTTAATGGAATCGGCAATAACACTGGCCTTAGCATCGATAGATGACATTATGGTTTAATTAAAATGGCTTTTGTTATTCTAAACTAATCGAAAATATTCCTAGACACTGTAGGACGCGTACATTACAAACCCAATTTTGAGCTACAAGCAGAAATTGATCTTCCTAGTAATCATGAAGACACACAGATTTGTTTACATGAACCTCATAACGATAAATGTTTGAGAAATAAGAACAAACCTCGCCTATAGATCAAACCTTTCGTTTTTCGACTACTAATATGCTATTTATACGAGTACATTAAACTCGAAAACTCGATGGAGAGACTTGTAGTTCAAGGTCAGGTAGCGGGAAAGAGAGCATGCGGCCGATCTCCCACACGTTGGATAGACCTAATTAAGACGGCAACTCAATCTACCATAGCGTAGTGTTCTCGCAATGCTACCAACCGCCAGAAGTGGAGAAGCATTGGCAGAGCGGTAACCAAGGAGAACGATGACACGGAAGATCCACTATGCACACCATCTCAACAACCACGATCACTCTGATAAGAGTGCCCGACTGAGAAGAAGACATTAAATTTGAAGATACAAGGAAATATGCAGAAAGTGTTGTCTTTAGAAATTGTGATGGCATAGGGAGTTGTCTCCACGTGTCATTATGATGAATACTATGAATATCTATACAAATAAATAAAATTGGAGTGTCTGTTTGTAATCTATCTATACAAATAAATAAAATTGGAGTGTCTGTTTGTAATATCAAAATAACACTTTTTTACCAAATGCGTATGAAAGTATATACGATACCTATAACGAAAACGCAATTTTAAAAATTTCTGTCTGTCTGTCTGTCTGTTTATTTGAGGTAAACTTCTAAACGGCTGGACTGATTTCAATGGGACTTTCACGGACAGATAGCTGACGTTCCAAGGCGTAACTTAGGCTACTTTAATTTTAGAAAGGGTTCCGCGGGAAAAGATAATACCCATATTTCCAGGTAATCTCCCTAAAGACCACGCGGGCGAAGTCGCGGGCACAGCTAGTACTAAAATAAAACCAAAACTAGCCGATGGAGAAAATGTTTCGCTATCATGGGTTTTTTTTGTCCACGAATTTTAAAAATTAAAATATCTCTAGACTTAAAGAAAACATTTTTCAAGGGTTATGGATGTGCCCTAAGGCCAAAACGCAATACCCGTGATAACTATTCAAAGGTCTGCAATTCAGAAACTAGGAATGATAGGTATAATCTACTTTCACTATGAATCTACATATTAGCTACGGTGTATGTAGGTACCTAAAATATTATTTCAGACTTCTGATAAAAGCAGTGGTAGCCGAGTGGTCGAACGCACGCCTTGCAAATCAAAGTGTGCAGGTTCAAACCCCGGCTCGCACCTCTGGGCTTATGTGCGAATCTCATTTTCATCCGAGATTACCACTAGCTATGAAACGGTGAAGGAAAACATCGTGAGGAAACCCGCACGTCTATAGAAAGGCGTGTGAAGTTCACCAACCCGCACTGGGCCAGCGTGGTGAACTATAGCCCAAAAATCTCCCCCGTATTGGGGGAGAATGTGCCCGGTATAATGGCAATAGGCTCGCCCCCTATTACATTGGGACCAAAAATACATCGGCGAAGTGTGGGCGCACTACAGTGCACCTCTGCCTACCCCTTCGGGGAATACAGGCATGATGATGTATTACGTATTATTATTATTATTACTTCTGATACACTCTGTATATCAAATTAGTCAAAATCTCACTTAACGGCCATTTAGCCATCGAACGGCAGAGTAGGTATGCTCCCGCAGTGGAAACATTTATTGTTGTGAATGCCGAACTTTATCGAGATGAAATCTTATCGTAATCGCTCGCTACATACTTCTGACGCTCGGGCATGGATCACTGGGTTTTTCATTACAAACAGTTTTTAATACCTTTACACACGTTACTAAAGTCGAACAGAGGACCTATGTTACAGCCATGTTCTTCTATAAGAATTGTTTAATAACCATCAGAGTTGTAAGCGTGTTTTAAGTACTCACTATTGGATGGAAGATGCGTAAAATAACATATCTACAATGACCCTGGCCTCTGAATTGACACGAAGTTATTATCCAATAAAACACTATTGTACTAAAAAAGCTAAGGTAGGTGGTTTGTAATTTGAAAAGAAAATGGTGCTAGATTCAAATTAAGACCACCAAAATTGGTTGGTATGCAGATAAGTAGTATGATAAATATTTCATAATCCTATAATGAAAATATCTAGAATCAAGAATCAAAGTGTAATATTTTCAAAGAACACAGACTGGAATGCAACCAGTCACAAAAGTTATAACCGAGCGGTTCTTTTAATGCTGTTTCCAGAACCCAAAACAAAGAGCGCATAACACGAACGTCAAGCATATCAATAGCGGATGCGCGTCGTGCATAATTCATACGAGCTGCGCGTGCGCACCGCAGACGGGAAGGGTGGCGGGAGCAAGCATTCCATAACTTGATTGTTGTAGAATTATTACCATCACCATCAACATCACGCCTATATTCCCTGAAAGGGTAAGCGGAGTGCATTACAGACAATGCATTCCTACTATGCCAATTTTTGGTCCCAATATAATAGGGGACGAGTGTATCGAGGTGTGGTGAGCTTTTCACAACTTTCAATAGATTTGTAGCGTTGTTCGCAAAGTTTGCCTTCACTGCAGGCACAGCTAATGATAATATAATAACAACATTCGCACATAATACTAAAATTTTTGATCAGCCCTCTTACCACCACGTATCTTGCGGTAATGGTTTTTATATTACTTTTAATTTTTGTGAGTAAACTCAGTACAAAATCTGACAAAAATAAACAGTCAGTTAGTCAAAAATAGACAGTTACTACTGAAATAATAATGGTAAGACCCCTGGGGCCCGATTTTCGTTTGATAGACATCAGTCGACATATAGTATAATATCTCTAATAGAGATTGATGTCTATCAAACGACAATCGGTCTCCTGATTCTGATTTATTTTCAAAGTATCGGTAGTTTGTTAATAAATTTATGGAGTTAGCGTCGTAAATTGTCGACAATTTTCGACGCTAACTCCAAAGGCTTGTCTAATAATATTTTTTTTACTTAATACGAAAACAGCCTGGCCATGGTATACCCTAAAGTTTTGCTCAAAGCTCTCAGTAAACCTATGTATTAGATCAACAATGGCGTATTATAAATATAATAGCTTATAATCATACATAATACCTATTACCATAACCTTATATTACGCAGCTAGCAGTCGACACTGACAAAGTATTGTCGAGGCGTGCCGACCTATAGGGTTGTCATTTGCCGTATAACTAATAAAATATTTGAAAAAAAATGTATTTTATTTGGTGTATCTATATTAACCTTCTATAGAATGATTAATTCACAGTTTAAATCGTTTACAATAGCATTAAAAACACAATTTAAAACAAGTGTTTTGTAATGTTGTTGTAGAAAAAGAGATAACATATTTCCAGAAAAAAAATTGGAGTAGGATTATTATTTTCAATGGTTTTTTTTACTTATAATGGTCGATGGCTTTAGGATACTAAGGAATTTAATTAAATCAACATCATCGAATCAAAATAGCAGAAACAAAAACGCGCCCGACAAACAGTCAATCTGTAAAAATCCTAATTACTTAAAAATAAATATTTCTAGGAGTTATCCGGAACAACAATATAAGACTATCTCGTAGAAAATTTATTTAAATATAATTATTCAAACTAATAATAGATTTACTAGCAACTGGGGCCATCTTGATTGTCGCCATCTTGATTTCCCAAATCTGACAGATACCACAACTTGTCGCACTTTGCATAAGGTACAACCCTATCATATTGCCACATTGTGCTGTACAGTCGTGATGGATAGCAACGGGCGTGTCTGCACATTATATTCTATGCTCTATGGTATAGTTCAAAAGTGAAGGTGGCCGCGAAATGCCGCCGAGAGCTTTGCGAAGCTTCGATATTTGAATTATCATTTTGAAACGGCTCATAGCGATTGTTATATGCCAATGACTTAGATAATAAAAATAGAGCTATTTCTTATAGTCGCATAGAATCGTATTTACGATTATTGAAAGGCTATTTAGATGTATAAAGAACTTATTTCGATTAACGGTGTGTCATAACTCTACGTTATGTTCTAGACTCTTCCATTAGATTTCATTAGATGAATTTAACTAAATCCATTAACGTTGACGACATAATGTAAGTTACACTAATAGAGCAAATGTAGGCAGCTCAGCTCCTCTGCATTGGGTAGTTTTGGGATCGATTCAGGTCAGTGGCATATGAAGTGGCAGTGCATATCCTAATTAATGAATTTTTAGAAAAAAAATTAAAAGTTTTAAAGTATATTATTTTTATTGAGATCAATGCATGCAATACAATGATATTCTAATCATTGAGGCAATAACTTTTGCTTAGAACTTACGTCATGGAGATTCCCAGTTCTTTTCGTTTCGGCCATAAACAAAACTGCATTTTTGGCGCCATTATGTTATTTTTTTTTTATTCTAATGATAAGAATTCAAAATACCATAGATAAAGATATGATTCTATAAATAATATTAAAATTTGTGACATTCCCTCCATTGCCCTGGTCCGGGTTTAACTGGGACAGCTCGCAATCCATTGTATAGATAGAGCCCATAATATATGCTTTGCTTAGTTTCGGATCGTATGTGTTGTCTGGCGTTAAATACACTACCAGTAACCTACTCCTAAGTACTAGTACTACTACTGGTACTTTAATTCCTCTCCATCTAAAGGTTGCCTGGTAAAGATCACTTTTAGTGATTAGACCGCCAATTGTTACGCTTATTTTGTTTTCGTATATGTATAGTTTGTACTTCTTTATGAGGTGGAACAATATAGAGTTAAGCCCTCGGCACACTCGGGCGTCAACACTCGCGTGTCTAGATATTTTCCAATACCAAAACGTGTGTGTCAATATGCATAAAGTTTGAATTTCTGTGCTAGAAGCCACGCCCCCACGCGTCAAAATTCGCTCGCGCTGTCAGTGTCATTCAGTGGAAGAATGAACTTTTGATGTTAAACATCTATAGGCGAGGGGTAAACCTGATTTTTGGCGTGGCGAGATTTGCCGACGCTTCGCCACAACAAAATGAAATCAACCTTATTACTTAACGCATAAAGTATAGTTTTAATTGTGGCGACGCTTAGCCACGCTATGCGATGGTATCAAACAAAATGAAATCAACCTTATTACTAAATACATAAAGTATATTTTTAAATGCGGCCACGCTTCTTCCGCCGCTTAGACTCCGCCCACCGGCTGACTCCGCTAACTCGCCGCTACGACGTTTATGTTTTATGTTTCACATCTGCCAGGCGTCCCGCGACGGTTCAGTTTTTTTTGTTTCTATGAGTTAATACAGTTTGTTTTGGTAAAGAAAAACTTGGACGCGCGAGCCTTGACGCCAAAGTGTGCGGGAGGCCTGTAATTTTCAATTGCGTTGCAAAAAGCAATATGTAATTACTGATTGAATTATATTCATTTGTGATGAATGAGTGAAGATATCACCTTGAATGAAGTATTGCGTCATGACAATACTGCACAACCTCATAATGAAGAGTTGGTTAATAAGTGTAACGCACGAATTATGGCGTAAGAAAGTAATTCGTGGGTAGGTACCTAACTAATTAATGTATATTAACGCAATGTAATTGACCTTATAGTAAACACTATTATTAACGTTTTCTAACACTTTCCAAAGACTTATAGAGAGTTTATATTTGTTTTTAAGGAATATAGGAACCTACTTTATAAGGTTGCACTTCAATTTTATTTTTTGTATGTATTGAATTTATTCTTACTAATAAATAGGTACTTGACACTGGATAAAATACCATCTAATAGCAGGTACAGTAATTCCTAATCTTATTCCATTCAATTGCATTCGCGTAGAGTAGGGAACTCATACGTGTTGCCCAATAATATGGTCTATAATTGCAAGTTACGAAAGGCGTTAAATGAGACTTACTTTTGATGTAGGTGTAATAATCACCTATTGTTTACTCGTGTTGTGTGCAACTGGGCGATGCCAGTTTACATAAAAAGTATCGTTACTGTCGTTCTAACCCTATTCTTCTTTTTAAGTTTATTATGGTAATATATACGTGAAATATTCGCTATTCAGAAATAAAACGAACAAAAACCGAGCGTTACAAATTGAATCTAATAACCGACAATTTGGACTAACAGACACGTCTTTATGCTGATAAACTACAACATAAAATAATAGATTCTATTATACAACTTTATACCGCGTGCATAAATTTGATTGCTGAAGAATTGACCTTGGGGATGACATCACTTTAACTGCAGTGAAGCTCAGTTAAGAAAGCGTATGCGCGGGCGCAGCCGGGGGGCGCGAGACTGAGAGGTCAAGGATAACTTGAAGTTCACGCGACACTCCACACAAAGCTTCGCTTGATTGCATGTCTTGATCTTTGTTCGTGGTTGGATGCTTATACTTGTATAGTTTTAATTTTAGTTTTTTTTTTTACTATTAAGGACGGTACCATGTGTTTTCTTCTTTTTTACGAAATGAATGAAATGATGATTTTATTGGAATAAGACGTGGAATTGCTCCACTTGCGTTTACCGGGTATTTCAGCCAGTGTCAAGTAATTAATATCAAGGGCAATAAGGGCAATAAGGCAGGGTTCAATAAATCCACATTATAAATTATTAAAAATAAGTGATGAAGATGGCGGATGAAAAAAAAAACATATGTCTATGACACACATACGAAAACGGTCGGCTTATGTTTGACTTACTCAAGTTAGGTGGTTAGGGTTATTACCAATATATTAAAAAGCTGTTGTATTTTATTTTCAAATTTAAGTAAAGACACTAGTTAACCAGCCAATGCATTGCTACAATTTACATGTTCCTAAAGGGTACCTATTTTCAAGCTGTACTTTCAGGCTCATATTTTATCTGTTGTATACCTACAAACCGCCATACTAGTCAACTAGCGCACCCCATTTCCCAAGAATCGACGTCAATTAACGCGAACGGTGCATTTCAACCGCGATCCAACTCTGTGCACGTTACTCCAAAACTGTACTTCCAATTTCAATTGAGTTTATGGCTCCATCGTAGACCGATGATTTTACCAAAGACAAGTTGATAGAAAAAATCATGGACAAAACAAAAAAAAAGTTGTCATTGAATATCTTTCACTTAACGGTAAGTAACTGAAATTGTTTATCTTTTTTTTTTAATCTACTAATTATCGATGGCATTTTTTTAAAATTACACAAGTTTAGTGGTCGTAATTGTAACGTCTTCGTAGTCTTAACCACTAATTACTATATTATACGAGTACTATATAAGGCGTGTAAGTCCATCGTTGAGTACATAGCCTAAAATAATAAGTTGTCAGAAAAAAAAAATAGGTGCTAGGTTCGATCATTCGGCCTTGAAAGATGTATCCACCTACTTACAGTTAAATACCTTGTCCAAAATAATAAGTAAAACATAAAAGGTAAATGTGGGGCGGTAAATCTAGAAGCACAGTGGAATAATTAAAATTTATGCCGGTGTCTCGGTTTTTCGCAATTTTTAAGAACAATAAACTGTCAGCATGACATACGTCAGATGGCAAAGCGCGGGAAACAAAGCGGTGCGTTCGAAAGTGGGTTGCGCAGACAAATTAGAGGTTACACCTCGTCGTGTCATAGAGTTCGCATAACAGATTTCTATCTCGTCTCGTTTGAAATATACTTTCGCGATTCACCGCAGGTAATTAGAAAGATAATCCCGTAACTTCTATTAACTGTACTAAGGTCACGAATATGTCCGCACGACGAGTCACCCATAAGGCCTTACTGTAATACAGCGTCTACCATTTTTACATAGTTAGATATAGAGTTATATAGAGTTCATAATACCAACATATGAAACCTTGCGCAAATAGATGCTCTCGACCAATTTTTTGGCAGTACCAAAACGAACTGTATAAACTCAAATATAAAGCACATTTTGTGATAATATGTTATCGATGATGCGATATCGAAGTTATCGTATGGCATTTTCCCATGATTTACCCTCAAAACTGTGTATTCATTCGCCCCAGTGCGTTTAGAGCGTTATTGTGTTCCAAGAAATTTAAATTTTTATCAATACGGACATGTCTGAGCAAGTCCACACGTGTTTGTAGAAAAAAATATACGGGCGCGGCCAGCCTTACCGGAATAATGTAATGCGCACGAGTTTTTGTTTACCACATCCACCAGTCGACGACCTGCCCTTATGAGAACCAAGCGTAGTAATTTCTTACAGTTACCTAGTGGAATATTTTACACGACATTTTATTTCAGGTTGTTTAATTGAAACTGTTAATAGTTCATGGAATTGTTTTTTTTTTTACAAATAAACCCCGAATAGGCAAATCAATTTGAGTTCGATAAACAAAAAACTACTTTAACTGAATTTATCAATCATAAGGCAATAAAGATCAACATGAAGGTATTTTTCTATTTGACACTGTAAGAAGTATTTATATATCAGTGAATACGCTTAAATTTGATCTTAATAAGGTAACGGATGAAAAGGTAAAGAAAATTTAGGTAGATTGGTGTGTGCTCGTAACACAGATAGCAGTTACTACTGTGTGTAGTGCAACTGAATGCCTGACCACCGTGAAAAGTAGATGAAACGATCCGTAGCCGATTTACCAAATCAAACCATTCACAACAAGCAAGAACAGTTAATATTGCGGCGAACCCTTTACCTTGCCACAAAGCAGAAATTCCGCCAATCGCCACTAGATGGCGCGACTACCAACACATCGCAATTCTACGCGTACAAGAAATCGAACCGCTATACAAAGTACTATGAAAATCCTAGCTCGCGCAGGAAGAGTTCTCGACGATCTGAACTATACATTTATACAAATTCCCCAACAACAAGAAGTGGGGCGTAGCGAACCCAGCCAAGCAGGAGCATCTTCCATTTTCCGCCAAAATAATATTCTTGACCACAAGTCGTACTACAACGTTTATTTCTTGCCATGCCCAAGTGTAATCCCCGTGACTGTGGAGTTTGTTATGGATTTATTCATATTCATTATTATAAGTTATGTATGTCAAGGAGTAGCGGCATTAAAACTTATGGGAGAGCTACAATCCCTAAAAAGATAGTAATAAATGCATGAACAATATAAAAACTTGTCATTCGTTTTTATTACAAGCTTTATATTACCTTGCAATGTATGTCCGGGTGGACATCTTGCAACTGAATTTTAAATCAGTTATCTTTAACCGATTGAGCTGAAATTTGGTATACACGCTTATTTTGGATGACAATGCATGCTTAGCTATGTGACGTCATTCTAATTCCAATATGGCAGATCATCCAAGATGGCGGAATAAGTATTTTTTCTGCACCACCACAGTATGGGTATCAAATGAAAGGTCTTGCTGACGAGAACACGAAAACTAAGGACAATTCAATAAAAGCTTGTTTTTAAAAAGTTTTTTGTACCATTTATTTACGATACTATATTTGAAATTTATAATATATAATATGTACATCTTCCATAAGACTTTAACGTATTTGCGCGACCGAATTCACTTGAATTTTTTGAAAATGTACCGACTCTGTGACAATATATCAAATGTCTGCGTCAAAAGCAACGAGACAAGACGAGCCATCAATGAAATTTCATTGAAATTTGAGCAGTTTTTATATCTTTATACGGTTCGTTTTGGTAAGAGCAAAGAATGTATCACGTGCGTCTTAAAACGCCTGTTTACAGTTTTTTAACAGACAGTGAAGTATAACTGCAAGACAATTACGCAAATTACAGTTATTGAGTGTTGTTAAATGATTTTAGAGAGTTCAACAAACCCGGCGGCTGGCGTCGCCGACGCAGAATGTTGTATCAAAAGAAGTTGCCAATTATTATGGCCATGTGCAGACGAACTCAAAAAGTGAACTCATTGAGCTTGTCTAGTTAGAAATGAAAGCGTTTGTTCAACAATTATTATGCTAATCCAGAAAGTGAAAACTGTTTACTTAACCTGTGCCTTTTTTCTTTTGTTACCAATCTTTGGAACTCGTATCTATATTGTGTCTTCTTCTTTCTTACGTATAAAAATCATTTGCTGTTCGTTTGTCTCGCTGTAACTCAAAAACAGCTTGACTAATTATTATTTTTGTTTTGTTCGCTCTAATATAGAGTTTTCGAGATACATAAAGGAAAACATTAGAAACGATCACATAATAATTTTTATTCCACACATCGTGATCGTTACGCCTGTACTTCTCGAAAGAGTAGGCAAAGGTGTACTGCATTGCACTCAGACTTCGCCAATTTATATCTGATTCCAATGTAATAAAGGGGCGAGTCTGTTGCCATTATACCGGGCACAGTCCTCTTCAATACGAGGGACATTTTGGTCATAGTCCTCAACGCTAGCAAAGCGCGCGCCCTCACTTCCGCCTGACTTGCAGCAATGTTTTAAGGGTTCCGTACCCAAAGGGTAGAACGGGAACCCTATTACTAAGACTTCGCTGTCCGTCCGTCCGTCTGTCTGTCACCAGGCTGTATCACATGAACCATGATAGTTAGAGAGTTGAAATTTTCACAGATGATGTATTTCTGATGCCGCTAAAACAACAGATACTAAAAACACAGAATAAAATAAATATTTAAGGGGCTCCCATACAAAAAAGTTATTTTTTGCCGTTTTTAGGGTTCCGTACCCAAAGGGTAAAACGGGAACCCATAACTGAGACTTCGCTGTCCGTCCGTCCGTCCGCGTCCATGCGTTCGTCCGTCCGTCCGTTCGTCTGTCACCAGGCTGTATCTCAGAAACCATGATAGTTAGAGAGTTGAAATTTTCACAGATGATCTATTTCTGTTGCCGCTATAACAACAAATACTAAAAACACAGAATAAAATAAATATTTAAAGGAGCTCCCATACAACAAAGTTTTTTGCCGTTATTATAGATAATAGTACGGAACCCTTCGTGCGTGAGTCCGACTCGCACTTGGCCGTTTTTTAATATTACTTTCAGTTAACTCAGTACAAAATCTGTCAAAAATTGCCAGTTAATATTGAAACAACAATACTTTGAGCGGTGGTGGTAAGACCAATGTTCGTGTTAGTGAACTTTACATGCCTTTCTAACAACGACTTGTAGGTACTTATAAATGATTTTCGTAGAGAAGTACCTACCAAAGTAAACGTGATTACACGATTACGTTGTGATTCCGAGATAAACGCTCTAATTACTGTAATATTCGCACGCCAAACTTTAATTACAAGGAAGTATGTAATTATTATGCTAATGTTGTGATCACTAACGGGATAAGAATGAAAATAGTTTTGTAGATTAGGCCGCGACCTGGTCCACAAAGTAGAATATTTATTTGGCAACACACTTTATCCTACAATCATAAAATGTACGCAGTTGTTGATATGTAAAAGCAGTGGTAGCCTCGTGGGCAAGAAAGCCCGCCTTGAACGTAAGGGGTGCACCGCTCTGAGATAATATTCATGTGCGAATGTCATTTTCAACAATGATTACCACTGACTGAACGGTGAAGGAAATCATCGTGAGGAAACCAGCACGTCAATAGAAAGGCGTGTGAAGCTCACCAACCCGCACTGGGCCAGCGTGGTGGACTATGGCCCTAATCTCCCTCATATTGAGGGAGAATGTGCCCGGTATAATGGCAATAGGCTCGCCTCCTATTATATTGGGGCCAAAATTACATCGGCGAAGTGTGGGCACTACAGTGCACCTCTGCCTACCCCTTCGGGGCTTACAGGCGTGATGACGATGTATGATGATGATGTATGTATGTTGTTGATATGGATTAAGTACCATTAGAATTACTTTAGCAGAATCATACACTAAAATCTATACAAATAAATAAAATTGGAGTTTCTGTTTGTAATATCAAAATAACACTTTTTTACCAAATGCGTATGAAAGTATATACGATACCTATAACGAAAACGCAATTTTAATTTTTTTTGTCTGTCTGTCTGCCTGTCTGTCTGTCTGTTTGTTTGAGGTAAACTTCTAAACGGCTGAACTGATTTCAATAGGACTTTCATTGACAGATAGCTGACGTTCCAAGGCGTAACTTAGGCTACTTTAATTTTAGAAAAAGCATTAGGGTTCCGCGGGAAAAACATAATACCCATATTTCCGGGTAATCTCCCTAAAGTCCACGCGGGCGAAGTCGCGGGCACAGCTAGTTCAAAATAAAACCTCTATCGAAACGCAAAAACTGTATTGACCCATAAACAAAGCTCGTTCTTCAACGCACCGTCAGCGTATTTTGATGCGTGTTAGCGTAGCCTTTACCAAAGAAATTCATACTTTATGTGTATTAAGACAGAGTTCGCTTTGGTATTGGCAAATAATCTTCAGTGCATCAAAATTGCATATAACTTGTTTCCTCCTTTCACAAAAATAAGTCAACTTTCAAGCGTCAAGCCGCTTGCTCTTGTTAGTTCTTATATGTAGATAGTAGTATAGATAAACTCTCTATTCCCGAGAAGCGAAACGCAGATCGTAAAACCTGGTATCAACCAGCGTGAGCAAGACCGCTTTCCTTTCTTTTATTTTTTTTAGGAAACGTTCAGTCTTTTACTACTGTAGCTACATTTAAAGATATGAACGGGGAGAAAACGGAACATGTATTTGTAAGCAGTTAGAGTTCTAAGATATCGAGGGGTAAAAGACTATTTGACTTAAATGACACTTTTGGGCCATACACATCATCAGCCGGTGTTAGTCCACTGCTGGACGTAGGCCTCTCCCAAGATGCGCCACTGAGCTCGATCTTCGGCTCTTCTTCTCCAACCATTGCCCACCGCTTTGCGTACGTCGTCGCTCCACCTAGTCACAGGGCGTCCTACGCTACGTTTGCCGATTCGCGGTCTCCATTCTAGGACACGTCTACCCCAACGGTTAGGACACTTTTGGTCAATATAGATGTACATATTTGGTTTGGTTTTTTCTGCTTCGAATGAGTATACTCTCCTGTAAAGTTAATGTCCCGGTCGATATAATCGCGCAAATTCCCGCATCTGTCGCTAATCGCGGCCGCGTGTGGCAGATGTTATGGCAATTAAACGAACGTGCACGCATGTTTAGATTTTTTTTTGAAAGGACTACGCTGTTGGCCGTTAGGTGGCCTTTACAGCTCCACCGGAGGAGTGGTGAGTGCAGAGTGCGACTCCAACCAAGGCCTTAAGGGCGGAAAAGGGGTGGCAACTAGCTCAAGCGCGCCACAGAGGGCACGACCTCGGCTTGGGCAGTTACCGTGAGGGGAGTGGTAGTGAGTTTTAGATTTACAAGTTAGGAGCTAAGGAGTGTTGACATAGAAATACCATACCTACTGTGGTATCTGTTTTTTCTAGCTACTGCAAAGCTACCATGAGTTTGTGCATTCGCTACAATATGAGCATCGCTAGTAGTCAGCGTTTACGTAAAACATTTTGCTTGGAAATAATATAAATAGTTACACGTTCCTGAAATATAAACTAATTCCCGTATCCTTAGACAAAAAAATATATTCAAAGCGTAGGTTATGTACCTACATAGATAAATAATTGGTCTCGCGCGCGGCCTGTGGTTATGTACATAATTAAAGGACGTCTTGACGCTTGATATTAGGATGTTGATGCAACGACGTCGTTGTATAGTCGTTGCGATGACACTAGATATAAGGACATCGTGACGCTTGATAATAGTAAGTTTTTGTTTGGTATGAGCACGTTGCACCATCGTTGCGACTCTTTACATAGGACGTCGCGACGCTTGATACAAGGAGGTTGCAAAGATCGATATGAGCACGTCTGACCGTTGCTGTGATGTTTGATATAAGAACGTCGCAACGCCGCCGCGCCTTTGAATTTCTATCAGCGTCGTAACGCCAGGTACATAGGCGTCACGGCAATAACTAATATAAAATTTAAAAAAAAATGAAAACTTCGCTCATAAATTTAATCATATAAATACTTACGTAAACCATTTTCTCGCAATTAGTTGTTATAGAAAATAAAATTAAAGTTAACCTTTCAAAATTGACAACGGAACCCTGTGGAGGTCGCGACACAACTGAGCCGGAAACGGCAGCTTCAAGCAAATTGATTTGTCCCGACGCTGAGACTTGAACAATGGTCGCGAAGGTTGTGAAATTAGGAGACCAGCGAGGCTGTCACCTGCCTTGTAAACCATAAAAAAATGTCACCATTAGAATGCCTGCCTTCCATTGGCTACAAAACCGTTATGTGACCTTTTGCCAAACTTGAGTTATACAGGGTGTCACAGAAGTCCAAAATAATACTTCGGGTCATATACGGTAGCTCATATGTGGATGCTTAGTGCACACAGTTTATACCTAACTATCATTTTCTGACCTTTATAGATAGAAACAAATCTGTGTGTTTACATAATTGTTAGTGACATTAATTTTCATATTTTTGGTTGCAGCTCAAAATTACGTTAACCCACTTAACGGCCTTTAGCCATCGGACGGAGCCATCAGGGTGGCATTTCATTTGGTAACTACTTTAAGAATAACAAAGACTAAAAAACTGTATGAACTCATGGAAAAACACATCCATATCTCATTCTATGCAATTTCATCATTTCCTAAAGTACCACTGGACCACTGTGTGGCTCAATTTCTAACGGGACATGGTAACTTCAGGAGCAAATTATTTTTCTTCACTTTAGTGCCCTCGCCGCTGTGCCAATGTTCGTCACCGTATGTCGAATTCGAACAATCTGCTCATCACATCCTATGGGAGTGCAGCCTCTGGCAAAACGAACGTAACAATATGTTAAACAGTTTGCATGTAACATCGGGAGTTGTGTATTACACAGACCTTGTTGAGATCAGGGAAAATTTCCGTGCGTTCAAACGGTTCTGCCATGCCTATTACTGGAATCAAGTATAATGCAGCTCACATTGTTAGGTCCAACTAATGTCAAATATCATCCGTGGTGCCTTCTTTATTTCTGTGGCAATACAGCCAATACAGTTATTTTTGTCTCCCGCTTTGCAATGGAGGGAAGTGGATACATTTTTCCTTCAACTCCTCTTACACCTTTTTCGAATAAATTCGTGCGGGTTCCAAGACAATTTAGCTTTCCCCCGGCACTCGCTGAGGGTCAAACCTCGGTGTTTTCAATGGACACCGCTGTCGATCCTGGCTTAGTGGTGGGAATGTGTGGCGGGCTTAGTCCCAAAAAAAAAAAATTTCCTAAAGTAAGAAGAAGATATCCGTTTTTTACAGCTTATTCTTGCTCTTCCTTGCACATATCCCAATACGGTTATGGGCCCAACACGTTTTGACTGAGCGAGTTTTATGACAAAATTCACAGCATCGCACCCCAGCCAATCTGCACTTAACAGGTTTCACTCAGAATAGTAAACAATGATCGCTCGTGTGTCCTTGAAACGACAGAGAAAGTCGCTTCTTGTAGAAATGCCCTCAATAATGTCTCAACGCCTACAAACAACTCCAAGTGGCAGACGGATATTAAGTTATTGTTTTCGAAAAATAATTGCAAAATTGATAAATAATTTAACAATATAGAAATCTTGCGCTTTTCCGAGGCAGATTCCAAATCGTTGGCCATTGTGTATATCTCAAACCGCTGTATCCATTTGTCAAAACGCTCTTTTAAGTTTCCTTCGAAGCACATTTCTGGTAATGAGGGCAAAGCCCCAACCATGGCCCCACCTGACACTATCTTTGAGTCGGTCGTCATTATAGTTATTTAATTAAAACACAATTAATTATCCAGCATGATGTATTTAGGCGCGTGGCCACCTTTTTAAGAGGCATAGACAACAATCAACAATAGTTAAGTGACACATACATAATAGGGATGTCCACCTATGCCAACACATAAATATATCTAGACAATACATACTTATCGTATGATCCCAAACTAAGTAAAGCTAAGCTATAATCTTCATACAATGGACTGGAGTTAATTCCAGTTACACCCAGAGCAAATTCCGAAAAGGCTGTTCTGGCAACTTTTCACTGGATGAAATGGGACCCGTAACCACCTGGGTCCCAAATCCCATAAAACTTTTGTTGTGGAATTTATATGAAATCATTTTTCAATGGTAGCTAGAATATAAGCTAAGCCATTAGGGCTTGAATTTGACAATGTTTTAAATCTACACAGTTTCTTGCTTAATCTTCTCCATAGGAAATGCATTCCGAATGGGTGGTAGAGATACTATTATTATTATTTATTGACGACTCATAAGTGCCTGTATTGGATTATATGAATAAAAAAATTCTGGTTCTGATTCTGGTCACATTTTAGTTACCATTGATACTAGCTGTTCTTCTTGTGGCTTAAAAACTGAATTCATAGCAACTCCACAATGAATGTATTAGTAGACTTGAGGCCCTGGATGCCATACGCCCAAACGACTAGACCAAGTGCTTTATTACTTTACGACTACGCATTTAATGAAACTACCATCTATTCAAATAGGTTATATTTAATTATAATCCTTTTGCAAAATGAAAAAGTTATTTTTATAGCAATTGTAAAACCAAATACTAAGACATTAATGCCCGCTTTCACGAATACTAGGAAACGCCTTAACGAGATCCCTAAAATGTGAATACTATAGAAACTGACATCTAGTTATTATTTAAGCATCACTAAGGCGACTTCGTTTTGAGTTACATAACTTTTACTTCATTTACACTTTCCGAAATGATTATCGAAATAGAAAGCTTATTAACTTGTCCGTACGTCCACGGGTCGTGTTCAAGAGAGCAAGGTGACAATTGCATTCAACATTACTAAGCAATAACTTCGGTATCTTTAAACACTTTCTCTATTATAGAGGTTCAGTGAAAACACATAAGGCTGGGGTCTTGCGATAGCGTAACTTACTGTTAAGCCCAGGTGTTTGCCAATACCAAAACAAACTTTGTGTTAATATATATAAAGATTGAATTTCTGTTGCATAAAAGCCACACGACCACGGGTCTGAATTTGCTTGCGCTGTCAATGACATTACATTGAATAATGAAGTTTTTCTATGAGTTAATAGGGTTATTTTTAGTATAGATTTGTAGGAATTATCAAGATGTATAAAATAATCTACATTAAAACAACTTATAAACTAAGCTCTGTCCAAACAGGCGAGAATGCCTGTGAGTTTGTTTGTTTGCAATCCTAAAATGAACTGAATCAATTCATGTAAAACGCTCATTCTTCAATGATATGTCATCGGTGACGTGAGCAAATTTAGGCGCGGATTAGCGTGGCGTTTGACCAAGCAATTTAATCCGTATGCATATTGTCACAGAGTACATAAAACAACAAGTGAATTCACTCGCTCCTGTACTTTTAAGGCAGATGCAATAGCTCAAACTGGTCCCTTACCACCTATTTAGCAGCAATGTTTTTATTATTACTTTCAGCTTCTGACAGGTAACTCAGTACAAGATCTGTCAAAATTAACAGTTACTATTAAAAAACCAATACTATAAGACGACAACCTCTACAATAACAGTGTCAGAGTTCTGACAGAGTTTACGCAGAAGTTCTGAGTTAACTGTCTGTTCGCCCGTGTCCCGTGGGGACACGGGCGAACAGCCGCCTAACCGGTGATTGTGATGATAAACAATATTCTTTTGTGGTATCGTTTATTTCACAATAATAGTATTCAGTATACAAAATGATTCCAGTGCCGAGTCGTAATGGTAAGCCAGCAAGAAGAGAGTATTGACACCGACAGTTGCTTTTGTGTCTATGGTAGCGTCTATGGGAGCGTTCCTATTCGTGAATAAGGGTTGCTATCCACAGATGGGAGATTGTAGTGGCGCCATCCAGTGGCAAATGGTTAACTTAGGTTGTTCATGTTGGTCACTAGATGACGCCGTAACACTGTCAGAACACTTAACACCAGATAAGGCCCATGTTCAAACGTTACAAACGCTACGCTACTAATTCCGCTGCTGCAATGAAAACGCTACCTTACAATTTCACTGTTAAGACGCAGCGTGTTTTTATAATCAGTTATTATGGCTGGTTATGCTTTTTATTTTATAATACGATGCTGTGGGAAATGAAACAATTGTGTAAATCGAAATTGATCGTATCGGTTAGCTATTGAAAGAGCTTTTACTTCGAAGAGTTAAAGATAGTAAAAACCGGCCAAGTGCGGGTCGGACTCGCGCACGAAGGGTTCCGTATATATTCCGTTAACTATAAAAAACATCACGTATGTTGTATGGGAACCCCCTCAAATATATATCTTATTCAGTTTTTTGGTATTTGTTGTTATAGCGGCAACAGAAATACATCATCTGTGATAATTTCAACTCTCTAACTATCACGGTTCATGAGATAGAGCCTGGTGACAGAAGGACGAACGGACAGCGAAGTCTAGGGTTCCCTTTTTACCCCTTCGGTACGGAATCCTAAAAAGCACTTAGTTACGAGTTAAGCCTTGGGCAATCTGGGACGTCAATACGCGCCTCAAAATGTATGCCAGTAAGAAAATATAAACAAGTTTAATAGTTAATAAATTCACACGCTTTTCTATAGACATGCCGGTTTCCTCACGATGTTTTACTTCACCGTAGTCTAGCTTAATGTTAAGTGAGGGAATTGAGCCCGGAAACTTAGGTACGGTTACGTGGTCAGTCTGTCTAACCAGGTTTACTATTGGCGCTTAGTCGAGTAGAATTATGTAATCTCTGCCTAATTAATTAGTTACCTATTCTATTTTCTAAATAGACTAAAAATGAAAAGTATATTACTTACGCAATAATTACGTTATAAGTTAGTTAAAATATACTAAGAAGCTAGAAATTCTATTCATTATAGTAAATATAAGCTGACAATTAAAAGCAACCGCGACGCTCTAAGATGACCACTTTCGTTTTTCGCTAATTAAAAATATTCGCCCACTGAAACCGAGATGATGTTAACTTGCCGCTAATTGCCGTGCGCAGGCGCTGTTTTTGTTACTATTCCAATTAATGTTATTAGGTGTTTTCCTTATACATACTTTCTTGACTCAAAGTAATATGTCACCGTACATAATTAAATTAAATATAGATTCCAGCTGTTATTTGTGTTAAGACAAGGCACGTGATATATTGTCTTTTTCTCTCGTATGGGTTAAAACAGAGAGAGAGCGACTCAACGCGACATAGTCCGTGTCATTTCGTGTCTTGGCTCGCGTGTTATTTACTGCAGGTAATCACTTCTTTATTTTAGTGACGTTTATATAGGATGTATCAGAAGCCCGAAATAATCATTGGGGACATATAGGTACAGTAGCTCATATGTGGTCGCTTAGTGAAGACAGTTTATACCTAACTATCATAGTTTCTGAGTTATGGACCTTTGAATATTTGTCACAGGTATTGTGTGCTGGCCTTTGGGTACATCCATAACTCTATTCAGCACTTATGAGGAGCGCCTATCGATATTTACAAAACAGTACATGCAAATTTTACATAGGACTCGAGATATTACGAGTTATTAAAATTGACGACGAAAAAAAAGTTGGAAAATCATGGTTGAATTTCAATAAAAAATTTATACCATTCAGTTATCCGTTCAGGTATCGTGTATACACCTGATACTGATGCAAACGGCAAAATATTATTTCGGTCTTTTGAAACATTCTGTATAAGTTGACGTCAATTGGGTATAGTTTTTCATTAGGTAGGGGTCCAGACATCCAAGGCAATAAAATTTCCCAGCTTCGTGTTGTCATCAGCAAAGTTCGTATCAAGATCAGAGTACTCGACTCTACAAAAAAAACGACAATTATTAGTCTCTACAATAAGGTAAGTATCGTTACTACTCTACCTCTAAGAAATGCATTCCGAATAGAGCGTAGTGCTCTATATTTTGTTTCATAAGTAACTAGGCTGTAATTTTCTTGAAATAAAAAAACGGCCAAGCGCGAGTCGGACTCGCGTTCCGTAACATTATCTATAAAACGGAAAAAAAAAACATGTTTGTTGTATGGGAGCAACCTTATATATTTATTTTATTCTGTTTTTTAGTATTTGTTGTTAAAGCGGCAACAAAAGGTCTGTCTGTGGTCCTGTGAAAAGGTCAACTGTCTAACTATAACGGTTCAAGAGATACAGCCTGGTGACAGACGGATAGCGAAGTCATAGTAATAGGGTTCCCGTTTTACCCTTTGGGTACGGAACCCTAAAAAGTATATTGATCCTACGGCAATGTTAGCCAAGTCTATATGAAGGACAAGGTTTGATATTAGAAACTCAACTCTGTAAACGTAAGCAATATGTATCAATATCCCTTAATAAATATATTCTATACAAGTTTGCAAACAGCTTATAAGGAGTTACGAAACTGAATTCCCGACTTCATAACCTGATCGGCGAAGTTAAACAAGTGCTCTAACTGGATTAGAACCAGTTGTAGGGGTAAAATAGAAATAGCAATACTACTTATTGTGTAACTGATTGAGGCCGTTTAGTTGGCAGTTGGCACGTCGATAGGTCATAGTCACATACCTTTAATATTAACCAACCTTTCACCGGAACCTCGAATTTACGGACACAATACATTCACAGTGATAGCTATGTTTTGAATAGCCTACTGGGGGCAAATCTGCCACTGCCTACACTAATGACGTCATAGTAGGTAAGATCTAGCGTAAATAAACAAAGAAATCATCACGTTTGTGACCCAATCGCCCCAGAAAGCAATGAACTTGATAAAGAAACACCTACGTGGATCAATATAGCGTTACGTGACAATAAACTGCTTTATTACGATTACGCAGATATCGCGTCAATATTTCCATTGCGTCAGGTCTGTGACCTAGTATTTGTAAATCATATCGGCCTATACGCTAGGGATGGCGATCTGAGATCGATTAATCAGAGAATCGATATATTGGGCCAAAACATCGATATTTTAAACCAACATAAAGTTCTGAATCGGTCCAGCGAATCGATATCGCATACTAGAAAATCGAGGCTCGATTTTTTTCTACTTTGATATGAACCGTAAAATTATTTCCAATTAGTTGAATTAACCGATATACATGTAAAGAAATGACAAGTTTTCACTCAAATACTCAACAACTCCCTATATGGCTCCATAGTTTCCTTCACATCTCTTTAATATTTAGACAAAATACATGAAATAAACTATTGCGTTTGTTGCTTTGTGTAAATCTGTACTTAACTCAAAAAAATAATGGTAAAAGGTCGATTGATCTGGTGTCCTTTTTGGTTTACATAATCATCATCATCATTTGTCTTACCTTGTCCCATTATTTGGGGTCGGCGCAGTATGTCTTTTTCTTCCATTCATCTCGCTAATATATGAATTTATATTTATTCTGTAAATAAAAACTCGAAAAGAAATCGATTTTTGAGAAATCAATCTTTTGGGCTTCGATTTTTGTATGGAGCGATTCATCAGATGTCGATTTGAATCGATTTAAAAATCGATCTTTTTTGGAAAGAATCGCCATCCCTATCTACTATACGCAAAAAAATATACTAACATTACAGTATCGGCAGTTACGAAAACTAAACTGCCTACCAACCAATTAAAATCTATCCAAGTTAAGTTACTTGAGACATACTGCACGCCTATTAAGTTGCGTAAATATTGACAGGCAATTTGATACGAAATAATTGAATACTTTTTCCTTTTTACGAAAATATTGGTAAGGGCGACCATATTATTACTATCTTTACTTGACATCTTCATAATTAAGTAAATATCTAAGTATCACCAGAAAACTCATAGGTACTCATCGTATGATCCAAATCTAAGGAAAGCTTGTTCTATGGGTACCATACAGTAAACTGGGGACGATACAAGTTACGCACAGACCAGAGCAAATTTCTAAAAGGCAATTTTCCGCTGGCGGCAATCGAACCCGTAACCGACGGTTTAGTGATTCAAGCGGCTTACGCTCAAACCACTACATCAAGACGTCGGCCAATTATTTATCAGGTTCGAATTCTAATACATAAATAACTACTACTACAGCCCTTTTAACGTCTCACTGCTGGGCACGGGCCTCCCCTCAATTCGAGGGGGATTCGGGCCATGGTCCACCACGGCTGGCCCAGTGCGGGTTGGCAGACTTCACTTCATCGAATCCCTCAGACGTGCAGGTTTTCTCAAGATGTTTTCCTACACCGTTTCATAGCAAGTGGTAATCTCGGATGATAATGAGATTCGCACATAAATCCCAGAGGTGTGAGCCGGGGTTTGAACCTGCACAGTTCGATTGCAAGGCGCGCGTTCGACCACTTGGCTACCACTGCTATTAAATAAACTCGTTGAAAATAGGTAGGCGCTATTAGATGATTATAATGTTGGATTTATGCTCTAGTTGGGAAATACAATGTTATCGCGCGCCCACCGCGTCGGGGCGCTACTGTCAAAGGATGCGCGGGCGCACCAATTACACTGGTTACTGAACTCGATAAATACCAGCCAGCTCTGCGCGCTGTTAATCATGCCACTGATAGCTCGTAACCTTTTGTGATAAGCGACAGGAAGTAAGAGGAAATAAATTGTATAATTCACTTCGGGGACTCACTGAACCGGGTGGGTGCGAATTTTTACTTATAACTGTATCACAGAGTTATTATTATTATTTTTTTAACCTATATTGTCCCACTGCTGGGCAAAGGTCTCCCCAATTCTCCTCCACACATCTCTATCTCCTGTCATATCACTCCATCCCTCCAGATAACGGAGTTATTTATAGAAATGAAAACATAAGAAAGTATTTACATACCTTGTGTAATCGTGGGGCTAATTCAAGACGTAGTAAGACATATCTGAAAATAAAAGTTGTAATTAAATTTGGAAGATTAGATTTAAAATAAATGTACATATTTTCCTCATTGACTTGACTCATTTCGATCGGATGTTTTTTTATATCAGGTTTTTATATCACCCTGATATTAAAATCCGAATCCGATCGAACAATGAGTATAATGTTTTAGAAAAGCAAAATACACAATATTATTTACACATCAGAATAACATATAATTAATAACGATATTTAATCATCAAAGTCTGCGCGAACGAAGTCGCGGTTAGGAGCTAGTCTCGTATATATCAACAAAACATACTTATTACATACATTTCTTACTTGTTATCAGTTCTATGAGTTGTTAAGTAGGTACTCTCAATAATAATCGTTCCAGTTATCTTCTCTGCAATGTCAGGGATTTAATGCGTTGTTGACAACAAGTATATCTCAAAGTGGTTATGGAATAGTACGCGTAAAGCGTCTAAGTTTATGACAATACTAAATTGAACTGTATTTACTTATACAAGAAGGACATTTGTCAACAAAAGTTCAATAAAGATGCGTGCGAATCAAGACGCACGGCCACTTAATAGAAATTCAATCCTAATGTATTGAAACAGAGTACATTTTCAAAAAATCTGCGCACACAGTGCGTCTACATTTTTGCTTATCACAAAACGAACCATATAAACGCATGCAAGAAGCACATTTTTCAACGAAATTTCATGGATAACGCGAGCGTAGTTTGACGTGTGGTCGCGTGGCTTAAAAGAAATTAAATCTTAATTAATTGACCCAGAGTACATTTTCAAAAAAACTCAATTGCGACTCTCCATCTACTGTGGGCAGAAGAAACGTGCATGCCTAGTAGGTATCACAATATACAAGACTTTCTCTATCAAATGTTTAACATAACCTTTGCAATTCCGTATTGGACCCAGTATGCAGTCCGCATTGAGAAATACATGTATTACTTCATACATTTGTAAACTCCACGCCACACAACATAATTTGCACTCTACACCACACATACCTACAATCTGTGGGATACTGAACGCACTATAAATGCCGGCTACTAGGTGTCATATTTTGACAGTTGCCCTTTATTATCTGTGTTCTTCCTTGTACGTTTCAGCTTAAGTTGAAGTGCAACAGTAGAACATCTATAGAAGGTTTTGATCACACGCCTCGCTATATTTAAGGGTTCCGTACCCAAAGGGTAAAACAGGAACCCTATTACTAAGAGTTCGCTGTTCGTCCGTCCGTCTGTCCGTCTGTCACCAGGCTATATCTCATGAACCGTGATAGTTAGAGAGTTGAAATTTTCACAGATGATGTATTTCTGTTGCAATAACAACAAATACTAAAAAACAGAATAAAATAAATATTTACGAGGGCTGCCATACAATAAACGTGTTTTATGCTTGTTTTTATAGATAATGGTACGGAACCCTTCGTGCGCGAGTCCGACTCGCACTTTTTTAAACCACGGTTTTTTTAAATTATGATTCTTTAACCGACTATTTTTTGAACAATAGAACATTGTAATTTGTGTTAAGTAATAATTTTTCGAGATGATAACCTATTGTGTTTTAAAATAGTGCCGTTAACCCACTTTCGGTCAAAAACTCAACTTATTATTACCTATTTATTACAAATGGTTAAGCTAAAACTAATTTACAGTAATATCTTATTATTCGTCTCCATTTCAATGTTTCTTATGTCGATAAAGTCGATAGTATGTACACTTAAAAAGTAGCTCAAAAATATTTCCACGCCTATAAGTACGTACCTAGTGAAAACAAGTAAACATTATAGCAAAAAAATATTAGTTAGTACGAACATCCCTACGGCCAGTACTTCTCACAGGTACTTCTTCTTTAATTTTTTCTTGTTTCATGGCAAATGGCTATAGAATTGTGCCACTGTTGCCAGTGTCAAATCGTATTTAAGTAACAGTAGGTACTTCTAGCATAATTCTCTTAGAATGACCTACATAACAACTAGAAAACCAAAGATCTGTGACATGTTTAAAAAATTACGTAAAAAAAGGTCGCAATGATCTTCATATCTATTGATACATGCATCCTTTTTCGAATTCCTTAAAAAAAAACAAAAACGTTTATTCAAATATCGAACGAATTATGCCGAATGTTCGTTAAAAATTACGTCACTATTAAAAGCATAAAGTTGATTTGTATGCGGCCAGCTACCCGACGGAGTACCAAAAACCGTTGTTGCGTAATCCAGTGAGAAAGCGTGGCTAACTTGTTGGTTTATGAGGAGTTAACCTGACGGGAGGCGTCCGCGGAAGTACGTGCTTTTGTTTATATGCAGACTAGTGTTGTCATTCAAATAGGTGAGAATGAGGGAGAAATAATAGGTACTGCATAGTAAATGCCTCAACGTCGGTTACGTAGACGCAGCCACAAAGTCTGCAGAAACTTTGTGAAGGTTTAGGCAATCCAAAAAAAGATAACAGCTGTCGAGATCTGTTATTGGGACGCGGTTTAAAAATCGCACCATCGATAGCAATTGATCCGAGATAGATTTAAATCTCATAGGTTATTAATTTCTGGCGTAAGTTAATCAAGAAAGACTACCCTCTGAATAGATAGACAGTTGTATTAAGCCCGCGCACAATGGGGAGTCAAGAAGCGCGCATCAAAATTTTCGCCAATAAATACGAAAACGAACTTTATTGACTCCTAAAAAAAGCTCATTCTTCAATGAAACGACATTGTCAGAGCGAGCGAATTCTGCCGTGTGGTCGCGTGACTTTTACCACAGAAATTCAAACTTTATGTATACTGTCACAAAGATAACTTTGGTATTGGAAAATACTTTGTATACATTGAAATTTATAAACTCAGGCGTATAAGTTTATAGTCACTGTTATGTGCACATGATGTAATTACATTATCAAATATCATGAAGTCGTTTCGTTAATTCATCAATTTTAAACATTGGTCATATCAAAAGGACATATAATATTACGTAATCCAATATACCCATTTGATAATGTAACTACCACCATACACGTGCTGCGGTTCCGATTCCTTTGGTATATAAAAATCAGTTTAATCCTATCCGAAAAATGACAGGTCTAAACTAAAATCATGATGGACATTCAAGGAAAGCCAATATTTTTGAATTTATTTATAATGTTATCATAATTAGAGAGCACACCTAACATCACACAATGTATGAAATGCTATAACGACTTCGGTTAGATACAGACAAGGCTGTCCCGAGACAAATCTTAAGATAAGATATAAAGACAATAGATAATGAGCTCTAATTCCTTTTGCATTAAATCTAATCTTATCTAATACGGACTCGTGGACCACTTGAGCAACCGCCTGTGGCCCTCCATCTGACTTTCATTTTCGTTGAAACATTCCATTGTTTCGGGTTCAAGGCTAAACTTTGTAAAGCCTTGATTATCGAGCCTCGGTTAACAAGTCTTCAATTAGTACTCTGGAATTACAATTGTAATTTCCGTTTCCAAACGAACAGACATACGCATGTGATCAACATCTGTTCAAACTGTAAATTTAACCAAATTCCATTCAGTGCTTATCAATACAGATGGCAAAAACTACAGCTGACGTAAGGAGCATTTTATTGGCATTGACGGTTTTGTGGACAAGACAAGGACCACGCCGTCACCTGCACTCCTAAGTGTAAAACGTGTCGAGTTTGTCTCTTTCTCTCTCTTATGAAATAAGACAGAGAATGAGCTATTTGGTGTGATACAGTTCGTGGTACAGTGGTGTCAGCACTCATGTCAAGACAAGACCTCTGTCACGGATTGGCTCGGTCGTTCCCTGTCTTATTTCATACGAGAGCAAGAGAGACAATCAACATATTATGTGACGTAAGTCTAGTCTTGACGCTCATGTTACAACTAGTCTAGTCTTGACACTCAACTAATAAGATAATAAGATACATCAAAAAACCTTCCTCATCTATTCAAAAATAGAGCTATTGCTCTACCTGTCATTCGCTGATATTGTAGCTAGTGTCAAGCAGGTAATTATTAATAAGAACAAATTTAATAAATATCTACAAATTATAAAAAAAACGGGTAATAACAGTGATTGAGATAGCGAATGAATACTTAAGATTATTTATTATACTGACTACCTTCTTGTGCCGCCAATGTGCGATGCCCCTGGTGTTGCAGGTGTCCATGGGCGGCGTTGATCACTTTCCATCAGGTGAAACGTCTGCTCGTTTGCCTCCCTATCTCATAAAAAAAAAAAAAAAAAAAAAACTCGCCATGACAAGCCTTTTGCTATATCAAATGGTTCTCAGAAGTACACATACAATCTTGAGTATCAAAATCCTGATAACTTTAATTACTTGTGTCCCATCCAAGTATGATGACTCATTACGTCTCCGTAACATTACATTTATGTCAGCTGATACGACATGTTATCAGGCCCATATTCGCTACCAAAACAATATTTGACGCTTCATCACGAACTGGCTCTTAATATGGAAAGGTTACTACCATACGATGATGAATTCCTGGTACCTTTGGTATCAAAATACTACTTCTTTATTATGAAATATGCAAGCTTGTCATGACTTTCTCGGTGATCTGAGAGTCTGCTTATGCTATCATCGATGTGATAATAGGGGTGAATACCCAAAGAAAAGACCCCCAGGTGTTATCGCGGTAGCCCCAAGAGATAGCAGGATAAACTACTCCAATAAAGAGATTGGTCGATCATAGAGGATTAACTGAAAAATACTAACGTAGGATCAACTTTAACTGTTAAAAGTTATGTCCTAGTTTCAAAAACTCTAAGAGAGGCATGCTTAATCATGCCTAAACATGTCTATTTGCTGTGAAATATTTAGGCATAGTGAGAACGGGCATTAGTCATAAAGACTTATAAAACTAGAGAAGTAGAATTATTTATTTTATGGTCACACTTAACATACGTCTTATTTAAGAAAAAAAACAACCGTTATGTATTGTCTAATCTGTGTATGTCTAAAGAATACCTTATAAGACACGGTACTAGACAAGTAAAGCCAGCCTCAGTGAGGTATTAGTTTATTGTCCTCACTTCATGTATCAATCCGATCACGCCCTTGCGACAGCTAGCTCTTATCTGAACTGTATAGAGCTTATAATCACATGTCTTTATCACGGCCCACTTTACATATTTGCTGACTGATAAGGTCGCGATCTTGGGTGGTGTGTATCTATTCATCATTTGATACAATCTTCGAAATTTAAAATATAGTGTTTATTGCATATGTAATTACTTTTAAAGGTCTGGCTGATATTATTATTTTTAATTTATGGCTAAGATTAAAATGCATGGTATGTGACACAGGACCACCATCTTAAAATCCCAAAAGATACTATACATGCTAAATATAGTTCACGAGTTAAATTAAGCAGAAACATAATCTTAATAAACCTTATCAATCCTTGTATATATTGGCAAACTCATGATTTATCTTATCATGTTTTTTTGTGTATTTTCCCTGATTATATATATTTTTGTGAAACGTTTGTTTATTTACGAATTTAATCTGGGTTTACATGGAAATTATGATAAATGTACATACACAGATAACTTAAATACGTAGGTACGTCACTTGTTGTAGTTTCAATACAAATAAGTAATTAAAAAAAAATTACAAATTAATTTACAGAAGCTTTTAGTGTTAATGGCGTGGTCTAATCGATTTTTTAATGGTAGATACGTTTGATATCATAAATTATTATAAAACAGTACAATTAATTGTCCATGCCGACCCAAACTTGTAATTTGACATTTGATTAATGGTACGTTAAAAAAAAGTGTAATAGTCCGTAAATAAAAATATTTAAATTAAGAGCCCCGTTGGCGGGAAACTGATTCGCTTGTACCTATTACAGTAAAAAAAACTAGTTGACTACGTTCACTTGTTAAAATAATTTTGTTGATATAATATGAGCTGTCAAAACACATTTTATATCAATTCAATCAGAAATATCTCACGTCCATTCAAATTTTGTCATTGATGTAATATTACTAATTAAGTATATTTATTAGATGGTTGAGTGTATAATTAACTCTTAGGACTCTATGTACCTAAATGTATGAATTTGTAACTTTTGGAGAATGTAGGTAACTAATTGTGTGAAAAAATATGATATAATTTTGGTTAATAATATTGTGTTTTGAGAGATTAGGAAATAATTGCTAGTTTAAAAAGCCGTGTCATGTCATAGTACTCCATAACACAAGGTAGTCGTAGTCAGTAGTAGTATTAAGGATTTATGGGGTGCCAATTTCGCATGAACGACATTATATCTAATTCAACAAAAAACAAAACGACAAAATACGACCAATTTCGTCGTCAATATACGACCAAATTTTGTCGTTTATGGTCGTAATTAATTATGTCGAATTAAAAATAAAATCGATCACGCGAGGATTGCCTCCCCAGTCTATGTAGTACTCATACCGTTCTAAATTGAGGCCTTCCGTGCGAGCGGAATAAAAGAAAATCCACAAATATTTTCACATTGGACACATTCGCTCGATAAACAATGCAGGAATGGCGATAAATTGTTCAAAATTTAACGATCGAGAAAGCCGCCATGTTTGATCGCATGATCACATCTACCAAATCAGAATAGTGTCACGCTACGTTAAATAAAACGCTTGTTGCGTTAAGAAACAGATTGTACGTGGTTACAGCGAGTATAATAATAATGTGCAAATAAATTTTAATTAAAGAACTAACCAACGAGTCGTTGTATCAAATAGGGAGCTTTCCCTAACATGGGACAGTTTTGTGTGTGACTTTGACGTTTACGTATGACTGGTTGTCTATGGAAAGATTTGGTTCCTCCTTTTTTTACATTTAGGTATATTTACTTGGTAATATCATTGGAACTAACGTAACTATCTACTATGCAGTAACCACAGAGTTAGTAGGGAGCGAATTTCGATGTGAAACAACTATAGGCGAGGGGTAAACCAGATTTTTGGCGTGGCGAGATTTGCCGACGCTTCGCCACAACAAAATGAAATCAACCTTATTACTTAATACATAAAGTATAGTTTTAAATGCGGCCACGCTTCGTTCTCCTCGGCTCCTCGGTTTTTCCCGCCGCTTAGACTCCGTCCACCGGCTGACTCCGCTCACTCACTCACTCACCGCTACGACTACTATGTTTTATGTTTCATATCTGCCAGGCGTCCCGCGACGGCACAGTTTTTTTTATGTATGTAGTGCTAACCAGCGTAATAGTTCCCATCATAGATATTAGCATGTGTACCTACCAAAGATTATTCTTCTTCTTTCGCGCAAGGAATGAAATGATGATATATAATAGAATAAGATGTGAAACGGCTGCACTTCCCAGTAGCGGGCATTCTGCCAATGTCAGGTAATTAATAGCAACAATAAATTCAATAGATCTACACAATTAATAAAACTGAGTGATGAAGGTACCAAATAAAAATGAGTTCACAGATTATAAATGCCACACGTGTTTCTTGTTATTACATTTTTGTTTTGGTAATTTTATGAAAATATTTGTGCAAAATACCAAACTGAATTTCCTCTAAGACAAATGCCACAGATCCGGCTGAGTGAGTGGTAAATACGAAGGACATTTTGAACACGACAGTGGTACAACATAATGATGAATTATTGTTGCCACATAACGAGTACTGATATCAATCAGCGGTGATTGAAAACCATAGATAAACAATGAGATCGGAAAATACCAAAGAGTATTTTACCTTCAACAAACAAACTTGCAAATATATTTAATTCGAAACAGAGATACGTATAAGATATGTTTTATTTAAAATTACATTATAAGTACTTACAACACAAGGTGTATAATGTAACGGAAAATACATTTAGAACACATTATTTTTGTCAAAATTTGTCGATCTGCCTTGTTGCATGTAGGTAAGAAGTTTTATTTGCTTATGAAGCAGTAGGTAATATGCATAATTACTATAATGTTGATAATTTTCATTGGCAGGAATTGATGTATTAAAAAAAGCTTTAGAAACAAACACTACGCTTGGCTAATAAAATAAATTTTGAATTACAGCTTCACAACTAAATAATTACTTGTGTCGGTAAAACGCTGTAAAATATTGAAATAAAATTGTCAGGGGAGCAAATAAAATCATAGTACCGTACCTACCTGTTTCAGCACGACAGGCAATAAGAGAAAAAATCTAAGCACAATCTTGCGCTGTGGTGCATTTTAATCATTCAAATCACGTAAACGCCTAGTTTAAAATAAAACTAGGTAGAATAAAATCAAGTTAGTTGGTGATTAACATAAATTTTATTAATGAATTGTATCACATATTTTGTTTTAGGTATTTGAGTCACGATATCCATATGTAGGACGTGGTGACCGCAGTTTCCAATTCGTTAAGAAAAAGTAAACAAAGAGTTTGTACTCACAACACGAAAAAAGTTTGAATCTCCTTTTTACTCCAAAAAAAAGTCACGTTACCACTGCACAGATAATTCACAGCTGTTGTTATTTTTTTATTCAACTTTCGAACGGCAAAGAAATTTGAATTTCGGTACGGTAGTGCGCCGCACGCACGCCGCTGCGCGCTCTCGAGTACCTCGCACGGCTGACTGCCGAACTGCCGCCACTCGGAAACGAGAGAATGTTATGTCGCTTTACTACTCAGCGGTTCCAGCCGCTGTATCATTTGTAACACGCTGAAAAATTTATAGTAATGCCACGTTTAACAAGCAGCTTCTCTTTCAAGGATGATCTGCTGTTTCCTCCAGCTCTTTGTTACATGTGATTCACAATAATGTCACCGCCCAATTGCTTTTCGCTTTCTGCCTGCCTCTTCTCCTTCTACTGTTCTAAACACCTGTCTATCATTCCATAAAGATATCCAGAAGAATTATGGGTAAATATTGTTAGAATCCGCCATTGATATTATTTGTTCGTATTCGGCTTGTATGCGTGTTTTTTTGTGAATATTTTACGTAGACGATAGCGACTATCGACTCCAAGCGAAGGTTGAACTCATGATAGACAACTATATAACGTAAATATAGCTATATTATAAAATAGTTAAATTGTTGGAAACCTCTGTTTTTTACCCACGTAATCCATAAGTGTTCAAGCAATAAAGCAGCTGAATGGTATTATGATCGGCGCGCGCGCATTACCGCGAGCGTTATTCTCCACACAAAAACCTTTGTCGCTCATATGTGCTCTGTTTACTATATTTTACAACGTATAATGTATAGTGGTATATGGCTAAATATTGGCTTTATTTTATTATTTATAGATAAATTAGCTGTTGGTGCTCTAATTAGCTTTGTCTGTGCAAATTACTTAAAGAAAAGAAAGGAAAAACATTTATTCAACTTGTTTAGGTGATATTTTTATGTTGACCTCGTTACTTCATAAAAATAAATTACTTGGATTAAAATACGAATCCGAAGCAATGGTAGCCTAGTTATTAGAATGCCCGCTTTTAACGTGCAAGTTCAAATTCCGGGCCAGCACCACTGAGATTTTCAATAATGATTTCCACTTGCTGAATGGCTAAGAAATACGTCGTGAGGAAGCCTGCGCGTCTATAGAAAGGCGTGTAAATTCACCAATCCGCAAAGGACCAGCTTGTTGGGTTATGGCCCCAATCGCCCTCGTAATGAAAAGGAATGTTTCCGGTATAAATTTAATAGACTCGGGCCAAAATTAGGAACAAATTACATCAGCGAAGTGTTCACTGCGGTACACCCACACTTCTCTGCCATTCTGCCTACTCTTTCGTGGCAAATAGACTTGCTGATGTATATATATAAGTTTAAATAAAACTATGTAGTCAATTTTACCTTCTTATTTAGTTGCAATTATAAAATGTAAACAAGTTTTTTGGCAAGGTATCAGCATATAGGTCTGTAGGTATAATAATCAGTACTGTAATGAGTACCTCAGTATGACCTTAACCTGGTTCCGTATAAATTGCTCTTATCGCCTGTGTATTGTACACATTTACATAATGTTTGCATATTTTAATCTCGTTTTAAATTGTAATAAATAATCGAGTTGTATACAGGATGTATCAGAAGTCCGAAATAATACTTTGGGTAAATATACGGTAGCTCATATGTGGATGCTTAATGAAGACAGTTTATACCTAACTATCATAGTTTCTGAGTTATATACCTTTGACTATTTGTCACAGATATCGTTTTCTGGCCTTCGGGTACATCCATAACCCTATTGAGCATTGTAAACAACACTTATAAGGGGCGAATACCAATATTCACAACACAGAACATGCGAATTCTACATAAGAGTCGAGATATTACGATTTATAGAAATTGGCGACGAGAAAAAAGTTGGAAAAACATGGTCGAATTTTGATATTTTTTTATACCATTCAGTTGTATACCCGATACTGATGCAAACGTCAAAGTATTATTTCGGACTTCTGAAACACTGTATACATAAGTTTTATCTCTTTTAACTGTAAAATTTGTCGAGAAAATGACTAGCTATGTCCAGTTCAAAAAGCTCGAAGTGACGGCGTTTTCTCGACACATCTGACAGTTATTACTACAGCCCTTTTAATGTCCCACTGCTGGGCACAGGCCTCCCCTCAATGCGAGGGGGATTAAGGCCATAGTCCACCACGCTGGCCCAGTGCGGGTTGGTAGACTTCACACATCTATCGAGAACTAGACAAGTTCCCTCAGACGTGGAGGTTTCCTCACGATGTTTTCCTTCACCGTTTCATATCAAGTGATAATCTCGGATGAAAATGAGATTCGCACATAAATTCCAGAGGTGCGAGCCGGGTTTTGAACCTGCACACTTTGATTTGCAAGGCGTGCGTTCGACCACTCGGTTACCACTGCACGTATGTCTACACGAGAGATAAATCTTATGTCTACACGGTCATGCTAAATCTACATTATATGCAGAGAAGTAAGTACTTTTCCAAGAAATACGGATAGGTATTCTACTACGCAAAGAAAATTTTAAAAATATAGCGAAATAACACAATACTAGTATGCACTTCCGTAACTGTAAATGTATTGGAAATATGTCGTAAGCCAGTTGTTTACCCTGGCGCACCCTTTGTGATTAACTAGCGTAATAATGGACCATTGTGTTCTATTGAACGGAATGACCGTAGAAAAAGTCATTGTACCTACCTACCTACAAACACATAATATGTAGGAAAGCCTCCCGCACACAGGGCGTCGACACTGGCGCGACCAAATGTTTGCCAATTCCTAAACGAACTCTATGTTAATCTATACATACATATACATACATACATACATACACACATACATACATACATACATACATACATACATACATTTACATATACAAATAAATAAAATTGGAGTGTCTGTTTGTAATATCAAAATAACACTTTTTTACCAAATGCGTATCAAAGTATATACGATACCTATAACGAAAACGCAATTTTGAATTTTTTTGTCTGTCTGTCTGTTTGTTTGAGGTAAACTTCTAAACGGCTAAACCGATTTCAATGGGACTTTCACTGACAGATAGCTGACGTTCCAGGGCGTAACTTAGGCTACTTTAATTTTAGAAAAAGCATTAGGGTTCCGCGGGAAAAACATAATACCCATATTTCCGGGTAATCTCCCTAAAGTCCACGCGGGCGAAGTCGCGGGCACAGCTAGTATCAATAAAGATTGAATTGCTGTGGTAAAAGCCACGCCTCCACGCGGCAAAATTCACTCGAGCTGTCAGTGTCATTTAGTTCTTCTTCTTTAACGAAATGAGTGAAATGATTATATTTTAATGGAATAAGATGAGGAATGGCTCCACCTGCGTTTAGCGGGTATTTCGTCAGTGTCAAGTAATTAATAACAAGGACAAATTCAATAAATACACATATATACATACAAATAAATAAAATTGGAGTGTCTGTTTGTAATATCAAAATAACACTTTTTTACCAAATGCGTATGAAAGTATATACGATACCTATAACGAAAACGCAATTTTAAAATTTTTTGTCTGCCTGTCTGTATGTTTGTTTGAGGTAAACTTCTAAACGGCTGAACCGATTTCAATGGGACTTTCACTGACAGATAGCTGACGTTCTAAGGCGTAACTTAGGCTACTTTATTTTAGAAAAAGCATTAGGGTTCCGCGGGACAAACATAATACCCAAATTTCCGGGTAATCTCCCTAAAGTCCACGCGGGCGAAGTCGCGGGCACAGCTAGTTATAAATAAAAATGGATGATGACAGTGATAAAGATAGCGGATGAATCCCGTAATTTAGTTGAAGAATTAACTTTTTCTATGTGTCAACAATACAGTTTGTTTAGGATGAGGCTTGACTGCAAATATTTAGATTTTAGTATGTAGTAATAACTAGCTGATCCCTCAACTCCGTACGTTCAGAATTTAGGAACCCTAATTATTTTCTCAAAATTGAAATAGCCTAAGTACTCCTTGTAACATTAGCTATCTGCCAGTGAAAGTCCCGTCAAAATTGGTTCAGCCGTTTGGAAGTTTATACATTTAATAAAAGGGGGTAATTTTGATATTAGATACATACGGACACTTCAATTTTATATATTTGTATATATTGAAGTATGTGAGGTGATTTTCCTTCCCTGAATGAATCTTGCTGTTGTAGTTTTTGTAGTTGTTAGCAGTTAACGACCAGTTAACCTAAAGTTAACGACTTTTAAGTAAGTAGGTGCCTATAAAAAGGCATGTAATTAGGTATATTAAACGTAATAGAAGTCCTCTAAAGATATCTGGTATTATTAAAGAATGCATGGAAATAGATATGACATTTATTTTGTTAATAGCCTGACTAAATAACTTACCTACCACGAGCTACTATATATCAAAAAGGAAGCTCTTCCATACATTTGACAGTTATACACGTCAAATTTTGTTTGTGACTTTGACGTTCTTTTAGTACGGTATCTGTACTTTTTAGGGTTCCATACCCAAAGGGTAAAACGGGAACCCTATTACTGAGGCTATATCTTATAAACCGTGATAGCTAGAGATTTCAAAATTTTCACAGATGATATATTTCTGTTGCCGCTATAACAACAAATACTAAAAAATAGAATACAATGAATATTTAAGGGTGCTTCCATACAACAGACGTGATTTTTTTGCCGTTTTTATAGATAATGGTACGGAACCCTCCGTGCGCGAGTCCGACTTGCAATTGGCTGGTTTTTAGTATCACTGGTCACCTTCCTACAAAAATATCATAAATACAAGAACATTTATAACCGACCATTTCTTTTTATAATTAGAATGAAAAGTAAGACATTCACGAGTTTACGTAACATTTTCAGAGTTACTTTCACATCGCTCGTGTCAATGGTAATGTAACTATTCATCGGTCAATGATCAGCTGTGAGACAATGACCCCTAACTTGTTTATATGCCAATACTTAAACGAACTATGTGTCAATATACATAAGGATTGAGTTCCTATGATAAAAGCCACGCCACCACGGGTCAAAATTCGCTCGCGCTGTCAATACGCTAAAAACTAACTTTTTCACAGAGTTTATGATAGGCTAAAACGGAGATGCCCTATCGACTCCGCCCTGCGCCAAATTTTTCTGACGTTTATCTAACATCCTTCATTGCAGTTGCCCTATGTAGTTGCCGGATCAAGTAAGGTGTCGATTCATCCGCCATATTTATCACTGTCATCATCCATTTTTATTTATAATGTGTATTTATTGAATTTGCCCTGGCTATTAATTACTTCACATTTGCTGAAATACCCTCTAAACGCAGGTGGAGCCATTCCTCATTTATTCCATTAAAATATCATCATTACACTCATTTCGTAAAAAAATAAGAAGAAGAAGCAAGGTGTCAAACAACATATCTACTCCAGGTAACTACAATGGCGGATGTCAGATAAACGTAAAAAAGTGCAGCAGAGCCATACGCAGGGCGGAGACGATATGGGTTCTCTAGTTACTCTATGGAGTATTTTATTATTACAGTCGTTTTAGTATCAGGAAACATGACTTTTGAAGTTCAAGCGCGCGATGCTTTAATAGACTAGACATGAAAAATAAGACAACAAAACTCAATGTTGTGGAAAGTATGCTGAGTCACGCGTGGAAGCCAATCCTGCACTTGTAGCATGAGCGCCAAGATTAGACGTAGGTATCTATGTCACGAAATATCTTGATGTTGTCTCTTTCACTCGTATGGAAGTAGACAGAGAGCGACCAAGCCAATCCGTGATAGAGGCCTTGTCTTGACATTCGTGCTGACACCATAGTTATATTTACGGTATTTCTTTACAGTTTTTAATAACACTCACTTTTTTTTAAATATAATTAACATCACTATAACAGTAGAGTAAAAAAGTTAAAGCATTGTTAAGTAAACAAAAAAACAAAGGAAACCAAAGAGAATGCACACAGGCCAAAGATATGTTAATTATTTTTTTTTAACTTGGTTCAAATGGAAGTATTTTTTCACTATAGGTAATGCAGATTTGACACTAAATTTATTTCCACAATGTTTATAACATAATAATAATTTACACAAATAAGTAAACATTATCCTTTTTCATATCCTCCTTGTACCAATAATAACATAACAGTTTGAATTACTGCGTTATTCAACTAACCGCAAATAAGAGACACCACAAAAAGCGATCCTATTTCATCATTGACGCCTGAGGTTCGAGCATAGGCCTCTTAGCTAACTGCAACTTGGTAATTGCAGGTTCAATTCCCGCCGTTCAATAAATTCTGTAACCGGCCTTTTCTTTGGTATTATACGATAATCGTGTTTTCTGGCTATAGTGATAAATTCACTAGCGGCCCATCCCGGCTTCATACGGCCTATGTTACTCAGTGATAATGTAGCTTTCCAGGTGTAGCGGTCCAGGTGTTTAAGTTTATTTGTTACATACAAAAATACAAATCTTTCCGCTTTATAATATTATAGATAGATTACTAGCTGTGCCCGCGACTTCGCCCGCGTGGACTTTAGGGAGATTACCCGGAAATATGGGTATTATGTTTTTCCCGCGGAACCCAAATGCTTTTTCTAAAATTAAAGTAGCCTAAGTTACGCCTTGGAACGTCAGCTATCTGTCAGTGAAAGTCCCATTGAAATCGGTTCAGCCGTTTAGAAGTTTACCTCAAACAAACAGACAGACAGACAAAAAAAAAAATAGCGTTTTCGTTATAGGTATCGTATATACTTTCATACGCATTTGGTAAAAAAGTGTTATTTTGATATTACAAACAGACACTCCAATTTTATTTATTTGTATTGTATAGATTCATTATCATGATGTTTCAGTAAATTTATTCGACAAGTACTAACCACTACCACACCTACAAGTACAAACCACTGTTATCATTGTACTTATATCCTTGAATCCAGGTCGTGTACACCAGTTGAGTGAACACAAATACGTCGGACTGATTGATGGTATTCGCGCGAGGCAAGAGGTCAATGTTATAGTTTTAAATTTTAGGTCTGTGGTTTTACCGATAAAAATCTATATTTATAAACGGAAGCTAAGTCCTACATAACGAATTATCTATGGAGAGTAGAGTAAAGGAGTGTAATCTAGGTATTGAAAAAGTGTCCGTCGAAATGCATAATTAGTAATTCAAAAACCTTCCACAATGGCGCTGGTGTCGAAAAATGACATATCGACGCGCCCCCGGGAATAAACGCCTTTTACCCGTCGCGTCGGTATGGTTCTATTTATTCCGCGTGATAGTTAAATTAGCTAGATGTATCTTGTTTAAGATATCATTAAAGTTCCCTTGAAGAAGTAAGACTGGCTTCAAATAAATTTTAATTCTATTTTTAAGTTCTTCCGTAAGTACTTTTAGGTAACTAACGTTCGCTTGGAGTCTTGGAGACATTAATCGTAGTAAAACTCATGGTAGAACACTACAAACAACTCTAATTGTTACCTCAATGCTAATTGCAATGAGTTATAAAAGCAAAAAGTGCATCGTAATCAAAGGAAGGCGTATTGTTACCGTTGGAAAGCGGTTACATCATTATACATCTGAGATTGCGCGCTGGAGAGACTAATTGCTGCGATTATTAACAACATTTATGCACTAGGTACGTATACCAACCTACTTTTTTAGGGTCCCGTAGCCAAAGCGTAAAACGGGAACCCTATTACTAAAACTTCGCTGTCCGTCCGGTCCGTCTGTCACCAGGCTGTATCTCATGAACCATGATAGTTAAACAGTTAAAATTTTCACAGATTATGTATTTCTGTTGCCGCTATAAAAACAAATACTAAAAAACAGAATAAAATAAATATTCAAGGGGGCTACCATGCAACAAACGTGATTTTTTTGTTCGTTTCTATAGATAATGGTATAGTTACGCTTATGCTATTGGTCACCATGCAATGGACTGGGGGCGTTCAAAGTTATACCCAGCCAGACCAAGGCCCAATTCCCCTGACACTATATTTGTAGAGTTTCTATTACTTCATTTTTTAAGGCGTACCTACATAACATCTTCTATCAAAAGTAGCTAGAATATAGCCAGTTTTTTTTTGTGACACTGGCTTTATGGCATCAATGACCGATTCGAAAAAAAAATCGAGCTATTCTATGCAAACTTTATAAAGACTGTTGAAATTGATTAATACATAGAGACATGCAATTAATAGTGTCCAACCGTACATCATTAGAATTGCCAGGCGTATAGAGGTGACCTTACGCTCGAACGATCACATGACCGAACCAATTAAACTCATGCGACTGATAATCAAAATAGGGACGTCAAACGTCAATGTTCCATACATAGACACGAGTCACATGCTCCAAAGATTTAACAGACAATAATAACACATTGCTATTTTAATTTGTTTCATTGTTTATGTATTTCTACAAAGACCTCTTACTTAGTCTATGATTCCGACTTATTGTTGGACTGACATGACGTTGATGGAGCCAATTTAAATTTTGAATTTCGAAAGTATAACGGTGGGCGTCGCCATCTTTATTTATTACGCCATTACCTATTTTTATTTATAATTATTTTGTATTTATGGAATTTGTTCATGGTTAATTACTCGACATTGCTATAAATACCACACAATAATAACATCAATGTTTTAGGGTTCCGTACCCAAAGGGTGAAACGGGACCCTTATTACTAAGACTTCGCCGTCCGTCAGTCCGTCCGTCTGTCACCAGGCTGTTTCTCAAGAACCGTGATAGTTAGACAGTTGAAATTTTCACAGAAAGTTAGGTCATAATTATTACTATGGTATTTAATTTACGTAAATAAATCATCCATTTTACAATTTTTATAAACAAAGTAATCGAATCAATGTGGGATTTACACATTATTCAGATTCCACAATAACTTCAACAAACAGATCAACGCTGCCATGTTTGTTTTCTTTGTGTGGAATCCGATTGTGTACACAGAAAACAATTGCAATTATCATTTATTTCAGTACACCCATTATGAGTAGGCACATGCCGTTAATGAATACCTGTTACTATAATTATATAACCACAAACCGGCAGGGCTAGCACGCGAGCCAACAGATATGTTGTAGATTTATTGCCAAAGCACAATATGTTAATTAATAAGAAACAAAACAAAATCTATTTATCATCTTGTCGTGGCTGGGACCCATACTCGCAAGATTCATACATTATGTCGAAATAAAACGTCAAATTGGTCGTATTTTGTCGTTTCGAAATTCCCTCCTGCACAGGGTGAAGGGACAATTTTCAGTTGTTACAAACTTTACTTGGCAGCTCTAGAGACAGTAATGGTCGGTTGAAGAAACCTTTTTGTATTCTTAAAAAAAGTAATACCCAAAGACAACTTGCAGATGAACTTGAATTTTTAAAATAAATTAAACCCTACCATAGATAACATGCAGATGAACACAAAAAATAAGTTACATCACCGCGTGCCGGGCTAGTAGCCGACTCTCAGGCGCATGTCTGAGATCACCAAAGAATACATGATGTTTCAGAAGTCAGAAATAATACTTGGCCGTTTGCACGTGTACAACCGAATGGTGTGGAAAAATTGATCAAAATTCAAAATCATGATTTTTTAATTATTTTTCGCCGCCAATTTTAAAAACATAAAATATCTCTAATCAAAAGCCAAATTTTCAAGTTCTGTTTTCTGAATATTAGTAGAACCCTCTCGTTGATGTAGTTTGCACTGTTAAATAGGGTTATGGATGTGCCCAAAGGCTGCAACACGATAACTGTGGTAAATATTCAAATGTCTGTAACTTAGAAACTATGATAGTTAGTTATTATGTACCTTCACTATGCATCTACATATTAGCTACCGTATGTAGGTACCTAGAATATTATTACGGACTTCTGATACACCTGTATATTTACTATCCCGTAGCTCTGTCCGTGTGTGTAGTGATCATGCTCGGTGTGCTAGTCACTGGCATCAAAATTAATAAATGAAATTACATACACATACATAAATGAAATACACCTTGACGTCTGTATTCTCCGAAATGGTAGGTCCGAGGTGCACTATAGTGCACTCATCCTTCGCCGATGTATTTTGGTCCCAATGTAATAGGGGGTGGCCCTGTTGCTATTATACCGGGCACATTCCCCTTCAATACGTGGGTGATTTGGGCCAGAGTCCACCACGATGGCTGCTGTAGTGCGCCTCTACCCATCCCTTCGGGGAATACAGGCGTGATGATGTATATTTTTTTAAATTTCTGAGTTGTGAACTACTCGACCAAGGTACCATCGGCATGCCATGTGGACCACCCAGAACGAGTAACATGTGTGTTATGGCGTACAGAATGACGGCAGACAACCTAAATAACGCGTACGATGAACAAAAAAAACTGCAAGTAGCAAGCAAGTAGCAAGGCACCCACTGCTGTGATTAGGTATTATAATGTCTTTGTAACCCCAGTGGGATACAGGCGTGATAAATGTACATACATGCCGATCCTACTATAATCACCACCTATTTAGCAGTAGGTACCGTTTTAATATTAATTTCGAGTTTTGACAGTTTAGTTAAATAACATTAAATTACAATAAAACAAAAACGTGAGTTGGAGTATAGAAAGAGGGCGCCCGAGAAGGACTTTTTACGATCCTCCCTCAGCACCCTCAACCGACGGAAATGCATGAAAAGATGTATGACTGTGGGTGAATCGAAAGAGGTATGTCAGTGATGTTAGCACGCATGTCAAGACAAGACCTCTATCACGGATTGACTCGGTCGCTCTCTGTCTTATTTCATACGAGAGAAAAAGATATAATCCACATATTCTGTGACACAAGTCTAGTCTTGGCGCTCATGCTACAGCTACGGGATCGTTGCATGTGGCAAACGGTAGTCTCTGCTTACCCCCATGGGATACACGCGTGGGTATATGTATGCACTATGCACTTGACTTGACTTTGTCCTTCTCGGGCGCCCTCTTTCTACACTTCCACTCACGTTCGCCTGGTACTTATATTTCTTTTGTCAGTCTACTTCCACTCATCCTCTCGACATGGCCAAACCATCTCAACATACTTTTCTCAATCTTAGTCACCACATTAGCCTTCAGCTTACATTCGTCTCGAATCATACTATTCCTCAACTGGTTAGCAATATCAATCTTATTCTTGCGAATTTTCAATAAACACCTCACGCATTGAGAGGACGCAGGCCATGAAACCGATCATTATGCCAATGTGTATCAGTATGTAGGCCTGTCCGTACGCGGCCCCGTTACTCATAGCCCACTAGTGAACAGCCACCCGCAACGGACCATCGGTACGTGGGAACTGTTACAATAAACTATAGTCATGCAGATTCTATAGGCAGTTTACATTGTCAATTGACAATTTGGGACGGTCCGGAATTTGGCGTTATAATTTAGGCTGTAAAGCCCCGCGCAGATGCGGGCGTCAAAACGTACACGTCTATATTTTTTTCCAATACGAGCGCTGTGATATTTAATTAATAATACTACTACTATAGCCTTTATACGTCCCACTTCTGGGCACGGGCCTCCTTTCAATGCGAGGGGGATTCAGGCCATAGTCTATCACACTGGCCCGGTGCGTGTCGGCAGACTTCACTCATCTGTCGAGAAATAGACAAGTTCCTTCATGTGCAGGTTTCCTTGCAATGTTTTCCTTCACTGTTGTGTGTGATAATCTCGGAAGAAAATGCGAGCTGGGGTTTGAACCTGCACACTTTGATTGCAAAGCATGCGTTCGAACCCTTGCCTACCACTGCTCTACTACTTAATAATTTATTGGCATGCCACATGACACCAACTGAATTGCTAGTAACGGTGGTGGTCTAACAGCAATGTATCAATATTATCAACCAAGCGCTAAAAAGAAAATAATAGTTGCAAACAAGAATTAAATACGGTACATTATTTATTAAATATTACAATGCGCGACGATCTCGCTTATAAATACATCATCATCATCATCACGCCTGTATTCCCCGAAGGGGTAGGCAGAGGTGCACTGTAGTGCGCCCACACTTCGCCGATGTATTTTGGTCCAATGTAATAGGGGCGAGCCTATTGCCATTATACCGGGCACATTCCCCCTCAATACGAGGGAGATTTGGGCCATAGTCCACTCTGGCCCAATGCGGGTTGGTGAAGTTCACACGCTATAGAAAGCTATAGACGTGCAGGTTTCGTCACGATGTTTACCTTCACCGTTCAGCAAGTGGTAATCATTGTTGAAAATGACATTCGCACATGAAAATTATCTCAGAGGTGCTGGCCTGGGATTTGAACTTGCACCCCTTATATTCAAGGCGGGCGTTCTTGCCCGCGAGGCTACCACTGCTGCTCGCTTATAAAAAAGAAAATATTCTATGTAACTAATCCCGTTCACTACATATTTTTTTCTCTTTAATAATTATAACTACTTAATTAATGATTACCACACGAACATAATTGCTGAATATTATTGTGATTATAATAATTATGCAATAGTGCGCACGCGCCAGTCAAGCCACTTTCGGATGTTACAGTCACAGCAAAACGTGTTTTAAGCCTTTAAAATAAGATTATGCAAATGAATGCGATAATCTTCAATCAAAAATCCACTATAAATGCTTATAAACTAGAGTTCAAGTTTCGTACGATGCAAATTTATGGCCGGTACTTCCTTGTTTACTCAGTTCTATGGCTATGGCTAAAACAAATATTTTTTGTCAGATTTAATTTAAGTGACTAGCGACCCGTCCCGGCTTCGCACGGGTGGTATTTTTTTTTTTAATTTTAGGATAAATAAATATATAGTCTGTGTTACTCGGTGATAATGTAGTGTAAAAAAGATTATCGATTAGATATTTGTTATGTATGTAACCTACATAAATCCGAAATATATATCACAAAAAAAAAACATACGGGTCGAATTGAGAATCTCCTCGTTTTTGAAGTCGGTTAAAAATAGCGTTAGAACAAGTAAACTAAGCAAAATACCATTAGAACTAAACGTAAACGTATCACACATGCTGTAGACTCGCTGTCCTCACTCACCCATATTCATAGGACCTGTTTGGCAAGTCTCGGAATGTCTTTGTGCCAAGCCCGCCAACAGGCTGTCAGTCAGTATTGGCTTTAATGTTACCAATATGTTAGTCAGGTCCAATTCACACGGCAATGCCGACTGCAAAATGGAATGTCTTGGTACCAAGCCCGCTAACAGGCTGTCAGTCAGCATTGGCGTTATGTTACCAATATGTTAGTCAATGCCGACTGCAAAATGATTACCGGTTACGCGAACATGCAATGATTAATACGTGTCAAATATCGCACGCGTCATCGATAGTATTTTGTTGAAAAATGTACTTCTTGCACGAGGTTATACAGTTCTCTTTGGCATGAACTATAAATCGGTCATGCGCATTTTGACGCTACAGTGTGGCCACGGATTTAAACCCAGTGCTCGCTGCATCGCCGAGCCACGCCAATACTAAAACGAACTGTATTGTCTCATAGAAAAAGCTCACTCTTCAATGAAATTTCATTAACAACGTGAGCGAATTTCGACGCGCGGTCGCGTTGCTCATACCAAAGAAATTCAAGCTTTATGTATATTGGCACAGAGTTCGTATTGGTAAAAGTAAGCACGCGCGCCTTTTGCCGCTCGTACCCACCCGCGGGGCTCAACTCGCCGCTCTCCGCCGCCGCCGACTCCGGCGCATGATTTTTGTGCGTTACTTTACTTTATTACTATTACTTGTAGATTCCGCGGTAACAAGATGAAAGTTTGATCACACCTTTCATGAATTCCGTGTGCATTCCCGCGGCGAGCGGCCGCAGTCTCTGAAAGTGAACGACGCTCATGAAAGTCGATAATTAGCGAGCCAATTAGATGTGTCCCTAATTAATTTCGTTAATACGCGCCAATATGAAATTATTGTATGTAGCAGGTACATTCTAGTGTACCTAACTACTACCTATAGATAATCTCGTATAGTTTCCATTGTATTCAAAATAACTAATTGTCAAAGAGTTCTTTCTTTTTTTACGAAGTAACAGTAACAGTTCCAACAGCTCTTGAAGTATTGTTTTTTTAAATTATAACCGTAAATGTTTGCTGTACTGAGTTAACTGTCAGATACTGACAGGAATATTAGAAACATTGCTGCGGATTCATCCGCCATCTTTATCACTGTCATCACTCATTTTCATTTATAATGTGTATTTATTGAATTACTTGACACTGGCTGAAATACCCGCTAAACGCAGGTAGAGCCATTCCTCATCTTATTACATTAAATATCATCATTTCGTAAAAAAAGAAGATGACAATGGCATGAATTCACGCAAAAAATTGACGATTTTTTTGGAAATTTTAGTTTGTGTACTTTTTTCTCATAATTAGTTACCTACTAAAAGACTAAACAAACCAAACTAAACCAATTACATAGTTTAACTCGTAAACTTGGCAAACGAGCGATCAATATTACAAAACATTCGACGGTCGAAAAACCGAAAACATTAAAAAAAGCAAAACATTCCATAACTCACCACATGGCATCCGAATCACAATCACACAATCGATAACGATTACAAATTCAAAAACAATCGAGTAACCGTATCCGAAATACGGTTGTGTACTGAATAACTGTATAACACTGAGGAATACTTAGCAATTCCTCTTTAACGAATTCATTTACTGATTTTTTATCAGACACGAATTCGAATCTGTATCCTGATAAAATGAACTCAAATCGCGCAAATGCGTGAACATTCGCGGAACTGCTAGGTACTTTCAAGAGCTGCTAAGAATTCAGTAAAATAATTTGTATAACAGGCGGTTCAATTTAGACCCCTTTCACAACAAATAGCTCCAATTTTCGATATATTTCACTTGGGTACATCACTTATCTGTTACACTGATTTACATAAAGGTATCTATCTTATTTAAATTGAAGTTAACGGATTATAATAATTTCGCGTTCTCGATACCGTAGGTTCATTACAGCATCCATGGTTACGACGCCACGGGGAGACTGAAGTGTCTGACGTATTTTTTAATCGCAGTAGTCAGTACCCTCATCATTTAAAATAAATATTAACCACCTTGTTCCGATCTACGCAGACGGATTAAGAAGTCTTCATGTTGAGTCTTGTCACTTCCTACTGTACATTTTTAAGAATATTGTTATTCCTGTTACGAATAATCGGAGATGCCCGACTCCACCCTCCGGCAATTTTTTTGTCGTTTATCTGACATCGGCCATTATAGTTACTTGTAGTATACTTCACTATTTAGCAAGCGATTGTGGCGGCTCCTATATCTCACCACAAAAACGGAACTTCTACCATACGCAAATAGATGGCGCACCAAGCAATACATCACATACAAACAGCGAAAGTTTATACGCAATCCTGAATCGCGATAGAAGAGTTGTCGACCATCTTAACTATATATACAAGACTCCGACATTGACCTTTAAGGGCTGTACCCCGCTAGGCACACCACCCGCCTGGCTGAAATGTTTTCCGTTTTTATAATTAATTTGGATTTGGATAATAAATTAATATTAGCAACAAAAATAATATTTATTACATTCAAATATAAATTGGCTTTTATATAATCAATAGTTCCAGCTTATATCTATAGGCTCTGATGAACTTGTGCAATACAACAAACAGAAAAACGAATTTCGATACATTTATACTGATTTTCAGATGTTTTACTATTACGCTTGTTGTATCGCTAAAGTCTAACAGCGCTTAAATTAGCTATTACTTTAACTCTGCCGGCATTTCAGATCCATGCAACGCAGCTAGTATATTCTTAGCAGTCAGCTCGCTCATCGTGTTCCGAGCCTCTATTGACGCGCTGCCTATATGAGGGAGGACGACGCAGTTATCCAGCTTTAACAACGGGCTATCTAAGGGCAACGGTTCAGGCGTGGTCACATCCAAACCCGCCGCCCTTATTACCTTACTCGTCAATGCTTCTATCAAAGCATTCTGATCAACTGTATTACCACGACTCGTATTAACAAATACGGCTGTTCTTTTCATCTTAGCAAACGCAGATTTATTAAACATTTCTTTTGTTTCCGGGACTAATGCTGCACAGCATATCACAAAGTCGCTTTGAGCTAGAAGCTCATCGAAACTGACTTTAACGGCTCCGGTTTCTTGGGCTTCGGTCCTTTCGCTACGGTTATAGTATAGTATCTTTGCAGTGTTAAATGCTTTTACGCGGCGAGCCACGGCCTGTCCGATTCTGCCGAAGCCGACGATTCCGACAGTGGCTCCGGCCAGGCCAGGGCCCGTCATCCAGGTTGGGGCCCAGGACACCCAGCCACCGGTTTTGGCCTCGTGTTGAGCCTCCGGTAATCGGCGTGATGTTGATAGAAGCAGGGCTAGCTGGAATAAGAATAACACATCATGTACAATGAGATCAGTTTGCAAATATGACTCTTGGAGTAACATAAAATAGTCTAAATGCAATGTCAACAATTGTGACTTTCTTTTTGGGACCTATTGATATTTCAATACATTATAAGAACCATATAAGTACAGACAGACCTTTCCATACTAGTTTCTTAGCTCCAGTAGCATGAGCACCAAGACTAGTCTCATGTCACAGTATATCTTGATTTTGTCTCTTTCTCTCGTATGTAATTAGACAGAGAGCAAGCAAGCAAAGTGACAAAGGTCTAGTGTTTGCTAACCCCACTGATGTCAAACTTGTATGAATGTGGATGGGTACAGAGCGAGAGGAAGACCAAAGAAAAGATGGATGGACTGTTTAAAGGGTGATAAGAATGAGATGGAGTGAATATAAGTATGACGGAAAAGCGAGATGCATGTAAGACAATAAATTCTGCACAGACCCCAAATAATGGGAAAAGTAAGCCAAATTATGAGATGTTCAACCATAAGATGGATGGACTTTAGATAAATGATACTCGCAGTAAGTTCAGCCGTAGCATCGGTTAGCACATCAGGGGTGTACCCAATCCTGATGCCTCGTTTCCGACACTCTGCCACATCAATATGGTCATAGCCCACGGAGATGGTCGAGACGACCTTGAGGCCAGCACCGGCCGCATCCAGCAACTCCTTATCAATCTTGTCAGTAAGGGAACAATAGATGGCGTTTGCACCAGGAACAAATTTGAGGAACTCTGCTCGTGGTACCGGCGAAGCTTGATTCCATACTTTGAGGTCACATCTGGAATTGATTACATTTACAAAATATAAATATTTTTTTTATCTTATTCAATTTAATATAAAATGTCTGACTTGTTTAATAATCTCCATAATAAGGATATTTCTTCAAAATGCTAGTCCCTTAAGTATGAATAACTTGAATGTTTATCTAAGTACTCCAGTATTTTATGCATGGTGCTTTTGCTACTAATAATTAAGTGCCGAAAGTACCTACTTAACCTCATGTTACTAGAATATTCTAGAGTTACTACGAAATTTTACGCTTCGATGGTAGTACAAGTAACATAATACTAAACAGGTTATATATTGAACTTACTCGTTTTTTAGTAGCTCCACCCCGCACCCGGGCATATCGGAGCGCGTCACAAACACCTGATACCTTCCTGCACCACTCATTGTCCTCACAGAACTGCCGACAATCCCGCGAAACAAACACGGCGCTACTGACACCACACTTTTATAACTCATGAATCAATAGCAAGTTTTCTTGTTAATTTCCGGGTTTTCTTGTTAGCGGCTCGCTGCAAGGTCACTCAGTTCTCCGGCAGATATTTGGGCGGCGTAGCATGAGTTTTTATATTATTCTCGCCTTTAAAAAACGAAGGTTTCGCAAAGTAGATCGTAAGATGTAGCGCGGCCACAGTTGCTAGTAAAACCTTGCCTTTTGTTGACTTTATGAACGATAAAGCGGTCATATTATCTAAAGTTCAATTAAGATTATATTATTACGTAAAAAAAATAGTTCAATAAGTTAAATAGGAATAATCGAAAAACCATTTCATTATCACCTCAGCTGATAGAAAATGACGTAACTAGTGTGGTGTGGACGTAAAAATACTACGATTATGGATATCGATGTAACTTACAATCAAATTCTATAATATATTCCATGGTTGTTTCTTTACCAGACTGCCCCAGAAAGAGCTTTATGCCACTGATTAACTCGGTTTATTAATATCAATAGGTCAGGCATGACGACCGAACCAACTTAACTACGAGCAATATTATTGTCGGGTGTGAGTAAGCATGCTATACGTAGGACTTGGATCGATTTCGATCGATACTCCTAACAGTTATTACAGCATGGTTCTACTCTATTACTCTTTTCAGATTGACATTTTGACATCTGTGATCGCCGTTCGGAAATATTATGGTGAAGGCAACGTTATAAAATGGTATAGTCGTGTCTTCGCCACTACGTTGACATTGGCAGAATCACATTGGGCCTGACTCAATGGAAAGAGGCCAATAAAAAAAAAAAAAATGGTATAGGACATTTTCTACAAAAAAGGTGTGTAAAAAAAAAACAATTTATCAACTTCCACCTATAAAATAACAAATATATTATAACATAGGCATTAATCATTATGTTCATGTTGGGCTTCAGATTCTCTCCAATTATTTTGGACCATTTCCACAATCAATTTCCACCATTTTGATTGAACAAAATAGTAAATAGAACATACTATAATAAACAACCATGACAACACCAGGAAATAATCAGTTTCCATTTCAACAACACTTGATACTGGACCTTGGAAGTCTTTTGACGTGACCAGCAGTCCTTGGGGGTATTGTCCGGTGATAGCATGGACAAATTTACTGAAAGACTGAATATTATATTCAGTACCATTAAACTTTCCCACTGGTCTTCCATTATGAAACATTTTCAATGTTGGTACACCGACAATGCCATACTGAGCGTTTACTCCATTGTTTTTTAACGCATCCAACGCTACCATTTTAACATTGGGATATGACCGAGCGAGAGCATTAAAATGTGGAGCAGCATGAGCACTGAATGGACATGCTCTAGCGAAGAAGAGTACTAAAACACAATCTGCCTCTGTATCCCTGGTAGTTATATCGGGTTTTATCTGCAGTAATTTAGCCAAATGAGTACCATTTATGATGTCGATTGTGGGTTCAACTTCTTCATTCTGATCGTAGACAATTTCTTTACATTTGACCAGTTTTCTGGTTTCATTTGCCGATTGTGTTGTGTTCTCTGCTGTTACATTGGCTAGAGTTACCGTGTTGTATAGATTTGTGAGAGTCTTATTGACATCCGATACCACATTGGAGAGTAAAGACTCTGACTCATCAACATTTGGGATGTCGATTTCAACATCCTCCTTTGTTTCAGTTTCGGATTCCTCTTGTATATCAAATTGGGTGGTTACCGTTGCCAGTCCTGAAATTGAATTTGGTAGGTATGTAATTGCAGATGTCATTGAACTTGTGAAATATTTGCATACTGTATAATTATGGTAAGTACCTATGTATACATATCTACTGGATTACTAATTAATTTTTAAATTAGCTTGTGTCATTGCACTCTCAGCTACCTATCTACTGTTAGATATATTTCTACATTATTGTATCTACTCTAGCAAAATAAAATGGAATATTCCATGACTCCTAATGGCATTGAAGTAAGATCTATGATGGCTATTTTGGATTACTGTGAGTGATAACGCCATAGTAACACTTTAAATTTGTATTACATATTAAGTATCAAATTCATATCACTTTGAGAGGCGGAACAATAAAGAGTTATCTATATTTATAAATCTTAGTATGTCCAACTATTAACGGAATATAAAGTTTTAAATGAAGATGGACAATCCCTGCATCCAATTTTTTTATGGAACGTAAAAAAATATATAAAAAAGCAAGTGCTGATGAGAATTATTATATTTTACCTACACACACAGTCCCTACAATTACTGTAACCACTTTTTAGATAAATACGCTTTGCAAATGAGACAGACAAAAGTAAATAATTAGGGGGGCACTTACCGGTTAAGACGAGCACAATGAAAGTAAATCGGAAATTCATTGTAAATTAGATGAAACACACACAAGTAGCCGTGAACTAATATTAAAACTGGCTATTTGTATATTAAATCGCCTTTTTTTAGATATTTAATGTATTTATTTACATCGGCAATCAAAAGTCATACATTCGATAGATGAATTAAAAACAATGACAGCAAGATGGCGCTATATCAATTCTAACGAGTGCAAAAGAGAAAGGACCAACAAGACATCGGACATGACATTTCTAATGTCGATGTCAAACTGACATACAATGACGGTAGCAGTCCATTAAACGCACTAACTGGTTTGATGTTTGGAACCGTTGTCTCAATTTTATGAAGGACATAATTTTGGTTCTCTGTTTGGCATCGAGAATATATAATAAGAATTTAGGAGTAGGCCAATGCATAGATGAAGTAATCCCATTCTAGGTCACTGATTCTATCACGATTTAACTCCTGACTTTATGTAAAGAGCAAAGTAGTAAAGAACGGATAGCCAATAGTTGCGTTACAGGCGTTCAAAGATAGTACCGATCGGCTGCCTGCATCCGACTTTCTTGTTGCCATTTCGTTAGCACCTTCTATATTTTAGCTGTACCAAAATTACATCCTAGTTGGCGTTAATTCACAAAAAAATATTTCGACCGATCGTCGCAGTTTGTGCCTCGGGAGACCCAATCCAATAGGATCTATCTCTCTATTCTACATCGAATAATTACACTTTCTATTTAGATGAATTGTATTGTATGCAATGCAACTGACCTTGCAGCGATTAGAACACACATCCGATCGCGTTGAGAACCGTGGGCGGCTCAGCTAAACGCGATCAGATACAAGCGTTGCGTAGATATTTAGGATGTCGTTCGATGACGTGCTCCCGTTGTAATATTGTTTTATTTCGTTGGTTATTCGGGACGCAGTGGCGCGGGCGGCGGCGGCCGGCAGTTATCTCCCGACCGTCGTCGCCGCGACTCTTTCATTCAACTAAACAACTATATTTACTCGCTTGCGTGGTTTCAAAACACGGTTTATAAATCAAAAATGGCATATTCCTGGGACAACAGAGTTGCTTTTGTCGTGAGATATCTGTATGGTGAGTTTTTGATTTATCATTTTGCTAAGTCTTTCGGTAAGCAGATGTTTGTGACATGGGATAGATCTACCTACAGCTGATCACCTGAATACAGATCAAGGTTTTGGGATTTCTTAATATTCCCTGCATTGTTTCCAATTCTGTGGCGATAGAGTGTAATCGAATCGCCGAACTCTACAATGTAATTGTCTATATGCCAGAGGGAACTAAGTATTTTAACATGTATCTATTATTTACCCCTCTCCGACATGTTCTTACATCTGCTTTTTGATATAGGTGGCATTAGTTAGTAATCCCACAATAAATTTCAGTGCATCTCATAAGCATCCGCATTTTATCAAACAAATTAAACGACACACACATTCATGAGTAAATCTTTAAACTATACGGTCAGTAGTGGATTTGCTTCATTGGACTTGACCCAGGGCGTAAGATATTTTTATTTCTAAAGTCGTACATCTTGTGAAATCACTCGCAACGATTTTACGTGGCGAACGACAGCTTTGGATACTGATTCATTCGTAATGGTAGCGTTTTGATGATTCAACTAAAGAAACAGATTTCCTGCTAACACTTGATAGATGACTGTATCATTTTCTTTCTTGCCAATCTACATTAGCTTCAAATGGAACATTATAAAAAGCTGCTTGTTAGTATAGTCATATAAAACAGACAGACGGACAACAAAGTGATCCTATAAGGGTTCCGTTTTTTTTTCTTTTTAGGTACGGAACCCTAAAAACACTAGGCCATCTTGATACCTAAATATTTATAGTAGAACTAACAACTGCTAGTAAAACTGGCATCAGTTTGTTAATATTAAGGATAGAGCATCACCATACAGACGTTATGAAGTCATGTTGATGTTGATTCATGGGTTAACTAATGGTAGGACACGCATAAGCAAGAAATGAGCTAAAGAGCGCAACAATACAAGTACTGACAACTATAGATAGTCATTGAAAAATATCTGAAAATTGGAAGATATTTGAAAATATGTTTTATATATTCCCTGAAAGCTCATAAACAGTACACAAGCAGTAGACTTGGTGGGATAACCATAAATGTCAATTGGACAATGTATAAAATAATAATTACTAGTTTATAATTTAAGTGTTAAACGGTGTATCAGAGTTCAGAAATAAAACTTTGAGTATTGGGTATGCTACTCAATGCGATAAAAATTTGATGGAAATTCGAACATGATTTTTTTATTAATTTTTAGAGTTCCGTACCCAAAGGGTAAAACGGGAACCCTATTACTGAGACTTCGCTGTCCGTCCGTCCATCCGTCCGTCCGTCTGTCACCAGGCTGTATCTCATCAACCGTGATAGTTAGAAAGTTAAAATTTTCACAGATGTATTTCTGTTGCCGCTATAACAACAAATACTAAAACACATAATAAAATAAATATTTAAGGTGGCTCCCGTACAACAAACGTGATTTTTTTTTTGTTTTTATAGTTAATGGTACGGAACCCTTCGGCGCGAGTCCGACTCGCACTTGGCAAGTTTTTTTATTAATTTTTATAATCTTTACATATTACCAATTTTAAAAACTGGTAATATCTAAAGTCCTATGAGATATTGACAAGTTCTGTTTTGTAAACATGCGCATCGATACCTCGTATGTGTAGTTAACGCTGTTTAATAGGGTTTTGGGTGTGCCCTAAGATAAATACTCAAAGGTCTGTAACTCAGAAACTATGATTGTTACCTACGTATAGTCGGCCTTCACTAAGCATCTACATATTAAAAAAAATCTTGTAGGCCAAAAAGCATTTACAAATATTCAGATTCTAACACCGGTTCGGAATGCTGCTTCGATTGAGAAGAGCTGGTAAGAAACTCAATGGTTACTCTTTTAAAAAAGATAAATTATATAGGTAGTAAGGATTGTAATACATTCTCAGGAGCAGCAACGCCATGACAGCAGGCAGCACCTTTGCCTCAATACTAGAGACGAATTAGCTACCGTATATGTGTTTAGAATACTATTTCGGGCTTCTGATAAACTTCAGACACTTCTAATCCGGTACATTTTACCTTCAGTAACAAAAGTAGGTATATCAATCATTACCTACCAATCGAAACGCAGGTATTAATGGCCTGCCAAAGATGTCACAACTTTTTAATTGTATGCAGATATGTAGGTGGGTGCCCACCCCTCTACTGTAGACACCTACTGCTATACCTACAGTTCCAAGCGAATAAAAATACTTACCTACACTTGTCAACTTTTATTTTTTAACGAAATGAGCGAAATGATGATATTAAATGGAATAAGATGAGGAATGGCATCACCTGCGACTAGCGCGAGTATTTCGCCAATGTCAAGTAATTAATAGCAAGGACAAATTCAATAAATACACATTTTTTTTTTTTTTTTTAACGAAAAGAGCGAAATGATGATATTTAATGGAATAAGATGAGGAATGGCATCACCTGCGACTAGCGCGAGTATTTCGCCAATGTCAAGTAATTAATAGCAAGGACAAATTCAATAAATACACATTATAAATAAAAATGGATAATGACAGTGATAAAGATGGCGGATGACCTGTCAACTTTTATTAGTAGTAGTTTACACTTGTCAACATCGTTGTAACAACATACCCATAGACATACAAACCTAGGTACTTATATGCTTCCCTGCGTTTACAAGCCGGTTTCAAACTTAAAGGTCTAACCTACCTTGTATATTTGTAACCTACCCGTGTTTTGTGCAAATAAAAATATTGTATTGTATTGTAAATATACCTAATCATTAAGGATTGAATGCCACTGGATTTACACTTTGCGCTGGCGAGAAATAATCACGAGATCAGCATCCTCTGTAGCTCTATATGTCTAAGCTATGGCACATTTACAACAGCATTGTAACTACAACACTTTGTTTGAAAATAAAAAATGTCATTGTAGGTTTTAAGAAACTATTTTAGGATTATTTATAATGAGTGCCTTTAGTTTCCATCGGTTATTCAAAATACCGTTAAAGATTATTTAGTGCGGATTTGTGAACTTCACACGCCTTTCTATAGACGTGCAGGTTGCCTCACGATGTTTTCCTTCACCATTTCCGTTTCCTTCACCGTGCGAGCCGGGGTTTGAACCTGCACACATGGATTGCTAGGCGTGCGTTCGACCACTCGGCTACCGCACTGCTACAACTAGAAGAACTTAGAAATATTAGAACTATTAATGACTAATCTAACACGTACAGACCTCATTAAGCAATCTCTCACACCCACATACCTACCTACCTATACCTATCGCTGATTAACGATACGTAGACGATACGTAACTAATTAAACAACTGTTAACGTTTATTTTTAACTGGGAATGTAGTCTACGTAGCATTTAATTGAAGCACAGTTTTGCTAAGTGTTATTAATGAGCTTACTGCTCCGCTTTTAATGATCAACCAGTACCTATTTAATAATATAAGTAGAAATTTATTTCAAAGCAATTTTATCATAAGTTTAATTTTTATCACATATCACATATCTCTTAAGACAAAACGGTTTTCTCACAAATATGACGTCACAATCCGTGAGAAATACCCATATTGCAAATAAATAAATGATTATGATTATTAAAAGGGTTTCTTTTTATCTTGATGCTGATCTGGTCGCTGAACAGTAAAATCTTTTTAAAGTCGACGAGCTAAGGGCCCGTTTTGACACTAATTCATTTCAAGCTTTGAATTATTTAATAATGTTTAATATAAATAATTCATCATAGTTTTCTTTGTATCAACAGTCATGGTGGTTTGTGTTGCTAACCAACTCATTCCTCGGAAGCCTTAGTAGCTAGATTTTTTTTCTATTTTATGTGATACATTTTAGTCGTATATAATGCTAAAACTAAAACTTAAATGTTTAAAATATTCATAATATAAAAGCGTCCGTGACTGAAAGAAATAAAAATTATTGTTAAAAAAACTTAAAAAAAACAAGCTTTTATTTAATTGCCTTTAGTTTTCGTGTTCTCCTCAGCAAGCCCTTGCATTTGATACCCATACTGTGGTGGTGCAGAAAAAATAACTATTCCGCCATCTTGGATGGTCCGCATTATTGGAATTAGAATGACGTCACATAGCTAAGCATGCATTGTCATCCAAAATAAGCGTTTACACCAAATTTTAGCTCAATCGGTTAAAGATAACTGATCTAAAATTCAGTTGCAAGGTTCCACCCGGACATACATTGCAAGTTAATATAAAGCTTGTAATAATAAAAAAATGATGGAGGTTCTGAATTCAATCCGTATGTTTTTTTTTTCAGACATCGATAACAATGGGTACTTAGACGCCCACGACTTCCAGTGTCTGGCGCTCCGCGCGTGCGTACTCGAGGGCAAAGGGGATTGCAGCTCAGCTCGTCTTCAGAAGTACCAGCACGTGATGCTCAGCCTCTGGGAGGAGATCGCGCAGCTTGCTGACTTCGACAAGGTGCCGGACTATGTCGGTTATCCCCCCCATATTACACTCGGCGATGTCGGCGACGCTTCGGGGCATATAATGCTGTTCTTTTGGTAGAGATAGCTAAATCTCAGAGACTGTTGCGTATCTCAATTTGAAAAATTGTAAATTTTTGACAGATTTTGTACCTGTCAAAAACTGAAAGTTATATTAAAACATTGCTGCAAGACAAGTGGTAGTAAAGTTCTAATATAATAATATAGGCAAAGATTTTTTCTGGCAGAACGATGTAAGAAGTATAGTAGGATCAATTATATTCTAGTAGTCCTAGATACCTTGACGTCCAAAAAAGGATGAATATTTTCATAGACAAAAAAAAACGCCTTTTTAAAGACAAAGATATATCTAATATAAAATAAAAATGCACTTACTGCCAAAAAAAAGTTATACCTACATATATACTTACAAATGTGGAATTTGTAAAAAAAAATCTTTAGGACTTATACTTAGGTACTTAATTTTCGTATCGTTCAGATTCGATTATACCTACACGGCGATTGATTAGGTACAATTTTGAGATCCGTAATAGCTTCACTGCACACTGCCTGCACGTAGTATCTCTGCACTATGCATCTATGATTGTCTATGTTTCGCACGTATTTCTGGATCGCTATATATTAAATATTTCGCATTGAAATATTAATTCAAGGAGGCCTTTCAAAAGTTACACTAATTTTCAGATCGCCGCGATAAAATGAAAATGGAAATAATTTAACAAAATGGTTTATGAAACAATCAGAGCATTGCCATCTGAAATACCAGAGCCAGGTTGTTGTTGATTATTGTCTTGATGTCGTAGATCTGTTTGCTAGATAGTATAATACAATAATGTTACAGTAGTAAATTAATTACACACTATGTTATAAAAACATGCACAAATTAAAATAATTTACCCTCACTTTTATAGAAACATCGGTGGACATCGCCTTTCAGCCAACAATGACGTCTTGAAAGGTGTATATAGGTTTTAGTAATAATATTTACGATGCATTGATATTTCTATAAATTTGGGGGTTACAATTTAAATATAATAATTTTCAACTTACACACATGCAGAGCCGAGCACACGCTTCCCGCTTTTTTTTAATTTAAATTCAAAATTCGTACGGTGCGTTCTCAATTACGAGTTTTTACAGGACGGGATGATAACAGTTGATGAGTTCAAACAGGCTGTCATGAATAGTTGTGTTGGCAGACGGTACGAGGAGTTCCCTCAGGCCATGAAAGCATTTATAGAGACCAACTTCAAGATGATAGACATCAACTGTGACGGGATAATGGCCATCGAGGAGTACAGATACGACTGCGTGCAGCGAATGGTACTTGAAGACATCAAAGTTATTGACGAGGCTTTCCACTCCTTAATGAATGTAAGTATTATAAGCTGTACCAGCGCCTCCGTTCATAACTAAGTCAACAGCAGTGTCACCTACCAGGGGCACCCGTAGCTAAAGTCTAAATCTAAAATGGGGGCGATCCCAATTACACCCAGATTGGGGCAAATTCCGAAAAAGCCATTTTCGAAATTTGGCGTTTACGGGAGTCGAAACCCGAAACTATCTGCTGCAGTAGAATAAAGCAGCTTACTGAACCATTAGACACTCTATAAAGATTGAATCTCTTTTTATCCGATTTTTTTATTTTTGTTTTATTGCCCCTTTCCATTGGTTTGGCCTACCGTCAATCTCTTTGGTAAAAACTACACGACCATTCCACTAAATAGCTCGCGTATTTGAGTGAATTTGAAGACATTAGGTACGTTAAAAACATTGTGCTACTCAATTTGTTATAGTATTGACAAATAATTGGCCGCGCCGTGCGCGCGTCTCTTTACGCAGAGCTTTACCGTGGTATTACAGTTTCCCACCGCTCCCGTAATTATAAGCACGAGCGATAAATTTAATAATGAAGTCATACGCAGACGATGCATGCCAATCATGAACATAATATAAATTACTCGGCTAACCTACCGTGTTCTAGAAATATCTATCACCTAGCAGTAAGTGACTCAATGTTTTCTCTTTGGTGGGCTCTAGCTTTGCACCGCGATTTGCTACCAATAACATTCCTAAAACTAAAGGATAGTTTATCTATCTATCAGTGAACGAATTATAAGAATCGGATTAGTAGATACGTCCAAAGATATCCCTGTATGAAATAAAAATTCTTTACCATTTTATATTAAGGCACCGTATCATTAAATACTTGCGCAAAAGTGCTGTAGCCCAATGCTGTAGTTGCTGTAGCCCAATCTTGTAGACTTTGAGAACGAACATCAAATCTAAACTGCACATAGCGCCCATACTACAAAGTAGGTAAGAAAAAAGATACCTTTACTTTATTTAACATTAAAATATTATACCACTTGCAATTTTAATGTTGATGATATCAGAAATCAAAAGGCAGACGGAACCGTTTCCTTAAGTTTAGCCACAACCAGCGAAATACATAAGCAATTTAAATATGAAAAATCACCTATTGCATCACGCTACGCATCAATCATTCCGTAACTTTTACGTGTCAGTAAATCGAGGAAACATTACCATAAACACGTCATCACAGCGTAGATGTAGCGAACTTGGTGATGTAGCGAAGTGGCCAGTGTCTTTCGAACTTTTTTTTATTTAAATATAGAATTGGAATTTAGAAATAACAGTCACCGGGTTAATAGGCGCTATAAAAAGATGTAATCAGAAAATAAAATTATGCAACAACATAAAACAATAAAGAGTTTTCTCGCTGGCAACACTCCAGAAATCCAACGTGTGGGTACTACAGTTGTGTAGATGTTTCCTAGTCGACGCTTCTTTTATGTTCGTATCCAATTATTTTCCGAATAATATGTGACGGGTGATCGGACGTTTCTTTAAGATCACACGACTTTACATGCCAACTACATTCTATTAGATTGTGTCGTATGCAACTCTGAAAGTATTAATTTCTAGTTGCTTCGATTAATTATTATAAGTAGGTAAATTGGTGATGATAACACTTTTTTTAATTCTTAAGAGCTCGGCCGAAGTTTGTTCCATTCATCATGTTTTCTGCTTGCTTTTTTACCTCCCGGTACGTTTTTACATATATTTCTTCGTTTTGTTTGGTCAAAACTATTTCTCCTTGTACTTCCTCTTCCTCTGTTGCCTTCATTAGTAACGCGATTACGCAAACAGTAGCCCGTCCTACTAAGCTAAATGCTTGTATTAAGAATGCGCTATAGTTTAATGGTGGAGATCGAACCCGGAACCACTCGGTTAGCAAGCAGCCCGTCTAACCACTGGACTATTACCGCTTCATTCTACAAAATATTTTAATTCACCTATGTATGTATGTCTACTAAATATGTATTATATTGCAGGATGATGACAGAAGAAGAGGTGGATTGACGCTATCCAGGTACCAAGAACTGTTCGCTCAGTTCTTGGGCGATCAAGGCGAAGACTGTCCGGCTAAACATCTCTTTGGCCCTTTAGAAGCATAGCAAGGACTCGAGTGAATTAGGCTTAACATTACTTTAGTTTTTGACACACGGACATAAAAAAAAAAATCTATTAGAGGTTTGATTTTTTCTTTAAAAAAATCTATGTCAAGAATTTTAGAACTCTTACGATGTTTACTTACCTTTTTTAAAAATTCTAATCTATTCTAGTCAGTTACACAATTATTTATATTTACAGCGAACCGAGAAAAGTGCGCGAAACATTGCGTCGACACAATTTAAATATAGAACAATATCACGCCAATCTTGTAACGCGTTCGGGAACAAATATTGTGAACATTTTAATTTATTTTTAAACGTTTTATTGCCAACCTAAGCCATTTTACATAGTCACATTATATTTAAGTTAGTGAATAAGGAGTTTATAAGAAATATTTTTTTAGATAATATTTGAATTGGAATGTTAATGTCCCCTTATTTTACTTACAAACAATGCGGGGAATGTGCGACTGTTGTGCTCAGACATACAAAATGAATCTAGTCACTGAAATGTTTAAACAAAACATAATCGTGTTATTTGTAAATATGTATCGTTTAAAAATATATCGGTATTGTTTGAATGAACATTTTGTTTTTTTTTTATTTCCGGCAACATTAAGGTAGATGACCTCATTGTTTTACTATTATAGTGTCGTTACTCTAAAGTAGTGTATCCATACTAAACATAACAAAGTACTGTAGTAAAAAAGTTTGCAGTTTAAATGACACACGAGTGACAGTTGGTATTTTTTTAATTTATTAAAAACTCTATTTCACAGATTTTACAAACAACATCGAGCGTGTTTAAGCCTCCAATAAACGTAGGTGCAGCGGCGGCCCTAGGGCGGCGCAAACGGTGAAATCAACCGATAATCGACGACAACTGATAATCGTCATGACGCGTCACAGTTAGCGTCACGACGCTATTCAGTGAGGCGTCGAGCGTCACATCCACAACCTTCGAATCGAAGATCGAATTCGATTCGATTTTTGTGTTCAGAGGGGCGCCGCTTCTACATCTCGCACCACCCAAAAAATTAGCTAGGGCCGCCCCTGCGTGGATGGTGTGGCTATCAGTTACTCTATTGTGACCCGCCACTACCTACCACCTACGTCTGCTGCTCCAAGCAAGATGTCAACCTACCAGCGTTTTTAACCAACTCAAAAAAAGAGTAGGTTTTTCATTTCGTTTTTTCTCACAAATAATTACGCTCTCAGAGGAACAACGTATATTTCTAGAGCGTCTTCAGACTAATATTAGTAGGTACCTATATACCAGGGCCAGGACCAGGGCAAATTTGTTAAAGGCTGTTTGCGCCATTCGCCAGTCAGACATCGAGCCCGCAACCAACCAGTGTTGTGAACGGACTTCCTACGCTAGAACCACTGAACCAAGCCGCGCACGTAGATTGTCATCTTGGCTGGCTTAGCTAGGCTTATATTATGTATACGTTAAAATATAATGTCAATCACGAAACAATTGATTAATAATAATAAATAAATATCGCCATCGTATGTGTAGTACATACTCATCGTATGATGCAAACCAAACGAAGCAACGCTTGTACTATGGGTACCATACAATGGACTGGGGCGAAACCAGAACAAAATTTTTTTTTTTTTTACATAATATTTCATTTAATAATTATTTTCGTGACTGTACGATATACAACATTTATAAAAACATGAAACATAATAATAATTAAAATCACTTACAATTTTCAATCCCGTGCCCCATAACAATAAGGTCTAACTTTAACAGTGCACGATATAGGGAAGATATTTCAGGATAATATATGACTTTAAAAGGGAATTTCATTTGACAGTCTCATATTTAAAACAAACCTACTCTTACTGATATATTTCACCATAGAAATTTGTTTTATATTATAAAGCTATTGTAAATGGATTACATATGTACATACAAACATATACTCACGCCTGTACCACATGGGGGTAGGCAGAGACTACCGTTTGCCACTTTCCCCTCCTTTTCTATACGTCCATGACTAAAATTTGTATAACATCTAAGCTTAGGCTGTTTACAGCCGAAAATATTAGAAAATATAGTATAGGTACATATATTTTGTTCACTAATAGAGTGCGGGTAAGAAGGTAGAACTCATTTTTCAACGAGATAATATGATCATTCCGTAATATGAACACACATTCGTGTCGGGGCATACATTTATATTCTAAGCATACAACAACAATATTTTTGAATTATTCTAATGACATTATATTTGCTTAGGTACCTACTCTATATATAATCCCCTTGCCGAATTCACGTTTTAGCAAAATCTATAAAAAAAAAATTAAGCTTAAAATGTCACAATTTTATTTCGCTAAGCCTTTAAGTAATATTAAATTGACTCTCAAAGGACACAGACCCAAGTAAGCGTTAAAAATCTTGGTTAGCAAGCATGTCAAGACAAGACCTTTGTCACGAATTCGCTCGCTCGCTCTTTGTCTAATTTCATGCGAGTGAAAGAGACAACATCAAGATAATCGTGACATAAGTGTAGTCTTGGCGCACATGCCACAACTGCAGGTTCTATTAGACATTTTATCCATTATTTTTTTATAAATTCATACTAAGTGTTACCACCAAGAAAAATAATAAAAATATTACCCGTCTCTCGACTTCATACTATACTATTCTTTCAGTATACGTACCTACGTCCAATAAAAGGCATTTTTTTATTTATTTATTGGGATGAAAAAGATAGGTAGGTATTTTTTTAAACCAAATTAATTGTATATGTGCCGAGGTGATTAAATAGTATATTTTATTAACATAATGTTATATTTCCTCCATTTTATTATGCAAAATAAAAAAATATCCATAAAATGTCACCAAGTGTAAAAAGCACTATCAATTCCCACCCAACGTATTTTTATTTCGATGAATTAAAACCATACACTGAATTTAGGTAGGTATACGGATAGTGTATTAGGTACAAAATAGTTTAGTATATAAATAAACATTAACTACACGTTTAACTGTATGTACATAGCAGCATATTATATAATCACACAATTCGACTTAACAAAGTCGTGTAAATAATCGGAGAATAAATTGACCAATAAGGACGCTCCACGATGACGAGATAGGGTAATGACGTGATTTTGGAGCGATCGCATTGGTTCTTTCATCGCTTTTCGTTCGACGGGTGTTAATTGTATTAGTCAATATTTAATAATACTAGTGCACTAGATGAAACGTCGAATGAAATATAATTTCATCGGTGCCAATTTTGTTGTACCTACACAAATTACTATATTTGAGATTATTAAAAATGTTACTGTATTACAAATCGGACTAAACTTAGTTTGGTGCCAATGAAATTAGCACCAACATATTAAATATCTTCGTAATTTAGATAACCAAGAAGTTAATTGGTATTTTTAATTTTAAAAATAATATCATAAGCGTACAATACAAATTTCGTAAGAAAACTAGGTACAATACATTCCATATAAATAGGTACTAATTACAATAAAATTTTATTTAAATATTTTAAACCTTACAACTATTAGGTACTTACTACGAATTATATTATTTAAAGTCGAGCCATAATCACCTCTATGAACTTACTAGAATTTTGCTAATATTATTATTTTATTCACAGTTCTAGACCAGTGTCCAATTTCACTGAAACAAGACTGATATTTCACATTATTTGATACTGCTACGCGATTATGTAACTGGAATCGATATACATTTTCAATAGTTACATTTTGACAGTAACTGTTTGAAACTTATTGTTTGCAACAGAATAACGTATTTACCCAGCTCATATTAAACCATTAGAATATATGTTGTTACTTTCATTATAGCTGTCACTTCACTTCACTTTTTAAAAAAGATGGCCTCCATCGTATTTAGTCGATGATTTTGTTAACAACAGAGGACTATGCGATTCAAATGAGAATAGGATCGACTTTGCGCCATATTGTGACGTGAAAAAATGAATTATGACTTTAAATAATTAAATATTATATTAAGACAATTTACTACTAATTTAACCTTTTTATTTATATTTGATGTAGGTACTATTTTTTTTTTTAACGAAATGAGCGAAATGATGATATTTAATGGAATAAGATGAGGAATGGCATCACCTGCGACTAGCGCGAGTATTTCGCCAATGTCAAGTAATTAATAGCAAGGACAAATTCAATAAATTCAGGTACTATTATTATTGATACGCAAATAAGTTTTTTGCAAACCATACTTTTCATGTGACATTTGACAGATAGAGCTTATTGACATTCCTATTCTTATTGTGATCGCATTGTATGTAAAAACACTTGGTCGGGTGAGACTTTACAAAACAATAATGTATTAAATTTTGAGGTGACTATTTTATAGTTGTCAAAACGCGCCTATTTAGACAATTGGTGACAAGACCAGTTGACAAGTGTGGTACCTAATGGAAGTCATAGACTTTAAAAATGTGAAAATAATACTTTACCAGGGGCCTTACCACCACCATATAGTATTGTTGTTTCAATATTATCTGTTAACTTTTGACAGATGTTGTACTGAGTTACTGTCAAAAACTGAAAGTAACAATAAAAACATATCTGGATTCACTGTCATCATCCATTTTTATTACAATGTGTATTTATTGAATTTGCCCTTGCTATTAATTACTTGAATTACTTGACTATTAATTACTGGTTGAAATACCCGCTAAACGCAGGTGCAGCCATTCCTCATCTTATTCCATTATTATCTTATCATCATTTCGTAAAACGAAGAACATATCTGCAAGACAAGCAGTGGTAAGGGCCTGATCATAATTTAGCTACTATTGATGAAACCATGTTCTTCTCATGCTTTAAAAACCGGCCAAGCGCGAGTCGGACTCGCGCACGAAGGGTTCCGGACCATTATTTATTAAAACGGCAAATGCCGTTTGTTGTATGGGAGCCCCCTTAAATATTTATTTTATTCGGTTTTTTAGTATTTGTTGTCATAGCGGCAACCGAAATACATCACCTGTGAAAATTTCACGGTTCATGAGTTACAGCCTGGTGACAGACAGACGGACATCGAAGTCTCAGCAATAGGGTTCCCGTTTTACCCTATGGATACGGAACTCTAAATATGAAGTCATAGCAAGTCCACAATGATAGTGTTAGGGGACTTAGGGCCTTGTAGTTGTGAGAAGGTTTGTTGTCCTTCGGCGAGTATCAAACAATGTAATATATCAGTATTGTAGAGATACGAAGACTACCTTCACATTTCGTCAGTGAGGGCGTTGGTGGTGCCGCTGTATGAGGCGCGGGGCTCTCCCGGCGTCGAGTCTAGACTGCCGTAGGTGGGGCCGCCGCGCAACGGCACACGCCAGCGTCCCCGAGGTCGGGTTATGCCTGAATCACACATTAAACTCATCACTAAACAGTTTGCATTACGAAACAGAATATGTGGTAGTAGGCCCTCCTTGAAAGTAAGGCACACTGGGGGGGGGCAACGCTCGCGCGGCAAATATTTTCACACATATATCACATACGCTCACTCACACTCTCTTACACATTCACACACACGCACACACACACGAACACTACACTCGTAATTATCTTTCATATCTTTTTATTTTCACTAGTTCAAAAATATACATATTAACATTTCTAGACCAGTAATAAAATAAAATGTATCAAGTGAAATGTGAAGGAACTGACTCCTAGGCCACAGCTTACGCTATTCTAGGAGCCAGGGTTCTGCATATGTAATGTATCCTTTATTTCGGTCAATAAATTTTATTATTATTTTTATTTTGCCATAGCAAAACGAACTGTATTGACATATGGGAAAAATCCATTCTACAACGAAATGACACTGACAGCCAGCGCGAGCGAATTTTGATGGGTGGGGGGGCGTGGCTTGCACTACAGATTTAATCTTTATGCACACTGATAAAGAGTTCGTTTTGGTATTGGCAAGTATTTTGACGCGTGAGCTTTGACGCCCTAGTATGCCGGGGGCTTAAATGGAGCGTCAAAAGTCGCTCGTTAATTTGTATGCCACTACCAAAATAAACTCTGTGTCAATATGCATAAAGATTGAATTTGCTGTCGTAAAAGCCACGCCCCCACGAATCAAGATTCGCTCGCGCTGTCAGTGTCATCTCGTTGTAGAATGAACTTTTTCTGTGTCAATACCATAGAGTATCTAGAGTACTCATAACGACTTCGCTCTTCGTATAGCTCTGCGGCAAATTTTCCGCCTTGTTATCTCATGTACCTGTAGTATACGGCAACTAGGTATATAGGAAAACAACAATGGCAGAGTCAGATAAACCAGACAAATTTACCGCAGCGCGGGCTCGAAATGCAATCTCCGTTATAATATCTCCATGGTCAATACAGTCCGTTTTTGGTAGGTATTGGAAAGAAAATTACGCGCAAGTATAGACGCCCCAGTGTGCCCCGGTTCCGATCTCTTTATGTAGTTTCATTTTTCGTTTCTTTTATACTATTTTAAAATCTTTCATTTTCAGGGGTAAAAACATTATCTATAGAATAATACTCACGCAATATTTTAAATGAACACAGCATCATATAAACATAGATCCGAAAATCATGCCAAATACGAGGAAAAGTGAATAATTACAAGAGTAGTTTACACATGTAAGAAACACGTGACATAAAACATTGCCAATCCGTCATGCCGTGATTTATATCGGATGAGACGGCCACAAGCGTGGGAGAACTGGAGTTCTCTATTGATCACTTTAGCAATTCCCCTTACATCTTTTCTTTATTATTTTACTAAATGTGGATTTAAAACTATTTTACGGATTTTATCGCGTTTATTTACTATTTTATTTTCCCGACGTTTCGGCTGCTTTACAGCAACCGTCGTCACGGGGGGACTGAGGTGTTAGACGTCCTGATGTCATAGTTAATAACTGGGTACCCTCATATTTAGTTGTTGTTTGCGGTCCGATCCACGCAGAAAGTGCTCACAGTGTCTTGAGGTCTTGCAATGCAAATATACGCTATAAAATCCATAAAATAGTTTTATTTCAATGTATAGTATTCGCGTAAATATAAGACAACAATAAATGTGGATTTGTTTTAGATATGGACTTGCGCGTGAAAAGCGCAAATGTTTGACCATTTTAATATAGTAACCAGAATTGCTACGGTTCTAAGGAAAATTCGGGCAATAAATAGGTACGCTAAAGAGGAATTGTAAAGTGGCCATTTAAGACTCTGTGAGTTCACTAATATGACAGATGTTAGAAACAATTTGAAGTTACAGAATAAGTTAAGTACTTACAACCGCGTAATGTTTAGGTTCGAATCAAGCACATCCAAGCAGGGCAAAGTCTATTTTCATTCCGCGACGCTACATTTTCATAATAACAGTGCAATATGGGTTGATTTTATTTATTTACATAATTGACACGACCAATATAATATAGCCTGATTGATGTCTCAATCCGCGGTAGAGTCGTAGCGTAAAAGAAAATATGGTAATAGGTACATACAATTTGTAGGTAAGTAAGTACAACAATTTGAATTGAACACAACCGTTATCCATATAGCGGTTATCAATATTGAGAAAAAACGAGCAAAAAAAATCACGTTTGTTGTATGGGAATCCCCTTAAATAGTTACTTTATTCTGTATTTTAGTATTTTTTATAGCGGCATAAATACATCATGTGGGAAAATTTCAACTGTATAACTATCACGGTTTATGAGATACAGCCTGGTGACAGACGGACAGCGGAGTCTTAGTAATAGGGTTCCATTTTAGCCATTGGGTACGGAACCCTAAAAAAAAGGTGTCGATTGATACGAATTTAACCAATGAAATGTGTGACAGTGATTTTCTTATTAAGTGCACTTAAAGGCAATTATTCTTATGAAAAGTTACGTTCATGTAGTGAGAAAATGTGAACAAAGCAACAAAAATTTACTTTTTGTCCTGAAAAAGACATTTTAATCCATCTACAAACCACTTAGAGGGGTGTTGAGAGTAGATAAAAGTTCTCTACCTGTTATCTAGAATATTCTAGATGAATCATGATTTTTATTTAGTTCTAGTTCTCCAAATAGTTGTAGCCCTTTCTTCGTCCTACTACTGAGCGCAGGCCTCTCCTCAATGTGAGGAGGCCCTAGTCCACCATGATAGCTCAGTTCGGATTGTTCGACTTCACACATCAATCGAGAACGAGTTAGGTTCCCGCAGACGTGCCGGTTTCCTCAATTTGTTATTCTCAACCGATACGTCTCTATGGTTCATATTTACCTAGCTTTTCCCAAATTTATCCAGTTTTCATTTGTAAGTTCACAATAATTTGTTCTAGCCGTTGCGCGTTCTAGTCTAGACTCACTGTAGGTGGTTGCGGATTCGATGCCCATGAGCAGCAAATTTAGGAAATCACCTCATCAAAATTAGCCTTTCTAGCCGATTATGTAACAATCATTGCTATCAACTTTCATTAGGAACCAAGAAACATGCCAGATTTTTATTGCATTAAAAATTACAAAACTTGTCCATAGCCTTTTGGTATTTTATTGTCTGTTATAGTGTTATTTTTTAGACGGGTTTACTTTTTATTGTGTCTTTTGACTTTTAATTTTTTAATAAAAAAAATTGATTTTATTATTTCAATAAATATAATCCAGGCTGGAAAAATTATTTTACACACTAACCTTAAGGCTAATTTTAAGAACTCTGACCCCCACATCAAAAAAAAAAATTACAAAAAGGTGATGAAACTTAAATGTAACAGAATTACTTAATTACCCTGCAGTTCTGCATATGTAACCGCCCCCAGACCATTGTATGTTACAAACTGTGCTTCGTTTGGGGTCATACGATGAAAATGTGTAAAAAAAATAGTTGTACAAGTATTGAAATGTCTTTACGAAAGTAAACTTAACAGGAGACTCTGTATTATAGCTATAAAAAAAATGATATAATGTACGCATTGGACTGATGTCCGCAATATACGGCTGTGCTGTTTTATAAAAAAATAAATGATCCTTACGTTGTTTTGCGTCGGGCTCAGAAGCTCCTTAGGCACATGGGAAAAATTGTATTAATTAATTATCTATTAATTTCTTGTACATTGGACCAATACCATATCTTATTCTTAAGCAATGCTGCAATGGTGGTGTTGAAATGGTGACATCAAGATGGCAAGCATTCTACCTATTTATTTCAAAGTGCAATTGCATATTACCGTTTATTTGCTGACACTAAACTGAGCGTATTGTCGTCCTTCTTACAACCGTAATGTATGAGCAAGACAGCAATATTTTTAGATCGGATACAAGAGAATTGACACGAATATTGTCAACGCTCGCGAGTAAATTATTTTGGCATAGCGAAAATAACTGTATTGACACGTAAATAAAGTTCATTCTACAACGAAATGACACTGGCAGCGCGAGCGAGCGAATTTTGACACGTGGGGGCGTGGCTTTTACGACAGAAATTTAATCTTTATGCATATTGAGATAGAGGTCCTTTGGTACTGGCAAATAGCCCAGTGTACCGGGGGCTTAATGATAAACTATAAATTTGAGGATAAGAGTATAACCATCTGTCACATGCCTTAAATGACAGCAGATATTAGTGCCAACAAATTTACTTTAATCGTAATTAGTGGATGATGTTCGCTAAGAACGAATGAATGAAAATTCATATTGGGGTCAATTACGTCAACTCTGTTATACACATACTGCGAATGAACTTTGACACATAATAACCGCCTCGCCCATAACGTATGACATTTTTTTTTACATAACGGATTGAATTGAGAACTTCCTCCTTTTTGAAGTCGGTTAAAGAAAGACAGCAATATAATCAGTTTCAGTTCAGTGTCATCAATCATCACAATTTCCTGTTATAACTGGTAATACAAAAAGCTTTCTCTTATCAACACTAGACTAGTCGATTGTCTCTTTCACTCGTATGAAATAAGACAGAGAGCTAGTGAAGCAATGACGAGAGATCTAGTCCGAATATGCGTGCTAACCCTACAGCACCTCTCTAGTATTAAGAGAACTCACTCACTGAGACTCACTCACTCAAGAAGCGCGCTTTCTATTTTTTTGCCAATACCAAACGAACCGTAGTGACTTACATATAAAGTTCATTCTTCAACGAAATGTCATTGACAGCGCGAGCGAATTGTTTCGCGTAAGGGCGTGTCTTTTAACACAGAAATTACACAGAGTTCCTTTGGTATTGACAAACATTTCGACGCTGGTGTTTAGACGCCCCAGTGTGTGTTAATGATTTGACAGTAGAAATCATTACAGTAGAAAACATGTCAAAGGTAATATCAAAATGATAGTGAGATGTCTTGGTACTGTCGCTGGTATAATCAAATAAAAGAGTATTAAGTCTTAAGTCAGGCAGCGATGCGATGTCGAATCCGTTGTTCACAAACTACAACTTATTTAACAGCGCTAAATATATTGCCATTTTCTTCTTACATTGCGGCTGTAAAAAGGACGGCAATACATTTAATTTAGGGCCAATAGAATCGATACCAGCGATTAATTTTATGACGATATTATTTTATAACTATGATAGCAAAGAAATATTTTAATTGCTTTTGCATTACCAGCCCAGAAAATAACGTGAGATATAGTATACAGGGTGTTTCAGAAGTCCGAAATAATAATTTGGGTACATATACGGCAGCTCATATGTGGATGCTTAGTGAAGACAGTTTATACCTAGATAACATAGTTTCTGAGTTACAGACCCTTGAATATTTGTCACCGGTATCGTGTTCTGGCCTTTGGGTACATCCATAACCCTATTCAGCAGTGTAAACTACACTAATAAGAGGCGGCTACCAATATTCACAAAACAGAACATGCAAATTTTACATAGGACTCGAGATATTACGGGTTATAGAAATTGATGACGAAAAAAAAGTTGGAAAAACATGGTCGAATTTCAAACAAATTTTTATACCTTTCAGTTGTATACACGATACCGATGCTAGCGTCCAAGTATTATTTCGGACTTCTGATACACCCTGTATAAATAAAGCCTCCAATTTACAGACAATAAAATCCATTTAAAAAACACCGACAATGACGATACAAGCGTTATGTAAACACTATGGATATGAGAATATCTATAAATTTGAGGTCTCCATTCGATCTTTCCGTGTGTAGCATGTAACGTGGCAAGTAAACATGCATAAATTGAATGCGTACCTGGCAACACTGAGCTGTGCATGCATACCATGCATAGGTGCTTTACAACTAAAAATAAAACAAAAAGAAAATAATTAAAAAAGCATAATTTATTATCTATCACAAATTAATAAACCATTAAATACAGATTATATTTCCCACTAAAAACATTAAGCAGGAGATTTCATTTAACGCAGATGATGGAAACATATATTGTGACAATACATTTGATTGATATAAAGATAATAACCTTCAGTAGGAACTTAAGTATTATGAAATCTCTTCGGGGAATCACAAAATGTCGCAGATAATACTAAAAATTGATCTAAATTATATTTGTTCATAATTTCCCGGGATGTTTACAGGCGTTCCTGTAAAACAGAGAGCTCCTTGCGTTTCAATATTTCCATGTGCAGTGTATAGGAGCGATTGACCCAGCACCAACTTTGTTACCATGCCACTCTGTTAGTCAAAATTTAGTGGAAAACAAATAGTATTTGATGACATTGAACCTGCCTTGTTAGTCAAATAGACAAAATTAAATTAAAAAAAAAATTATCCACATACAATAACATCAAACCACTAAAATAAAATATAATTTATATGCTGCGGAGCGATTGACTAATAATTATAATATAGATAGAAACAGATCTATTATTATGTTGGCTTAGCATTACCGTGTAGACATAAGTTTTATCTATTTCAACTGTCAGATTTGTCGAGAAAATTACGTCACACATAGCCATGTCTAGTACAAAAAGCTCGAGGTGACGTCATTTTCTCGACAAATCTGACAGTTGAAAGAGATAAAACTTATGTCTACGCTGTCATGCTAAGCCTACTGTATCATGATCTCGATAGAAACATATCTTTAAAGTCTCGAACGCGTCTAATTAATTCCTTTTTTTTTTCATATCCATCTCACAATAAATAGGTATTATGTTAAGCATAATTCCATTACAATTTACATATTACACTAACAATACTGATAATAAGAAGATTAATCATTTTAAAAAATGTCAAAAGTGGTCCAACCGGTCTTTTATTACTATAGAACAAAACGAAACGTGTCAATTTCTCGCAATTTCTATGCAATACAAGGACACACGCGTACGCACCGACATTCAATCTAATATTATGTATTGTATCACATGAACCAAGTGCAAAGTATACTTTATACTCAACCCCATAAGTCACATATTGGAATAAAAACGACGAGAGAACACTAACTGCATTATTTCAGAAAAGAAATATACAAAAACAGCATTTAAAAATTGTAACATATCTCGTCTAATTGCCAAACACCCATCACAGACGCCAGTACCAATAAATCTGGGACTGGATGTTCGTTGTTTATTTATAAGCGCTCGAGATTGCTTATACTATTCAGTGCCCAGTTACGACACATAGCAAACTAATCTAAATAAATACTTTTATTATCTAGTTAGATACCAATTTTCTACAACACTGCCTTTAACAGTTAAGTACAGAACTTAAGTACTTATCAAAATATCGTAAAACTCTCGATTACCGGTTGCATTAGTGCCGATTGGTACTAAACCTAATAAAACGCGAGTTGCAAACGAATTTATAACTTTATTACTAGCTAATGAGCGTCTAGAATAGCCTAGCATCGGAAACTGACATTCTTTAGCATAGAGCATGAACCATTTTTTTAAATCTATAGCATAAGTACTGTGTAGTCGTGCAAAATAAGGCAGTGATACACAACTGAGACGTTACATAAATAAAAAAAATATTAAGTAGAAAAAAATAATCTTGTAAATTCGAAATAAATAGGAATTATCGTCAACTAATTACAGCGAGATACAACGATCTATATATAACATGCAATACAATAAAAATTTAATATTCGTCATTATTTTAATAAATATAAACATAGGAGTAGGGTTCCGTTTGGGTGCGGAATCCTAAGACTGATTTTATAGTCTCAATCATAACCACATATGCGGCGAAAAACGCATGGAGCGTCAACTCCCGAGTTATTGTTACATTATTATAATATGACTTATAAGTCGCGTTAACAACACGCGTGGCTGCAAGCGCGACTATAAAATCAACCTAAAAAGGTCGTTCACCATTCACCGTTTTGGTTAGAAACCGACCCCGTGTGAAGAGAAATGTGATTTATGAGCCCTATTCACCGTTCATACGTCAATAAACGTACCAGCCAATAGCGAGATTTACGCGCAAAAATAGGAACTTTATTGGTTGCGTTACCAGCGATTGGATATCGGAAATATACCTTTATATATTATTTTACAACCTTATGCTGTTTAGTAGGACAGTCACATATCACAATTCTCATTAAACACAATAAATAAATGCTTTCAATAATAATCTACGGGGAACATAGTACGATATTCCCAAGACGTTTTCGTGACTGGATGTCAACCACAATGCCCTGGGCACACAGAAGCGTCAAGAAGCGCGCGTAAATATTATTGCCAATACTTTTGTCAGTATACTCAAAGTTTTTTTTTAATTTTTATTGAAGGACTTACACTGTTGGCCGTGAGGTGGCCTTTACAGCTTTACCGGAGGAGTGGCGAGCGCAGAGTGCACTCCAACCAAGGCCTTAAGGGCGGAAAAAAGGGTGGCAACTAGCTGAAGGGCGCCACAGAGGGTACCTCGGCTTGGGCAGTTACCGTGAGGGGAGAGGTAGTGACTGTGCTCCTAGGTGCAAAGATGCACCTACGAGCGGAAGAGAGTATACTCAAAGATTGAACTTCTGAGGTTAAGGCCACGCGACCACGCTTAAAAATTTGCTCGCGTATCGCTTAAGAATAAGCTGTATCAATAAATCAATACAGTTCACGTTTAAGTATTGGTAAAAAACATCGACGCGTCTTAACGCCCCAGTGTGCGCGGGGTCTAATCATAATTATTCTGTTATACACAAACTTTATTAGACAGTGCTTAAAGTATTGGCATCTTGCTCACACATAACGGGTGTAAGAAGGATCAATATACGCTCAAATGTCTAAAATGTAAATTGCTTTGCAATACAATTGTAAATGGGTTACAAAATACTATAAATACGGGGGATAACAACAGCCCAGTCACAAAAACGTCACTCGTAAAATAGTGGTACAAAATTAACTATGCGATCCAATAATCTTCGTATACATAAATATAATATTAAACTACCATTTAAATAGAGACTTAGATATCGTATAATTAAAGTTGGTTTTCGCGAGGAGGGGTGAAGATTTCGTGGACGCATAGTTAATGTTGTTCTACTGTATTCCTATCACCCTTCCCACCGCCCCGTACAGTACACCGATGCGTTAGTCACGCGAACTTTAAACGAGAATGAACACAATATTAATGTTAATAACACTGTATTTTGCATGCCAAACTCGTTAACCATCGTCTTTTTTATATTTTATTTGAACGAGTTTTTAAACATAAATATGTATGTATGTCGATGTAATAAAGTCCAATTTCACACGATAGCAAATTAGCTAATATAATCGTGTGTGTACAATGGAAAATCGACTGTTATACCATAGAAATAAGATTCATTCTCGTGTCGTGCTAGTTCACGCGTTAAGCTGATCAAAGTTATATTGGGTGTATGTTCGTCCGTTGGCGGCTCTTACTCGTGTGAGCGATGTCTCCGCTACGGCCATCTCTTTCCCGCGCTGCATGTGATTGGCTAGTTTCTGCTTGTTGACCGGAGAACCTGTAACGACGGAGTGGTGTCACCTGCCTGATGGGTCAATCACATTACTGGTACATGCTAAGTGTTATATATATAGTAATGATTCAAAAATAACGTGCCACATATGTACTGTAAAACAAATTTTCCACTATATACAATGTGTTTCATTATTGGTATGGTATAATACCAATAATATGGTACATTTGAAATATTTTTTTTTTATTATCATTTAAATATAAAAATAAATCTGAAAAAAGTTTCCTTTAAAACATAGCTTTAAAATGGGCTGTTATTTTAAACTCCCTTTGATCGAAATATGAGCACAACAGAAGGCGCACGCGACCTAACAGCGGGGCGATTGACATCCATCTCTATTTGAGATATGTCGAAAAAAATTGGTCATTATTTTAAAAAAAAATTACAACGTATCTCGAATGTAGCAGTGGTAGCCTAGTGGGCAGGAACGCCCGCCTTGAACGTAAGGGGTACAAGTTCAAATCCCAGGCCCGCACCTCAGAGATAATTTTCATGTGCGAATGTCATTTTCAACAATTATTACCACTTGCTGAACGGTGAAGGAAAACATCGTGAGGAAACCTGCACGTCTATAGAAAGGCGTGTGAAGTTCACCAACCCGCACTGGGCCAGCGTGGTGGACTATGGCCCAAATCTCCCTCGTATTGAGGGGGAATGTGCCCCGTATAATGGTGCGTGATTATGTATGATGATGTATTTATATCTCGAATAGAACAGATGTCGATCAAACGAATATTTGGGTCCTGACCATGCCTACAGTGCGATCCAAATAAGAATAGGAATATCAAATAACCTACATCTGTCAAATGTCACTTGAAAAGTAGGGTTGCAAAAAGCTTATTTGCATATCAATAATAATAGTCTTACATCAAATTTAAATAAAAAGGTTAAATTAGTAGTAAATTGTCTTAGTATAATATTTAATTATTTAAAGTCATAATTCGTTTTCGTTCGTCACAATATGGCACAAAGTCGATCCTATTCTTATTTGAATCGCATAGTATGTTTCTCAAAGCAAAGAAATAAAATGTTTTCAATTTGACAGAAAAAAAATATATGTAATAACTCATGGATATTCTGTTCTCATAAAATGATATCATTGTTATGTACACTGTGCATAACAAACAGTTGCAAGCCTGTATACCCATACTGAAACACATTATATAAAATATATAATATATAACATACTATACAGGGTGTATCAGAAGTCCGAAATAATACTTGGACGCTAGCATCAGTATCGTGTATACAACTGAATGGTATACAATTTTAATTGAAATTCGACCATGTTTTTCCAACTTTTTTTTCGTCGTCAATTTCTATAACTCGTAATATCTCGAGTCCTATGCAAAATTTACATGTTCTGTTTGCTGAATATTAGTAGACTCCTCTGGGTGATGTAGTTCGCACTGTTAAATAGGGTTATGGATGTGCCCAAAGGCCAGAACACGATACCTGTGATAATGTGAAATATTCAAAGGTCTGTTACTCGGAAACTATGATTGTTAGGTATAAACTGTCTTCACTAAGCATCCACATAATATGAGCTGCCGTATATGTGTCCAAAGTATTATTTCGGACTTTCGAAACGCTCTGTATAATGCTGTGCGTTTTAGTTGTATATACAAATAATCTGAGCAACTAATCTTCGAAAGATTAGTGTTTAGTTGGGCCACATTCAACGGAGACGTTCCATGTTCGATCCCCGAACCTGGTCTCCGACCACAAGCATTTCACTTGTTAGGAGGGGCTAATGGGAAAACTAGTAATGTGATGTTATCAAATTACTAGATTTCATAAATACCGAACAGTCAGTTAGTTACATTTTCATAGGTCACATAATATATCAATACCAATTTGCAAATATGACTCTGTTAACAGAGTCTAATTTGCAATATCACCAGATTGTTAATTATGACATTAATCGTGGTACTCGTCGGTGTTATATCAGCTATTGGAAATGCATATTAGTGTGTATACCCCCATAAGCTTCAAATTTGAATGAACATGTTAATTATCTTACCTCCGAGTGTTAGTAAGCGCACTATTATGGCTGTGGGTTAGTCGAGACGGTGAAAAAGTAAAAAAAAAACAAAACAATAAACATAACAAATAAAAAATCACGATAATTCGCGAATAAACAAAAAAAAACGAAACGGTAAGGTCCAATATACAAGCGAGAGTTGGTTTAAAAAATAAAGTGTGCAAATAAAATAAAATATAAAAACGGAAAACGAAGACAACGCATGCAGGATCTGTACGGAACTTCATAAGACAAATCTATAAAAATACAGTACGCTCGGCAATCGTCGTTATTTGTATATACTTTAGGTCCAAGTTCCATTAGCAATTATTTGTATTTAAACGAATATTGCCGAGAACGACTAATAATAATAATTGTAGGCATGTGTGAACAGGCGAATGATGTAAGGACGCGTGGTACGATTAATTTTAACAACAACCTTATAATGTACGATTCTTTTATGTTCTATATATCCTATGAATATGTGTGCTATGTGTAGATTTAGGCTAGACGCGCACTAGGCAGCCATGGTTGCGCAGCCAGTCGAACATATGACGCTGTATGGGACACCGCGCACAAGGCAGCCACGAAATCTCGGCTGCGGCAGCCAATAAAACGCGCTTGTTTGCACGGCAGCCAGCTGGCTGCACGCTGCTATAGCGTGTGTAGGTGAATGTATGTGGCTGCCGTCAGTCTCCGCGTACTAGTTGTAGCAGCTAGACGTATTTTGGGTTCAAACTTAAAAAAAAATGACTTTCGATACAGATCCTCGTGGATTGGCTGCTATAACTGGCTGCGCAAATATTCTGCCTGGCTGCGCAGCCATGGCTGCCTAGTGCGCGCATAGCCATAAAAAAAATACAGTGTAATTATTAGTTGCACAGTTCTATCGGGTATCACATTGGTATACATTAAATAGCTAACAATAACAAAACAATGTGACAAAAAAACTTAAGCATTTTGACTAAATTATTGTGACCAGACTTTGTAACATTTATGAGGGAATCACAGCCTACTATTAGCCATTGTATAGTCACCATTACTGTTACATACGTGTGGATTTTTGTGGTAATACTATTTATTTGCCATTCTGTAGCCCCCTATATATAGCCCCCTATATAAAAGTAAATTTTTACGATAGCAAAAAAGGAAATTTCAATACCACAAGCCCACTGAATCCCTCGCCGGATATTCTCAGTCGTGGTCACGCTCCGATCCGGTAGTAAAATTTAAGGGAAAATATTGAGAAAATGTAAGTACTCACCTACGTAAGTGAGTACTTACATAAGGGAGTACTGACCTAAGGGAGTCCTTAGGTCAGTACAAAATAAAAGATTCGACTTTCGACTTTGAAATCTTAAATCTATAGTTGCGCGTATGTCTGAGGGTGTGTGTTATAATGTAATATGTGTATGTATGTGTGTGTGTGTCTGTATGTGTGTGTGGTGTGTGACTCACCGATATAGCTGAGCATGACTGGCAGGAAGATGAGGCCGTGCGCCGCGCCGAACAGAACAATGCCCAAGTACATACGGAAATAGAACACCTGGAACACAAACAATACTATTACATTTTGATAACAAATACAATATACACAGAGCTTGATGATTTCATGCTCTAACAACGAATACCTATATTCTGTCTATATAATATCTATACATTTGTCTTACTGAGTATAAAATTGCCTGTCTTCTTTATTTTTAACCGATTTCAAAAAGGAGGAGGATCTCAATTCGAACCATATGTTTTTTTTACGTCTATAGAAAGACGAGTAGAGTTCACCATGTCTGGCCTAAACCTCCTTCTATTGAGAGAGCGTGCCCGGTGTAATGGCAATACACTCACACCCCCTATCACTTTGGGACCAAAATACATCGTCGAAGTGTAAACGAAGTAAAGTGCACTTCTGCCGACCCAATCGGGACATAGAGGCGTAACGATGAGCAAATTATACTGCCGTGAGTATAATTCTTCTCTAGTATTGTGGCGATGACGTTGCTGCTCCTGAGAATGTATTACTCACAATCCTTATTATTTATCATTTTAAAAAGAGTAACCATTGAGTTTCTTACCGGCTCTTCTCAGTGGAATCAGCATTCCGTACCGGTGTGTAGAATCTGACTATTTGTAAGTGGTTTTTGGCCTACACGAATAAAAAAGAATTGTATTTGAATGATACGAGACCTGGAATATCTGGCTCTTGGCAGTGCCGAGCACGATGATGCCGCCGAACTTGGTGAGCGTGATGCCGGAGAGCACGGACGAGCCCATGCGGGTGAGCGCGGCGGCCGCGCGCGACACGCGCGACGCGCCGCCCGACACGCTGAAGCTGTGCACCACGTGCGAGCAGAACTCCACCGCTATGCCCACCGCCATCACCTGTCCCACACCATGGAGATATTATAACGGAGATGGCATTTCGAGCCCGCGCTGCGGTTAAATTTTCTGGTTTATTTGACTCCGCCATCTTTGTTTTCCCATATAGTTACCGCATACTACAGGTACAAGAAATAACAAAAATGGCGGAAAATTCGCCACAGAGCTATACGAAGAGTGGAGTCGCTATGGGTACTCTATTTATACTCTATGCCCCACACACATACCATATAGTATCAGAAGTCCGAAATAATACTTTAACATTAGCACGAGTATTGGGTATACAACCGAATCCTACTTAATATTATAAATGTGTAAGTTTGTGAAGCTGGATGGATATTTGTTACTCTTATACGCAAAAACTACTGAACGATTTTTTACAAAACCTTACAGTATTGGAACGTAGTTCCTTATCGCGCGTTGCGAAAGGGGGCTAGACGGAAAAACATAAGACTGTAACGACACTTTTACATATGTGTGTGTGATTTTTATTGTACGACACTTTTCTAGACGGAAAAAAATAAGACTGTAACGACACTTTTACATATGTGTGTGATTTTTATTGTACGACACTTTTCTAGACGGAAAAAATTAGACTGTAACGACACTTTTACATATGTGTGTGTGATTTTTATTGTAGGACACTTTTCTAGACGGAAAAAATTAGACTGTAACGACACTTTTACATATGTGTGTGTGATTTTTATTGTACGACACTTTTCTAGACGGAAAAAAATAAGACTGTAACGACACTTTTACATATGTGTGTGTGATTTTTATTGTACGACACTTTTCTAGACGGAAAAAAATAGACTGTAACGACACTTTTATATATGTGTGTGTGATTTTTATTGTACGACACTTTTCTAGACGGAAAAAATTAGACTGTAACGACACTTTTACATATGTGTGTGTGATTTTTATTGTACGACACTTTTCTAGACGGAAAAAATAAGACTGTAACGACACTTTTACATATGTGTGTGTGATTTTTATTGTACGACACTTTTCTAGACGGAAAAAAATAAGACTGTAACGACACTTTTACATATGTGTGTGTGATTTTTATTGTACGACACTTTTCTAGACGGAAAAAAATAGACTGTAACGACACTTTTACATATGTGTGTGTGATTTTTACTGTACGACACTTTTCTAGACGGAAAAAAATAAGACTGTAACGACACTTTTACATATGTGTGTGATTTTTATTGTGCGCCACTTTTCTAGACGGAAAAAATAAGACTGTAACGACACTTTTACATATGTGTGTGTGATTTTTATTGTACGACACTTTTCTAGACGGAAAAAATAAGACTGTAACGACACTTTTACATATGTGTGTGTGATTTTTATTGTACGACACTTTTCTAGACGGAAAAAATAAGACTGTAACGACACTTTTACATATGTGTGTGTGATTTTTATTGTATACATTTATGTATACAATACAATTCGATTTCGATTACGGTTTCGGTTCCAATTCCGATTTATATGTGTGTGTGTGTGTATATGTGTATGTACAATTCTTTTGTTTTTTTTTTATTCCAAAAGGAACTTCGTTACATCCGGGTGTCCATTGACACCTCTCAAGTTGTTTATTGTTTACACATCAGAATAACATATAGGCTATAATTTTCAATATTGAATAACCAATGTCTGCGCGGACGTATTCGCGGGTAAGTTTGTGAGGATTGATGTATGGATGGATGTTTGTTACTCCTTCACGCAAAATCTACTGAACGGATTTTGATGAAACTTTACAGCATTATTGTTTGTATAGGTGTGTACAGTGTTATAGGTATTCCTGTAGGCATTAACTCGATACCAGTAACAAATACACTCAGAAACTATGATAGTTAGGTACAATTAACGTTCAATGTGCATCTACATATTAGCTACCGTATATGAAGGGTCCAGGAACATAACAGGGAATGTCCTAATTAATGAATTTTGAGAAAAAGCAATTTGAAATTTCAACTATTCTAACAATTCTATAGATTGGCCATAAACAAAACAGCATTTTTGGCGCCATCTGTTAACTTTTTTAAAATTCTAATGATTAAAATAAAATTCAAAATACCATACACAAAATATGATTCTATAAAAAAAATTGTGATATTCCCTGTTATGTTCCTGTACCTATGCACCTAAAATATACCTGTATATAAAAAATAATCCCTGATACCCTTGGTCGCGCCATAACTTGAGAACGACTTTACTGATATCATTGCTTTTTTTTAATTTTAAAGCTTCTTAGGAAAACAAAATTAGAAAAATTATTAGTGGTCCAAAATTTCGCGCATACAAAGTGACGAGCACAGCTGATTGATGAATGAATATATTAAAAGTAATCAGTGGTAGCCGAGTGGTCGAACGCACGCCTTGCAATCAAAGTGTGCAGGTTCAAACCCTCGCTCGCACCTCTGGGTTTATGTGCGAATCTCATTTTCATCCGAGATTATCACTTGATATGAAACGGTGAAGGAAAACATCGTGAGGAAACCTGCACGTCTGAGGGAACTTGACTAGTTCTCGATAGATGTATGAAGTCTGCCAACCCGCACTGGGCCAGCGTGGTGGACTATGGCCTGAATCCCTCTCGCATTCAGGGGAGGCCAGTGCCCAGCAGTGGGACGTTAAAAGGGCTGTAGTTAGTAGATAGTAGAGTACGCACCAAGTTAACTAATGACACGGCGTTCAGGCTGATCCCCCACCAGTACATCAGCCCACCGATATCCACCACTATCATAGTGATCGTGATCACCACCACCTGCAAAACACACATTTTTAAACATATTTTCAAATCAAGCCGCGGTACCCTCGTCGGTATAACGATCCGCCTTGAACGTAAGCAGTGCAAGTTTAAATCCCGGGGCCACACCTCTGAGATTTTCATGTGCGATGTAATTTTTAATAATTATTGGGTGATCGAAAACCTGCACGTTTATACAGAGGCGTGTGAAGTCACCAACCCGCATAGAGCCTGCGTGGTGAACTATGGCCCAAATCTCCCTAGAATTGAGGGAGAATGTGCCCAGTACAGGGGTCGGGAACCTTTTGAGTTGGAAGAGCCACAAATTTTTTTCTTGCCAGCAATCAGTAGTGTTTGCATAAATAAAGTTTTTGATAAAAAAAACAACAAAAAAGAAATAGTGCACAATCTTCGTTAATCGATTCAGAACGACTTTTAAATGTTTATTTTTTTGTAAAATAAATGATATTTGCGTATGGAACTAAAGAGCCGCATGTGGCTCGCGAGCCTTAGGTTGCCGACCCCTGGCCTAGTATAATGACAGTACGCTCGCCCCCTATTACATTGGGACCAAAATACATCTGCGCAGTGTAGGTGCACTGTAGTGGACCCCTACCTACTCGAACACAGGCGTGATGAAGTACGTTAATACCGTGGGAGAAAAATAATTGCGATGATACTCACCAGCGCAGAGAATAGATCGAAACCCATCAGCAGGAAGGTGACGATAAAGATGGACAGTACCGATATGCCCATGGACTTGAGGGTGTCAGGCCACATGGTCAGATACTGCTCGTAGAACACGTAGAACACAGAGTACGGGAACACATTCACCGTCATGTTCAAACCTTGTTCCCTGCACGAGAAAACATATCGTAAAGTAATCAAGGAGGTAGGAAACAACTGCAGGGTATTTCAGAAGTCCGAAATAATACTGTGCATCAGTATCGGGTATACAAATTAATGGTAAAAAAAATTGATCGAAATTCGACCATGTTCTTTCCTCGTCAAATGAAATACTTACGACACAAATCTTGAATTTCGTCAAATTTTGAATTTCAAACGAAACAGAATATCGAATTTATCTTTTTTTCATTAATGGCTCCACCTGCGGTTAGAGGGTATTTCAGCCAGTGTCTAGTAGTGAATAGCAAGAGCCAATACAATAAATACACTTAGATAAAAATGGGTGTTGAGCGTGATAAAGATGGCGGATGAGTCAAATATCGCATTGACGAAATAAAAATGCTATAAAAAATATATGACACTGAAAATTAAATAGAACATCAACAAAATTAATAAATTTATGTTAAAAAAACTTTTTTAAAAACAAGCTTTTATTTAATTGCCCTTAGTTTTCGTGTTCTCCTCAGCAAGCCCTTTCATTTGACTGTGGTAGTGCAGAAAAAATAACTATTCCGCCATCTTGGATGATCCGCCATATTGGAATTAGAATGACGTCACATAGCTAAGCATGCATTGTCATCCAAAATAAGCGTGTATACCAAATTTCAGCTCAATCGGTTGAAGATAACTGATTTAAAATTCAGTTGCAAGATTCCACCCGGACATACATTGCAAGTTAATATAAAGCTTGTAAAAAGATTTCATTCTTATATGAAACTATGGGGGCGCTAAAAATAATTTATTCTCAAAGTGGGCAGTATACAAAATAACCACTGTTAGTGCATCAGTTGCAATAGTTGTTTAGAGTGTATGACTTGATAGAGGAATGATTCCAAAAGTGATGAAGGTTTTCGTACTTGAGGTTCCTGTTGATCGTGATGGTGATGTTGGCGGCGACGTTGCGCGCGCCGCGCAGCGCCGAGTAGTAGTCGCGGCTGCTCTTCAGCACCGTGTGGTACGTCTGGAAGTACGACGCGCCCACCGCCGCCTGCACACACACACACCACACATTCATCTATCTACACATCGAGGGGAGAAAGGCTATTTGACTTAAGCGCCACTTTTGGTCGATATTGACTTATATACATATTTGGAATCAGCAAATTTTTCTGCGTCAAATGAGTAATTCACCGCAAAAAATTCACCCCTCGACATATATAAAAAAAAAACTTCCTATGTCCGTTATAGACTTTGAAACCATTCAACCGATGTGCCCCAAACCGGTTTAATTTAAAAGGCAACAATGGGTACATTCGGTCTATTCATCGTAGTATCCGCTAGTAACAAATAAATAACGTCAGACAACATATTATACTTATCGTATGATCGCAAACTAAGAGCGCTTTCAGACTCGCATTTTTCTGCGCGTATACGATCATTTCGGCATACGCGTTTAAACGCGCGCTTCAATAAACCGAAAGCCAGTGGTGGCGAGTGTCAGTAGCAATCCATCCGACGAAGAAACAATTGACACATCGCGACGCTTACACAAGTTTATAAGCGCGAAAACACTTGTACGAGTTCAAGTTAATTTTTTGAACCATGAAAACAACATTTTTTACTGATGGTAGCTAGTCTAAAGGCTTCATACTCGAGCTATCATTGAAAAAATAAATATTATAAGGTGAAGCCACTGTTATTATACAACGATACTTGTAGTTTGGTATTGGTACTAGCCTGCGTCTTGTTGAGCATGTGGTAGTTGACGGCCTGCGAGTAGGCGGCGTGCCCGCCCTTGACGCAGCTGCCGCCGTCCGTGCTGGGGTTGTCCTGCAGGAAGGCGGGCAGGTAGCGCCGGAAGTCGCCCGCGGATGGCCGCTGTGCTGCGCCCACCAGCGGGATGTCGCACTCCGTACATCCGTTACTGTCTGAAGTCAAAGTCAAATCATTTATTCTGTATAGGCATATGGGGCACTTACAAATTGTCAAGTTTAAATGTTTTTCTTATCGGACTACTATCGGATCAAAACGCGACTTCAACAGAGAAGATCCGGCAAGAAACTCAGTGGGCTGATAATTATTTTTAATCGTCAGAAATATTTTTGAATAATATTTTTTATATCCATCGAAATTATTAGAAACTATTCATAGTTAAATCAAACAATATTCATAGTGTTACCTTAAAACTCAACGCAACACAGCTACAAACTAAGCGGTTGAACTGTCTTTGATCTAAAGATAAACACAACATTTGTCTGGGTTGTCAAAAAATAGAATACATTAAATTTATAAGATTTCTTTTCCAATTGACTAAAAGTCATTGACATAATACCACAACGCGTTAAATGTTTCAAATATTAAAAGATCTTTTATTCAGAAACTCTGATTGTTAGATACAATCTTCGTTCAGTAAGCATCTATACATTAGTGTACGTTTTCTACACTAATAGATTTGTATTTTGTATAAATTTATATCGTACTAGCTGTGCCCGCGACTTCGCCCGCGTGGCCTTTAGGGATATTACCTGGAAATATTTTTCCCGCGGTACCCTAATGCTTTTTCTAAAATTAAAGTAAGCCTAAGTTACGCCTTGGACCGTCAGCTATCTGTCAGTGAAAGTCCCATTGAAATCGGTTCAGCCGTTTAGAAGTTTACCTCAAACAAACAGACAGACAGACAAAAAAAAAAATTGCGTTTTCGTTATAGGTATCGTATATACTTTCATACGCATTTGGTAAAAAAGTGTTATTTTGATATTACAAACAGACACTCCAATTTTATTTATTTGTATAGATACATAGTTTGTATTACTTTAAGTGGCGAACAATAAAAAGTTATCTGTCTATCTACAACATCAGCTAGCGTTTATGAACCAGAGTCAGTTTTTTAATACAGGCACTTATGAATCGTCAATAAATAATAATAATAGTATCTCTACCACCCATTCGGAATGCATTTCCCATGGAGAAGAATGGGCAAGAAACTTCATGGTTGCTTTTCAACCTAGAGTATTATCTCAGAATTGTGATACATTCAATAGGTATGACTTACTGCTGCTAGGACAGAAGCTGCCGTTGTTCGGGAAGTAGTAGCAGCAGGTCTTCTGAGAGCTCCAGTCGTAGAAGTCGTCCAGCCACGAGTTGGCCGGCTGGCCGAGATACGAGTCCTCTGGCGTACGGTACGCTAAACATACAAACATTAATCAAATTTGCGTTTATTTCAAAGCGTATTGTCGTCCTTCGTACGGCCGTAATGTATGACGAAGACGACGATATTTTAAGTGCAGTCAAATACAGTTTAGTGTATGTTTGCGTACAACAGAATTCAATAAATCTATATCTAAAAGCAGTGGTAGCCTCGTGGGCAAGAACGCCCGCCTTGAACGTAAGGGGTGCAAGTTCAAATCCCGGGCCCGCACCTCTAAAATAATTTTCATGGGCGAATGTAATTTTCAACAACGATTGCCACTTCCCGAACGGTGAAAGAAAAATTCGAGAGTAAGGTTTCCTCACGATGTTTCCTCACCCCTTTATATGATAAAGATGACGGATGAATTGTTCATTATGAAATTATATTTACCTAAGTACAATTGATTGGCGACACTGTCCGGCCGACAGAATCTGGTCCCGCAGATCATGTTCTGCACGCTGTTGTTAGAGTAGTCGAGCGGGTTGTGCTCGTCCGTCTCTATCACGAAGTAGACGGGCGGGCCGATGTTGAGATACCGATTCAAGTACTGGAAGTACTTCAGCTGGAAGCTGTCGTGTGGCATTGAGAGCTCCTGGTCGAGACCGATCTCTATATGTGGAGCCACCTGGCCAAGAGAGAGGAATAACATTATTGTATTAATAATAAGGCAAAGTCAAATCATTTATTCTGTATAGGCCCATGGGGGCTTCCAAATTGTCAAGTTTCCATTTTTTTTTCTTACATACTACTATTTACATCTGTATTATTACGCCTGTATTCCGCGATGGAGTAGGCAGAGACAACTTCGCCGATTCATTTTAGTCACAATAATGTAATAGGGGTAGAACGCTAACTTTGAATGCAAAGGGTGCAAGAGCAAATCGGGTATTTTCCAGGAGTAATTTTATTTTCTAAAATGATTACCACTTGCTGAACGGTGAAGTCAAACATCGTAAATGAAAACACGCATGTCTATAAAAAGGTGAAGTGAAGTTCACCAACGCACACTGGGCTAACATGGTGAACTAAGGCCGAAATCTCCCAGATATTGAGTGGTAATGTGCCCGGGACAATGGTATAAGGCTCGCCCCCCCCATTACATTGGGTAGGTTACTGCATTACAACTCTCCCTACACCTCTTGGGAATACTGGTGTGATGATGTAGCATAAAAGGTACTTGAGTTGTAAACTTACGGCTACTGAAGAGCAGAGCCAGGCGAAGAAGATGACCATGACGGCGGCGCGCACTTCCCTGCGCATGAGGAAGGGCACGTACGCGTGCTTGAACAGGTTGTACAGCGCGCCCTCGCCCGCCTCGCCCGCCTCCGCCTTGCTGCCTTGCACGCAGCACAACACGTCGAACCTGACGCATTACAAACACAGTGTCTTATCTACAGGATACAACTATACTATCTTCTTAATATATATAATTCTTCTGTACGTGTGTTTGTAACCCTCCTAAACGGCTGGACTGATTTGGGTGAAATTTTGTGTGTATAATATATCAATGAGTTCCTTGATGGTTTGAAAACACAATTGGACCCGATAGGTGGCGTGAAAGAACAACATTACAAAAAAAAAAAAAGAAAACAACAACAAGGGCACGTTACATAATTTTGAGCGGTACTTTTCATGGCCTTGCTAGAAAGAATAGAAAATTATAAGTTACCAGTAGTAATTCTAAGGCGGTACGAAGTTCGTCAGGTCTGCTAGTACTACATATATAGCATGATATATCAGAAGATTTTAGAGTTTTTAATACTTTGACATATTTTATGATTTTAATTCATATTTAATAATATAGTTGAGGAAAATCTAGCTTCTACCCGCTGACTTTAATTACACAATATTGTTATAAATTATAGCCTATAAGTTATTCTGACGTATAAACAATAATACTGTAAAGTTCCATAAAAATCCGTTCCACAGTTTTTGCGTGAAAGGGTAATAAACATCCATCAATCACAGAAACTTTCACGTTTATAATATTAGTAGGATTATTGATACTTAATTACCAAAAGATAAATTAATTATGAAATAAATTATAATATTGGAGGTACCTGTTGGCGTTTTGTCGATGCGTGTCGATGGCGAGCAGCGCCACGAAGCAGGTGACCTGCAGCAGGAAGTCCACGAGCAGCGCGGCGCCGGCGTACAGCGCGAAGGCGCGCACGGCCGGCATGTCGCTGAGCGCGCCCAGGAAGAAGCACACCGACTCCGACGCCGACGTCAGGAACATCGACGGACCCACCTGGCCCAGACTGACCCACACACCACATACGTATTATCTATTTACCGAAAACGCACAACTAGGGTAAAACCCCCAGCTATTGGCACCTCAAGCGCCTACTCCGAGAAAATCAGTCACCAAAACGCTCTATGACCCGTTATTGCGCTAAAAAGGAGATCAGATTATAGAATATCCACTCGTTTTTTAATTTTTCGAGATTTTTGTAAAAAAAAAATACTAGAAACATAAGATTTTTACATTTGTTCCAAAATTTTCCGATTACCCGGTTACTGGCACAAGTACCGGTCCTTAAGAAAATGCGTAAAAAATGGCTTTCCCAATAAAAAATGGTCCCAAACAAACTTAAAGTTTGTACTAATTAAGTCTGAGTTTGAGATTAAAGTTAAGGGTTTTAGATTAAAAAATGTACAATCTTTCCATTTTTGACATAAAATCAGGGGTTAAGGTCATGGGTTTCTTGTTATTTTAACTTAAAATCATGGGTGCCAATAAGTGGGGGGATGTCAACAGTGGGTATGGTTACCCTATAACCTAAGCGTGTTATACCCACTAGTGATGTGCCGGATCGTTAAAAATGGAGTTTAATAGGTTTGGATTGCTACCTAACCACCTATAAGTATATAGATTGTCATGTGTCTTGAAAATTAACATTACGAGACTAAGTTTCATGCATGATGAAATTAGTTTCACGACATTACTACATTTACTACCTGTGAATCTAGTTTCATCGAAAATAATAGTGTCGTGACATCCACAGTATGTCTGTGTTCATGGCATCGCCAACATCAGAGCTTTTATTGTATAAAATTAAGAAAAGGTTGTCTCGAAAGTTGATTCGAGGGTGGATTGACAAATGTTATATTTTTATTAGTTGGTTACACATTTAAAATATTTTTTTCGACCACCACGACTAAAAAACAAACGTCCTATCAGCGCAGGCGGTGTCGCGACACTAGTTTCAAGTCGCGTTTACACTATGACATTAGTTGCATGACATTAGTGTCATCTAAAAATCGCGCGCTAAACGACACTAATTTGGTAATTAATGCATCCAAAATTTAATAAACTTACTAGGCAAAAAATTGGTCAACACAACCGGCGACCCAAAAGCAAGAGCACCATTTTCTCGCTCAACGAGTAGCTCTAGCCATTGAGCGAGGGAATGCAGCCAGCGTCTTGGGTACGCTTCCGCACGGGCCAAATTTTTTACATATTTTATAAATATAATATTTTCTTATTAGTTTTAACTTATTTTATTTTGATTCTGAATGTAATTGTTTTTCTTTAAATTTATATCGCAAGTATAATTATGTGATTGGTCTAAAAAAAAATGCATCCATCGATAAATGAAACTTGACGTTTACACCGTGAAACTGTTGATGAAACTACTTTCACGCCACTAGTGTCGCAAAAGATCCGGCGAAAAAGTAAAAATGTAAAGGTGGGCAACTCACGTCCTGCCGATGTGTTCGGCGACGGTCTCGTCGGGCCGCCTGCCCTCGCGCTGGTTGGTCTGCACCAGGATGAAGATGTTGTCGACGCCGACGGCCAGCACCAGGAACGGGATCACCTCCACGATGATGAGCGTGGCGGCGACGCCCGCGAACCCGAATATGCCGATCGAGCACACCACGGACGCGAGCACTATGAACACGCCTGCAAAACAAACACACCAACTATTAGGGATATTATGGATATGACATTTCAGATCTTAATATGGATACGGATAAAGGAATGATATTTTAACGGATTAGGATACGGAATACGGATATGAAATTATTTCGGATTATCCGCTAGGAGCCGTTCAAGTATGCAAGCACTATCGGGGGGTGGGGAGGTCTTTGTTTTGCTTATTATGGATGACATGGGGGTGTAGGGGAGTCTAGATGATGATTACATCATCGGTAGTTATTTATTTTTTTACACGAATGGCAACCCTCACCTTGTCTATGCTTGAAAACGAAACGCATTTTCGGGGATAAAATTATAATATAAAAAAAATAAATTTTTAATTAAAAATTGTTTACGTAAGCATGGGGGGAGTAAGCAACAGCTTTGCTTACTTTTGCTGACAAGGGGGGTGGGGGTTAAATAATTGTAAGAAATCTGCTTACGTAATATTTGAACGGCCCCCTAGTTTCCGTTACGGATATTAGATTCTTTAAGAATTATAAAAGCAAAATGCAATTATTTCTAGATTATCATTTGGTTTTACAATCAGTCATATAAGTAATTATGATAGTAGTAGCGACTTACTTTAAGTGTTATCTATAACACTTAAAGTAAGTCGCTAAAAATTTCATAGCATATTTTATTTATCAGTTAAATATATCATAATATTCAATATATCATCGCATATATCAGTTAAATTTCATAGCATGTATCATTTGGACTCCGACCCTATTCGAAAGTATTACATTACTTATACTTTCGGTTACAATTACGGAGCTCCATAACATCCCTGCCAACTATATAACAGGATTTACGATGGAAGTATAAATAAATCATCACGCCCGTATTCCCTAAAGGGGTAGGCACAGGTGCAGTGCACACACTTCGCCGATGTATTTCGATCTCAATTTAATAGGGGGCGATCCTATTGCCACTATACCGCACATTTACAACGCAGATGTGACTGCAAGCTTAGATCCAGAGCTCACATCTCTAAGCTTTTCATGTGCAATTGTCATTTTAATAATAATAACCACTAAACGGTGAAGGAAAACATCGTTAGGAAACGTGCACGTCGATGCAATGCGATCCAAATAAAAATAGGAATGTCAATAACCTCTATGTGTCAAATGTCACTTGAAAAGTATGGTTTGCAAAAAACTTATTTGTATATCAATAATAATAATCTTACATAAAATTTAAATAAAAAGGTTAAATTATTAGTAAATTAGCTTAATATAATATTTGTATATTTAAAGTCATAATTCGTTTTTGTTCGTCACAATATGGCGCAAAGTCGATCCTATTCGCATTTGAATCGCATAGTACATCCCTAATCTCCCTTGAAATAACATACCTCCCAATCCCAAAGTGACTTTGCTATCAATGAGTAGTCTGGAGCAGCCGGTGAACCTGCCGAGCGAGATGGCGATATACGCGAACATGATGAAGTAGGACACCAGTATGGTCGACACGTCCGACTTCGATTCCCGGTCGAGTTCGTCCTCGATGGACCGTTCCGAGGTGAACGCAATGTCCATATACGCTGGCATCTCGTTCTCCGTGTAATTCTTCATGAATGCTATGAACTCTTGTTCCCATTGTAACGCCGGTGTCAACTGAAATAACATTTCTTACTTTAAAAAAAGCTACGTATAATTGGATTTTTATATATCAAGGGGTGAATATGGCTATTTGACTTCAGCGACACTTTTGGGCGATATTGACTTATACAGGGTGTTGTTTTCTTATATTTACGCGAATACTAAACATTTAAATAAAACTATTTATACAGGATGTTTCAGAAGTCCGATATAATACTTTGCCATTCGAACCAGTATCAGGTATACAACTGAATGGTCTACAAATTTGATCGAAATTCGACCATGTTTTTCCAACTTTTTTTTCGTCGTCAATTTCTATAACTCCGTAATATCTCGAATCCTATGTAAAATTTGCATGTTCTGTTTTGTGAATATTGGTAGCCGCCCTTCATAAGTTTAGTTTACACTGCTGAACAGGGTTATGGATGTACCCAAAGGCCAGAACACGATACCTGTGACAAATATTCAAAGGTTTATAACTGAGAAACTATGATAGTTTGGTAAAAACTGTCACTGTTCACTAAGCATCTACTTATGAGCTACCGTATATGTACCCAAAGTATTATTTCGGACTTTTGTAGTTGTTGCATGAGCGCCAAGACTAGCCTTTTGTCACAGAATATGTGGATTATATCTCTTTCCCTCGTATGAAATAAGACAGAGAGCGACCGAGCCAATACGTGACAGAGGTCTTGTCATGACATGCGTGCTGACACCACTGATACACCCTGTATATTTGGAATCAGTCGCTTAAGTCAAATAACCTTTCATCCCTCGATATGTTTTATTAACAAATTAGTATTATCAGAAAACACATACTCATTGTAAGGTTCCAAACTAATCAAAGCCTGTACCACTACGGATTATACCCAGACCTACAAGGGGTAGGTACTAAATTTCATAAAATAAAATAGAGCAGTGGTAGCTGAGTGGTCGAACGCAAGCCTTGCAATCAAAGTGTGCAGGTTCAAACCCCGGCTCGCACCTCTGGGATTTATGTGCGAATCTCATTTTCATCCGAGATTATCACCTGCCATAAAACGGTGAAGGAAAACATCGTGAGGAAACCTGTACGTCTGAGGGAACTTGACTAGTTTTCGATAGATGTGTGAAGTCTGCCAACCCGCACTGGGCCAGCGTAGTGGACTATAGCCCGAATCACCCTCGCATTGAGGGGAGGCCCGTGCCCAGCAGTAGGACGAAAAAAGGGTTGTAGTAGTAGTAGTAGTAGAACATGACAATATAGCCAAAGAAATATCAACTTGGACAAATGCAATAAAGCGCTAGAGGAGCGTGTTGGAATACTGGAACAAAAAGAACTCGATAGGAATATCGAAATAATGAATATGAAGATCCAAGAAGGCCAAAAAACAATTGACATGGTCAAAAAAGTTGCTGAGCATCTAAAGTTAGATGCAAACCATATCGAAAATGCATGGAGGGTTGGATCCAATAAAAAAGATAACCAGCCTATCATTGTTACGCTACAAACAAAACATGCGCGAGCAGAATGGCTAAAATGCCGAAAAACAACCTTAACTAATAATATGCTGTATGAAAACGGCGACAACTCAAAAATATATATAAATGAGCGCATGACACGCCAAAATCGTCAGTTATTCTGGGAAGTAAAAACAAAACTTAAAGATACCTATAAGTATATATGGATACAAAATGCAAGAATTTTAATTAAAAAGGATGACAATAACACAAAAATATTTCAAATACGCCACGAGAGTGACATAAATACATATATAACAGAAAAAGATAAATAAACAGCATAATGTCATCAAATTTTGATCCGCACCCAGAGTTAAAAGATATAGACTACATAAAGTTTACAAACATTAAAGACTGGTCAAATTATATAAATACCAATAAGAATAAACTACAAATAATACATATAAACGTTTGTTCCCTTCGTAAGAACTTTAATGCGTTGACTGTACTATTGCATACTGTGGTAACTACTATTGATGCTATATGTCTTACAGAAATAAACATAAAACAGGAAGAACTGTATCTGTTTAACATTGATGGCTTTAACATGTACTCACAAACTAGAGAAAAACAACGAGGAGGTGGCATATTAATATATGTCAAAAATAATGTACAGTATACCCCACAAAAATCACATAAAACAAGCACCTGTGAGTTGCTACATGGCCATATCGTAAAAAATGAGTACAACGCTCACTTATTAGTAATCTATAGACCACCGCACACGAACAAACGAAACTTCACAACAGAAATTGAAGACATCATTCGAACAATACCATTACACTGCGATATCTTATTTATGGGAGACTGTAATATCGATTTAATACCTAAAGAACTGAACAACATAGCTAATAGGTATCTTAATAGACTAGCTGCCCTAGGATTTCAATGTGGCATCCAGGATATAACGAGGGAGGCAGTATATGGTAAACGACGAGTGGCGACATGCATCGATCACGTCTTCATGCGAAGTACACGTCTACACCATGGCGGACCGCGTGAAGTACTGGCGTACACTCTTTCGCACCGGTTAGCCGACCATTATGTAATCGGAGTCTCAGCTGATACGGTCAACCGAATAGAATACGCGCATAGTAATAGATATACGTACAACAATAAGATGATATTAGACAAGCTATACAATACAGAATGGTCACCATTACTACAAATATATAATCCTAATGAATTGTACTTGAAAATGTCTGCAATATTTTGCAATATTTATAATAGCTCCAAAATTAAAATAAGTGCACCGGATAAACGGCAAACGAATAACTGGGTGAATCATAAGTTGCAAATGCTGATAGAGGAAAAAGATAGCTTATTTAGGCAATGGAAAAACGACCCAAAGAGCCAAAAACTACGACTACAGTATACAAGAATCAGAAACAAAAGCAACAAACTTATTAATAGGGCCAAAAATGAATATAGACACCAATTATTAATGAGTTACAATGGAGATATGAGGAAAATCTGGAATAAAATAAATAATTGGCTGGGTCGAAGCAAAGCTGGGGTAGATTCTGTAATAGAAAAATACATGCTCAGACGGGAGTGCCCACAAAAAGTATGCAATCAGTTTTGTGAAACCTTTACAAAAGAAATAGACACCATCAAACATAAGTGTTCACATATTTTTTTAAAAAGATCGAGCTACGTCAAAGACTGTAATATGAGTTTCAGATTTAGGAAAGTATCAGCGAAAGATGTAGAAACGGTAATTGAAAACTTAGACTCCAAAAAGGCACCGGGTTCTGATAACATACGAATAACAGATATTAAAGCAATCAAACAAAACATTAGCCCTGTAATAGCACTATTTGTAAATAGGTGTATCAAAACTGGACAATACCCTGATGAGTTAAAAAAATCTGTAATACGACCTATATATAAACAAGGGTCTCACTATGAATATACCAACTACAGACCTATAGCAATACTCAATACATTGAATAAAATCGTAGAAAAAATTATAGTTAAGCAGCTATCGAAATATCTTGAGAACAACAATATTTTAAACGAGGCTCAGCATGGATTCAGACCTAATAGAAGCACTGCAACAGCAATACAAATGTTTACGGATGAAATAAATAACAGCCTTGATAAACAAAATGTAACTATGGCAATTTTTGTGGACTTTAAAAAAGCATTCGACACTTTAGAACATGGCGGATTATTGCAAGCTATGGATGAATGTGGAATAAGGGGCCCAATGAAAGAATGGTTAAAAATGTATTTAAAAGGAAGATCACTCAAAGTACGTATCAATGAAAACGAAAGTTTACCTGGTGAAATTAAGTGTGGAGTACCAACTGGTTCAGTATTCGGCCCATTAGGATACATACTGCATGTGAACAGCATGACTAATGTAATAAAAAACTGTAAAGCGTATATGTACGCCGACGACACCTGTCTAATATACAGTGATACTGATATTAACTCCATACAACAAGCCATGCAGAGTGACTTTGATAATGTGATGCAATGGGCTCACGATAATGGAATCATTATTAATATAAATAAAACGAAAATCATGCTCATCCACTCGCCGTATAACAAGCAGAAACGCAACATATCTATAGCGATAAAAGGTCATACGTACGAATGCTTGCATAACAATAAAAGTAACTGTTTATGCGAAAATCTGGAAGAAGTGAAATCATATAAATATCTTGGCCTGATGATAGATGATACTTTTTCATGGAAACTACATATCAATAACGTTTGTAACAAATTGCGCTCTGTTTTGGGTAAACTAAAAAACCTGAGCCATGTAGTCAGTAGGAAAATTATGTACACACTATATTACGCGCTAGCTGATGCAACTATTTGCTATGGGTTGGGTGGCTATGGTCTCACATTTAATTCGCACCTAAATAAGATTAAGACATTACAGACTAGATTTCTAAAACTACTTGTTGACGTCAAAACTAAAGAAAATCTTAAAAAAGAGTACAATAAACTATTCAAAATTTGTAACATTCTACCCATAGAAGACAAAGTTAAATTAAATATTTTAGCAGAACAATACGAGAATTCAAAACATAAAGTTATACGCAGTCATAGCTACCCAACTCGTCTATCAAAAAAGAAAAAACTACACATTCCCAAAGTAAACAATTACTATGGTAAACGATCCAGAAAATATATAGTACCACGGTTCATTAACGAATTACCACCGAATTTGATGACAAATGTAAAATCTAAGAATCAGCTTAAGATCATTCTAAGAAAACATTATCTATCATTATGCCCCTGACAAATAGTTTGGGTAGTTTTATGTAGTTTAGCTTTAGTGAAAACAAGTCCACGCTTCTTTTTTACCCTGTCTTTGTATTTTATTTTATTTGTTAATTATGATTTTATTACCTACAGCATACTCTAATAAATAACCCTGTTACCGAGAACAACTGCCGACAAACTGCTACGCAGTTTGGCAGAGAGAAATGTCAGTTTGTGCTATGTTTTTATTAAATAAAAAAAAAAAAAAAAAAAAAAAATATCTAAGGATCAGAAACAGGACGTTCAAATTTCGATCAGTCAATTGTATACCCGATACTTATGTACGGTATTATATCGGACTTCAGAAGGCTTAGCATGACCGCGTAGACATAAGTTTTATCTCTTGCAACTGTAAGATTTGTAGGGAAAATGACGTCACACCGAGCCATGTCCAGTACAAAAGACTCGATGTGACGTCATTTTCTCGACAAATATGACAGTTAAAAGACACGTAACCCATGTCTACACAGTCATGCTAAGCCTACTGATTCATCTATGTATATATATAAATCAATGCCACTTTTCGATGTAATTTTATAACTCAAGAACGGGCTCACCTACCCAAACCAAATGTTGAGGCTTTGTTCGGACTATTTAGTAGATGGTTTATGTGAAGTTTGCACAAAATCTGTCGAGCGGTTCTTCATTTGTCACATTTTTTGTTACAATAGAATTCAATAAATAGCGCATCATTGTGTTATTACAAAAGAGTTAGTGACACGAGTAACCATGGCAACCATAGACAGTGACATATGCTGTCAAAGGCGTGACGTAGACGCATGATGGTTTGCATTCACAATTGGTTTGCTCCTTTACTAATATGCCTATCTATATTTCCCACCGAAATTCTGTTTGCTCAACCGTACCATATCTCAAAATCGTTAGTCCTCTTTTTATTATACTTTTATAAGCCTCACCGTCCAAGTCTCTGGCAAACTCAGTTGTTGGCAAAATCATCGACAAATTGACGATGGAAGCCAAACACTTTTAAAAAAAGAAGAAGAAGATTCACAATTGGACCGGGTAGGTGGCTCTGCAGTCGGTACCTAGGTGATTTATAAACGGCTGGACCGATTTGGACCCGGTAGGTGGCGCTGCTTGTCACTAATTCTAAGGCGGTACGAAGTTCGCCCGATCAGCTAGTCTTGTTTAGAATGTACATTGTTTACATTGTTACGACTTTACATTGTTATCTGGGGTTAGCACGGAGACTAAATGTGTAGTGACGGACCTTGGACTTGTCGTGCTTGTTGTTGACGAGCAGCGTGAGTATGAGAGCGTCGGCCTCGTGGAAGCGCGAGTTCTTGGAGAGCGGCTCGCCGGGCGCCAGGAAGCCGCCCAGCGCCACCGCCGGCAGCACCGGCCCGCCGTACGGCGCCAGGCACGAGAACGGGTTGCTGCCAACGCACGGTGATAGCATTACCATTACGGTCTGACTTCGATTGTACAACAATATCGTTACAAATTATAGCCTATATAATATCGGCGCAGATACAACAATTCACCTATTATAAGAACGGGAATAATTATGTTTGATTTGATAATCTGATCATTCTAAAATCATCAATCGATTAGTTTGAGTTTGTTAAGATGTGAAATTAACGTTAAACAGCATGCCATTATTTTTCTTATTAACCGACTTCAAAAAGGAGGAGGTTCTCATTGTAATTCCAACACAACCTGAAAACTTAAGAACAAGTGCACGTGCACCGAGCCCTATAAATACGGCCGCACTGTCGAGCGCTGAGGCATTCGTGCTCGAGCTGTCGTGCAGAACAAACCTCCTGTGGTAAAAGCCACGCCAACACGTCAGAATTCTCTCGCGTTGTGAATGTCATTCTATCACGACCATTTCTATTTCTATCAGTCCATACAGTTGGTGTACGTCCACCATGGTCGTGGTTACCTGGAGCACTCCAGTATCTTGCCGAGGTAGTCGTCCTCCAGCTCGTCGGGGTCGTTGTCGAACCAGCCCCACACGCTCTGCAGCGCGCAGTCCGAGGCCAGCGTGGGCCCGCGGAACGGCGACGACAACGGCGCGAAGCATATGTCTTGAATCTTCGTCTCGTTGCCGAGATCTAGATAAAAAATACATAGGTACATCACGCCTGTATTCTTTGAAGGGGTAGGCAGAAATGGACTGCAGTGCGCCCACACTTCGCCTATGTATTCTGGTACCAATATACAATATATTCTACTGACTCTTCCAACTCAAAAGGTTGCCGACGCCTGGCCTAGTGGTTTACGTGTAAACCGCTCGGCCCGCTGAACCAAGAGGTTGTGAGTTGCACAGTGGCGTTGCATAGCACTTTTTTTAGCACTCACTTATAATTCTTTGCTGTAAGTCCAGCACGTCAGCCATGAACTTGGCATTGAAGACGGGCCCGAAGGTGACGTTGCCGGACGGAGTGCTGTACTCGATCTTCGGGAGACCCTTCGATGTGATTATCAACATCTCGGTCCTGTGAAAAATAGAAAGATCAAATGTTACACAAACAAGTATATTTCCAGCTGCTAAACTGAAGTAGAATTGGTCACATATGCGCGTTCACAAACGGCGGGAAACCGCTGTTGGCCTTTACAGCTTCACCGGAGGAGTGGCGAGTGCAGAGTGCGACTCCAACCAAAGCCTTAAGTGCGGAAGAGGAGGGCAACTAGCTCAAGGGCGCCACATGGGGCGCGACCTCGGGGCAGGCCCAAACCTATAGGCTAGCTATAGCCCGGAGCGAGCGAAAAAGGGAGAGGAGGCCTTTGCGCTGCAGTAGGACAGTATACAATACATCATCACGCCTGTATTCCCCGACAGCTCGTTCTAAATACTCCTATAATTTTTAAATTCAAAATGTGCTCTTTTTTTCTATTGTATGTTTAGACGAAGATGTTACCTGTAAAAAGGCTCGAATTGCGAGTCAAAGTACTGGCGCTCGATCCGCGAGCGCGACAGTGGCGCCGCCCACAGCTCCACGGGGTTGGTGGTCACCTGCATGTACTTGATGCCGTGTCCGAGCACTATTACCACCATCAGACCTACAAGGACGATAAAATGAGAAACAAATGAGATGAGAAAAAAATCAAAACCTACCTAACCTAATCAACGTTATACACACATCAACACTGTCTAGGGATATTTTGTATTTGCTCAATTTACTCAAAATTTATGAAAAGTAACATACAACATGCATATATTTTTAAAAAGCCCATTTATCAAACTACACTCCAGAATAAAAGAAAACTATTTTTTTTGCGTAAACAAATTTTTATCCAAATAAAGAAAAAAACGTGAAATAATGGTACAACTAACAATGAATGTGTTCCTCAAGAAAAAATGAAAAATAAGGAAAAATTAATCTGTTTTTAACAGTTATGTGAAAAATCAGTAGTCATTAAAACCACCCATGACGTTAATAACGGGTCTGCAACGGTTTTTCATGGTTTGGATTAAGTTATCCCAGTCTTGCTGCGGTATATTGTCCCAGTTCCGGCTAAGATGCAAAAAAATGCTCTTCCGTCGCAATGTTTGCAGGGAAATTCCTCAAAGCCCTTCTTTGGAGCATGTCCCACGCGTGTTCTATGGGGTTTAGGTCAGGCGATTGAGCGGGCCAGTCTAAGACCAATACGTCGTGCTCCTGCAACCAGCTCGTCACCACTCTCGCTGTGTGCGGACGGGCTTTATCGTGCATGAGCGTAAATTCTTGGCCCATTTGTAGTCGATGGGGGTAGGTTATTGGTACTAGCACCACGTTACGGTATTTTTCAGCCATCATGGTGTTTCTGGTCCAAACGAGGTCTGTTCTTCCACCAACACGAATTCCCGCCCAAACCATAATTGTCCCGCCGTGGTATGAATGGACTTCCTGAGGATGTTGCAGACGGCTCTCACGACCAGGAACTCTCCAAACACGTACTCTACGTGTATCGGGATGGAAACCGAACCGGGACTCATCGGTAAACAGCACTACAGACCACTGGTTATCTTCCCAGAGCAAATGTTCACGAGCCCACTCTAGTCGTCGTCCACGATTTCCTCGGCGAGGTGCTGGAGTACGAAGCGGTCTGCAAGCATGAAGGTTAGCTTCATGCAGCCTTCTCCTTACAGTTTGGTCACTCCCAAGCAACTGGTGCTCTGACTGGAGCCTCTGAACCAACTGCATGGCCGTAACATTTGGTTGTCTTCTTGCGGCAACTTGCAAAAATCGGTCTTGTCGTTGAGTGGTTAGGCGCTTCCCGCCTGGGTGTCTTTCAGGCATTTCACCAGTAGCACGATAACGTGACCATAACCTTGATATCACGTTTTGTCTTGTTCCAATCTCCTCAGCAATACTCCGTGGAGTAGCCCCAGCTTGGAGCATGCCTACCGCCCTTAACATTTCCTCTGTCGTTAAATAGCGCCGCTGCATAATGCACACAATAACATTAATTCGAAATTAACCGATAACTTGTTATAAAACTTTAATTTGACACAAAAATTAGCCAAAAACTACTGTAGGTAAATGAAATCTTAGGACTTCGCTATCATTAGACGGTGTAAATCTTTTGTTTTTTATTTATTTTTTCAAATTCAAATTTAGAATCGTTCAAAAAGGTTTACAAAATAAGCTTTCTTCAAAAGAATTTAAATCTGGCAAGTATTTTTTGAGTTTAAGAACTTCATACAAAATATCCCTAGACGGTGTTGATGTGTGTATGTCTATTTTAACATCATTAGTTTTTTTATGTATTCAGACGTGAAATGGAACGACTGCGGCCCCTCAACGTGCGTTGGCAGAGTTTCGTTGGAGGCTAGAGCCATGGGTGCATTAAGATTTGCATAGCTAAGCTGAACAGTCTAGGCACTATCTTGGAACCATATCAATTTCACAGTAGCTATACTTCTGAATGCCCACCTCGATATACGAGAAGTTATAACCTCGTAGAATCGGACATATACATTGTCGCTGTTAAGAAATATAATTGTGGACAATCTTTGACGCCTGATATCTTATTATGAGAACTGAAATACATACTAAAAAAAAACTCGAAGAGACTTCCAACCATAGCTAACATTATGCGTAGTTGTAATATACGAGTTAAGAAAATTCTATTTATTTAACCAAAAATTCTGTTCCTTACCGCTGAACAACACGAGCCAGGGTTTCGAGGCCATCAGACAGCCCCACCACTGGAAGAAATCTTCCATTTTAGTCTCTGTCTCCGCGCCCAGCTTCTCAAAGAAGCTCGCGTCGCCGGAGCCACCGTCCGGCTGATCGATGGACCAGCCCGCCGACGTGGGATTCGTGGCCATCTCTTGATTATTCTCAGAGGCAACACCTGGATATACAAAAATACTTTTTATACTGACGCATTATTAGATACGATGGTAATGGTAACACTGATTCAATAATTAATGCGAGACGAACACATATAAACAGTACGGTAACAAACTGAGCGAAACAAACTAGGACATGTCTCAGTTAACAAGCCAGAACACCGAAACAAATAACACAATTTGAACTGACAACGACACTATGTGAGATATTTATGTTTGTCTCTTTTCTTCTTATGTAATAAGAGAGTGAGAGGGAGGAGGTGCGACATAATCCATGACGCGTTTCCTCTTGGCACATTTGCTAGTCCTTAGAATTTGGCTAGTCGGGTCTAGCTACTCTCAGTCCACTAAAGCAATGGTTTCCTTAATGTGCTGATTTATTTAATTATTTGATAAAAAAAAATATAATTTTAATAAATGTATGGATGTTTCAATATATTATCTTATACAACTTAAAATACATAATTTACAGACAGAACATTATTTACATGGACTATTTTATACCCACTATGTATGATGACTAAAAAATAAAATTCACACAATTAAAATGAGAAATGATCACTATTTGTACATAAATAATAAGTTTATTAGGAATATGGAAGGTGCATGCAATGTGGTCCACGTGAAAATAATACAAGCAGTGAATACCCATACACATAACAGACAATACAGATAGCCAAAAACTATGTACTACGTATTACATAAACACTAAAGAAACAATGTACCAACTACAATGACATGATAATACTGAACCCACCAGTCACCTACTCAAAACCTGTCTGAAAAATAAACATATAATTTTTCTAACATCAAATTATATTGAAATAAAACTATTTTACGTATTTTATCGCGTTTATTTACTATTTTATTTTCCCGACGTTTCGGCCGCTTTACAGCAACCATGGTCACGGGGGGACTGAGACTTTCTGCGTGGATCGGACCGCAAAAAACAACTAAATATGAGGGTACCCAGTTATTAACTATGACATCAGGACGTCTAACACCTCAGTGACCATGGTTGCTGTAAAGCAGCCGAAACGTCGGGAAAATAAAATAGTAAATAAACGCGATAAAATACGTAAAATAGTTTTATTTCAATGTATAGTATTCGCGTAAATATAAGAAAACATATATTATTTATATCAAATTATATTATTTTCATTTTATTTTTTAATAGAAACTGAGTGACTTCGTATTATTATGTCAATTCAATGACTAAACATACAATTTTCTACAACTACCTAACTACAAACTTTTTACTGAGAATGCACATTCCTAAAATGACTATCCGTATCATGTTGACTACGTTTTTGATAATTTAATTTAAAATTCATGATACATCATCGTTACGACTCTAGCGGCAGAAGGGAGAGACAGGGGTGCACTGTACTGGGTTTAGGCGTTATAAAAGTACACTCCCTTTACTTAAAATTAAGAAATAACTAACTCTAATGCCGTAGACTTACAGGGTGTCCACTTTAAATGTAAAAAAAATAGTGACTTTCCCCAACCACTTTAATAAATTTCCCTGACTACTACTACTATAGCCCTTTTTAGCGTCCCACTGCTGGGCACGGGCCTCCCCTCAAAGCGAGAGGGATTCAGGCCATAGTCCACCACGCTGGCCTGGTGCGGGTTTATAGACTCCACACATCTATCGAGAACTAGTCAAGTTCCCTCAGACGTGCAGGTTTCCTCAAGATGTTTTCCTTCACCGTTTCTTAGCAAGTGATTATCTCAGATGAAAATAAGATTTCGCACAGATAAAGCAGAGGTGCGAGCTGGGGTTTGAACCTGGACACTTTGATTGCAAAACGTGCGTTCGACCACTCGGGCTACCACTGCTTACCTGACCTGACTAATGTTGTTTTTTTTCTTATTTTAAACCATATTACGGTAATAAAATAACATGAAATATATTATATATCGAGTGAATAAAATAAGAGAACATTTGGTAAAAAAACAAGAGTTTACTCTGGGAAATCAATATGATTAAAAAATTATGACTTTTCCTGACTTCCCTGATCACCCTTTGCTACCCTGACTTATCCCTGAATTTCCTTGATTTTCCAGAAAGTGGACACCCTGACTTAGAAACGAGACACCACATAAAACACGCTTGAGCAGACAAACATTAATTCCAATACCTTAGTCATACGGTCAGCTTCAAACAATGGACGCCCACTTGTAACTTGTATGATGTAGATGTTGTCTTACCCTAATACTGTTCGTTGGCAAGTGTGTGTGTGGGTATATACATACTAGAGCGGTGCGAGTGGAGCGGGCTCGTCTCCGGTCCGCCGCGGCCCGCCGCGCCGCGCTGCCAGCCCTCTGTCCCAACACCAATACCGAACCGTTAAGACGACCCTTAACCCACTTTAAATCCTGCACCCTAAGGCGTGCAATTTAACTCGACTTTATACGAAAATGTACTCTGTATCGATATACATAAAGATACATTTTTAGTGGTAAAATGTACGCATCGAAATTCGCTCGCATTAAAGATGAGATTCTGTTGAAAAATGTGCTTCTACTGTGAGTTAATGTGATATTAGCTCGTTATTAGACGCGTGCGTTTTACTTCATTCCATATAGCATACATTGTGACATTTAATCAATTATATTTTCATGCATCTCGTATTAACGGAACTATTATATAAATTTATTTAAGAAATACTGACGAACACAATAACTGCAATGTATGCAATTAATTGGAGAGATGGACTTTATTTTGTTTAATGTATAATGTCGCATTTTTTACTTATTTAATTATATGATACCATTGAAGAGGTCTTCTTCTTCTTCTTTTCGAGTTAATGGTCTACAGGTGGATGTGGTGGTGGAGGTGATATTTAATAAAAACCATTCTACACAATTTAACATTACGAATATATTCGTTAATTTTTGGGGTTCCGTATCCAAAGGGTAAAACGGGAACCCTATTACTAAGACTTCGCTGTCCGTGCGTCCATCTGTCACCAGACTTTTATCTCATGAACCGTGATAGTAAGACAGTTGAAATTTTCACGGATGATGTATTTCTGTTGCCGCTATAACAAAAAATACTAAAAAACGTAATAAAATAAATATTTAAGGGGGCTCCCATACAAAAACCTGTTTTTTTTGCCGTTTTTATAGATAATGGTACGGAACCGTTCGTGCGCAAGTCCGACTCGCACTTGGCCGGTTTTTCAACTAACACAAGCAGCATTGCCATCCTCATGTAACATAAGTAGCATTGTATGTTGGTTTATGCATTTTCTGTCCGACATTTTCACATTTACAGATGTCGATGCCCTTCGTGATAAACTAGAGCAAGGCGACGCGACGACACAAGACGGTGCATAAACTAAAATAACAGTTTTGAGTCATTTGAATAAATGTCTTCAATCTGAATTACCTAAGGTTAATTCTTCAATCTCCAGGCTAAATGCCAAAACGTTTCTGTCAAGTTCTTCGATTATTAATTAAGGCTGCCTACACGTAAAAATCGGCGTCGAATAAAAATTAACAAAACAAATTTAACCGAACTCAAAATTCTGTGTCGTACCCGGTACTCGTTAAAAAACGGACTTCCCAAACACCCTGTATATTTATTTACATTGATGGTAAATATTCGTTTGACCTCTCAAAAGACGTCATCGGTCTGAATGACTTATTCATATCCAAAACGTCGCTTTTCTATCGTCCAAAATTCTGTATATTCCAAATCCGTCCGTAAATTAAATCCGCCATGTTTATTGAATGTTAGGTTTATGTATGTTACATAAAATTGTCTTCGTTTTATTTTTTTGTATCATACCGTGTTATTTCAAATATTATTCTAAAATCATGAATAAAAAACATATCTCCAATATTTTTAGTAAGATGTTATGTTGAAATAAAACTATTTTACGGATTTTATCGCGTTTATTTACTATTTTATTTCAAATATGAGGGTATATCTAAATATGAGGGTACCCAGTTATTAACTATGACATCAGGACGTCTACCACCTCAGTCCCCCCGTGACCACGGTTGCTGTAAAGCAGCCGAAACGTCGGGAAAATAAAATTGTAAATAAACGCGATAAAATCCGTAAAATTGTTTTATTTCAATGTATAGTATTCGCGTAAATATAAGAAAACAATAAAATATGTTATGTATTAACAGTGACATTACAATCACCTCCGTAAATCTACTTTAAGGTAAAAAAAAAAAAAACTGGTTTTAATAAATTCGGGGCTCGATTACGAGAAGTCATTACGCACAGTGCACAGTGTACCTAGTGTCACATGGATTTGGTAAAAAGCCGATATTTTAACAATGTAAACATGACTTTTTTATAAAGATACGTATTTGATATTAAAATATTCCACAAGTGGTAACATAAATAACTATTCCTTAATTTATTATGTATTACTTTTCCTCGTAACCATTATTATTTTTATTATAAACCACCACCTATGTAATTATATAATCGTGTCAATCTTTCACATAATAAAATTGTACATTACACCATTCAAAATAAGGTTGTATTTCAGTTAAATCGTGCATATCTTATCTGACTATAGACTACAGGATGCTGATAATAATGTAACATTTATAGGGAACTACAGATTAGTCATACCGCGGCATAGACACCTTTAATGGTACAACATGTTATATTCTGTCGAGTCATGATAACTTTCCAAAACCAGTTTTGTTAGTGAGGGAACAGTTATAAGAAATATTATTATAATAATACTGTACAATATGAGCGGTGAGCAAATACAATTCCTCTTAAACGAATTTGTTTCCTGATTTATTTAAGCAGATCTGTTATAAATTCCGTAATTTTATGTACAATGGTCACTTATTTTTACAATTAACGCTTTGGTTAACTTCAATAACACAAAAATCAAGAAACGAATTCGTTTTGTAGGATTTGCTCAAAGTGACCATATCAGACACGGATTTTTATTTAAAACTATACGAACGTGCGATATTTGAAACTGTTGAATATTTTTAGTGAAATAAATATCAATGAATCGGCAACGTTATATAAATATATATGTAAACTTTAACAAAATTTCAAATTCTTCGCTCACGAGGACGCCAATTTAACTAAGTACTTGATTTAAAAGTCAATATACATATGTATGAGGACCTAGGAGGAGATAAAATAGAGTTGATAAGGCGATTAATCCAAAAAGATGAAAAATGTCATCTGTGGTGCATGTGTGACGTTCTATGAGCGAACCGGTAACATCAAGTAGATGTATAATCAAAATGTCAGTTTAACCGTAATAATCCTACGTCGCGGTGAATGCCAAAGCGATCCCGTGGCGCCCCGATATAAGCGGAAGATGGTACACCGTCGGTTTTAAGTAAGTATACGGCCTTCTGCCGGGACTCCCACATAACCCTGCTACTTTCCCCCGAGGTGGCAGGGTATCCATAAAGAATTTTCCGCCGTTAAAAATAAAAAAAGGACCATGCTCTGTCAGCCGTATCCTTGGTAAGACGTTTGCACCTCAAGTCATGTGAATTTACTACACATGAATGTTGGGACGTAAACATAAAGATAGACAATTATATCCTTATTTAAACAAATCCATAGATCAGCCAGAAAACATATGTTTCCGCTGTAAAGGTGTAATTTCACGCATTGTAACTGTCAATTTTGTACTGAGTTAACTTTAAAAAAAATTAAGTAATATTAAAAACATTGTTACAAGAGAGTTGATACGGGGTCTGAAACGATTATTGAAAATTCAATTTCCTAATTCTTTATAGAATCAGAATCAGATTTTTTATTCATGTAAACCAATACAGGCACTTATGAATCTTCAATAAATAATAATAATAGTATCTCTACCACCCATTCGGAATGCATTTCCTATGGAGAAGAATGGGCAAGAAACTCCATGGTTGCTTTTTTCTAATAAGGATTTACATTTTTGTATTTTTATAAAACAACAACTCCACCTACAAACGCTCTACAATGTAATTTTTAAGTATTCTACAATGCCACTATAAAAGTGATCTTAAAATAATGGAGGTAAGGATACAATTTTATGTAATTCCTTATTTGCAAAGTTTTATGTCAATGATGACTATAATATGCATGGTGTCAATATTGTCCTAACATAACATGCTCTATGTAAGCAGTGTAATAAAGCCCTGCACACACTGTGGCGTCAAGACTAGCGCGTCCTATTTTTTGCCAATACTAAAACGAACTGAATTGACTCACAGGAAAGCTCATTCTGCATCAAAATTTCATCGACAGCGACGAATTTTAGACACGTGGTCGTGTGGCTTTTCCCATTGTAGTTCGACCTTTATATTTGGGGGTGAAAGGCTGTTTTTGTGCGCCACTTTTGGGCGATATTGACTTATACAGGTTGTATCTAAAAGCTTGTCCAGAAGGGGCGAATTTGCCGCGATTCTCTCGTGCGTATCACGCTCGACCATTGCGCCCAGAAGGAGCTTACCAACGCGCGAGCATTTAAGGACGAATTTGAAAAAAATAAATAAAGTTCGCGCGTTAAACTGGACGCAACAAGGCGTCCCTAGTATCTCGACTCGCGTGAATCACGCGCGAGTCCAGGGTCTGGCGTAGTGCACGCGATTTACGCGCGTATTTCGAATTCACGCGATGCTTGTGGATGCGATGTATTGGTGCCTAGTATCTCACTAACGCGCGAATGAATTCGTGCGAAACGCTTCGCGGGGAATTCGCCCCTTCTGGACAAGGTCATAAGTCCGAAATAATATTGTAGGTGCATATACAGTAGCTCATATGTGGATCCTTACCGAAGACAGATTATACCTAACTATCATAGTTTCTGCAATAAAAACCTTTGAATATTTGTCACAGGTATCATGTTCTGGCCTTTGGGTACATCCATAATCCTATTCAGCAGTGTAAACAACACGTATGAAGATCGGCTACCAATATTCCCAAAACAGAACATAAACATTTTACCTAGGACTAGAGATATTACGAGTTATTGAAATTGTCGACGAAAAAGACTTGGAAAAACATGATTTAAAAACTAATTTTCGTACCATTTTTTTTTTTTTTAATGTACTACGCTGTTGGCCGTGAGTTGGCCTTTACAGCTTCACCGGAGGAGAGGCGAGTGCAGAGTGCGACTCCAACCAAAGCTTTAAGGGCGGAAGAGGAGGGCAACTAGCTCAAGAGCGCCACATGGGGCACGACCTCGGCTTGGGCAGTTGCCGTGAGGGGAGGGGTAATGACTGCGCTCGTAGGTGCAAAGATGCACCTACGAGCAGAAGAGGGGGTTCCTCGACCTCGCCGGCGAGGTCGGTGTCTGTTTGAGGCTGGTGTAGGTGTGTTGGTGACCCTCTCGACGCCCGGTTCGAGGAGGGCGGTGATCGTGTCAGGAGGATCTATCAACACATGCCGCGGACGGCTGACGTTGTGCTGTTGTGTGCGTGGGGTTTGATTCATACCATTCAGTTGTATACCCGATACTGATACAAATGTCAAAGTATTATTTCGGACTTCTGAAACACCGTGTATACATATTTGGAATCAGCTAATTTTTCTGCGTCGTATAAGTATGCTCTCCTGTAGGTAATGTTCAAAAAATGTCACTTAAGTCAAATTGGCTTTCACCCCATATTTGAACAGAATTCGTTTTGGTGTTGGTTTGAATTTACCAGGGTGCGTAAAACGTAAAACTAAACTCGATGTGCGCTAATGGTGGTGTGGTTGATATTGTATGACTTAAACCACAGCCCTATCTATTACTATTTTATATTGAATATTATTTGGTTTCCGGAACAAAACATTTAAGTTAACAAGTTGTATATGAACACATGAGATCACTATAGCAAGATGGGTAAAATAAATACATTGCTCATAAAAAAATTTGAACCATCTGTTAAGACGAATAAAGTTCAAATCACATCAATAATGGGTCTCCTATGCAACTATTAAATACAGGTGTAATTCGAAGAACTTGGACAATAAAAGAATTGCCGAACGATTGACAAGCGGTATTTGACGGTTTAACATCGCTGCTATCCATGGGGATATTATAACGGAGATGACATATGGAGCTCGCACTGCGGTAAATTTGTCTGGTTTATCTGACTCCGCCATTGGCCGTATCTTACAGGTACATGAGGTAACAACAATGGCGGAAATAATTACCGCAGAGCCATATATGAAGAGTAGAGTCATTTTGGGTAATCTAGTTACTCGATGCTGCTATCATACAGCCTGCGGGGCAATTCTCGCGAGATCGATATCATCTCTAATTCGACAATGTCGAAAAGATACGACCAATCTGACGTTTTGTTTCGACATATGTCGAATTAGAGATGATGTCGATCATGCGAAAATTGGGTCCCTGGCGACCGGTACATAGACCATTACACCACTCCAATGTCTTCTTCGCACTGTGGCGTCAAGACACGCCCGTACAAAATGTTTGCCAATACCAAAACGAACTCTGTATCAATACGCATAAAGATTGAATTCCCGAGTTAAAAACCACGCAACAAAATTCGTTGAACAATGAACTTTTTCCACGAGTCAGTACGGTCCGTTTTAGTGTTGGCGAGAAATGGCCCCGGCATTGATACTGACCGACTATGTTCTCCGGTTGGTGGCAGCAGCAGACGCCGCCGAGGAAGAGGCCGGTGAAGATGAGGAAGACGATGGCCATGATGACGGCGTACCCGTCCGCGCCCAGCAGCGTGAAGGGCGCGCCCGCCGGCGGCCGCGGGGCCGGCGCCGGGCACGCCGCCGCGCAGTCCAGGCACGAGCAGCCCGGCGAGCCCTGCGCGCCCATACACCCTCATCATCACGCCCGCATTCCCCGAAACGGTAGGTGCAGTGCGCCCACACTTCGCCGATGTATTTCGGTCCCATTGTAATAGGGGCGAGACTATTGCCATTATACCGGGCACATTCCCTCTCGATACGAAGGAAATTAGGTTTCCGCACGATGTTTTCCTTCACCATTTCATAACAAGTGATTTAATGAGATTCGCACATAAACCCAGAGGTGTGAGCAAGGGTTTGAACCTGCACACTATGATTACAAGGCGTACGTTCGACCACTCGGTTACTCTATTCAAATATTTTCACACTTCTGACATATATGTTTTAGTCACTGCCCCTTAAACTACTAACTACTGTAGCTCTTTTAACGGCTGGGCACGTGCCTCCCCTCAATGCGAGGGGGATTCGAGTATAGCTCGAACCACCACCACTCTGGCCCATCGAGAATTAACCAAGTTCCCTCAGACGTGCAGGTTCCCTCACGATGTTTACCTTCACCGTTTCTTAGCAAGTGATAATGTTGGAAGAAAACGAGATTCGCACATAGAAGGGGCGAACCCAGAAATGAAAGCCGGCATTGGAACTTGCACACTTTGATTGCAAGGTGTGCGTTCGACCACTCGGCTACCAACCACTGGGGCATACGAAGTGAAGAAAGCTTACGTTCGAGCCGACGTTGCAGGGCCTCGTCAGTGGGTCGTAGGGCTGGAGGCCGCGCGCCGGGTCGGCCGTGCTCACGTAGTTGATCTGGAAAGGCACTTGTGCGACGTTCGCGTCGCCGATCGCCCCGAAGAACCTTTCAGGAGTACAGTACTGAGACCCGTACTCGCCGCACATCAAATCGAACGCCAAACGGTTCGACGACGGCATTTGAACCTGCAGAACATTAGCATTCTAAACACACTGGGGACGAAGATGTCACATTTTTTTAAAATGCATTCTTTGTCAATACACATAAAGATTGGATTTCTGTGGCATAAGACACGCGACCTAGAGAAACAAAAAATAGCTCGCGTTGTCGATGAAATATCATTGAAAAATGTGCTTTTGTTATAAGATGATACAGTTCACTTTTGTATTGACAAAAATGTATGATGATAAATGATTCTAAAGTTACACTTGTGGCCAAAGCGGCACTTATTGCGATTAAATCGGCAACGTTTCCAAAGGAAAATCACTCGTATCAATATATCAATTCATTCTGCATTATATTACCTGAGCGCAAGAGTTGAATGTGGATCCCATGTAGTTGGCGCTAAGGTGGTATGTCACTGACGTGACACGTTGCATCGTTTCTGCAATATAAAGGGCTTTAATGTATTCTATAAAAACGTAGGATTTTGACCTAAATGTCGTCCACAGACGGTTGTGTTCCACGCACGACAGAGTATGCAAAAGAGTACTGAAATGTATATATTTCAGGCGGATATTGATCACAATTATCGTCATAATTTGGGCCATAGTCCACCACACTGGCCCAGTTCGAGTTGGTGAACTTCACACGCCTTACTATAGGCATGCACGTTTCGTGACGATGTTTTCCTTCACCGTTCAGCAAGTCGTAATCATTATTGAAAATTACATTCGCACAGGAAAATCTCGGAGATGCGGGCCAGGGATTTGAACTTGCACGCTTTACGTTCGAGGTGGGCGTACTAGCAACTAGGCAACCACTGCTGTTACACTAATTTAAAAAAAATAATTAAACGGTGTCGTGGGACACCAGGTAGGAACGAAGTTCCTTCGGCTAATGTAGAATCGACACAAATTTGCAAAAAAAGATCGTACTTTATTTTGTTAATGAGAGGTTTATATTCGTGTATAGACTTGTGAAAGCAAAATAACATGAAATCTAAAAAATCAAAAAAGGTCCATAACGACCCGGAGTTCTATGTATTTTAATAGTTCAACGACTGTCCCACAGATGGCAGTATACTCAATGTATTTAATATGTGAGTATTATTATTAGTATATAAAATAAAAACTATAGCAAAACCTAAAAAAAAAACAACAAAATATAAAAGTAATAAAATAAAAAAAGTAATAAAATAAAAAAACATCGTAATTCAAATTATCAACTAAAGTCGTCTCATTTAACGGTTTGATTCCACGCACTTTTTCTTACGGTTTTACTATCACATTTTTTTCAGTTCGGTCGCGTAGCAAAATCCCTATCCCCTCCAAGCCTGCCGTAAGGAACTTCGTTCCAAAAACGTACGGATCGAATCGAGAACTTCATCCTATATTGTTTTCTTAAATTTACGCGAATACTACACATTGAAATAAAACTATTTGACGGATTCTATCGCAATTATTAACTTCATCCTTTTTGAAGTCGGTCAAAAAGTGTTATTCATTAATGTTAAGTGAGACCTGCAAGCTTTGTAATAAATTGTAAGGGACATACTGGAAAAAAATATTAGAGTATAGTAGATAGTATGGCTTGACTAGATTAAAGCCGCACGCTGGGGCGTCAAGACACGCGCGACATAATTATTGACAATATAAAACCGAGCTGTATTGACTCAAAAACAAGTCTCATTCTTCAAAGAAAAGTTATAGACAACGTGAGCGAAATTCAACGCGTGGGCGCAATATCTTTTACTACTACTACAGCCCTTTTAACGTCCCACTGCTGGGCACGGGCCTCCCCTCAATGCGAGGGGGATTCAGGCCATTGTCCACCACGCTGGCCCAGTGTGGGTTGGCAGACTTCACACATCTATCGAGAACTAGTCAAGTTCCCTCAGACGTGCAGGTTTCCTCACGATGTTTTCCTTCACCGGTTCATAGCAAGTGATAATCTCGGATGAAAATGAGATTCGCACATAAATCCCAGAGGTGAGAGATAGGGTTTGAACCTGCACACTTTGATTACAAGGCGTGCGTTCGACCACTCGGCTACCACTGCTAATACTTTACTACAGAAATTCAATCTTTATGTATATTAAGAGAGAGTTTGTTTTGATATTGGCACAAAACTCGTGCTTCTTAACGCCGCCCCAGTGTATGTGGGATTGTACATTGCTAATAGGTTTCATTATTAACTAGCTGGGCCCGCGACTTCGCCCACGTGGACTTAGGGAAATTAACCGGAAATAATGGTTTTATGTTCATCCCGCTCAAGCCTAATGTTTTTTCTAAAATAAAAGTTACGCCTTGGAACATCAGCTATCTGCCAGTGAAAGTCCCGTCGAAATCTGTTCAGCCGTTTGGAAGTTTACCCAAAACAAATAGACAGACAGACAATTTTTTTTTAAATTGCATTTTCGTTGTAGGTATCGTGTATACTTTCATATGCAATTATTAAAATAATGTTATTTTGATATGACAAATAGACACATAAATTTTATTTATTTGTATGGATAGCCGACAGACCATTGAACTTCTCCAGCACGGGGTCGAGGAAGTCACTCTGGTGCGGCGAGCACATCATCCCGCAGACCTGCTGCAGGAAGTTCTCCAAGCACGTGGGACACCTGCCCAGGAGGCTCTCCATCAGCGGCATGTTCTTGTTGAAATTGTCGATCTGCTCGTGGTTGCAGCACGACACGCCGCCCTTGACGATATCGGGACAGTACTTCTCGAGTATCGCCTGTAACAAGGAATTGACGTAAGTAACCATGTAAGAATTTATTTATTTCCCCGTGCGTCAAGACAAGACTTCTAGCCACGAATTCTAGCTACTCGTTGCTCTCTCTTTCGTAATTCAATAAAAAGAGTCAAAATTGAAGAACACTTATTTGCGTAGTGTCTGTTATCTCAGACACGATTGGTAAGTTCTACCAAAACAATATCAGTGGTTGTAGCATAAGCGCCAAGACTAGACTTACATTACGGAATATGTTGATCTTGTCTCTTTCTGTTGTATTGAATAAAATAGAGAGCGAGCGAACCTGAGGCATAGTTCTAGTCTTGACATGCCTGCTAACGTCAGTGCCCATTCGTAAGTATTAATCAATATCTAAACTGTGACTTCTACAGCATATGTTTGTAATGAGTCATACAACTTAAGATTCCTCAGTTATCGCTCAAGTGATTATAGCGTCAAAGGAACGCCCTTGTTTTGGATCGCTAATGTTCGGTAGTTGAACTCAGGGTTATCGTTATATTGTGAATCACATCGAATGTTATTTGGGAAATCACCATTATATCTAACGACTGATTAAATCTGGAATTGTCTGTTCTGCAGTGTCAGTACGCCTGCCAAGATGTTTTCTCACGAGTCCCAAAAACATCTTGTCAACTTGCGTTCCCGTATCTTATTTGCTAACATGGCTTCCAAGATGTTTAAAATTAGACAGCTGGCTAAAATTTTCTCACATTTTAAGATCGTTAGTTCATTCATTCATTGAAATGACAAATAGAGTGAGACGGAGCTTTACGTAGAAATAAGATGGCGCATACACATCATAGAATATATTAGATTGTTTATGCACAGATAAAAAATATATTTGTGCATTGCTTTTTTTTATTATGCCGGAAGCTAACGTATTATCATTTGGTCGGTGATATTATGGTTAAAAAATATTTCTTGGGCACTATACTATGTTTATTTGCAAATTGAAATAACTTTACATTGTAAAACGGCAAAAAGCACGCAAAGTATGATGCCAAACAAAACCTAACCTCTAATCTACAGATTTTTTGTATAATATGGATTTTAAATCATGTAGAAAAGGATTATGGGGATTTTCGGAAGAAAATGAAACAGATAGAAATATCTCAACACTTTTTTGTTGTTGTTTGTCGAACACGAAAATAAATTTACGTGTTCGTTTTCGGAAGAATTTTGCATGTAGTCCGCTGGATATTGGCGAAGAATGGAGTAAATTAGTATTATTCGTATTAATAGTGTATAAAATGCTATATTTATGTACTTCTTACAGCCTAATTATTTTCTCATCACCGGCCTTCGATCGTGACAAATTTCTTTACGTTGACCTGTCAAATTCGTGTCTCTATGGTACATTTTGGTAACCCATGCTAGCACTTAAGAGAAAACATCTTATCCATACGTCAACTGCGTTGTATTTAACTGTCAAACCAATTTTATATTTTTATCCAGCACGCCATGCTAGCTAATAAGACGTAACGATTTTGCCACAAAAATGACGTCACGATCCGTGAGAAAATGTCTTATCTTGGCAGGCGTACTGAGACCGCTGTCTGTTCCAACGAGAATGAGGTTATGTACTTACTACAAGAACTGTATCAGAATCATTAGCAGACTTCCTCACTATAGGAGGTTCGCTTGTTAGCTGCAAAATACTATTTCTAGCGCATCGAATCGTGACACTATCATAATAATATTATGTATGGATCGTGTACTTAGATCACAACCATTACATAACGTCATCCAGTAACGTGCCTGCTTAATAATGATGGCTAACTATTACATACAACACTCTTGGTGAACTCTAGTAGACACCTTGTCACATACGATGATCAAGTTACGGTTTCCAAACCTCCAAAGAATTGTTTGAAAGCTTAAAAAACATTTAAAAAGCCAAGCTTCACTTTCCAATGTAAGCCTTTCTGCTGGGTCACGGCCAAATTTCAGTTGTGAGATCACGGATATGCCTCGATGTACGGCACATAAAAGAGTTTTGTACAAATTCCTAGTGACTACAGCAAAGATGATAATCATTACGCCGAAATATAAAGGAACAACAAAGGAAAGGCACGTGATCTACTTATCAACAGCTTAAGTCATATTAGCAAACGGTTTGGAGAAACGTGCTTGTTATCATAGTATTTATAGATCGCTCTAGCCAACAAAAGACGCTCTGACGTTGGCTGCTAATGATACTCAATAAGCATAACAGCAGCCTCAGCATGACGGCGTAGCGATAAGTTCTATCTCATACAACTGTCAGACTTGTCAAGCAAATGACGTCGCATTGAGCTATTTCTAGTCAACCAAGCTCAACGTTAAAGTTGGATAAGATAAAACTTATGTCTACGCGGTCATGCTGAGTAAGCAGGAAATCTACCAAAAACACCATAATAAAGACAAGATCAGGATAGAACAATATAATTCTATTTTGCAAAATCGTGCAGTATTTCAAAAAGAAACCAACACCAGTCGCAACATTAGTTAGGATCGATTTGAACAGCAGCACTAATTTGAGTCAGTGGTGTTTTCAGGAGTACATGACGAATCGAACTCGTTACTGGGGGGTATATGCCGCGAGAGGCGGGTACAGGACGTCCGAAAATAATCGAGTAAACATCGCTGTATCGACAAACAAATCTACAAGTAGCGGGCACGTGACTTAGCGGCACGTGACCAGCCTGACTCAAACGCATATGAACTTACGTTATGTTTTGGACGATTTAATTGTGATTCATAAAGCTTATGAGAAGCTAATCGCAGAACTCACTGTAAGCAAAAAACAGTTCTGAACGACACGTCTAGTGGGAACATGAAGACCTCAGCCCATGACATATGTAGGATGTTGATGAATGAATAAGTGCCTATGTCTGTATAGTCCAATCGCTACTCTTACCAGCTCTGTCATAGCTTGACTTTTGATCTTCCAAGGTCTTATATTTTAGGTAGCCAAATTTATTATTACTACTACTTTTATTCTCAAACAGATATTCAAAGAGGTTGTAGCCATTAAAACTAATGGTAATAGTACGTCCAATTACTATTTCTTTTGATGAGTCACATAGAAAATTATGAGCCTAGCATTATTACTAGAGATGATACAAAACAAAATTAAAAGCAGTGTTGGCCTAGTTGGTAGAACGACCGCCTTAAACGCAAGGGATGCAAGTTCAAATCCCGGCCACATACCTCTGGGATTTTCAGATTTCATGTGCGAATGTAATTTTCAAGACTTTGCTGGACGTTAAAGGCAAACATCGTGAGGAAACCTGCACGTCTATACATAGAATCGCGTGTGAAGTTCACCAACCCGCACTAAGCCAGCGTGGTGAACTATGACCCATATGGAATGTACCCGGAACATTGGCCGTAGGTTCACAAAATGTAAAAGGGGTTTTACATTGGGACCAAAATACATGGATGAAGTGTACACTACAGGGCACGTCTGCCTACCCCTTCGGGTTATACATGTGTGATGATGACGTATTAAATTAACAATTTCCATTCGGTTAGATTTCGGTGTTATCATATGCAGGTGAGAATGATGTCAGCGCTGTTCAATGCGATACATTATCACTTCATCATCGCGTGAGATATAATAAATATCTATTTGTAAGACGTATGACGAGACACAGTAGGTATATTTTTATCATTAGTAAACAAACATATTTGTTAGAAACATGGTAGGTAATGAGTGTTTATGAGAAACTGTTTATCGGTTTATTAACATCCTACTTGTTTTCAATCAGAATTCATAGTAACCTGTAGTGTAGATTATTATGTATAGGGAAATCGACGATGACCGAGCACTTGGGAGTGCTCCGTGTAACGTCATACGTATTGCAAGACTGGTTTTTCTAAACACCGAATGGGTAAATGATAAAAATGTGATCGCCAAAACGCTAGTGCATAGGACAAAACTAAGGTATCGATGTTCATTAGCAACGATCTCAAGTTCGACACTCAGATACCTATGGATTTCGACAAGAAGATAAAGTTTAAGAATACCAAAATAGTGGAGGCTGAGTCTTTTGAGCTTAGCTGATACTTATCCGTGTGTTTGTTTCTCAATTCATAACTAAATTTCTATATATACGGGTTAATATATAATCTCTACTATAATGTTTTTCAAACGCCATGCTAATGCTATGGGTACCGGTTATACAAACATTATTGAAGCGTTTCCATAAAACACAAGGCCATGTTGGCCATGGGCCAGCGGGGCCGCAACTCCGATAACCTAGACACACGCTCACGGTCGCGGGCTGAAACTCAAAACCCATTAAAATGGTTCATAGAGACGGTGAATCGATTTCAGCAGACGGGAGCGTTATTAATGTATACAGCTCACGGAAGGTAAAACCTGAACGTAATCATTAACATATAACATCGTCCAAGTTACATTATACTTATCACGCCAGTATTCCCCGAGGGGTAGGCAGTGGTGCACTGAAGTACACTCAAACTTTGTTGATGTATTGTGGCCTATTGCCATTATACCGGCACATTCCAGCTCAATGCGAGGGAAATTTAGGCAATAGTTCTCAAAAAAAATCATTCTTCAACGAAATCATATTGACAGCGAGTGAATTATGACGCGTACAGTCTACGCAGACATTTACATGATCGTTATGTTTGACATTGACAGCATTATTTACAAGTAATTTATCATCGAGATAATGAACAATTTAGTGTTATCAAAAATCCATCAAAATTCAAACTACCCTGAGAATGTATTTATTTAAATCACCCGGTAATCATAATTATCTAAGCCACGATCAAAGGACGGACGTTCAAATTATTTATTATTTGATATGAGCTATTAATGCAGTCGGTTTTGTATGGCATCGTCGATTAAAAGTGACATCGCAATCAAGCCCGGAAATAATAGCGAAATAATCGCGAGTAACACTTTGAAAGTTGGAAGCGACGAGAATCGTTTTGATTTAACATTACTTTGACCTTGTCTTATTATTATCAATGCTATGACTGCATTGATAATAATACCGCGGAGTTACCGCGAGAAAAAGAAGACCCGTTTGTTCCGTAAATACCACGTAGACAAAATCGCGTGCGCAGCTAGTTTCTGTATAAAACTAAATGAAAATGCGAATTTGACAGATTACTAAGTACTAACATTTGGTACAACCAAATTGTGGAATGAACTTCCTGCAGCGGTGTTCCCGGACCAATGCGACAAAGGTATCTTCAAGAAACGAGCCTACTCATTCCTTAAAGGCCGGCAACGCACTTGCGATGCCCCTGGTGTTGCAGGTGTCCATGGACGGCGTTGATCACTTACCATCAGGTGAAACGTCTGCTCGTTTGCCTACCTATCTCATAAAAAAAAACAAGACGGATTTAATTTGTCGCATAACGAAAATAGGGCACACATCATTATTTTAAACAAATACTACTGTTTTTATAACCTTCCTCAAACAATTTAACATAGGTAAATAATCTCTATTAATAATAATTACACACAAAATAAGGAAAATAAAATAAGGTCTCGTCACTACGGGAAACTAAATAACACACCGAATTGATAACAGAAAATAATTGTCTACAAACAGTTTTAACTTTTAAAGCCGCGATATAAGGTGCATATTGGCACGAGTTATATAAAAACAACATACTGGCAACATGCCCAGTTGGAGCGTGTGAATTCAAGATCAAAACACCGGTGATATACAAACTGTAGCGACCCCTATTTATTATTTTGTTACAAGCATAACAACTTCATTCCATTAAAAGATGGCGCTGAATACTACGCCGTTCGCAATGGACTATTCCACATACAATCCTGGATCGCGATAAGAGTTTACGACCAACATTAATATATATGTTACGGCTAAAACCCGAAGTGCGGCTACACCTAGTTTTAACCGGTTAGAACTAGGTGTAGTCACTTACTCTTGGTTAAATCTAGTACGAGCCGATTGATTTCGGGTAAAACTAGGTCTATCCTTCATCATGCCGGCTACAACTAGGTCCAGCCATTCCCTGTTGGATAAAACTAGGTCTATCCGATATCATTCCGGCTAGAACTAGGTCCAGACAATCCCTGTTGGATAAAACTAGATGCAAACAAGTAACAGGCGCCTGGCTCACAGTCGCGCGCCCCTGCCGCCCGCCACCCGTACACCCGCGTTTGCCTTTGCGCTTTGAGTTTGTGCCGTTTGTGCCGTTGTACAAAACAGACGTACTTTCTTGTTTTTGCGCACTTATACAATCGAATTCAAAACGGCTGTGAATGAAGACCTACTGACTATGAAGTCATACTACTACTACTGACGATTGTATAAGTGCGCAAACACAAGAAAGTACGTCTGTTTTGTACAACGGCACAAACGGCACAAACTCAAAGCGCAAAGGCAAACGCGGGTGTACGGGTGGCGGGCGGCAGGGGCGCGCGACTGTGAGCCAGGCGCCTGTTACTTGTTTGCATCTAGTTTTATCCAACAGGGATTGTCTGGACCTAGTTCTAGCCGGAATGATATCGGATAGACCTAGTTTTATCCAACAGGGAATGGCTGGACCTAGTTGTAGCCGGCATGATGAAGGATAGACCTAGTTTTACCCGAAATCAATCGGCTCGTACTAGATTTAACCAAGAGTAAGTGACTACACCTAGTTCTAACCGGTTAAAACTAGGTGTAGCCGCACTTCCGGTTTTAGCCGTAACATATATACAAGACCGCGACAAACAACAACAACGATTAATGCCGGAGGTGTACCACTCGCCAATAAGAAAAATACCCTTCCCGCTAAACAAACTAAACAGAATATAGTGTCAACACTCGTGATCAATTAAAAGTTACGTCAGCCATGTTACTTTCTGCAACGTTGAATGAAATTCCATTTTATTCAGCTGACTAGTCAGCCGTGTTCGACCGACACGTTCCGTTGTCAAACCGCTTTCCATTCCGCATAATTGTAATAATGACGTCACTGAGAAAATATTTCTGTCAAATAATTAAATACACGATGACGTGCGCATGCTATTTTTAGAATGTTCCATATGTAACGGAGGCTGTGGCGGACTCTTATACCTAACCACCAATTCTTATAGTATTATTGTTTTAATATTAATCGTCTAGTTTTGACAGAATTTAAAGAACAGTAAATAAGAACAATAAAGAAGCCCAAGCTAACAAAGAGACGACCCAGGACCGAGCTACCTGGAGACGCATGACACGGAGGGCCGACCCCAAATAAAATGGGCAAGGGCCAGGCAAAAGAAGAAGAGTTTTGACAGATTTTGTACAAAGTAACGTGGCAGTTTCTCTGGAATCTGGAACTCTGTAAATACCATTTCCTATTGTTTTAGTTTATATCTTAATAAACATCAGAACCGATAATAGAACGCAGTTCGCCTGTTATCTTATCGATAGATTATAACTATTTTACCCAAGCGATAACGTACTTTATAGTGTAGGTTCATTACATTACTAGCCCATAAGACTGCCTTAGTATTATGGCAACAATCACCCGTTTCTCTATGCATGCTCTAGAGATTGTCTTTCCGTCAAAGATATCTGTCTTCTCGGTGGAAACCTACACAAAGCGATGACGCATTAGAGGGCGGTGGCCTTTGCCAGACTAAATAAAAACAGTACGCTATGCAAAAAGAAACTTCGGCTGTTTGTATAATATTCTTTCTAAACCCTTCACACAACTACATTCCTTAACAGTCTATGCAGACTGATGCCCCGCGCACACTTGGGCGTCAAAAGTAGAGCGTCAGATTATTTGCCAATACCAAAACGGAACTCTGTGTCAATTTTCATAAACATCGAATTTCTGTAGTCACGCCCCCACTTAACGAATTAACCTTTTCTATGAGTCGATACAGTGCATTATGGTGTTGGTTGGCAAAAAATCCAACGCGCTCGTTTTGACGCCCCAGTCTGCTTTATAACTTTATATAGTTGTGAGAACAAAAGAACAGCAAAGAAATTACTTAAAATTGTATTTTTTTAACATCATTATTGTATTCACGGCCATCGCACTTAACGAACACTCGCATTTGTTTTTGATAAGAGTCACAGCAAACAAAATGACGTCAAATAATATACATGCATTACTCAGCGTGTCATTATCGCTTGGATTCTGAATGCTTGTGTCATTACGAAGATCTATTGTCCAAATTTTCTTTAGTATATGACAAGCAATTCCTAAAACTTACATAGCACATTGCCTAGATGTAATAACTTTCACCGCATTAGGCTTTTTCCCCGGGACTTCCCCGGTATTTTCAATCGAGACCGCTGTCGATCATGGCTTACAGGAGGAACAGTAGTGGTAAACTGTGATGGGCTTAGTCCAATAAAACAAAACAAAAATCCACCGCAATACTGATGAGAGTCGAGGTAAAAGGGATTTTACCTACTGGTGTTAAGATCCAAACTAAGTCAATTTCCTAAATCCCACTCTTAATAAGAGGTTTAACCCCTAATAAGAAACAGGTGATAGTAAATAGATATGTTGATAGATACAAGTCATATGCAAATCAATTCTCGATGATAACCAGTCATCGCATACCTAAACGGTTAATAATGAAGAAGCCTACACTACATCGGCGCGTGGGCAACCCTGGCATACCACAATAAAGCTGATAACTACAATGTTTCACAATTGTTATAACACTAACAATTAAGACGATATCTTTTGGTTGATAGCCCCTATGACCCTAAGCGAGTTGACTTTGAACAGGATTCAGAAAATTAGGGACTGTTCAATAATATTCTAGCCAGCGAGTTATTATATCAAAGAGCAAGCTTTTCCTAATATTTGACAGTTTTATATATCCAATTCTGTGTGTCTTTGACGTTTGCGAACGTCAGATAAATCTATGCTAAGTCGTATAAGACTAGATAGCCATCAATTAACCCTTTTAAGTCAAATTCTTTTTTTGATTTGATTGATTCGTAGTTAAGATACCTTGTTGTTCCCGAAAAACGGCAATATTGGACCCATCGATGCTTACTCTTATGGACAAGCTCCCGTACGTTAAAGTTCCGCATACACCCATTCATAAAATTGGACACTGTACCTATTCTTATATCTTTGAAGACAAGTGCGAAAATGGCTTGTATTCTTGCACAGACGTCATAACTAATGCAGATATTATTGTTAGAATGTTCAGGTCAAGTTCCGGCTGGAAACTAGGACTTTCGTGACGTCACGGTAACATGCACACGCTAAATATAGCGCCGAGAACAAAACCACCCGATGACCCAGTTCAGGCACATACCCTTGAGGGAGTAATAAAATTCGAATAACTCCTAATATATTAGATTAACGAGAGAAGGCTTTATGCCAAGCAGTAGGAATTACACCTTGAAGATACTTTGTATGAAAATGTACTCTGTGCCAATATAATGTCTGTAGCAAAAGTCACGCGGCTAATTTCACTCGCTTCACTCGCTTCACCGATGACGTGTCGTTGTAAAAACCGGCCAAGTGCGAGTCGGACTCGCGCACGAAGGGTTCCGTACCATTATCTTTAAAATCGGCAAAAAAATCACGTTTGTTGTATGGGAGCCCCCTTAAATATTTATTTTATTCTGTTTTTTAGTATTTGTTGTTATAGCGGCAACAGAAATACATCATCTGTGAAAATTTCAACTCTCTAACTATCACGGTTCATGAGATACAGCCTGGTGACAGACGGACGGACGGACGGACGGACAGAGAAGTCTTAGTAATAGGGTTCCCGTTTTACCCTTTGGGTACGGAACCCTAAAAATGTGCTTTATCCGTGAGTTAATACAGTTCGTTTTAGGGTTGGAACAAAAAAAACGTGGCCACTTGAGAAGGACTTTAAGCAGTTACATTACTTATATTGGAACAGTTCAGAAGAAAACATTCGAGCATTCTGAAGAACCTTATGTAACAGCTAAAAAACTTAAGAGTATATCTTTTTTAGGGTTCCGTACGTAACACGAGACCCTATTACTAAGACCCCGCTCTCCGTCGTCTGTCTGTCCGTCTGTCACCCGGCTGTATCTCATGAACCGTGATGGTTAGACAGTTTAAATTTTCACAGAAGATGTATTTCTGTTGCCGCTATAACAACAAATACTAAAACACAGAATAAAATTCATTTTTAGGGGGGCTCCCATGAAACAAAAGTGATTTTTTTGCCGTTTTTATAAATAATGGTACGGAACCCTACGTGCACGAATCAGATTCGCACTTGGCCGTTTTTTAACGAATATAGAAAACTGAAGCGAGAATCACAAAGACAAACAACACATCATCATCACGCCTGTATTCCCCGAAGGGGTAGGCAGAGGTGCACTGTAGTGCGCCCACACTTCGCCGATGTATTTTGGTCCCAATGTAATAGGGGGCGAGCCTATTGCCATTATACTGGGCACATTCCCCCTCAATACGAGGGATATTTTGGGCCATAGTCCACCACGCTGGCCCAGTGCGGGTTGGTGAACTTCACACGTGCAGGTTTCCTCACGATGTTTTCCTTCACCGTTTCATAGCAAGTGGTAATCTCGGATGCAAATGAGATTCGCACATAAACCCAGAGGTGCGAGCCGGGGTTTGAACCTGCACACTTTGATTTGCAAGGCGTGCGTTCGACCACTCGGCTACCACTGTCCCCACACAAACAAATGTCTATCATATTAATCGTATTAGAACCAGCTAGAAAACGTATAAGCATGAATTGTTTTTGCGCTAGAAACATTATGTTAATTTTGTGTTATTATTAACTACAAGGCACTTCCTACTTTACACGTAGCAACTGGTATCTGTACATCATAATAAATTAAGCTAAAGTCAACTGTGGTAACCGAGTGGTCAGACGCACGCTTTGCAAAGTGTGCACGTAATCTTTAAATTTTAATAACCCCTCGTATAAGCTATACTTAGTTTGGGATCATACGATGAGTATATATGTGTTGTCTGACGATTTTTATAATATATTTTATTACTCTTTTTGAGCGACCGAAATGAACGTCATACATACGTACATTTGCATAAAGGTATGTCAGTGACAAAATATTGTGTACTTAATAAAAACATAGAGTATCTAGAGTACCCATAACGACTCCACTCTTCGTATAAGCTCTGCGGCGATTGCTCCGCCATTGTTGTTATGGCAACTATATGGGAAATGCCATCTCCGCAGCGCGAACTCGAAATGCCATCTCCGTTTTATTATCTCCATGAATAAAAAGCACATAACAGTGAATAAAAACATTGCCGTTTGCTTTTTAAAACACCCATTTAGAACTTCACTCACCGTCCGCGTCCCCTCTACGGGCATGGAGAGCAATCAATTATAATCATTTACCCATCCTTGTCTATAGCATTGGGAACGTTTTAAAAACATCACTCACCCTCCCCTTCTCCTCGATTGGTAGTGCTGTTCCATTGTAGTAGCAGTTGGTGGGCTTATCTGGATTGACGACACACGTACCGTACCAAACGCAGTGACCTTCCGCAGAGACCGCCGGTATCTGCAACAAAATACAAAACAAGTTTTAATTACCTTACCATCAAGATTTCTTTTGCAGAGGCAAATTTAGCTTAATTTATGTACAGACAAAGATTCAAATTCAAAATTGTTTATTTAATTTTACTGCGGACCCAAACTAAGGCGTGAACCTGTTCTATGGGAGCCAGGAAAACGATTAAACATGAAAAAACTTAGTAAAAAATAATAAAACTTAATGATGATTAAAGCGCCGCGTAAACAGAGGCGTCAATGTGCATAAAGATTGAATTACTGTGGTTGAAGCCGCACCACGCATCGAAATTCGCTAGCGCTGTCGGTGTTATTTCATTGTAAAATGAGCCTTATCCATAAGCAAATACAGTTCGTTTTGGTATTGGCAAAAATTTTGACGTGCGACCGGAAGACCTAACGGTTTAGTTAGAAGATTTCTTTTGAAAAAGCAAATTTAGCTTCATTTTCAAAGTACCGACAAACGCTTTTGTGTACTTATTGTGAAAGACATAATTATTTATTCTAGCACTTAAAAATATTCAAATATGATAGTTTCCTATTTCTATTTGCTCGTATGACATAGTTGCTAACTTTGGTTTCGGATTTCTTAATAGCGTAAACATTTTGGTGTAATATAAATCGCGTGTGGATTACCAAAGCACCAGGAAAGCAATTTACAGCATAGTTACTGCAGCAAAATGATCCTATATGGGTTCAAGACTTGAGTCTTTTGCAATGAATTTCAACTTGATACCCCCACGCGTAGAAACAGGGTCTTGACAGACAAACGGACCACAAAGTGATCCTATAAGGGTTCCCGTTTAGGTACGGAACCCTAAAAATGGGTACCTACCTTATTCGATGGTATTATGGAAATATTATACTTTGTAGTTTTTTTATTTTTTTATTATTATTAAAGAGGCTTTGGCTAATTTTTGTTTTTTTTTTTTATAGATTTTTATTAATTGTAATAGGTATATTATTGAAACAGGAAAAAATGTTGCCTTAATTACTTCTTGTAACAATATCTCTCTGCCAGGAAAAGTCCCGTCAAAATAAGTACAGTCGTTTGGGAGTTTACCTCAAACAGACAACAATGTTTAAATCGTGTTTTCGTTAAATATAGCCACAGACCACATACATATCTGGTATATACTTTCATACGCATTTACCTGGTAAAACGCTGTTATTTTGACATAATTTGTATAGATGCCTACTAGATGGTATCTGAAGGCGGAAACAAATTAACGTTCAGTTTTCAAGTAAGACCTATGACCGGGGCCTTGGATCAGCTTCTTAATTGAGTTATACCGGTCAAAAATGACTACGCTGCTGTTTTATAAACAACAGCGGCTTCAGCACGTCAGTCTGCCAAGATGAGAGATTTTCTCGCGGATCGTGACGTAATTTTTGTGATAAAAAATATTACATCGGTTTGACAACAAAGTGGCCTAAGTTACTCCCTAGAACAGGGCTGTCCAAACTACATACCTTCGCGGGCCAATTAATCTTACTACAAAAGCTGGCGGGCCGCAGAAAAAAATATTTTCAGGTTTCAAGTAAAAAAAATGCATTTCTTTTTACGTTTATTGGTTCTTCATTAATTTATCTTTAACAATCATAATATGGATATCAACGTCAACATTAATTGTTGCCAGACGCATTGCATGAAGAAGTGACTTATCTGACAGTGAAAATCTATACTTAGGTAGATTTTATAAAGTTCATTGTTGAATACGCACTTTCACATAAATAAATAAGTGCTGCCCATCATCGATCCCATTTTCAAGCCAAAATTTGTTAGTTTGGGGAAACGATCGCTAAGGATCTTAAAAAAATCCATTCCAGTTTCTGTAAAAAACTATTTTTTGATTAAAACATGCGTCGAGGGCTACATGTAAAAAGCCGCGGGCTGCATGTAAAAAGCCGCGGGCCGCATGCGGCCCGCGGGCCGTTGTTTAGTCAGCCCTGCCCTAGAACATCAGCTATCTACCACAGAACAGAGACAGTCAAAAATAAAAAAAATGCATTGTCTTTATAGGTATCGTATATACTTTAATGTGCATTTAGAAAAAAGCTGCTATTTCGATATTACACACAGACAATTAAATTTTATTTATTTGTATGAGTAGCTACTTAAGTAGGTATTATTTTGATGACAAATGAACAGAAAGTTTCAGCAAAAAAAAAAACATTCGTGCCTGGTGGGCCAGCCAGCTTAGCTAAGGCACACTGCCGTGTCAACACTCGCGCGGCAAATTTTTTGCCATAGCAAAACGAACTGTATTGACATATACAAAAAGTTCATTCCACAACATAGTGACAGTGCAAGCGAATTTTGACGCGTGGGGACGTGGCTTTTATGCCAGTACATTAACCTTTATTCTTAATAATACAGAGTTCGTTTTTATAGTGGCAAACATACACAACAAAATCTCAAATATTTGAAATTCAATAAGACAGAGCGGATGTTCTATGACGGTATAAAACTAAATTATTCAGTGACCACGGACATTATGGTAAACAGGAATATTAAAAAGATGCTGGGCCGTTACATTGACAGGACCAATGACAACCTAATCGATGACCATAGATACAAGAGACTCTTCTTGACCATAGATACAAGAGTCATGATAATGAGGGACGATGAAAAAAGGCCAATTTAAAATTCTAGGATATATCAACATAGATGTGAGACTATGGAGGAAAATAAACAAAAAACCTAAATAAAATAGGCTACTAGTTATTTGTTTCCTTATAATAATAATTCAGAGAGTTATTAATTGAAGTAGGTACGTATAGGTTCGTCCCAAAACAAAAGGACATCCATCCAATGATATTTAAATGTATAGAGATACGTAAACAAGTCCATAAGACGTCTCCATTTTTTTGACACAAATTGGTCTTATTAACGGCACGGCTAGTCTTAAATGGTCTTGACACAAACAATCTGACGTACGTAGACGTCAAAGTCTGTCCAATGATAGGAAAATCACACTATTTGTTAATATAATAAATCGATAAGGAAATCAATTGTTTTAATCAGGCTGAGCTAGATGGATTCAAAATATAACAAACATATATAGCTAGGTCAGTATCGAGGATAATATTACTAACTAGAGTTAGTAGTAGTTAAAGCTATTTCCTTATCAATAATTTGCTAAATGGTAGACAAATAGGATGTTTTTAATATTTAAAAAAAAATGTGATTTGATTCAATCATTTTCATTCAAAGCATAAACATAGCATTTACCTATAAAGAAACCTACCACCCAATGATGTTCTAGTAGTCTAGATAACTTGTCGTTCCCGAAAAACGACAGATAAAAATTAGAACAACGGACTCTTTGATGCTGCTTAGTCTCATAGACAATCTGCCGTAAGTCTGTCAACGTCAAAGTCACGCACACATTCACCTTAAAAAGACTCCATACATGTTGCTGAGACTAAAGAATTCATAAATACAAAATCTGTTATCGAAAGACAACAAGATAAGCTGTGACCGCAAAATTTTCATTTTCCTCGACAAACAACGAATCTAAAAACCCTGCGACAGCAGGCGCGTCAAAATTCGCATGACTAATGCTTTAGCCACACTAAAACAAACTGTATTAACTAAACCATAAAGCTCATTCTTAAACGAAATGTCATCGCACACGCGCTCGAATTTTGAAGCGTGATCGCGTGCTTTCATCATAGAAATTCAATCTTAAGTGTATTGACACAGACTATATTTTCAAATAAAGTCGAATTAAGTCGCTCGCCCCAGTGTGCCCAGCGCTTAACGGTACTTTACAGCAGCTTGTATTGCTATTTATGAAATCAGAAATTAATTCAAGTGTAGCCGTGCCTGTTCTCTCCACAGCAAAACCATACTTAAAGAAAACATGCCTACGTGGATATTTTAAAAACGTTTTTCCGTTCCGTTCAATCGCAAGACCTAGTAGCCTAGTCGGTAGAACGTCCGTCTTGAACGCAAGGTGTGCAAGTTCCTATACTGGGCCCGCACCTGCAGAATTTTCGGAGGCAAACATCGTGAGGAAACCTGCACGTCTATTGAAAGACATGTGAAGTTTATCAACCTGCACTGGGCCAGCGTGGTGGACTATGGCCCAAATCTCCCTCGTATGGAGCCTATTGCCATTATACCGGGCACATTCCCCGTGCCCGGTATAATGGCAATAGGCTCGCCCCCTATTACATTGGAACCAACATTTATCGGTGAAGCGAGTGTGCCTTCCTTTTCGGGAAATACAGGCGTAATTTTATTTTCTTTCGCGAGGAATTTTGGAAGAAAAAATATTAATATTATACCCAATTTCATTATCGGAGAAGACATCTTGCATCTTTACGACTCACGAATGTTTCCATCGTATTGCATTGAGGGTCGTTAACTTTGACCTTCGAGTCGTACATCATAAAGGCTTTAGGCGTTGAAGCAATTGGAAAGCCTACGCTTTGAATATTGTTTTCAATGTAGGTTTAAAGACCGGTGGTGTTTTGAACGATAATAAACAATACAAAGCGAACTGGCATTACAGCTACGCGCGCACGAGCATAGCAATGATTAGATAATCACAATATAATTTATTATACCATCACAAAAGAATTTCGTATCACATACGTCTATGGAAGGAGTAGTACATATTCTTTTGTTTTTATTATTAAACGACACAAGCCAACACTTCTCACTATACACCCTAAACACATACTGAAGCCATCGAATTGTAGCGACATCTATCTCGCCACATACGAACTAAATCTTGCATCGCGATATTAAAGCGATCCGAGCGATTGCACATATATACAAGAACCCGACAACAACCGTCGGGCAGTAGCCCACCAGACACAACACCCGTCTGGTCGGAGGATCCACCCTTTACCTCCAAAGAATTAACTTCACTTTTTTTGTAATGAACTCTGTGCAGGAATGCATAAAGATTAAATTTCGTTGGTAAAAACCATACGACAAAATTTGATGTCGTCATTAATGACATTACGTTGAAAAATATGCTTCTTGTTTGAGTTAATACAGTCTATTTTTGTTACTGACGTGCCATTTGCAGGTCTTTAACGTCACAGTTTTGTCGATGAAGACCAAATTAAAAAACGAGAAACAAAATTGCGCAAAACTAGATACTGCTTCTCTAAGATATTCAAATTCCTTCAGCATGTTAGGCGTCGCGCAAATTAGCACACGACTTTGAACTCTGATGCCTTATATCACTTGAAGGTCTCCAGCAACCGAAACCTGTTCAGTGTTGCCGACGCTTACTGCCTTATGGAACTGTGTCATTAATCTCAATTTTATAATAGTAGACGTTTGTACGTACTTCTTCAATTAAAATGGTTATAACAACATACATTGTACATTGCTTGCGTGCCTATGAATTTTAGAAGCATTATTATTATTCAAAATTGACCTACTACGCCATACGAATACAGATTAAATATATTGATGATTATTTATACGACTGGCTGATACATTAATGTTATCCAAAAATACCTGAAAAAAAAAAGAAATATGACGAACTAAATGAAAATTTTGGCAAACGTTACAAACTTTGTATCCTAGATTTATATCACAAAGAAACTCGAATCACGCACATACTATGATTTATCGCATGTTTGTTTGCAGTTACATGAGTCAACTTACTATGATACTGTGGTAGAACTATGTACATAGGCGCTACGGAGGGGTAGATCGAATGATTAATTGGGTTCATGTAGTAGGCAGATTTGATTACATCCTACCTAAAGCGGTTCGTGTTACGCTGACCAATTTTATAAATTGAGTGACTGTAATTTTAACGCGTTACAAATTAAATGTATCCCATCATGCCTCAAAACGATGTATCGTTTCTTTATGAGGTCGAAACCAAATGACGTTCCATAGCCTACAAGCGGTAATGAACTTTTTGGAAGCCATATTTCTGCTTCGTTTGACGTTTCGCGTGCAAGTGAACCCTAAATCACCGTTGATCAATATTAAACGCTATTCCCCTCGAACACACAGTCGCGACTGATCCAATCACAATTCTAATTTCAATCTAACACAGTGGGGCATAAAGTCTGAAATGTAATTTCGCAGTATTTTCCTGTAATTATATACTCAATAGGGTAGTGACTAGCAACCCTCATGTTGTTCATCAAGCGAAATGTGACCCTAGCACGTAGAAATAAAGTAACATTTTGCAGTTTACAGGTAAAAAATGTTATCGTCGGTTTAGTATAACTTAAATCAGGATTTACCGGCTCCGAGATTGGCATGCGTCAGCAACTTTATATTTTTAAATTCAGGTGTGTTTCGTAAGTTTAATATCAATCACAAACAAGTATATTTCTGACCATGAAGTCAGTTTCGGTCGAGTCATGATGTCCCAGCCAATGACAAGGATCCTCAAGGATTTTCCTTCCTCTCAGAGTTCTTCATATACCAACCACGGCGTCCATACACCCACCTTTATGCACCCACAGGAAAAATCTCTAGTTTTTAAACACGAATACAACACTCGACTCATACTATTTTTTTAACATAAGTCTCGGACGCTTCGGCCCGACCTTTCGGTTGATCTTTTAAGCGTAACAATACATCACTCCCTAGTAATCCACAAGATAAACTAATCAGGTCAATTATAATTAATTGCCAGACTAATGATTGAGGACAGCGATAGTACACAATACAAACGTTTGCAAAACACTTAATAACAAGTGTTCCTGCTCAAGTGATTATTTTGCTGATGTTTGATATTAGATCGTATAGTGATTGATAACACCAAACAAATAAGATACTCAACGCAAATCATGCCAAAACGACGATAAAAAAGTTCCAAAACGTAATGTCATTGATAGCGCGATCGAATTTTACCACAGACAATTAATATTTATGTGTATTGACACAATTCGTGTTGGTATTGGTCAAAAGTTTGACGTGTGCGTATTGATGCACTAGTATGCTCGAGATATAACGCTGTTTTTAAAGAGGAGTTACATCAGATCAAAGAAACCAGAGGTCTCATCGGTAAAATCGAGTCTAATAGATCTTATCAATGCTCCATGACAAACTGCAAGACCATGCGTTAATATTTATTTCAAGAGCACAATTCGAATCGAATTCAACTGATCCACAAGTCGATCCTGTGGGTAGTAAGTCCCTGTATCTATTGTTATCACAGTTGAACCAAGGCCTTAAGTTCCCAACAAAACCGGGACTTGTTACGTTTCCAAGTAAAAATATATGGCACAAGTTGAACCCTCACGTACGGTCCCAAACTAAGGAAAGCTATGGGTACCTGGTACCATTGAATGGACACGAACCCGAATGGGTGATGCAGTGCTGAGCGTCCTAAACTCAAACCACAAGACCAAGCTATCGCCGCCATCTTGAATACATCTTAAAAAGTGAGCGCATATTTTTCCATGCCCTCCAAACCGAGGCAAGGTTTCCTCCAGAACGTCCCGACTTATGCATATGACATACAATGACCGATTTAAACGTATACTTGCTACGTCCGCTGCCACGACGTGGAACTCATACAGGGCGTTAAGGTTACGACTTAAAACACGTTACTCTCAATAACGATGACCTCCACAGAGGAAAAGAAGGATTTTCATACACACAGGCAATTTTTTTTACAGACTTTTTTATTTCTTTTTTTTGGGGTTCCGTACCCAAAGGCTGAAACGGGAACCCTATTGCTAAGACTTCGCTGTCCGTACGTCCGTCCGTCTGTCACCAGGCTGTATCTCTTGAACCGTGATAGTTAAACAGTTGAAATTTCCACAGATTATAATTTCTGTTGCCGCTATAACAACAAATACTAATACCCAACGTGTTTTTTTTTCCATTTTTATAGATGTACGGAACCCTTCGTGCGCGAATCCGACTCGCACTTAACCGGTTTTTTTACTGCTGCTGGCCAAAGGTCTGCCCCATTCTGCTCCACACGTGTAAATAAAAATCATTTTTATTTTATTTGTGTAGACTAAAGAGCACTTACAAATACTCAGATTCGACTACCGGTTCGGAATGCTGTCTTCCACTGAGAAGAGAGCCGGTAAGACATTCAATTGGTTATTCTTTTCAAGATAAAAAAATTACAAGTTTGTGTTCTCAAGAGCAGTAACATATGAGCAGGCAGCATCTTCGCCTCAAACACCATAAAATAATTATTCCCAAGCTGTATCCTGCCAATTCTGAATCAATATATTCATACCAAATTAATGTGAATTTAATTACATTTCGCACTAAATTAGCAGTGCGCTAATTAATCGTAGACTCAGCGGTAACTCGTGGAAAACTACTTAAACGTAAGTACCTACGTATTCAGTATGTTCATAGCTTATGCTGATAAGAGCTATGTAAAAACCACGATGTTCTACGCAATAAAATATTGTGTAGGATGTATCCTGCTTAGATGATTTTAAAGTTTAATAAATGTAATTTACAGACGACGGTTTGGTCTAGGTTTCAACGTAGGCCGCTTGTTTCACTGAATCGGGTGGTTGCTGGTTCAATTACCACCAGCGACAAATATCAGATATAGCCTTCGCGGAATTTGCCCTGGTTCGGATGTTACGGGGATCGCTCCCAGACTCATAATACAAGCTTTGCTTAGTTTAGAATACGTACGATGACCATACTACCTACCATATGATAATACAACTCCCTGGTACGGGTATTAAGAACTACTATTATTGATTTTATCGTATGTTTTCATCAAAGAGTTTAAGAAGACATTAGAGTGGTGACGTGGGCGCTACCGAAGCGCTGCCACATCAATGTCCAAACGTCATATATCGCTTGCTAATGGCTAAAGAGTTTTATATTTCCTTCGGATGCCACCTGTGGGGTGAGCACGCATGTCAATACAAGACCTTTGTCACGAATTCGCTCGCATGCAAGAGACAAAATCAAGATATACTGTGACAAAAGACTAGTCTTGACGCTCATCCTACAAGTACTGTTAACCATTCTAGCACGGCACAATAAAAACAATATATTTTCTATTGTTACGGAGTCAACCAATTACATAGTTGCTATAACACCCCATACGTACCCTTTAATATGGGTTAAAATTTAAAGTTAAATTTTTAGCCTTTATGCCATTTAAACTAGTATTTAACAAACAAACGAATGGGGACTTTTCTTTTATGTAGCTGCAACAATCACTTATTATTCACTCGTGTGCAATCGGCGACTCTGATTTTTATACAAAACTATTAATGGCGTTCTAACCATATACTTCTTTTCTATGATTATGATAACAATTTTGCGCTGCATCCATTGCCTTGGGTGTACATATAATGTGGCAAGGAAAACAAAGCTAGTTATTATTCTGTTCACAAATATGACGTGTGCAGTGCGAGTATGAACCTTGAAGAATGCGCAATCGCGACGATACCAATGGCGTCATGTCATAGGGCTGGAATAAACAATACCTAGTTCGTCGTCAGCTTGGTCCAGTGGTTTAATTACGGCTTCGATTCCCGCCAGTGACAAATCACGGAAGTGGCCGTTTCGGAATTTTCGCCGAGAAAATTACGTCACACCGAGTACCTACAAAAACGCTCGAAGTTACATCATTTTCTCGACGAAACTGACAGTTGAAAGAGATAAAACTTATGTCTACACGGTCATGCTAAGCCAACTGAGTATAACTGAGATCGCCCCCGGTAAATTTTCTACTATCCATAGTGCAAGCTTTGCTTAGTTTGGGATCATACGATGAGTACGAGTTCTCTGGGGATACTTATGTACGTTATCATCAAACATGGACACATCGTGTAGTCATTTTCTATTTATAAATAAACGGTTAATTCATTGATTCGAAATTTATATCTCATTGCAGTGTTAATTAGTGGAGCAATAACAACTATAAATGGATGAGTATAAAGTCTAGATTGCATTTGAGCGTTATGATATAACTTAGGTATTGTGACCAACATATTGGAAAATTTGCCAGTCATCGACCAACGCTCTTTCCTGGCGTATTATGCCCAAGGCATACTACTGAAGCGTTTGCCAATACTAAAACGAACGCTGTGTTAATAAACATAAAGATTGGATTTCTGTGGTAAAATCCACGCGCACACGTGTAATTCATGAAATTGCGTTGAAGAATGAGCTTTACCAATGTGTCAATACGGTTCGTTTTGGTGTTAGGAAAAAGTTTTGCTAACTTCTTGTCTCAGCGCTTTAATGGAATTAAAATATTTATATTACATTTATAGTCGAAATATCATTCCGCACGGCCGGCGTCAGCGCGGCGCGAGCCTAACGCGTACCGAGCCGCTTATTTGCAAACATTTCATAATGTATGCTCGTCAATCGTTACCGCGAGTCGCATATCGCCGTAGATAGTACCACCACAATATATTATTTCTGAGTATGGAGGGTAGAAGTAAAGGAGGACAATCTCCTATGGGAAAAATATTGAAAAAGCTTATAATTTAAAGCTTATTTATGTATGTGGATGTAAGTACTACTTACAACTAAGTGTTTTAATTTATACCACTTCAATCCTACGTTATTGAAACTATTATTATATTATATACTATTGTTATAGGACATATATTTTGATGGCTTGTAAGGCTCATATTAAGACAGGGTCTAGGGATTGTTGACTGAATAAAAAAAAAACACAGGTCGAATTGAGAACCTTCTCCTTTTTGAAGTCTGTTTATAAAAGAAAATGCAGTTTATGATTTCAGTCAAATTATTTCTGAGACATGACCTAAGTTTTACAGGTCAGTCTGAACAATAAAAATATTTAATTGTTAATTATTATTATCCATTCATACAAGCCCTCCATAGTTAAAACAAATTATTTTCTATTGTGACATATACATCCCATTCAGGGCTCAACCAGTGAATGTAAGCAATAACAATGAGTATCTAACTGCCACAATAATCAATAGATAGAGCACTTAATGTACTCCAATTGAAACTGAATGTTGGTTTATTGATATAAATTAATCTTAATTGCACCAATTGTGTGTCTTGTGATTGACGTCTATCAAAATACTGCAGTAATAGCAGTGGTAGCCGAGTAATAGCAGTGGTAGCCGAGTAATAGCAGTGGTAGCCGAGTAATAGCAGTGGTAGCCGAGTGGTCGAACGCGCGCTTTGCAAATCAAAGTGTGCAAGTTCAAACCCCGGCTCGCACCTCTGGGATTTATGTGCGAATCTCATTTTCATCCGAGATAATCACTTGCTATGAAACGGTGAAGGAAAACATCGTGAGGAAACCTGCACGTCTGAGGCAACTTGTCTAGTTCTCGATAGATGTGTGAAGTCTGCCAACCCGCACTAGGCCAGCGTGGTGGACTATGGCCTGAAATCCTCCTCACATTGAGGGGAGGCCCGTGCCCAGCAGTGGGACGTTAAAAGGGCTGTAGTAGAAAATACTGCATGTCCATTAGTCCATCACAGTCATTGGGATCTAAGAGACATTACATTTAACTTAGTAATATTTCATGAAAAAAAAAAACTTGATTTATACAGTACAAAAATACATCATCACGGCTGTATTCACCAACGAGACTGGTGCATTATAGTGTACCCACGCTTCACCAATGTATTTTTTGGTTCCACACAAGTCAAGTGGACAAGTCTATTTCCATTAAACTGGGCACATTTCTCCTCAATAGTCCACCACATTAGTGCAATGCTTGGGGGTATACTTTATATGCCTTATTATATACCTGCAAGTTTTCTTATCTTGTTTACATTCACCGTTATGAATGGTAATTTTGGAAAATGAAATTAACACATGTAATGCAAATAACCCAGAGGTATGGGGTTTGTACTTGCACCCCTTGTGTTCTAACTAACTAAAAATTGCTTAGTATCACTTCATTATGTGTACAGTGAATGCTACACCACATTAATTATTGTTTGAATAGAATTTAATTAATTACCAGATATACCTATTAACTATCATCGTAATTTATAATATTACCTATATTAAATAGGTGTAATTAGCTTGTAGGTAACTATATGTATATGAATCACCACATCATAGTCATTACAAATGTGTGGAAAACAGTCATGGCAAACATTGAAAAAAAAATGGAGATGTCAGATGTTTATTAATATTAAACTGTAATATAAACTATTGTTTGAATCTTTTTTTTATGTTTCAAGTCCGCTAAGACTGTCATAGTAGAAAGGCAAAGGCTTCATTTGATAAATCATAAGAAAAAAAAACATTTTTTATCACTGATATCTAGAGTATGAACAGTGTAGACAATGTTTAATTACAATTAATTACATGTTGTCACCTTGAAGCCATTACACTAGTCATGTCCTTGATACCATTGATGAAAGATTTTTTTTATTTTCATGCCTTAAAAAAAAGAAACCATAGCCGATCCACAACAATTTTATTAATAAATTCCATGTCATGCAACTTCCCTTATTATTAGAGGTAGATAGAGGATAGACAGATATTTATCATTGTTTACAGTAAGTATATCTCCACTATCAGGTGACTCAGTCAAGGTCCAGACATAGATCTGTGTTTTACGCACCACAATAAAATAGAAAACGATGCTTTGTCGATTAATATAATTAAAATTTAGTTCACTACCGCGATCATAGCTAGATGTACGTATAAAATTATTGCATTACCTTCGATACGTTTCTATTAATGGCGCAAAATAAATACATGAGAATGATATATTGTAAAAACACATAGCAAGTCATCATTGTTCAATAACTCAAGTTATTAGTGCGTAGAAATCACGACTTACGTATTGTGCTAGTTGGAATAGCAGCAGGCAATCCAAAATGAGACGCAGCAGACATCTTCGCGGATACTTTCCAACATCAGCCATTTTCTCCTAATCACGATCACGGATCCGGAATTTAAAGTTCAAAACTATTCGTCATATCATAATTTAATCGACTCAAGCTGAAGTGATTATGATCGGAAAGAGGAATTTTATATTTGGGTCACTTTTCCTTACAATCGCAAAACGTTCGATTGCCACCACCGCATTAACCATACGCACGCACCAACAGATTGACCAAGTTTGACAACTTGTGAAGTGAACAAGTGAATGACGTTATACGATTGACTGACTGACTTGCGAACATAGAGCATATCTCGATGGCATACGTAGAGTAACTTGCAACCTCTAGTTCGCGAACGACTAATGGAAATAGACTACTCATTTCTGGAAAGAAATTTCTTCTTCTCCTTTCTTTACGAAATAAATGAAATATTAATTTATATAAGATGAGGTATAACCTGTGATAAGCGTGTATACCTTATTACATTATACTTCATGGCAATTGCCGCAATATTCGTGGTACACTAGGCTTAAAAAAAATGGCAAACGACAGCAATGTCATTACAGTATCAAAATATGTGGCAATCAAGGTGATGCCATTCCTCATCTTATTCCATTAAATATCATCATTTCGCTCATTTCGATAAAATAACAATATTCTAGTAAAATATAATATCATTGGTGGCAATAGACAAAAGCTCATAAAACTATATTTTATGCCAGTTAGGGACGGAGGTCACTAACATAACGAACACATTACAACATATGTGTGAGGATTTTCCAGAAACTTTGTACTATGAACTTTGTAAGTATAAACTTCATAAACAGACTGTTGGTTCGACGACGGTTCCCCGGGGCGCCGCAGTGCCGCGGCCTATACGTCCTTCTCTAATAAATTACGATAATATTTGCTCTTTGGTATTTTCCCCTCACTTCTAGTAGTGATCTGTATTCTGTGTTCACTTCGACCATTGGAGAGGATATATATTACGCTCTGTAGCCCATTGATTGATTGTATTACAGCAGGGATGTGACTTCCCACATGAAAAATCGATTTATCCATAATCGATTGTTTTTCTTTAAAAAATAATCAAATTTTCCCAATTTAAAAAAAAAAACCATAATAAACGCTAAAATATTGTATTAATCACCGTTTCATTAATTAACAATTGGTCCTTTGGTTTTAAAACCCTTTTAGTCGTTGACATTTCTATAATAAGACTTTAATTATAAACACAAAACTTTTTGTCACGAAAAACTTTCAAAATAAAATTGTCGTTAGAAGAAATATATTAATGGTAAAAAAAACTTTTTAATAACAAGCTTATATGTAATTGCCCTAATTTTCGTGTTCTCCTCAGCAAGCCCTTTCATTTGATACCCACACTGTGGTAGTGCAGAAAAAATAACTATTCCGCCATCTTGGATGATCCGCCATATTGGAATTAGAATGACGTCACATAGCTGAGCATGCATTGTCGTCTAAAATAAGCGTGTATACCAAATATCAGCTCAATCGGTTAAAGATAACTGATTTATAATTCAGTTGCAAGATTCCACCCGGAAATACATTGCAAATTAATATAAAGCTTGTAATAATAATAATAAAGTACTAAAAAGTCTTTTATCAGGCGGAAACAAGGTGCGAGCCTACAACGGCTGGGTCATGCCAGTCTTGATGTACTCCTTTGGCATACTCAAGTGGACTCAGACCGAATTGGACACCCTGGATAGAACAGTTCGTACTACGCTCACTGCATACCGCATGCATCACCCACGCTCATCGGTAATGAGACTATTTAACCCTCGGAAATGTGGAGGTCGTGGTTTTTTAAACGTCAAGACTTTGCTTAACCGAGAGATATGTAGCCTCAGAGAATATTTTCTCCATGCCGATGGGGAAATGCATGTGGATGTAGTGACAGTAGATAATGAACTCACCCATATCTTTGGGTGAGTTCATCCTCTATCTTTGTTTCATCCTCTATCTTAGTTCACCCCTCTATCTTTGGCCTTTTGCCAAAGATAGAGGGGTGAGTTCATTATCTGAACTGGCGCAAACCTGTGGTGCTGACTACGGATGATCGTAGGGTGGTATGGCAGGGCAAGGAGCTACACGTAAGGTACTATCGGGCCCTTCATGAGCCCGATGTAGATCTTGCGGCCTCCGTGGCCTGGCTACGTTTCGGCGACCTCTTTGGGGAAACCAAAGTTTTGTCTGTGCAATTATGGACGAAGTTGTGATGACGAACAACTACCGGAGATATATTCTTAGGGATGGCACCATCGACATTTGTCGGGCATGTCATCGCCCTGGTGAATCCCTGAGGCATATCATCTCCGGTTGTTCGCGTCTCGCAAAAGGTCAATATTTACACAGACACAATCAAGTAGCCAGGATTGTCCACCAGCAACTTGCCCTGAAATATCGCCTTGTGACATCCGAGGTACCGTACTACAGGTATGAACCACAACCAGTTCTCGAAGAGGGTCATATCACATTGTATTGGGACCGATCTATCATCACAGACAGGACTATTGTAGCCAATAAGCCTGATATTGTGCTGATAGATCGCCAAGTGCGCCGTGCAATGATTATCGATGTCACTGTCCCCCATGACGAGAATCTCGTGAAAGCGGAGAAAGATAAAGAAAGCAAATATCTTGATCTGGCTCACGAGGTTGTAGATATGTGGGACATTGACTCGGCAATTGTACCGATAGTCGTTTCCGCCCATGGCCAAGAGCCTCGACAACCATCTGAAGAGGCTCGCGTTAGACGGCTGGATCAAGGGACAGATTCAGAAGGCGGTACTTCTGGTGACGGCGCGCATAGTGAGGAAGTTCCTCTCTCTGGAGCCCCACTGGTAACTAGGACCCTGTTCCAGATGCCGGTGGGGAACTGTTTTTTATATTTTTAAATGTATTTTTTATATTTATATTTAAAAACTAGCTGTACCCGCGACTTCGTACGCGTGGATTTTAACAACCCTAATTGTTTTTTTTTTTTCAAAATTAAAGTATCCTAAGTTACTTGTAACATTAGCTATCTTCCAGTGGAAGTTCTGTCAAAATAGATTCAACTATTTGGGGGATCACTCGGAATAAGTAAGACTTATGTTCTTACCGCAGAAACCTAATGCTCTTAAAACTGAAAGTACCTTTAAAATTTAATAGTATACCTTGTAACATTAGCTATCTGCTAGTGAAAGTCCCGTCGACATATGTTTAGCCGTTTGCGAGATCACTCGGAATAAATAGGAGTTACGATCCTTCCGCGGAACTCTAATGCTCTTTCTAAAATAAAAATACACTCAGTTACTCCTTGTAACATCAGCTATCTTCCAGTGAAAGTTTCGTTTAAATAGATACCTAGAGCTGTTTGGAAAATCACTCAGAATAAATGGTAGTTATGTTATTCCCGCGGAAACGTAATGCTTTTTTTTAATGATAGTACGCCAAGTTATACCTTGTAATATTAGCTGTCTGCCAGTGAAAGTCTCGTCAAAATAGGTACAGCCGCTTAAGAGAACACTTGGAATAAATAGCATTTATGTTCTTCCCGCGGAGTCGTAATGCTTTTAAAAAAATGAAAGTACCCTAAGTAACTCCTTGTAACATTGCCTATCTGCCAGTGAAAGTCCCGTCGACATAGGTTGAGCCGTTTGGGAGATCACTCGAAATAAATGGAAGTTATGATCTTTCCGTGGAACTCTAATGCTCTTTTAAAACATGAAAATACACTCAGTTACTCCTTGTAACATCAGCTATCTTCCAGTGAAAGTTTCGTTAAAATAGATACCTACAGCTGTTTGGAAAATCACTCAGAATAAATGGTAGTTATGTTATTCCCGCGGAAACGTAATGCTTTTTTAAAATGATAGTACGCCAAGTTATACCTTGTTATATTAGCTGTCTGCCAGTGAAAGTCTCGTCAAAATAGGTACAGCCGTTTTAGAGAACACTTGGAATAAATGGGATTTATATTCTTCCCGCGGAATGGTAATGCTTTTATTGAAAATGAAAGTACCCTAACTAACTCCTTTCAACATTAGCTATCGGCCAGTGAAAGTCTCGTCAAAATAGGTACATCCGTTTGGAAGAATAAATGGGATTTATGTTCTTTCCGCGGAACACTAATGTTTAAAAAAAATTAAAGTACTCTAAGTTACTCCTTATAACATCAGCTATCTGCCAGTGCAAGTCCAGTCGAAATAGGTGAAGCCGTTTGAGGAATTGTCCGACAAAAATAATATATATGTTCTTTTCGCGGAACCCTAATGCTTTTTCAAAAATGAATGTACTCTAAGTTACTCTTTGTGACATCAGCTAGCTGCCAGTGAAAGTCCCGTTAATATAGGTTCAGCCGTTTGGGAGATCATTAGGAATAAATGGGTTTTACGTTATTTCAGCGGAACCCTAATGTTTAAACAAAAAAATATAGTACTCTAAGTTACTCCTTGTAACATCAGCCAGCCAGAATATCACAAGGGGTGGAGGGGAGTGTGTGTAGTAAGATATCACGTGTATTTAATTTTTGATTAAAAATGCTTAAAAAACATCACGTGATTAATGGACGGCCCCTAAATTGTTTTAAAAGCTCCAAAGGGATATCATCGTAGACGCCCTGACGCAAAGGTGGCGTTAATGTACTTAAAATTAATACGCAACGCACTCCGGCCGGACTTAAATGTCGGGGTGTGGCAATTGAAAAATCGATTTAAAAAATCGATTAATAATCGCAAATTTGTAATATCAAAATCATTTTTTTTTACATCCCTAGATTACAGAATACAGACTCAGACGCGGCTTCAATGGCTTCATTCAATAATAAACTTTAATTTTTAGTCGGCGAGTTGGAAGGAAAGTGACATTGCCATAAATACCGCATATCGCAGGTGCAGGCATTCCTCATCTTATTCCATCAAAATATCATCATTTCACTCATTTCGTAAAAAAAGAAGAAGAAGAAGATTTTAATTTGTTATTCTTAATAGAATGAACGGGATTGATTACTAAGTTAAAACATGAATGATTGTATTAACTATCAATGGAACGATCCTCTGTTTTGAATTAAGCAAATTTTATGAAAAAACGGATTCCTTGAAAATGTAATCTTTGAACAAAACGCGAATCTAAATAGAAATATAATGAGCAGAGAAAGGCAAAGAGTGTACGTAACAGCAAGACAGAAGAAGAAACTCATAGAATTAATGACAAAACACCCAGAGTTAGTTTCGTATAGAGTAAGCCAAGACTTCACCCAAAAAGACTCGCAGAAACTGTGGCGTAACATTTCTAATGAATGTAATTCTTTGCCGGGAGCTAGGAAAACTTGGCGGCAATGGAGAAAAGTAAGTATTAAGCTTTAGCTTTTTTTTCATAGTGCAGGAACTAATTCTAATCCTTCTTCCTACTAATCCTATTATAAATGTGACAGTCTGTGAGACAGTCTGATGGATGCATGGATGTTTGTTTGTTACTCTTTCACGCATAAACAACTGAACGGATGCCACTCCTCCGGTAAAGCTGTAAAGGCCACCTCACGGCCAACAGTGTAAGTCCTACAAAAAAAAAAAAACAACGGATTTTGATAAAACTTCACAGTGTTATTATCTATACATCAGAATAACAAATGGGCTATCATTTATAACAATCCTAGTAATATTATAAATGTGAAAGTTCATTAGGATGAAAGTTTGTTACTCTTTCACACATAAACTACTGAACAGATTTTGATGAAACTTTACAGTATCTACTATTGTTTATACATCACAATAACATATAGGCTGTAATTTCTGATATTGAATAACCAAAGTCTGCATGGACAAAGTCGCGGGTAGTATCTAGTTAGTATATATATGTTTTTTTACATTGCAGACATGGCAAGATTTGAAATCGAAGACGAAAAAACGACATGCTGAAACAAACGGCGAAATGCCCTCATCTATAGTGCTGCTCACAAAAGCTGAACAAGAAGTATTGGGCTTGAAAAACGTCTCATCAACTACAAATTACCAGGAAGACCCTGAATTTATTCCAATGGACGAAAATAACACACATAATGTTGATAACGAGGATACGGAAGAATCTCACAGTGAAGACGTGTCAGAATCCGATGAAGCCATCGAAATCATTGAAAAGAAAATAAAAAAAGAGAAAATCAAGAAACAAGGTTCTAAGCATTCAGAGTGTGTGTTCAATTGTGAACTGCTGGCAATTCAGGAGGCAAAGAAATTGCAGATTAAGGAGGCATATTTTAATTTCAAAATGGATTATTTGAAGGAAAAGTTGAAGATTATGAAAGAACAATCTGCAGCATTAATAACAATTGCTAAAGAACTTGGCAAATAAAATAAGAGACCTAACGGTCAGCAGGGCAATTATGAATACATTTTAGAAATAAAGAGTCATGCCAGTTTCTTGGCACAAATTTGGCAAAAAGGAATGAAATAGGTTTGAAAATTAATGATGTAATGTGTTTTATATTTTCCCTACATTACGGCAATTTCAGACCTTCCTTGCAACAACCCAAACTTTGACAGAAAAACACCATGGAAACTGGACCATGGGAACATGTTCTATAACGTGATTTCAATTTCAATTTATTCAATAAATAACTTATAAATTTTGAATCCTTGCTTGTGTCCCTCTGAGTTGTGCTGTCTAACCGAAGCCAAAAACGCTTGGATGATTTCATGCCTTAGCTCTAGCCTGCCCACGGTCCTTTCCTTGCTAGGGCATTGGGACGGGCCGCTCTGCAAGTTGGTCCAGGAACAACTTTTAAATACGGCTACTAGCCTTGCAGAGCGTGCTCGCCTCCTTGCCATTGGTGAGTGGGAATCTGGACTTTGGCTACAGGCCCTGCCATCATCCAACATTGGCACTTTGATGGATTCCACCTCTTTCAGGCTGGCAGTGAGCCTGCGTTTAGAATCGTCATGCTTTATGCGACACCGCCGTCGCTGTGGTGAGTCTGTCGACCAGTTCGGCCACCACGGTCTGTCCTGTCTCCGCAGCGCGGGAAGATTCTCCCGGCACTCCAGTCTTAACGACATCATCCGTCGGGCTCTTACCACTGCTAACGTCGCAGCTGTTTTAGAGCCTAAGAGCCTTTCACGTAGTGATGGTAAGAGACCCGACGGCATGACGCTTATCCCATGGAAGATGGGACGGCCTCTGGTTTGGGACGCCACGTGCGTCGATACCTTAGCTTCGTCCCATCTTAGGGTGTCCAGCGCGTCGGCAGGTAGTGTCGCAGCTTCTGCGGAAGGCCTCAAGCGGCGCAAGTATAGCAGCCTCGATTAGGGCTATATTTTTGAGCCGTTTGGGGTAGAGACTTTGGGATCGTGGGGCCCAGGTGCTCATCGCATCTTATAAGATGTGTCAAAAAGGCTGGTTCATATCTCGCACAGAGAATCAGCATTGCCATTCAACGTGGCAAAGCTGCCAGATTTCTGGGAACATTGCCAAGCGATAGCGGTTTGGCACAAGTATATTTTCTGTAAATATGTTATTTTTATTTTGATCTGTTTAATTAATTTATTTTTGAAGTCGATTATTTAAAAAAAACCGGCCAAGTGCGAGTTGGACTCGCGCACGAAGGGTTCCGTATCATTATCTATAATAATCGGCAAAAGCCTCAATACATATCATAAAATTAATTAATAACAATGAAATAAAAACATTTCAGTCCTACAAGTAGTGCCCCCTGTGTCAGAAAGCGGAACTAGCTCGCCTCCAGTAACCGCGATCCTCTGCGTGACTAAGTAGTCCAGCTATTAGGCGCTCATCGCTCAAACCTGATGCGTACGAATCTCCAACTACCACCTTACAATTTTATTTCCATTTTGTTTGTTTCCCTACTGATACAATGATTATTAACTATTTTATAATTAACTTTAAACAAACAAGCCTAACAAAAGACACTCATTGTGGTGGAATTCGAACGCCGGGCCTTATCGTTTTACCCAACCGCACAGCCCACTAGGCTACGCTGACCGATGTTACGAAATACTCGACTGGTTTGTAATACTACCAATGACGTCATAACAAGCTTCTAGTTTGTATATACACCAAAATTTTAATCCCAATTTATGAAAATTATTTATGCATTGTATCAATGGTCAATTTAGAATTTGAAGAAGAGAACAAGTAAAAAAAAACAACAATACAACAAACAATAAAACACGCTTTATAAAAATTTAGAACCCTAAAAACTAAAAACGACCAAAAAAAACACGTTTGTTGTATGCGAGCCCCCTTAAATATTTATTTTATTCTGTTTTTTAGTATTTGTTGTTAAAGCGGCAACAGAAATACATCATCTGTGAAAATTTCAACTCTCTTACTATCACGGTTCATGAGATACAGCCTGGTGACAGACGGACGGACTGACAGCGAAGTCTCAGTATTAGGGTTCCCGTTTTACCCTTTGGGTACAGAATCCTAAAAACTTATGAAATACAATACAATAATTGTGATTGTACTATGGACACCATACAATGATTTGGGGCTGACGTGATGGCGGAAACAACCTTTTCTTATAACTCTTTGGAAACAACACTGCCACCCAATGACAAAGGCTCATTACTCAATAGAATATAGGAATCTGCTACCCAGTACTTGCCCAGTAACCACCTTCTTGAAAAGTTGAAAATTAGTTTGATAGGTTCACCAAGCAGTGATAGCCGAGTGGGCAAACGCGCGCCTTACAATAAAAGTGTGCAGGTTCAAACCTCGGCTTTCACGGGTTTATTTGCAAAATACATCGGCGAAGAGTTGACTGTGGGCGCACTACATTGGTGGTGACGTGCACCTCTGCCTACCCCTTCGGGGAATACAGACGTGTTGATGTATTTAGGTTCACCTCTCTCTCATATATTATTATATACATTACTATATTATTTTCTTTGGGTTCGACGATGGTTCCCCGGGGCGCCGCGCCGTAGTGCCGCGGCCGATACGTCTCTTCTCTAATAAATTACGTATTTGCTCTTTGGTATTTTCCCCTCACTTCTAGTATGTAGTGATCTGTGTTCACTTCGCCCATTGATTGGTGGATTGGATTACACAGACAGGCAGCAGACCACAGAGCATAGCATATATATATTATAACACTCTGTGCCACAGAGCCACAGAGTATTTTAATATATGGGGAAGAGGATAACTGTAATTTTTAGTCGGAGAATTGGAAAGTGATTTTATTTTGTTAATCTATTATTACGGGATTGATTACTAAGTTGAAATATGAACGATTGTATTAACTATATATGGAACGATCCTCTGTTTTGAAATAAGCAAATTGTATGAAAAAATGGATTCCTTATTGACAAAAAAATCTTTGAACAAAACACGAATCTAAATAGAAATATAATGAGCAGAGAAAGGCAAAGAGGAGTATACGTAACAGCAAAACAGAAGAAGAAACTCATAGAATTAATGACAAAGCACCCAGAGTTAGTTTCGTACAGAATAAGCCAAGACTTCACTCAAAAAGACTCGCAGAAACTGTGGCATAACATTTCTAATGAATGTAATTCTTTACCGGGAGCTAGGAAAACTTGGCGGCAATGGAGAAAAGTAAGTATTTAGCTTAAGCTTTTTTTTTCATAATGCAGGAACTAATTCTAATCCTTCTTCCTACTAATCCTAGTAATATTATAAATGTGAATGTCTGTGAGACAGTCTGATGGATGCAGGGATGTTTGTTTGTTACTCTTTCACGCAAAAACAACTGAACGGATTTTGATGAAACTTCACAGTGTTATTGTCTATACATCAGAATAACAAATAGGCTATCATTTATAACAATCCTAGTAATATTATAAATGTGAAAGTTCATTAAGATGAAAGTTTGTTACTCTTTCACACATAAACTACTGAACAGATTTTGATGAAACTTTACAGTATCTACTATTGTTTATACATCACAATAACATATAGGCTGTAATTTCTGATATTGAATAACCAAAGTCTGCATGGACAAAGTCGCGGGTAGTATCTAGTTAGTATTTATATGTTTTTTTACATCGCAGACATGGCAAGATTTGAAATCAAAGACGAAAAAACGACATGCTGAAACAAACGGTGAAATGCCCTCATCTATAGTGCTGCTCACAAAAGCTGAACAAGAAGTATTGGGCTTGAAAAACGTCTCATCAACCACAAATTACCAGGAACACCCCGAATTTATTCCAATAGATGACAATAACACAGAAAACTTTGACAATGAGCATACGGAAGAATCTCACAGTGAAGATGTGTCAGAATCCGATGAAGCCATCGAAATCATTGAAAAGAAAATAAAAAAAGAGAAAAATAAGAATCAAGGTTCCAAGCATTCAGAGTGTGCATTCAATTGTGAACTGCTGGCAATTCAGGAGGCAAAGAAATTGCAGATTAAGGAGGCATATTTCAATTTCAAAATGGATTATTTGAAGGAAAAGTTGAAGATTATGAAAGAACAATCTGCAGCATTGATAACAATTGCTAAAGAACTTGGCAAATAAAATAAAAAACCTAGTCATAGTGTGCAGACAGTTAGGTCAGCAGGGCAATTATGAATACATTTTAGAAATAAAGAGTCATGGCAGTTTCTTGGCACAAATTTGACAGAAAGGGAATGAAATAGGTTTGAAAAATAATTGAAAGTGAAGTGATGTAATTGCCCTACCAAATTGTTGTTTGACAGTAATTTTATTCACTTGCATTGTATTGATGTGGGGTGAGCATGTATGTTAAGACTAGACCCTTCACAGATTTGCTTACTAACTCTCTGCCTTATTTCATAGGAGAGAAAGACAAAATCAACATATTACATGACCAGTCTACTTGGCGACTTGGCGCACATGTTACAACTACTAGACCAGATTATCACAGCGAAAAACAAATGACGGAGAGGCCTAACCCAGTAGTGGGTTGATACAGGCCGATAGAAAAATAATAATGGTTTAAGCATATAATCTGGGATCCAATTCTCAGATGATCGACATTATCTCTAATTCGCTATATGTCGATATAAAACGTCAAATTGGACGTATTTTTTGTTTTTCTAATTTAAATTGGAGATGATGAATCGCGAGAATTGCTCCTCTGATATATTCTTATTTCTTAACTTAATTCTGATTATACGATTTGTCTTGAATACTTGTTTATTGTTGTATTAAAAGTAGGTACAAGGAAAGCAGGTTGAAACCCTGTCGTGCATATTCTGGAAAATCGCAAGGTAACAATTGTGTATTCCTTCCTAGATAATATGTTAGCTATACACATAATGACAGACATAGGTCTCTTATCGACGGGTAAAAGGCAAAGTGACATTACTATAACTATAAGGTGAAGTTACCCAAGCGCGCTATGTTGGGTCTATGGAGTGTAGAATGGAAGGAGCGCAATCTCCTATGGGAAAAATTTAAAAATGTCCGTCGAAATGCAAAAATAATTAGTTCAAAAAAATGGTACAATGGCGCTGGTGTCGACACGGTGACAGGTATGAATATAGCAATTGTATACTCGGCATACTTCAGTTCAGCCACAATTGACGGACACTTTTTTAATACCTATAATGTCACTCCTCTCTACACTCCATACTTGGGTTCCATATGAGTTATATCGTTGGCATCAACGATATTTTTCTGTCTTTTGAGCTGGGTTTCATACAAAGTTACCAAAATGGCGCTTGAGTCTATTGGCCTTATAACCGTCAATGTGCTTTTTGTACAAGTACATTGAAAACAATGCCTCATGTATTTATTCTCAATACAGTAGTGTGTCCCTTTTTCATTATTACAAACAAGGAATTTAGAAGCTTAGAGTTAATTTCTCTTTTATAGTAAGTAGAGAAATCTATCTTTGGTCTGTAGTATTTTAATTTACAATGGCAACATTAATATTTCATTGTCATGCATATTACTGTCACACCTTCGACTCAAGTAAAAATTTTCGAACTGTCACTTAATATAGTAGTGATCTGTGCTGTCACATGCATGACAAAAATGTCTTACTTTGCGTTTTTCTTCCTTTCTTTTCGTATTATTTTCTTACAAAAACAATTATTTGTTTCCGCAACTACTCAGCCAATGTTCATAGCAAAACCTTCGTATTTTCCTATATTATAAAATAATAAGTGAGATCGATATGTTCCGAAGAGACTTTACTAACTTTGTGAGGGCCTCCTCGTCAGACGAGGTCAGGGAAGTAGTTACTAATAGAACAACGTTAAGCGGGGAAGAAGCCCGTCAGTTATACCTAGAAGAAGTAAAAAACGTGAAGAAATCTCCAGCGAACAGCTTAAATGTAACCCGAAGTTCTACGCGCAAACGTAAACGTTCTATAAAATCACAAGAGATAGCGCCCGTGTCTGATAAAGATTTATTCCTTACGGTACAAAATAATGATGTTGTTACACTGAGATGTATTTTAGATAGTTATCCAGATAAGATACACATTATTGACGATTATGGATGGAGTTTACTCATGATCGCATGTCAAGCTAACGCCATTGATACGGCCAAGGTGTTACTTGAAAAAGGAATAGATATTTCTATAAGAGATAAAGCAGGTAATTCTGCTCGTAATTTAGTTATTAAGAATAAGAATTATGTACTCGCTGATGTGTTACTTAATCATAGACACAAGAGTAAAAACTCTTTTATAAGTATAAACAATACAAAATTAGATGCTACAGTTGCTAGAAAAGAATTTATGTGTGAAGTCTGTGGTAAGACATATCCAGATAAAGATGAACATTTATCATCGACTATCCATAATATCAGCGCTAGTAAAGGGAAAAAAATACCAGCCAGTTATGCTATACCACAGACTAACAGAGGTTTTCAAATTATGTTGAAAGTTGGATGGGACAAAGATTCGGGATTAGGCAGAGATGGCACAGGCAAGATATATCCAATTAAAGTCACAAAGAAAGAAGACAGAAAAGGGTTTGGTCATGAGAAAAAGAAAACAGTTTCAACAGTAGAAGACTATGGAAAACATAAGAACAGAAGGAAATCTATGAAGGATTACCACAATGTAAGGAATTTTGAAATACATTTTAGAAGAGAATTTTATTGATATTATGAAGTTTTATTATTTTGCATCCAATATAATTTTGTAATAGTATTGTAGTACAGAGTAGTAAAAGAAAGATGAAATGAAAATATAAAACTCATTTATTCAAGGCACTGCACATTATTTGTACAAGTGTATAAAATATGATAATTTCTATAACAAGTCATATTTTGGCAGTTTTGTGAAGCATTGTGCACAGCTTATACTGATTGGAAGTAAAAATAAACTCAATAAAGAGATTATGTTGATGCAAACCAAAGACCTTTGATTCCATATCCTAGATCTGTGATGCAACAGTTTAATATCCTACTGTTTACTAACTTATGCATTACAAAGAATAAACTTAGGTACTATAGTCAACAAACCTACCAGGACACTAATGTTTCATTTTATTAATGTTATTAAAAATACTTTTACACTTACATACTAATAACTATACATTTTTATAAATAATAATGTCGCTATCAAAGGTTAGGTGCAACCCAGTCCAAAAATTTCACAGCTAGTTCAAAACCAACAAAACAGGCTGCATTTGCCGGGAAAGCTCTGATCATGACTGGAGTCACACCTTTGTATAAAGCTGTAGGTCCTTCACGTTCCATTAGCTGTTTGAACACGTCTCTCATACCGTTGGGGTATGTGCCTTCGGGGGCTGTCTGCAGCCTACTCTTCAACACATCAGCCGGCATGGCCACCAGCCAGTTAGCTATCCCAGCACAACCCCCTGCCACTATAGTTGCCATCATCTTTATTTTGGAGGTTGCATTCTCAGGCACCAGCACCTCCTTGATCCACTCGTATGTCATGAAGTACATGCCACTGGCTGGCACGTCCCTCAGTATCGTGGCTACACTGCCTTTATAGATGCTCCTCATGCCACCCTCCGAGTACAGCTGCCTGGCGCAGTCGACCATGCCGTTATATTTTTGTGGCATGTTGCCACCTTGCTGGATTTGTAGTAGACACTTAATGCGCTCCCCTGGCGCCATAATGGACGTTGTGAAGATTCCGGAGAAAGCACCCGCCGCGAACAGCTCGGACTTCGTCAAAACTTGATTCTCGTCACTCTTTATCAACTTCTTACCGAGTCCGAATCCGAAGAAACTGATAGCGAATATTGGAGCCACTCCTGTTAGGGGAGCCGACATACCCTTATAGAGACCTTTGAAGCCTTCCTTGTGCACAGTCTTCTTGAAGCAGTCCCAGGTGCCCGCGTACAAGGCCACTTCGCCCGGTTTAGGCAATGCCATAGTTTGTAATCGCACTTTTATCGTGTCCATAGGATGGCCCGCTAAAACCGTACACACACCCCCAAAACCACCACTTAGAAAATATTTAATTGGGCTACTTTTTTCCGACATTTTCGTTTCGTTTCTTTTCGTTCGAAAGAGAAAGGGCAGTTTATCTTACAAAACTAATCGTTCAAGATCAACTATTCTATAAGCCAACAGCAACAGCTGTCTTGTCTGAAATGTCAAAGTCCAATTGCGTTCCAATTAACGTAAGAGGCGACCAATCAATATGGTTGAGTACTAGTTTAGAAACGTCACATTTACTGGTTTGATTAGATTAGATGCGTAAAATGGAGTATATGAACGTCGAAAGTCATTAACGTCAAACGAGACCAAAAAGTTCCAAACAAAAGTTTAAAATTACCTTCGTTCATTGTTTTTATTTATCTTAATAGTGGTTATTAGATAAACACGTACGATATGGTTAAGTAATGGCGTGTTCGAAAGAAGAGATTGAACGGAAACGGTTAGCGGCACTACAGAAGCGACAAAGCAAGGTGAATAACAGTCCAAACTCGGCCGCAAAATTTAATGGAAGCATTGGAAGCCCTCAGATCTCACCCGGCCCAGTGAAAATTTCATCAAGCACATCCAGCAGGAATCATCCTTACAGCAGGCCTGCCAATAGCTCAGAATCTGTTCCCGTCGGCAAGGTTGTTACTGGAACCATTTACCTGATATCTGAGGACAGATTCGAAGTAAACCCGTCGGAATTCTGCACTCCACTTATAAATATATTTAAAACATTGCGATCTAAAAGCTATGGTAATCGTTTTATTTAATTTTTGCATGATAAATTACCAAGCAGTTGATATAAAATTTGTCAATGTATTACATACCTCCATAAATACATAAGCGTCAGTTTTATTTTGATTTCATGCTTCATGTAATGCATGCTTTGCTATTACAGTATGCAGGTTCAAACCTTGACTTGCGTCTTTAAATATTTTTATATTTAAAATATTATATTTTTAACCCAGAGTATTATTTATCACATGCTAAAATGGTGAAGGTAAACATGAGAAATCCTGCAAAGCTAGCATATATGCCAACACTAGGCTGGAGTCATGGATGGTGTCACACTGAGTAGCTTATTCAGTGTCTTATTTCATTGGAGATAAAAAGATGCCTACATATTTCGTAACAAATCTAGTCTTGGCACATATGCTAGCTATGCTGCATGACTACTGGGACCAAAGTGATGAACTATAGCGAAATCCCTATCAAATTGAGTTATGCAAATTGATATTAATACTGCTAATTATATGTGAATCATTATGATAATTTGGTATTGAAATAATGATTTATATGTACATAGTGCCTATCTGTTTCCTGTTTCAGATGCTAAGTCCAAGTTATGGAACTTCTCAATCAATGACTACCAGGAGTTCATATCTAAAGTGGCACCTCTCTCGCCCCACATTGTGCTGGGGCCACTTCCATCTTATGTGCTTAAGGTACCTAATGATATCTCAAGTTAATTTTACTCTATTGTAATTTTTACAAACACCAAAGCAAGCCCTGTAAAACACTGGAGAGTTAATTTGATAAATCTGTAGGAATTCCCCGAGGTGGCAGGGTATCCATAAAGGACTTGCCGATGTTAAAAAAAAGGAGATGGCTAGACACCATTTTGGCTTGGTGTGGCATCATTTTCTCAACAAATCTGACACTTGAGAGAGATAAACTTATGTCTACGTAGTCATGCTTAGTCTGCAGGGCCAACCCTGCAGGTATTATTATTGTGTCGTATTCATAATGAAACTATTTCAGGTCCTAAGAGAGAGTGCCCTGGACCCAAATACAGTAGATCTGTCGCCAATAGAAGCAACACTCAGACACAAGCTGATGCCATTCCAGGAGGATGGAGTCAGGTAACCAAGCATCTTCAATGTTAGAAATATACCAGCTTAGCCCACAACTTTGTATGTGTGGAATTTAAGAACCCTAATTATATTCCGATTATTAAAGTAGCCTAAGTTCTTCTTATAACTTCAGCTATCTTTCAGTGAATGTCCCGTCTAAATCAGAGTCTAAAAAATACGAAAAATATAAATGATTTTGTAATAACTACTTTTTACGAATTTAACCAACTGCAGATATTCACTTATTTTATTTAAACATCCATTTGCATAGATACCTTATTTTTAGATTATAATACAAGTAGGTTAGGTACACTTAATAAATGGTGAAGCTTCCACCTCAACGGCTTGTTCTCGAATGCCCGATCCGACTGACTGGGGCTCCTTCGGCACTTTCCCCCTGACACGTGACATGACGTGTCACGATAGTGTTGCCAATTTAAAATAGAATAATATTAGATACCCACGAGTATTTAACGAAATACCGATACATTTGAAATCATTTTGAAATTTATAAAAAATCATGATATACTTAACCCTAATATCCTACTAATATTATAAATGTGATAGATTTTGAGGATTGATTGAACATCCGTTTGTAAGTTGGTTACTTGTTCACTCAAAAACGACTGAACGGATTTTGATCAAACTTTACAGTATTATTGTGTATTTATCAGAATAACACATCAGCAATAATTTATAACAATACGTTGAAATGTTGCGAGAAGTTGCGAGAAGAAGCTGGTACTTCCATGTGCATTTAGTAAAATCCTGTTATTGAGACATTATAAACACACACATAAATTTTATTTATTTGTATAGATGACCATGATTAGTATTTGTAGTATGTACCAATTATTTACTATATATTCAATTCCTATGTAATGGTTTCGCGCAGGTTTGGTATATCTCGTCGCGGGCGGTGTATGATAGCGGACGACATGGGGCTCGGGAAAACATTCCAGGCGCTAGCCATAGCCAGCTATTACAGACACGACTGGCCACTGCTTATAGTCACCACATCTTCTATGAGGTAAGAACCGTTTGGGCATATCATGAGAAGACATGAGAACCGTGTGACTTAAAGAGTGATGAGTATAAAAAAACGTAGATGGAAACAAAAGGAATACTAAATGAAAACTCTTGCGGGATTCATGATTTTCATAGAACTTTGTATGACGGCTCGATTTATTGTACGCTATTTTACTCTTTGTTGTACGCGTAGAATTGCGATGTGTTGGTAGTCGCGCCATCTATTGGCGGGTGGTGGAAGTTCTGCTTTGTGGAGATAAGGGTTGCGATAAGGTGCTGTTATATACATTCCATGTTTGCTGATTATTGAGCGATTTACTATCTAGAGAGACATGGCAGAACAAGATCCACGAGCTGCTGCCCTCGGTGCCCCTCATGAATATAGTCACCCTCACTACAGGCAAAGACGCGCAACTCGTCGCCGACAGACAGGTACCTACACCATTGGCTTGTTTCAGGAGTCCGAAATTATACTTTCACATGTCCATGGCCTACTTATATAATTTTGCAATTTTTTAAAAGTTAAATTGTAAATAATTTAATAAAGTTAATTAAGTAGTTACTTTGTTTTAATAGAAAATAATGTGAACCTTATTTATTTTTTTATATCAGTAATTATAAGATAATTTAAAAACAAATGATAAAAAACTTTGATCGAAAGTCGGTAATGATTTTTTAAAATGTCCTACCACCACATATTTTAAAAACATAAACATGAAATTTGACTAAAATATTTAATAACCCAGGAACTATCATAGTTAGACATAGTCTATGATGATTGTGCATCTACATCTAGTGTAATTGGTGTTGCCGTTTTAAATATATGAATAAATAAATAAATATAACTACATAATAGCCACAGTATAAATATCGACATAAAATACTATTTTAAACTTCCGATACCTGTATAGGGATACCTGTATAATCGACACCAGAGTTTGTATGTATATACAAACTCTGGTTCCGATTCTGTTGTACACTAACTACGACTAAATTATATTTGACGGCATAAACTTATTTTAATTTGGTGAGAAGATAATCAGTACCATTTTTAAGGTAATAAATAAAGCTGTAATTATAATCTCTAATATGCAATCATATTGAGGTTGCTTTAGTTTTAGGCGTCAAAGCTCGAGCAGAGTCAACGAAAATTAGATCTTACACATGTGTTATTAAAATATGAATTTGGTCATCGTTTCACAGACTGAAGTGGTGATAGTTAGTTACAAGATCACCAGCATGCACAAGGACTTACTGAAAAGCAAAAAGTTTGGAATAGTCATCATTGTAAGTATCAACTCATTATTGTAAAGTTGATTCTAAAATGTATTAGAAACTATTTGTATACCTATGTATTGCGTACCCTTACCTCTAAATATCCGATTTCGTATTCAACAATGGACTGTAAAAATTTTCACTTGACCTTGAACAACATTTTCATAAAAAAAGTTTTTAAGTAATTTCCCCGATGCCTGTTATGCGTTACTCACCAGTTTTAACAGCGAACCTTTGCTTTTATCGATAAAGATTCGTATTCATATAGATTTAACATTTAATTAGTAACATCCTAAAAGTAGTCGTCCTTATTAGGACGAGTCCCACTACCTGAAGTCACATAAAGCCCAGTGCACAATGGCGCTGGGCGGCATCACGCGGCAGTGCCGGCGCGCCGTGCTGCTGAGCGGCACGCCGGCGCTGAGCCGCCCCGCCGAGCTGTTCACGCAGCTGGCGCTCATCGAGCCCGGCCTCTTCCCCTCCTATACTGAGTATGGTGAGTACACTAGCGCCAGGCGGCATCACGCGGCAGTGCCGGCGCGCCGTGCTGCTGAGCGGCACGCCGGCGCTGAGCCGCCCCGCCGAGCTGTTCACGCAGCTGGCGCTCATCGAGCCCGGCCTCTTCCCCTCCTATACTGAGTATGGTGAGTACACTAGCGCCAGGCGGCATCACGCGGCAGTGCCGGCGCGCCGTGCTGCTGAGCGGCACGCCGGCGCTGAGCCGCCCCGCCGAGCTGTTCACGCAGCTGGCGCTCATCGAGCCCGGCCTCTTCCCCTCCTATACTGAGTATGGTGAGTACACTAGCGCCAGGCGGCATCACGCGGCAGTGCCGGCGCGCCGTGCTGCTGAGCGGCACGCCGGCGCTGAGCCGCCCCGCCGAGCTGTTCACGCAGCTGGCGCTCATCGAGCCCGGCCTCTTCCCCTCCTATACTGAGTATGGTGAGTACACTAGCGTCAGGCGGCAGTGCCGGCGCGCCGCGCTGCTGAGCGGCACGCCGGCGCTGAGCCGCCACGCCGAGCTGTTCACGCAGCTGGCGCTCATCGAGCCCGGCCTCTTCCCCTCGAATTATATTGAATGAATACTGCCTTTTTGATGCCGCATTGTGCAAGTGCACTCTGCCAAATCAATGGCACGGAAGCTACTTGAGTGAGACGTGGCATCAGGTATGTTACTTCAAGTCACTCAAATTTATATCATGAATGGATGTAGAATATTTAAACATCTATATTTATTCAGTATTATTAATCATAAGAAAATGTTTGTATAAGTAATTAAAGCTTGCGCAAACTGGCACGTCAAGACGCAGATGCCCGACTTTATTCGCGTTGTCGCTTAGATCTTTATACAGACATTTGATCTGTATTGCTTACCATAAAGTAGGTATATAAAAATGAGAATTTGTTTCGACATTTTTTGTATTTTATTTGTATAATTTTTTTTTTATATATTTATTTGTGTAAACTTTAACTAAATCTTATAAGAGTTAATTCTCCTTGAAGGTAAACGATACTGCGACGGCAAGCAGAACAACTTTGGTTGGGACATGACCGGCCAGTCCAACTTGACTGAGCTGCAGATAATACTCCAGAAGAGATTCCTTATTAGACGAACTAAAGAGCAGGTTCTCACTAAACTGGAGGAGAAGACGAGGTATATGGTAATAGTAACCTACCCAATAGGCACTAAGTAATGTTGTTTTGGGACTTTAGAATTAATAAAAAGAAATATTTTGTAATGTAAAAATGGCAGCCACATTAGAAAAAGTCGCATAATAAGTACTCGATATAGAATCTTTTACTTAAATTATCATTGTCAGGGAGACGGTATTACTCGATCAGACACTGCTACAGTTCAACAAGCGTGAAGCTCAGAACCTTTCGCTAATGGCTGAAACATACAAGTCATCGAAATCGACCGAGAAGCACGCCGCTCTCATCACATTCTTCAGCGAGTCTGCCCTTGTCAAGATACCGGCTATATGGTAAGATTTTGCTACTACTTACACCTTGAAACAAAGAATAAAAGCCGTGCACAAACGAAGCCTCTCCTGTTGCTTATTCAGATCAATAAAATACCTAATAGTTTGCCATTGGGGACATCCGAATAGGAGGTAGAGACTCGCAGGGCATCTACTTCTACAAACCGCACATCAACTTATACCAAGAATAAAGTTATATCCACCACAATGATATCAAACAATTAAGTCTTATTTTCAATGTTGATTTTGTTCGTGGTAATCGTTGATATGTGCAGTTGCATAGTTGCGTTCAGTTTACTGTTTATTACAGTAAATACATCCAGCAAGTGTTAGAGGATAGTAGTACGGGCAAGTTTCTTGTGTTCGCGCACCACCGACCCGTGGTGGACGCCATCTGCCTGACGCTGGACGAGGCCGCCGTCCACTACATATGTATCGTCGGCTCCACGCCCGCCGGCAGCAGGGCTGTGAGTATGAACTAACAATTAATTTACACTCACATTTTTGAAAACTACAATAGGACGAAATAAAGGCACCCACCTTCCCTTCACGTGATGTAAAAACAAGGTCTAATGAGCGTTTTCATTAACATTAGGAGGCGGATAACATGATGTCTAAATATGAAGCAGATGCCAAATGCAGTGTGTTAATATTTAAGTATGACGTTAAGGCGTTTCCTAGTGTAAGTAAAATGGGCATAACCTTTTATGTTTACTTGTATACAGACGGTGACTTTGGGTTTAAATAGAAAATTACCAATACTGTCGTTCTAACCTTGTTCTTATTTTCTATAGGTTACCAGATAGTGGTCGGATATTCGTTGCGTCTCTGGTTTGAGTACCGCGTATGTAATAATGATGGGGTGTTGGTGGACTAGGAGCTGGTAGACAGGTTCCAGCACGGGGCGGCGTGTCGCTGCGCGGTGCTGTCGGTGACGGCGGCGGGCTCGGGGCTGACGCTGACGGCCGCCAGCCTCGTGCTCTTCGCAGAGCTACACTGGAACCCAGGTGTCAGTACAACAACAAGCACTTGCCACCTAATTTTTAGAAAGCTGATGCAGTAACAGTGACATTTTAAAAGTCATTTTCTGACTTAAAATGCTGTTGTGGTTGGTTAGAAATGATTATAATGTGTGGGGTGTTTGGGATTACTTATTAATATTAATTGCCCAGAACCAAGTAATTGGGGTTCGGTGAGCAATAGTTTGCACAGAAACAACTAGTGAAAAGTGACTTAACAATATCATAATTGATGGAATCAGGCGTAATATCAGTTGCCCAGAAGCACTTAGTAGTTGTCAATGTGGTGGACTGTGGCCCAAATCTTACTCGTATTGATGGGGAATGTGCCCAGTATAGTGGCAATAGTCTTGCCCCCTATTATATTGGGCCAAAACACCTTCGGGGAATACAGGTATGTTGTTGTACTTATTCTCAATTATGTATAGATTTTGACGCAAGCGGAGTCCCGCGCGCACCGCATCGGGCAGTCGCGCGGCGTGCGCGTGCGCTACCTGCTGGCGGCCGGCACCGCCGACGACTACATGTGGCCGCTGCTGCAGGCCAAGCTCAACGTACGTATATCTCGTTTCTCCTTCTTCTTATACGAAATGAGATTAAACTATATTATTTACTCGTATTATGGAATAAAATAAGGACCGGCATCTTCAATTAGCGGGTATTCTGCCAGTATCAAGTAATTAATAGCAATTACATTTCAATAAAAACACATTTCAAGTAAAATATGGGTTAGCAACGCGATTAATGCGGTGGATGTATCAAGATATATCTTGTTACAATTAAAATTAAATACTTTGTAATTTAACAAACGTCCAATCCCCTAAAAAGATTTGTAAACAAATCGTCAAAGAAATGGCGGCTTATTGAAGTGGGTTGAGCGTAGGCCGCTCAGTTCATAGCATCAGGCGGTCGCGGTATTCCATTCCGGTCAGCGACAGATTTCGGAAATAGCTTTTTCACAATTACCGGCTAATCATTGAAACTTATGAACATTTGCTAATGCTCTTCGTGATATAATTTAGTATTTACTTTTATAGAAACATTTGGAAGCCGATAGATTTAAATGTATATTTAAGAAAAAAAAAATTAAAAAATGTGTCAAAATATTGTTTAACAGGTACTTAACAATGTCGGTCTCAGTCGCGATACTTTTGAAGACACTACAATGAAACATCAGGTAAGTTTTTTAATCGATATTACATTACGGTCCGATTTTTCTATGTTCAGATAGTATTATGATACGCAAATAGATAAATTGCCAAATAACTTTATTCGTTAGTTCGATGTTTTGTATGAGAGTTGATCGGACTTGAGTTTCTTAATATGCTATCCTTAATGTAGAGCGTTTTATGTGGGTGTATCATGAGTATGTAATAAAACTTTCACATGTACAAAAGTATCAGAGATATAAAGTGGAAAAAAGTAGTTTAGAGACATTTTTTTATTACGCGCCTTATTTGCTTTTTAATTTGCATGTAAATAATTTTTGACATTTGCAATCGCCTTGAATGTAGTTTACGCTTATTTCAAGTTTTTGGATCTTTTCCTGAGTCACGGCAAATAATAATATATTCAAAACCCTGTATCTTGGAAAGTGATATAAATCTTATATTATTATATACTGTCTGTTCTTCTGTATAATCATGCTATAATATGATTCCAGACTTCTGAAACTTACCACTAAGTACCTCTTATTCAGTATTGTTATTAATATTTATGACTTACATTTTTGTGTCCTAAACCTGAAAAAAAAAGAAATAGTGTTTAAATAAATACTGCTAACAAATTTCGCGGTTGCGCTATTGATGTTATAACTACCATTTTATGGTTTTCAGGACAGTAAAAACAGCATAGACCAGTATTTATACCCAAAAAATAAAAACGACTATATACCAGGCACAAATATACGCAAAGACTCCATCAAAACCGACACGGCTGGTTGCAATAACGCGCTAACTTCAAGTGATAACTGTGATGATGCTGATAAATCGTTTCTCGACGATGATGAAGATGATACGCTGATGGCTAACATAGATTTGTGATAAGCGATTTTGTAATGTTAAATAAAGATTATTGTCTTATTTTTCGAAAAACTTAATTTGTTTATCTAAACACTGGACATCTGTCCAGTGAAAAAAATGCTCTAAAACTATTCAAATTTAAAAAATAGTCTGACCATATTATAATGGACAGGGGCAAATAAAAATGTTTCCGTATAGTTTTTATCATTGTTATAATAAATCAACAAAGCAATTTTAACAAACGACAATAATGACTTATATTATAAAAAATATAAACGCAATTTCAGTTCACATGAACGAGATAATAGTTCATTAGATCAAGGACGACACAATTTAAATAAACAACTTATACAATAAAATAATGATTATTTTAACAACTAGAATTGCTTAACGGCGAACAATATCCGCTTCAACTTAACATTAGTGTCAACGTTACTATTGTCTGATAAACATACAGACAATAAAATATAAACTTGTAAAAAAACTACACTATTATCTTTCATGAAAAAAAAATTGCCCAAATCACCACATCTTATAGCAGTAGGTATATTCATAATATTACTCTCTGGAATTTTGACAAAAATTTTAAGTAAAAAAACTGTCAATAAATTATAGTAATATACTTACTCAATACTTCTAAAGAAGCAGTTGTAAGGGCTAATCCAATTTTAATGCTTCTGTATAAAAAAATAGATAACATAAAAAATATGCAACTTCGCCTCATCAGAAGTATTATTTTTATATTTTATAGATTTGTTGTCTGTACATGTAGTGCAAATAATACTCAGTAATTTAAAAAAAAACTTGTATACGAGGTGATACGGCCCCTTTTTTGTTAATTACTACTATAAGTACTTTGATAATTAAATTAGTATGAGCCGTCGCAGGGCCCCTGGCGACCCAACTGCGCTCCGGCGCAATTCATCATGCACATATTGCTGTAGGTCACGCCATCGGCACCGCACACGGGTTGCAGGTTCCTCGCGCACGCACACCTGTGTTGAACCGGTTTGATATCTTTTACGTCCTCGCAAGGGCCCCGGTGCGCAATACTGAGCAAATTGTTGCGCGCGGTCGCGCAGTTCAACAAACAATCGTTATGGTACGTCTTACCGTCGCTACCGCACACTTGTTTCATCTCCCTTGTGCAGGCGCAAGTGGGCAAAGGAGCATCATTCTCGGCGCAAGGGCCCCAATGCGCAATACTGAGCAAATTATTGCTTGCAGTTGCGCAATTTAGCAAACAATCGTTGCCGTACGTCTTGCCGTCGCTGCCGCACACTTGTTTCATCTCCCTCGTGCAAATACACGCCGGTGGTTCGACTACCTTAACTTTGTCCTCACACTGTCCTTCGTGGGCCATTTTTAGATCGGGAGAGCTGGATCTTTGACATGTAAGGCTGCACCTATTAGGGTAGGTGTTACCATCAGTGCCACAGATTGGGCGGTACTCCAAAGTGCACGTGCACACTGGGGTTTCAGTTGCGCATGGTCCCTCACTGACTCTGGTGAGTTCCTGGTTGTTTTTGCTTCGTTCACATTCGAGGAGGCACTGGTTGCTGTAGGTTTTGCCGTCGGAACCGCACACGGGGCGCAAGTTTCGTGTGCACACGCACGGTGGGAGCGCAAGGGTGGCGTACACTTGCACAGCGATGAATAAAAGGGCTGTAGAAGAAAAATGGGATTAGTATTTTTGTATATGTAGTAAAAGAGGGAGAATTTTGTCCGGAAACTAGCGAGGACACTCGGTAGTTTCGCAAAATAATGTTGAGGTAAAAGGAAATAATTACAGGAAGATGCGATATCAATTGTTTGCTTTGTCAAATGATAACATAAAACGCTTAAGAACAAAGTCATTTCAAAGCAAATGATTTTTTTTAAAATAATGTATTTGTATAAACTTATTCCGTCCATTACAGCTGTAAGGCTTACGAGCAATTATCTAAGTGTAAAAGTATTTATAAAATTATTAGCAACTAGATTGGATACTCGCTTTCACATCAGTTGAAAAATATAAAAAAGTACAGTAAAGCCGTGCGCTCATTAGGGCGTAAAAACGCGTGGGTCAAACTCTTGTGACATTATTTACGAAGATTGAATTTCAGCAGCAAAAGCCACGGGACCACCCGCGAAAACTCGCTCATACTATCAATGACATTCCGTTGAAGAATCAGCTTTTTCTTTGACTAAATAAAGTTCGTTTTAGTATTGGCAAACGTTTTTTTGCGTGTATCATGACGGCTCAATCTGCCCCGGGGCTAAATTCATATCTACACGATGCACTATTTGCGTCACGCTTAGTTCAACCTTGTCTCACATTATCACCTGAGATAATTAGCTACCGTTATGTTTGTAAAAACCATGTTATTGTTCACCGTACATAGAGATGTCCACATGCATCATGACATCATCAACACAGTAAGGTCGTTTTAAAATTATAAATATTCAGGTTAAATTATAATCGATTGCTCAATTCGAACATGACATTGCTGTTATCGAAAAATAAAACACTTCTAATTGGACATAGTTAAGCAGCCGGTAGTCGAGTGGTCGAACGCACGCCTTGCAATCAAAGTGTGCAGGTTCAAACCCCGGCTCACACTTCTGGGATTTATGTGCGAATCTCATTTTCATCCGAGATTATCACTTGTTATGAAACGGTGAAGGAAAACATCTTGAGGAAACCTGCACGGCTGAGGGAACTTGACTAGTTCTCTACAGATGTGTGAGGTCCGCCAACCCACACTGGGCCAGCGTGGTGGACTATGGCCTGAATCCCCCTCGCATTGAGGGGAGGCCCGTGCCCAGTAGTGGGACGTCAAAAGGGCTGTAGTAGTAAGCATTACGGATCCAATCATGGAGATATTATAACGGAAATGGCATTTCGGGCCCGCGCTGCGTTAAATTTTTCAGGTTTATCTGACTCCACCATTGTTGTTTTCCTATATAGTTGCCGTATATTACAGGTACATGCCGCAGAGCTACGAAGAGTGTAGTAGTTATGGGTACTCTAGATACACTATGAGTATACCATACGGTTCCTAATGGAGGCCCTTTCATTCAACAAAAAGATCCCATCGCAACACAAAAGCAAATGGCATTTTTACCACGTAGGTTACCATCCCACATGTCCTACATGTTCAAACTTCAAGCTGCCATATCGCAAAACTGACTTAATGTGGTTTGTATCTCTATTGTTTAACAACGTCTAATTGTTAATATATGTTAATTAGCACGTTATAAGTTATCTACAATACCTAGTCAAGCAATTAACCATTCGGACATTATTACTTTAAAACTTTATTTTTGAGTATTGAGCGTTTTTTAACCGACTTCCAAAAGGAGGAGGTTGTCAATTCGATTGGTTTTTTTTTAAATGTATGTACAGCGATTAAGCTGCGATTTATGATCCGAATCACGTTATTCTTTTTTAGATTGATGCGGAATAGGTGCCATTTGGTCCCATAAAAAATTAACATAGGCCCAGTAGTTTTCATTTTATAAATATTTATATATTTATTATGAGCAGTTTTTTTGTCTACGTGGACGATGTAATTTTATTTTGTGTACGGATTTTTATTAGGTTTTAAAAGCAAACAATATTAAATATGACATTTTCAAAGATTGACTCAAATGTGTTAAAGCAAGATTTCGTTTTTTTATATGGTTTTAAAACAAGATACCTAGAAGTAGAATGCTCACGTCTTAATACGGATCTAGGAAAACTGCACTAATTATGCAAAGTAATCAACCAAGTCATCACGTCGCGTGGCTTCGTGACTGGATATAATAACAATCTTGACCTTATTGGTAATTAACACGATCAGGGACTAAACTAAACACTACGAAAGCAATATTATTATCATACTTACTTTGTTTTTTTAAATATCAAATGAGAGAATCGCCTTTTACCACTTACTTGGCATAGGTCTAGCCATAGGTCTAGCCATTTAGACATAAAATAAAACTTAACGTTTATGTTCATTTATATGTCTTAGAAAAAGGCCCTCTGAGTTTTTTTTTAAGTATAAAGGTCAAGAAACGTACTAATATGCCTGTGAAATTGGGTAAGTTCACCAACCGCCACTGGAACGGCTGTGGATTGATGAACGATAATCTGAATACTTCTTACAGTTTTGAGAAGTAAGCTTTGTATAATAGTAAGTAAGCCATCAAGATACCATCGTCGAATCGTGGGTGCATTGCAGTGCTCTCTGCCCACACTTTATGGTATAACAGCCGTGATACGAGCAGAATATATTTAAGGAGAAATTGAATAAAGAAATGTCTTATTTAATACTACAAAAAATAATATTTCTTACCGATTTTATAAACCATCTTGAAGTTCAGAACACAATAATGCTGTGAGTATTGTTAAAAATAAACTAACTTTTCAGACGTTGAGTTCTCTATTTTATACTCGATGTAAGGTTATCGGCGGGTCAGTAAATATTATTTCAGTCGATTGTTCGTGGAATAGCCGCGGTGTTCGCGTTAAAAGTGATGCTGTGATGCGCAAACGCAAGTTTATATACGTGAATTGTGTTTCCCAAGTGTCAAGGAAGGCCAGGTTGTTGGCAGTGTAAATCCCCAGTGGTAGTGCGTCAGAATATGTTCATTTCGATTGCGTTTAGCTCGAGAACTCTGGTGGTGTGACAGGCAGAATGTTGTAATGTTGTTTACACTTGCTGTGACGTCATTTGCGTGTTCTAACTATGAAAGGTGCTGACGTCAGTTGTATAGGGGCGCTGACAGTGCGTCTGACCCGATCTACATATAAACATTGTGCAATACGGTTAACAATGGAGGCTCCGATAAATGTAGTAATTACCTTATATTATGTTTTAATTTATTATATTTCCAAACTATGTCACTAACTTATACTAACTCTCTGTAATAAACTTATGTCACGGAACATATTGTCTCTCTTATAAGATAAGACTGTGAGTGAGTGACTCGATACGTACAATCTGGGAAACAGGTCGTCTTGCCATGCGTGCTTGCCTTGCTGTTACTAGCTGCCCCCGCGATATCTTACATATCTTATATTCCTCTTACTTATGCATGTTGTGGCACCTTTTTTAACTGTGCATTTAGTTTTCCCTTATTTGTATTTTATATTAATGTATTATTAATGCTACAGTTTTTGGATGTCCTGTTAAATAAATATCTCACGTGAAACTTAAGCGGCTTTCAGACTACGCTATAATATATAGCACAACAATATCGCGCACCATGCAAAGCCAATAATATATAGTACAGTACAGTGTGAACGTGGCCATAACAATGTATGGTGCGCGATATTGTTGTGCTATGAGCTATATACGATATGCTATAATATTATAGCGTAGCCTCAAACCAGCTTTATCCGCGAAATTTATAGAAAGCTATGGCCCCTTTCCGTAACCTGTCTTGCACTAATGTTTTAAATAATACTTTCAGTTGAAATAAAACTATTTTACGGATTTTATCGCGTTGATTTACTATTTTATTTTCCCGACGTTTCGGCTGCTTTACAGCAACCATGGTCACGGGGGGACTGAGGTGTTATACGTCCTGATGTCATAGTTAATAACTGGGTACCCTCATATTTGATAAACCTCGGATTGATAAACCGCATATCCTCGCAAAAGAACACCGACTCCGACCAAGGATGATACGTGAGGCCATTGAAATTAAAAAACATCCGAATTTCAATAGGGAAGATGGCTGGGTGCTACCACCAACTTGGGATCCAGTAATTAATATGATTAAATCCAAAACCAAGTGTACCATTGCAAGACCTCAAGACACCGTAAGCACTTTCTGCGTGGATCGGACCGCAAACAACAACTAAATATGAGGGTACCCAGTTATTAACTATGACATCAGGACGTCTAACACCTCAGTTCCCCCGTGACCATGGTTGCTGTAAAGCAGCCGAAACGTCGGGAAAATAAAATAGTAAATAAACGCGATAAAATCCGTAAAATAGTTTTATTTCAATGTATAGTATTCGCGTAATTATAAGAAAACATTATAATACTTTCAGTTATTGACAGTAAACTCAGTACAAAATCTGTCAAAAATTTACACTTAATATTGTAAGGGGTCGACCGAGAACACGGTGGCGAGATGACCTTGGCACCTTTGTGGGAAAAACGTGGCCGGAGGTTGCCAAGGACAGAGAAGTGTGGAAGAGGAAAGGTGAGGCCTTTGCACAGGAGTGGGACACTATTATAGGCTAGAAAAAAATTTAATAATATTGTAACAACAATACTTTAATAACTGATAGTAAGGCCCATTATCCATATAAAGTGGCCTTGTAGAACACTTAATTTACCTACTTACCTATAGGCAAAAAAATATTTTGTTATTTAGTTATAGAAGTTTAGTTAGTTAAAGTATGTTGAGGTGGTTAGGACATGTAGAGAGGATGAGTGAAAGTAGACTGACGACAGAAATATACCTTTCACGACCAGATTAACGGTCTCTTCCAGAAAGGTCAAGTCCGTAGCACCCTCAACCGACGGAAGTGCATGAAAATATGTATGACTGTGGATGAAGCGAAAGAGGTATGTCAGGATCGTAGCATGTGGCAAACGGTAGTCTCTGCCTACCCCCATGGGATACAGGCGAGAGTATATGTATTGTATGTAGTTATAGAATCAAAGATTTAATAAATACCATAAGGAAACCTAACTGTTTAAATAGACTGAGCTTTGAACTCTCCGTAGGCACGGCAGCATCGGACCTACCTCAATATAACCTACTTCATTACCAGACTTACATGGAGCTTATTCAATGCATCGCAATTGCGTAACTACGTAGTATCTACTGGTTTTATGATAACTACCATTTTTATAAGTCACGATAACTTAATTAAGCCAATTAAAGGGATTCACTACTTTTATCGCCCATTTTGATTTATAAAGTGTTTTTAGGGTTCCGTACCCAAAGGGTAAAACGGGAACCCTATTATTGAGACTTCGCTGTCCGTCCGTCCGTCCGTCTGTCACCAGACTGTATCTCATGAACCGTGATAGTTAGAGAGTTGAAATTTTCACAGATGATGTATTTCTGTTGCCGCTATCACAACAAAAATACTAAACAAATAATTATTTAAGGGGGCTCCCATACAACAAACGTTATTTTTATACCATTTTTATAGTTAATGGTACGGAGCCCTTCGTGCGCGAGTCCGACTCACAATTGGCCGGTTTTATTACCTTCTTGATTCTGGCTAAATACCCGCTAATAGCAGGTGGAGCCATTCCTGTTTTTATTTCATTAACTGTCATAATTTCATACATTTTGTAAAAAGGGAAGAAAAAATCGATTAGGAGTTGGCATTCATTTTAATTTTTAAGGATTAAGTAGGTATGTCGTGTCATCCCCGGATGTGACCCTCTGAAAACCTGTCCTTAATTGTATATCCACCTGTTTCTCTTAAGTAAGTAATATTGTAAACTGGTGGAGTGTCATGGCCCTTCACGATGACATCATCAGACCACTCGCGCGACAGACCTTCTCACTAATGAGTGGGTAAACTTGTCCAGGGCAGAATTAGCACCTCGAAGAACACATACTTAAATGGAATATAAAGATCAATGATAAATATAATAACAAAAAAGTACTTTAAGACTTGGAAAAATCTACTACTCAATATTATTAATATTATTATTTTTATTTTATAACTAGCTGTGCCCGCGACTTCGCCCGCGTGGACTTTAGGGAGATTACCCGGAAATATGGGTATTATGTTTTTCCCGCGGAACCCTAATGCTTTTTCTAAAATTAAAGTAGCCTAAGTTACGCCCTGGAACGTCAGCTATCTGTCAGTGAAAGTCCCATTGAAATCGGTTCAGCCGTTTAGAAGTTTACCTCAAACAAACAGACAGACAGACAGACAAAAAAATTCAAAATTGCGTTTTCGTTATAGGTATCGTATATACTTTCATACGCATTTGGTAAAAAAGTGTTATTTTGATATTACAAAAAGACACTCCAATTTTATTTATTTGTATAGATATAGATGTATAGATTTGTATAGATAAAAAGAGTTTGTTTGTTTGTTTGAACGCACAAATCTCAGGAACTACCTATTGCTTCGAATTTAAAAATTGTTTTTATGTTGAGTAGTCCACTTATCGAGGAAGGTGGCTTATATGTTTAGTTTAGAATTCACCCAGTAGGTAGATGCGAAACTCTTCCCTACATTATTATCTACCTACCCCAGAGTACCCAGATATTTTGTTGCCCTCTCTCTTTCCCCCCTGACGTGTGAACCTGAACTAATCTGCGGACATTTATATAATCGTGTGTGATCCTGAGTGTATGTGATCCTAAGAGACCCTGGAAGCCCTCTCCCTATTGTGTTAGTGCCAACCAGCCTGACGACCCGGCCACCACCGAAGGACGGCGCGGCGCCTACGTCAAAAGTACCGTACCCGCGTGACATCACCCTTGCCCAACTAGATAGAGAGACAAACTTAACTTTGCCATTAGTATACTGGTGTCCCCATACAAAGTAACTACAAAATAAGTTTCTAATCGCAAAAAAATATTTTTTTACAATAAATTTATTGTTTAACGTTAAGCTTTAACCTAGAAATTTGTTTATAATGTTTTAAGAAACATTTCACTACGTCCCTAAGTGCCATCGAAAGTCATTATCTACTTTGTAGGTACATCAGTAAAGAAATGACCCACCCTATGTTATGTAAGCGGTTACTACCTATCAAACTTATCAATGAACGGACGATTAATAACTTGCCGGATGCTTAAACAGGTGTTACAGGTTATTTTCATTCAATAAAATGTAGAGACCGGTAATTATATCATTAAATTCTTTGTAAAAACCCGTTACTGAAAGCCATTTCCTTCTTGGCACCTTATTGCGTGTTCAAGGCGCAGATTACCGCCTAGGTCAAGAATAAATCGATGCTTCGATCATCCTGACATCTTAATGTTTATTTTGCCAGAGTCAAGTAATAAATTACCCCTTTATCTGACAATGCCTAGCTAGAATATGTGTATCTATTTTATTGGATTGAATTTTCTATAATTTTGAGAGTACCTACTTACAACCCCCTTACCGTCGCCGGTCTTGCAGTGGGTACCAACCTAAAGTTTTTGTGTAGGTCTTTTTATAAGTACAAAAATTTAAAAAAAATTATAAAGTACTTAGTATTAAAAAATACTCCTTAGTTACATCACTAAGGAGTATTTTTAAGGAGTAATACTAGGCCAGTATTTTTAATACTAACACATGGTAGTAAAGCCCCTGATAATCAGATTACAATACACGAATACAAGCTATTCACGCCTAGCTAAATCAATTAGCAACACACTTCTAACTCTTGATAACTTTTAATATCTACGTACTCAATCTACCTATGCTAAATAGCGTCTACATACTGAGTATAATACATATTTCATTAAATTCGCTCGCTAAGTATATGGGTAATCTTAAAAAAATAACGTTTGTCGATGGTTATACTACTAGGATATTATGAATTAGGCACGGAAGCAAAACCTTGCTAACCATCACTGCTTTAGCGTTATAATGTTACCCTCGTTTTTTAGTGTTTGTAGTAGGTAAAAGAACTGTCAAACAAATGTATATATGTAAGTAAAATAAACAATGTAGGTAACTAGTTAATTTATTGAATTTATCCTCTTAGTCCATTAAATTTCATCATTTCGTAAAACAACTAGAAATAGGTAAATATAAAATCTCTCTAAGTATCTCTGTGGTAATACGGCCCTAGATATAACATAGATAACGGGGTTGATGTTCTAAGTAAATAATTAAATAGTATGTGAACATAATACGTGGACAAGGAAAACCCTAGACATAATAATGCATCGTGGAAATGGATTGTTTAAACAATACTGACTATATTTAAACAACAGACGCGGTCAATATTTAAACGGAATATGCAATGTTTTCGCACCGCGTACTAGGAATAACTCAATACAGATTTAAATGTGTTTCAGAAGACCGAAATAATACTTTTACGTAGAAGTAAATTGTAAAATAATTAAATTCAAACATGTTTATATGTATTAGTAAGTAGGTAGGTGCTTGCTTATTATTGAATACAAGTGGATACTGATGATTGCAAATGGCGTTTTTTGATCGTACGAAAAATATGGAATCTCCGCATGATAGGCACCTATCATCAGCCTTTGTTTACATATATCTACGCTGCCTGCCGTATTATACATGAAATATTTTTTCGGACTTCTGTTACACGCTAGTATAAATTTTATAAATAGATAGGTACTTAATTAATTGTGCGTATGTAAACGATTCATTATATGCGTTGTTTGGATAATGTTTTAACTGAGTAATTAACTAGTTATTATTATATTACTATGTGCACTGTGTTACTACTTACATATTATTATTTGATCTAGCACCTACATGGTTTTTTTTTTAAGTAGACATTAGACAATAACTTAGGTACCTTCTAAGTAACTACTTGTGTAATAATAAAGTAATTTAGTTGGCGCTGTGCCCAGAGCGATTACATTATTACTTACTCGGGTATTTGTTCTTGAAACAAAATTTTCGCTTACTTAGGTTTAAAGTACTTAAGTACTAGACGTTATTGTAAAAACTGTTGTCTGTTTTTTTTATCTGAAGTCTTTTGCTGCACCAGTAATTTTGTTTTTTTTTTTTACTTATTTTATTCATATCTTGCGATATTGAGGCATCTTGGTGATAAAAATTGGCAAACTGTTGTTGTTATTGAGAGTGGGCGTAATATTAGTGTATCATTGTAAGGCAACCTTTTTTTTTTGTTGACGGGGAGGAAATCTTCAGAAAGATTCCCAGTCTTCTGTGTGGGAGAAGACTGGGATATGTGGGATTCTTACCCACTAAAACCTCCCCGGTGGCCGTCTTCGACACGTTAGAGGGATTCCGGGATCTCCTACCGGAACGCACCGGTGTCCCTCTGTGGCTCGCTCCCGAGCTTTGTGCCCAGGAGCTCGTCTCGGGGGGAGCAGATGTTCGCTCCCCCTGCACCCTCGCAGTGCATACAGCGGCGAGAGACCTCGTCTCGCCGCCGTCCTCCTCAGGGTCGTCGTCTACTTATGAGCGTCCGGGGCCCACACCCCAGACGCTCACGACCCCAAGGGGTGGAAGGCAAGCTAAACCAACCAAAGCCAATTGATTTCGATTTCGAAGCTTTAGGGAGTTTGTCGTTAAATCGGGTGATGTTACACGCAGTTTACACTGCAGTTAAGTAGGTAGGTAGATACGTTCTTCAGTATCTATGTACCGTACCTAGTAGGTAGGTCGTGGTGAGATGTTTATTACGCAACTAACACTCGTACTATCAGTCAACGACTTGTATTAATCACACAGATAGCTAGTTCACGTGTGATGTTATTGCACAAGCAGTAAGGTAGGCACACATTAATTATCATTTAACCTAATAGATAAGTACTTAGGTAAGTACCTGTCGGGAGCAATTAAAAAAAACATTCAGTATGTATCTATGTATATCTACCCGTAGCACCCTCAACCGACGGAAGTGCATGAAAAGATGCATGACTGTGGATGAAGCAAAAGTGGTATGTCAGGATCGCAGCAAACTTACGGTAGTCTCTGCCTACCCCCATGGGGTACAGGCGTGAGTATATGTATGTATAGTGACAAAGCACATAAAAAAATCTAGTCGAAGCACCGGCCCTCGGCTCACTGTACTTTGTGGTTGCGGATTCGATTCCCGACAGTGGAAATTTTGGAAATTGCCCTGGTCTGGGGCTAACTGGGAGCCCCTGGTCTATTTTGGGACCATACGATGAGTATGTAGATATGATATGTCTGGAGATATGAACAAAAACATATAAGACGCGCTGCAAAAAAATGCCAATACCGAAATAATTTGTATTAATTTATCGAAAAAGTTGATTTTTCAACGAAACGCGTGTATGTTACCACAGAAATACAATCTTTATGTATATCAAAACAGAGGTCTTTTTGCTATTGGCAAAATCTTTGAAGCGCGCGTCTTGTCGCTCCAGAGTGCCCGGAGCTTTATCCGCTCGCCTCAGTGTGTGCATTTTGTACAGTTAACTAACTGTCAAAAACTGAAAGTAATACTTAAGAAAAACGTTGTTGTCTTGGTAAGGGGGGTAGTTTACTAATATAAGTTATTGACGCATACCGACACAAAACCATTGTACTTATTTATAGGTTGATTAAATTCGGATCATGGTACAACCAGCGGGGCGATTTTCGTGCGATCGACATCTATCTCTATTAGAGATATGTCGAATCGAAACGTCAAATTGGTCGTATGTTTTTTTTTTGTAGATTTTGCTTTTGATCTTTGTTTAGAAGATATTGTACATAGTGACAGTGTTTCGTGCGATAGTGTAGTACTGTCAGTTGACGGTACTACATTTCGTAAACATCTTTCAACTTCAGTGTATACCAAGCACCTAGTTTCCTTCCGGTGTTGTCAGGAAAATAACTTGTTGGGTCGCTCGAGTGTAAGCAATTCTGTACTTATTGCTGTACCTACTACCGCCGACTTTGTTCTTACCTACAATCTTAGATAACTAGGTGCCTAGTAGGGCCTTAAAGTAGTGTTGTTCCAATAGTATCTAATTTTTTGACAGATTTTGTACTGAGTAATTTTGTACAGGCAAGAACTGAAAGTATTATTAAATCATTGCTGCAAGGCAGGTGGTGGTAAAGGGAAAGATTTTATACAAACAAACTATTGTTAATTATCCTTCCGGTTCGTGTGTTTTAGGTATGCGCAATGCGAATAGGTACTTACCCTATACCAGGGTCGTCTGAGTACCTATTAAAATAATATTCGCATTGAACAAAGAAACTATAATATGTTTATTAAGTAGGTACCTACACATCAGACCCTGATCGGAATAAAAATCACGAAATACAAAGTACAGAGGCTTTGTTCTTTTAATTTTTTGAGGTACCATCAATACGCGAGCACGATGCTATTGAGTTGTAATAGAGATGTGACCCGGGATATTTGAATCCCGTGAAATCGACATTCAGTGTAAAGGTTTTTTTTTATTACTATAGGCAGTAGACATAAAGTCAAGCCCCCTACAGTTAAAACAGGAACGTTTAAGATAGTCTTATTACTAATAAATCACGCCTGTATTCCCCGAAGAGGTAGGCAGAGATGCACTGCAGTGCACCCACACTTCGCCGATGTATTTTAGTCCCAATGTAATAGGGGGCGAGCCTATTGCCATGGTACTGGGTACATTCCCCCTCAATATCCACCACGCCATCCCAGTTCAGGTTGGTGAACTTCACACGCCTTTGGAGAGACGTGCAATGTTTGACTTCACGGTTTAGTAACTATTAGCACATGAAGTCCGAAAATCAGAGGTGCGAGGCCGGGGTTTAAACTTGCACCCCAGGCGTTCTATCCACTAGTCGACCACTGCTATTATACCAACTAATAATCCTTCCTTTAAACGGTCGTGTGCTATATCTGTAGGCAATTAATAAGTGTTATTTATCTACTGATACCTAATTCAATTATTGCTAAATGAAGAAAACCGGAGGCGATTAGGATGATGCAAAAGTTTGCGTCAGTGGTCAGGTCAATCCAAAATGGAGACAACACCAAAGCGTATAAACTACCTACGTTAATAACTGACTCATATACTTTACTGGTTTCCGTTGAGTTTCTACAACCAAATACGAGGAATGAAACGAAAGTGTAGGTACTTCGTCATTTAATGTTATGTAGGTACATGCGTTCCCGCATGCTATGTTCTTACCGGGATTCGGGAATCCCGCTTCGTATAAGTGCATTTCAATCCCTCAGTAGCACGGTGTCGTTCTACACCTCTAGTAGCAGATAAAGTTTAATTGTGATCGCTTAATAGCCCTTCAATGGGTTATCGAAAGGAAATGAGCCGATAATACAACCAGTATTAGTTAACAATTACTACATAACCCGTGCGTATATAAATTACGAGCCAGTTGTCAGTGCGCATCGTGTACCTAAGTGATACAGTAACGAGTTCCTACATCGATCATGGACCACAAAGTCGGTAAGGAAGTTTTAATTTTTATTATTGTCTATGTTACACGTATTTCTGGCACTTATTCAAATTGTTAGCACTTAATTATTTACGGTAGGTAAATGCCAATAAAATGCTATTTATGTAGATAGTTAAGCAGAAGTAGGCCTCGTTAACCTCAAGAATTAAAGTTACTAGACTCCATTGAATGGCCCAAACTTTAAAGCTCAGTGCAGTGTCATGGTCGAATATGATAAAAGATTGATCCGCGGGCATTTTTGCTTCCAATGTAAATAATAAATATGGCCCATCATCGCTATACAAATAAATATACCTACGATAATAAATAACATATTCATAAATATTGAATATTGAATTCAATGTATAGTATTCGCGTAAATATGAGAGAACAATACATTCATAAATACTTACTTTTTCTATTTAACAAAGGGTTTATTTATGGAATACACATGAAGTTTATTATTGTAGATAAGTTAGGTAAATTATTTTTTATTACATCAATACATCATCACGCCTGTATTCCCCGAAGGGGTAGGCAGAGGTGCACTGTAGTGCACCCACACTTCGCCGATGTATTTTGGTCCCAATGTAATAGGGGGCGAGCCTATTACCATTATACCGGGCACATTCCCCCTCAATACGAGGGAGATTTGGGCCATAGTCCACCACGCTGGCCCAGTGCGGGTTGGTGAACTTCACACGCCTTTCTACAGACGTGCAGGTTTCCTCACGATGTTTTCCTTCACCGTTCAGCAAGTGGTAATCATTGTTGAAAATTACATTCGCACATGAAAATTATCTCAGAGATGCGGGCCTGGGATTTGAACTTGCACCCCTTACGTTCAAGGCGGGCGTTCTTGCCCGCGAGGCTACCACTGCTTATGCTTAAATTTTTATTACGATTTGTTTTTTTACGACTAACCCATTTGAAAAGTACAGTATTTTTAAATTAACGTCAGCGCCACACTGTTGAAAAAAGATTTTCAGACTACAATTACTAAGGGTCACCTCCTTACTAAACTTCAAAAAAAAAATGTTATAGCTATATATTTGCTTAGAGATTATGTCCTTGATCTCCTTCACAGTTTTTTTCATCGCACTGATGGTTGCGGCGGTGATGAGTGCGCCCCGGGGGCCGTCTTGCCCCTGTCCCAGGCTGTACAAGCCCGTTTGTGCTTTAATAAAGGACGAAATTACCACCTACAATAACATGTGCGAGTTCGATTGCCAGAAAAAATACGTCCTAAGCCGGGGCGGGTCGGCTATCCTTCTTGACTCCGAATCGCCCTGTAACGAACTATGATTTGGCACCATATTCAATATGTATGTATATGTATCCTGTATTTAACCAACCCTCCACTATTGTTCTTACCTGCAGGATGCTATAGTTAACTCCCTGCGCCCACAGCCGCGTTAAAATGCGCGATATGAAAATGACGTTTGTTTGACAATGTATTTTTGATACGCCATCTATTAGCGTATTGTAAAAGTTCTGTTTGTGACGATATAATATAGGGGTCGCCACAAAGTCCTTAGAAGAAGCAAGCATTTCAAAGAAATATCATTGATTACGGCAGAAAATTTTGATGTGTGGTCGCACGCGTGGTTTTGCCATAATTTCTATGCGATATTTGCGCACAGTAGTAATTTACAACATTTACAATTTCAGAAAAACGTCTATTTTATTCGCTCAACTCAGTGGGTGCGGGGCTTCAAAGGGAGACGGAATGTCGCTTTTAAAATGCCTCGTAGTTTCTTCGCGAATTGTACGACAGCTAATCCGAAAGGAAAGAACAAAAGTGGATGGCTTTTTAATATATATTAGAGATGAAACGGATATCCGGTAACTATCCGGTATCCGACCTATCCGGCCTTGTTTTCACTATCCGGCCGGATACTGGATAGTAATTCAGTATCCAGTTGGATACTGGCTAGTAAAATTAAAAAAAAATCTCATTATTTTACACAAGGCATATCATACCACAATAGGTTATAGTTATACCGTTTATTTTTATAATCGCCCGTCGAAAATATTTTCTTTTATTAATTAGTTTACTGCTTAAAATTAACAATTGGCAAATTGTGGTGAATGAATACCAAATTTTCCGTATTTGTTGGTAAGAGGCGACTCCGCTTGGTTTCGTATCAGCTTCTGAAAATAGCCTTTCGCTGTAAACGCTAATGCCAGGTACTGAAAGATTCTAGAAGAATTCTAGCAAACCTTGACAACTACGGAAACTGATACAATATTCTCCGACCACCATATGTATGTCGTGATTGCGATCGATTCGAGATGTCTATAAGAAGCGTCATGGAACGCGATAAAGGGCCGGATATCCGGTATCCGGCCAAACCACTTTCCGTTTCATCTCTCATATATATCTACCTAAACACTTAGCACAGCACGTGAGGCTTTGTTACACTAAACTATGCGAATTTTTAATTATTTCAGTAGTAGGTACCTACCTAATCACGCCGATCGTTGCATAGGACTGGAGCGATTACAGTAACACTTGCTTACGAAAGTAATTTCTGAAATTTACCCAGACGGGAAATGATCCCGAGACTGCGCAGCCGTAGTTACTACCTACATTATTCATTTATGTACTTAATTACTTACCGGTTCCTACCAATCTGTAACTTGGGTATGAGGTACATTATTAGTAGACTTTTTATTAGCTAACCCAACTTATCTTAATACCTTAAGTGACATTTGAGTTCACATCAGTTGGTCATCATTGTAGATATCTACAATGAACAGTGATAGGATAGAAACTCGCGGTAGGACCCTTTTAACCACTAATATTAATATTAATAGGGTATATCATATATTTTGAGTATTAAATTAATATTGCTCTTGTTTTTTCAGCATTATTTTTTATATTATTATCGGTAATTATAACGTTTGCGTGGGCGCAAACGCCGAAGTGGAGTGAATGGACGTGTTCCTGTACATCGCAGTACAGCCCCATTTGTGGTAATGATCGAATAAGATACACCAATGATTGCTTTTACAAGTGCAGACAGGATTATTTGGAGGATAACAACCTCCCCCCAGTGGAAAAAATCCATTGCGACAATTTGCCGCCAAGATTTTCAGGCAAGTAACGCCATCTGTTGAACAATGTACACAATAAATATTTTAATAAATAAAACAATCGTGTTTTAATATTATTTTTTAATATTGAAAATAAAAAAGTAGGAATAATTTATCAACAATATTATATCACAGGTGTCAAGTTATTTCACTACATAGAAAACATTTCATGTTTTGTTTTTTACTGAAAACTCGCTATTTTTTAATAAATAATTTATTTAAGTAAGGGTAATTTTGTACTAAATAATAATTATACTTACATCATAAAACTGCCCTTTGTCTTGTTTGGACTAAATATAAATTTTAAAATAAGTTTTAAATTTATATGTAATCCTAATATTCTAATATACATATCCTAATATTAAAACCTAAGTACCATGATAATAATTTTCACCTTTTTTTCCATGGACTAAGTAGGTAGATAATAAAATAACATGTACAACCTACTTACAATTGTCTTACATTACATTTTGTTTTGTCTATAACCACATTTTAGGTTTAATAAAAAAAAATATACCTTGTTATAAGCTGACTAAAACATAAGTCCTGTACATTTAAATAAAACTATTTTACGGATTCTATCGCGTTTATTTACTTTTTTATTTTCCAGACGTTTCGGCTGCTTTACAGCAACCATGGTCACAGGGGGACTGAGGTGTTAGACGTCCTGATGTCATAGTTAATAACTGGGTACCCTCATATTTAGTTGTTGTTTGCGGTCCGATCTACGCAGAAAGAGCTCAGTGTCTAACACCTCAGTCCTCCGTGACCATGGTTGCTGTAAAGCAGCCGAAACGTCGGGAAAATAAAAAAGTAAATAAACGCGATAGAATCCATAAAATAGATTTATTTCAATGTATAGTATTTGCATAAATATAAGAAAACTATATTACTTCTGTAGTTCTAGCATGTGCACCAAGACTAGACTTATATCAGGGAATATATTGCATGGTATGAAATAAGACAGGGCAAGCAAGTGAATCTGTGACTGAGGTCTAGTCTTGACATGCATGCTAACCCCACTGATTTGGATTTACACTTTCAACCAATACATGAAATACTTATACGTAGACTAATATGACTACTACAAATAAGTACTGTTAAACAATTCAGTAATAAATTAATGGAATATGCAATATGGTAATGGAAATCACAATTATAGCTTCGATGGCATCAATTCATCCAACTCATATTTTTTTCTCGTAAAATCAACATCATAGACTTCGGGTGATAGCAGACATTGTAAAAATATATGTGTTATGAACCCCGTGATGCCCCATACCCTGTGCTTTCCGCAGATGTAAACTGGAGTCGCTATATCATCGTATACCATATGAGCATGGTTACTAGGATCACTGAGTACCCGAAGAGGTACGGTAAATATCTCTGCCACCTCATTTACACTCGGCTGCAATTTGTTCATGTCAAAATTGTTTAATACGCCTACGACCGGTGTGATAACCACAGTCTTATCCCTGCCTTGCACTTGTGACATTTCGGTCCAAATTGTGACATCGGCAGCGGGAACGCCGATCTCCTCTTCCGTCTCCCGCAACGCTGTGTCGTATGCCGTTTCATTAGCGTCCATTTTACCGCCGGGAAACGACACCTGCCCACTGTGACTGTTCAGATTTAACGATCTCAGTGTGTACAGAAGGCACAGGTCACCGTTGTGAATGCACAGAGGCAGTAACACGGACGCACTGTGTTTTACGTGTCCCTCGTTATAGTCCCGCACGAATTTCGGTAGTTGTTTTATATTAGCGAGGCACCGCTCCCGGGAGGCATTTGATAATAACACTTTTGGTGATAGAGACATGATCACCTTAGGAATGCACTTTATCATTCAATATAACTTTTTTTCACACACAAGATCAAAATCTCGGACTAGCCAACTATTACAGCTGAGGGTCAAAAGTCCAATTTTTTGTTTGGTTGAGGAGAGAACAGCATTTTTATGAATTAGGGAATTCTTTTTTTTTTTTTTTGTGTTAATGGCCTCTTTCCATTGAGTCAGGCCCAATGTTAGGGAATTCTTTTTTATTTTAACGAAATGAGCGAAATGATGATATTTAATGGAATAAGATGAGGAATGGCATCACCTGCGACTAGCGCGAGTATTTCGCCAATGTCAAGTAATTAATAGCAAGGACAAATTCAATAAATACACGTAATAAATAAAAATGAATGATGACAGTGATAAAGATGGCCGATGAATCCTAGGGAATTCTTCTTCTTCTTCTTTTTTTACGAAATGAGTGAAATGATGATATTTTGATGGAATAAGATGAGGAATGCCTGCACCTGCGATATGCGGTATTTATGGCAATGTCGAGTAATTATAGCAAGGACAAATTCAATAAATACACATTATAAATAAAAATGGATGGTGACAGTGATAAAGATGGCGGATGACAATTCTTGCTAGTTCTAGTACCTATCCTATTACAGACAGCGACAGCTGTGATCATTTTTGTTATCTGTTTCTGTGACCACAGGTTACTATATATAAGTTTTCTTATTTTTTAACAATTTTTTAACGATATGATGGAATTATATTAGAATTAGGAATGGACTGCATCTACAAGTAGCGGGTGTTCTGCTAGCTAATGTCAAAAAAATAATAGCAAGGACCATCAAATTAAGCTAAGGACAAATTCATTAAGTACTTAAATAAAAATAGATGGAATGTGATATAAAGTAGAAAGAAACACGCAAAAAAGCACTTTATCGGTACGAAAAAGCAAAACATCAGAACATTTCTCTTTTGAGCTCCCCGTTTTAGTGTTAATTTAATAAATCCCAGTGCGATTAACATGAAAAGAGGATTGTAATTTAAATTATTCACAAAAATAAAAATAAACTGGGTGAGTGACTTTTTCCGATTCAGTTCAAAGTCCAAAATTCCTCAGTTTTAGATAGAATATCATTGGTTTTATTAGAGTTAAATATTAAATTGAAATAGAGATAGATACTAAATTGTTTGTGGTTTTGCCTAAGTCAGTTAGGTAGGTAGGTATATAACATTGCCTGTCAAATAAAATTATTTTGTTTATTTTTTTATGAAATTGGGATGTCTAGGATTTTCGGACCAAATCTTTATGTGTGACTTGATTTGATTTAGGTAATAACGACACCCAACACAAAAATTCTCGTGTACCTACTAAATTAAGAAAATTGACAACCTCAACCAATTTACTTTCTAGTGAACTTTGGACACTTATAATTTGGAGGTGAGTGATGTGCTCCGATAATGTGTCCTAAAATTTCGTTTGGTATTAAAAGTATGTTTTCGCTCGCATCTCGCGAACGATGCTTAACGAATTTCAAGAAGCTCGCCCTTCAGCGATACGGCAGGCTGCCGTCGACGACTGCCGCTGTCCTGGTGCCGCTCTGTAATGTCGCGGACGTACCCTCGCTGCTCTACACCGTGCGCTCGACCACTCTGAGGACTAACAGCGGCGAAGTGGCGTTCCCGGGAGGCAAAACTGACCAAAACGAGACCCCCATCCAGACTGCACTGCGAGAGACTTATGAAGAAATAGGATTATCCCAAAGCAAAATTCAGGTCTGGGGGGAGGCCCCCGCAGTGCCCGGTCGCAATAATAAAATACTAATAACACCTGTGATAGGGTCAGTGTCAAGTTTATCACAGGAAGACTTAAATATTAACACTAAAGAAGTGTCCGAAGCCTTCACTGTGCCCATTGAAATATTGTGTGATCCAGAGAATCAGTATTACACCCAGTTTAGCAATGGGTTCATCCTGCCAGTGTTTGTTGCAGAGGGTTACAAAATATGGGGAGTCACAGCTTACATAACACATGCATTCTTGAGTAGTGTGTTATCCAAAGACGTTTACAGAAATGAGTGGATGAAGAAGAAAATTGTTATAGACAAAGCAGTATAAAATATATAGTCCTGAAATTTTTGTCATAATTTATACATATATTTCTATTTATTATTGAAATAAATAAATTTATTTTTTTATAAATATTTATTGTATAAATGCTAAGATTATCACATTGTATACTGTCCTATTAATTATTATTGGCAATATTGACACTATACCAAAGCAAGGCACATGAAGCATAGTTTAGCCTGTTTGAGCTTAAGTATAAATGGCCTATGGCTTAGAAATAGCAATATTTTTATATTCAATACATTAAATGTAATCTCCCAATGAAATTACATATTTTAATACATACCTATACAAAATTCCAAAAATAATATTCATAAAAATCAAGAGGAAAAAAAGCTTTTCAATATAAAATGAGTAAAGGAAAATGAAATAAAACTCAAAACAACAAAAATAATATTATCCAGGTTTATTCCTTAACACTTAAATTATAAACTAGTAATTATTATTTTATACATTGTCCAATTGACATTTATGGTTATCTCACCAAGTCTACTGCTTGTGTACTGTTTATAACAACCAGATTTTACATATTGATAATGGACCTAGGTATTTCCGTTAAAGTAATTAAAACAGGTATTTCAACTAAATCAACACTTATCATCTGTGATGGATTGATAAAGATAATTAAAAATACCTATAACTCAGCTTAAATAACGGAAACTGATAAAAATAAATAAGTACTTATGAAAAAACTTCACAGAAACGTACATCTGGCCAAGGTAACTTCCGGGTAGGCAAGACTGCTTACAGAAATATAGGTTTTTAAAACCGACGCATAATATTGACATAAACAAGGTAGAGGAATTAATTTTAAATGGCGCCCACTGATCTCGGGTAACCTAACAAAATTATTATACTATAAAACAAAGTCCAAAATCTGAATACTGCAGAACCAATCTTACACCTATTGTGTATTTAATACAACACATCTGGTCATATTCGTTGTGTTTGAACACTGAATAACTATAACTAATTGTTATAAAACATGTAAAATAATTCTCATAAACAGAGGAGGTACATTTGAAATTTGTTACAAAGCAACACCAGTAGTTGTAGCATGTGCGCCAAGACTAGACTTATGTCACAGAATATGTTGATTATATCTCTTTCTATCGTATCAAATAAGACAGAGCGACAGCCAATCCGTGACAGAGGTCTTGTCTTGACATGCGTGCTAACACCACAGATTATCCTTTAGACTATTTGTATTGCTATCAATTTTCGTTAGAAATCGAACATGGCAAACATTTTGACAGCTCTTTTAACAGGTTATTGAAATTTGTTAGCAATAGATTTATTTATTACACTTCCCTGTCTGGTTCTTTGCCAAATGAACATGTGTATTTGATATACAGAGCACCTCTTGAACATGGTATATGTGAAATAATATATTTTTAAGGTTTAAATGTTGTTAAGCCAAGTCAAAAGTGAAATGGCATCTCTTTATATGAGTGGCATAGTTACTAACTCAACGGGAATTTTGCTTCAAGACATAGATATCAAAAATACACCACACTATTGCGTTCTGCAACACAAAATACACATTTAGTTTTGAAAAAATATTTCAAGAATATCCTCAGGGTCGATTGGCTGGATTGTCAAAACATGATTTATGTAGATAATAATGTCCATATAGTATAACTAAGAGATAATCATCAATATTCAATTTCTTTTTCAACACTCGTATTCATTAACATATTTCTAATTGCACCTTACATTCAATCTCATTGATTTAAAGAAAAAAAATACCAACTTAACAACTTTCGAAACATTGAATTTATACAAAATATATTTTTTACCTGTTGGCAAAGTTTAAGCTAGCACGTCTTGCAAATGTATCTTTCTCCACTTGAATGTGGCTTGTTCACATATTCGCTTGAATTAAGACTATAACTCATGAAGACGTCACATAATGTGGCGGCAACCGGAAAACCCGCTGTTGGCGGAAACACTAATATGTATATAGCTACTTATTTGGCGTCTCACTCACTCGACCACCAGTTGCGCTACCAGGGGTGTCCGGAATCTGACAACCCTGCAGGCTCAGCATGACCACGTAGGTATACGTTTTATCACTCCCAACTCTATTTTGTCGAGCTAATGACGTCACATCCAGCTTTGTCTTTTGGACATAGCTCGATGTGAAGTAATTTGGTCAAGAATACTGACAGTTACAAGAGACAAGCCTTATGTCTACGCAGTCATGCTGAACCTACTGGTGTTTCTTGATTGGTAGCTCAAGACACCACTGTGGCGCCGCCATAGTGTCCTAGTGAGATATAGCCTTTAGAGCCAACATTATAGGTATTAAAACGGAATGCCAAAATATATTGTTATGGCGCAGGATTAGGTCAAGTTTTTTTGGGGTGGAAATAAATGGTATCACACGAAACGTAACTATAATACGACAATTTGTCGCGGACATCTTAACGCTAACTACCCACGAGCAATATCTGAAATAATATAGTTTTAATTCTAATACTAAATGCATCAGTAATTTATATTACTATTCACAAATAAGGACTTAATAATTCTACCGAAATGTCTCTTTGTATTCGAAGGCGGGATTAATATTCTGAATTCAAAATGTATGCAATGTCATCTGAAATCATAATAGGTATCCCCGACTCTGAATTTGGACATTTCGATAGTATATGTATAGAGCCCGCCTTATGGTCGTCAAATTTAAATGCAATGTCATATGTCGAAGAATAGTATTGTCAACTTATCTATTCAAGTGTCCGCGTTGTCATTATCAATCTTTACAAGACTGTAACACTACTATAACTATTGACTAGATATGAAACAGACAATGGTTTGGCCGGATACCGGATATCCGGCAAGCTAGCAGGCCGGAGCGCCGGATATCCGGCTAACGGATATCGGTGTAAAATAATGATATTTTTTTGAATTTTATTATCCAGGATCCGGCTTGATACTGAATTACTATCCGGCATCCGGCCGGATACTGAAAACAAGGCCGGATACGGGATAGTTACCGGATATCCGTTTCATCTCTAGTATTGACCACCCGTGTAGATAAGTTAGTTGTACTGTTTTACGCGTGGGTAGTTAATCGCAACTTTTTTTTATATATTGGCAACATTGTTTTTTTTTTTTTTTATAAAAATACATGCAAATCAACATCCTCGCTATTAGTTTAATTAACTGGTGGTATGAAATGTAGAATGTTTACCGGCTGCATGTGTTGTACCAAGGCTCAGAGCGGCGCGCGCGCAGCCGCGTCGTTACTCAACGTTGCTTTGTTCGTTCACGTCGATAGGGATCGACGTCGTGAACGTCGGCGTCTCGAGTTCTTCGTGTTTCTTCATTTTCAACGCCTGTAATGATAAATCAATATATAAAAAAAATCCATGAAAATCTTGTTTTCTTTTTTACAATGTATTATATACAGTGCGCTCTGCGTCCCCCAAGTAAGCAATGAATAATAATGTCGAGTGAGATGAATATTATGAACTTTAAATAACTAAATCACCATGAAACATATTACCTAATAAAACATATTACTACAATGCTTTTAGGTATTTATTATTTAACAAGATTTGCGTTCAAGCATGTGTAATACAACAATTTAAACCAATAAGGCTCAAATTAATATGAAATTCAATACAAAAGAAATCATCTACAACAACATTTTACTGTACAAGTCTTCTTCTAAGTTGTAACTGTACATAGATCATGGTTTCATATATATTTAGGGGAGTAAATGTGTATGTTCAGACTGTCTAATTAACCCCACACAACTATCTTTAGATAACAAAAGGTAAATATAACAATTATAATAACTAAACTCGGTTTGATTGCAAATATTGATGTCTCGCTCATATATATCGACAGTGAGGAAGACGGCATATACAAGAGGGAATGCCTATTAGCTATTCAACTGACATTTTCTATATTTTTGCCAATACCAAAAGGAACCGTATAAACACATAGAAGGAACACATTTTCCAATGAAATCGTCGCCGCGTTATTGATGTAGTGACGCCGATAAAATGAGCCCTGAATTAATGTAAGTAAAATAGAAAACAACATTATAAACACCGGAACCAACCAACACACCTTTAAACCAAAATATTAACAAATGCTATCAGCGGCCGTATAAACTTAAATCTAGCAATAAGACTCATATTGGTGTCGATTCTGTACACAAATTACAACAAAAGTATATTTAATAGCACTTATAATATTGTCGTCTCGCTCATACATTACGGATGTGAGTAGGACGGCAATACGCTGTTAGTGTGGTTATCGTTGCCAACAAAATCGACACAATAGATTTTTTTTTAATATGTAGGTTTTAACAATAGTCAATGCTCATTTCACAATTTTCAATTTTGAATAACATAAAAAAATATTTTTATTTATTTCTATTTGTGTACTTACAAATAGATCATTTAATAGTCTGTTTAATATACCGTCCTCAATTTAGGCTCATCAGTATTTCTACAATCATAATATGAATTCATTATATAAAAAATATTTGAAATAAATAAATAATCTTTGGAGAAGGCCGTTATATAATTAATCTAGAAAATAAAAGCGAAGAAGCGTATATCGGGATGATATAATCATGCTTGTAAGAGGAATCAATTAAAAATAATCAAGTTATTAATTGAAATTAATGAAACGAGATTGTAAGTAGTAAAAATGTTAAGATGTTGATAAAACTCTATGAATTATAAACAAAATATTAATAATCTGGAAACATCGAATAAGTTCGAAATCGATTATCACAAGCCCAATAAATAAATAACACAACCAAAGTAGAAAACGTGCAATTTAAATATAATAATTATATACATACTTACCCCAAATTTATAGATATTTGTCGTCCATTTAAAGACGACAGTATCTACTAAACAGTCTTAGTAGGTACTAACAAATGCCTTTATGGAAGGTTTGTAGGCGGATTTGAGTTCCTATAAATTTGGGAGGGTAAAAGTAACAAGGCGATATACAATATGCAAGTGAAACTTGAACCGAATGTCTTCTACCAATGAGAGAGAGAGGCGTCCAGGCATTGTTATACCGGGTATAGGTACCTACATATTGGCGTGTCTAGGGGAGCATATATTTTTCAAATGAGATGTGTGGCTTCCATGTAAAAATAAAGTAAGACGCAGTCCGAACAGGATCTTTATGAACTTCTTTGTTATATTTTCGAAAGCGTTACTATCAAACGTTGCAAGGGTTGTCAAAGTTGACACTTCACAAGATGGCGGCGCTAGTTCCGCTTTCAACAAACCAGGATTATTTGAAAGTGTTTATACTTTACAAGATAAGGGCGTTTGTCACACTTTTCGCCACGTTCTATTAAGCGTGATCAATATTTGTGCGAGTGCATTGTGACAGATATGGTTGTCAAAAAGTGACATTCAACAAAATGGTGGTAGAGTTAGTATACATTTATGGTCAGTTTGCAGAGATCGTTGTCGGACTGTACTAATGTTGCAAATATGATAGATATGCTCGCCTCGACTCAGTCAACGTGTAGGTACCGATCAGGTAGTCTGCAAGAGCCACCGTGCAATTCCTCTTAAACAAATTAATTTCCGACAATTTGCAATTCCGCTATTTATCTTAAAATGGACAACATACTCGCATGGAATCATATCGTCAGATAATTCATATTTAGAATCATAATTCGAAAGAAACAAGAAATGAATTTGTGTAAGATGAATTGCCATAGTGGTCATTTAAGACCGTCAGAACATCTCGAACGTACCGAGTCAGAAGATGTCTCTTTCCTTTGTAGCGTTGGCGTCGGGGATAGCACCAAACCTTTCGCCGCTAACTGAAGGCGATATTCACATGACAGAGAGAACAGAAGGAGCCCAAAAGCCCATGCCGCATATATAATAATACATCGCACCTTCAAAATTACAGGGACCCATTGTGAAATTTTAAGATTTCGACTTTAAATCATAAATGTATCTACAGGGTGTATCAGAAGTCCGAAATAATACATTAGTTACATATACGGTAGCTCATGTGTGGATGCTTAGTGAAGATAGTTTATACCTAACTATCATAGTTTCTGAGTTATGGACATTTGAAAATTCGTCACAGGTATCATGTTCTGGCTCTTGGCTACATCCATATTCCTATTCAGCAGTGTAAACTACACTTATGAGTGGCGATTACCAATATTTTCAAAACAGAACATGCATATTTTACAGACGACTCGAGATATTACGAGTTATAAAGACGAGAAATTGACGAGAAAAATAAAAAAAAAACATGGTGGAATTTCGATCTAATTTTTATACCATGCTGTTGTATACCCGATACTGATGCAAACGTCAAAGTATTATTTCGGACTTTTTAAACAGCCTGTAGAAGGACCATTTTCATCAACTGTTTATTAGAAATACCGTATGTAGCTTAGAAAGAGACAAACTTATACTTCGGTCATAATTAGTATATACCAACTTTATTAGACGTCTATACAATTTTTTTTTTAGTTAGGTCTCTTTAATTCTAAAGGTGTGACATGTTTATTTATACTGGGAAATATAAAAGAATTTAAAAGGTATATACATCTACTATATACTTATCGTAGCGACATTTACGTAGATATAATACGCTACAATATAAAATAGTAAATATAATGTAATATTAAAATGCTACTGTTATAGAACTTATTTCAAATTTTCATGCATCTTATGGTCAGAGTAGACAGCAAGAATTACCATCATGGTATTTTAAACTTTATCAGCATTGCAAAAGAGATACTTTTGCTTCGCACGTTGTTTCAAACGGATTCTACAGGTAGCATCAAAACGACCAAAACAAACAAGAATATAACTTAAATAAATTTGGTACCGTGTTCATTGCAAAACATACCTTGTGTGATCAAGATAAAGTTTAACTTGATTGTACGATCACTTTGACCAGTGTGTTCGCTCCAATATTTAAGATGCTATCCGTACAAATATCTAAAGAACTATTTTATTATCGCTACCTCAGCATATTGATGTAAACTGCCCAATATTAAAAAAAAAACTAACTTGAGATTTCAATTAAAACTACCAGACTAATTTTTTTTGTCAATACCAAAACGAACTGTATAAAAAAAGAGAAAAAAAACCAATTTTTTTATTGAATATGTCATCGACGACGTGAACGGCTTTAGTCTCTTAGCTTACCTATGCCATAGAAATGTAATCTATATGTGTATTCAAACAGAGTACATTTTCAATAAAAGCTAACTTTAATTCACTCGCCCTGGGCGTAAATCTCAAGAGTTACATCCAGCATTGGATCTTATTGCTGTATAAGTATAAGGTGGTGTTTCCCTCACCTGCTGCAGTTTGTAGTGGTTGATGATGTCCTGGTCCGCGGGGCAGCTCTGCGTGAACGCGTCCAGTTGGTACATGTGGTACATGTAGCGCCAGAGCGCGCGGAAACTCGTCTGGAAACAACACGTTCAACTAAGAATTCATGCCTTGCTAAGTGGTCCCATGCTAAGGTATACATCATCACGCCTGTATTCCCCAAAGGAATAGGCAGATGTGCATTGCAGTGCGCCCACACTTCGCCGATGTATTTTGGTCGTAATAGGGGGCGAGCCTATTGCCATTATACCGGGCACATTATTCCCCCTCAATATTAGGGAGATTTGGGCCATAGTACACCATGCTGGCCCAGTGCGGGTTGGTGAACTTCACACGCCTTTCTATTGACGTGCAGGTTTCCTCACGATGTTTTCCTTCACTGATCAGCAAGTGGTAATCATTGTTGAAAATGACATTCGCACATGAAGATTGTCTCAGAGGTGTGGGTCCGGGATTTGAACTTGCACCCCTTACGTTCAAGGCGGGCGTTCTTGCTCACGAGGCTATCACTGTACTGTTTTTTAACGTCCTACTGCTCGGCAAGTGCCTCCCTTCACTGCAAGGGGCATTCGGGCCATAGTCCACCACCCTGGCCCGGTGCGGGTTTGTAGACTTCACACATCCATCGAGAACTAGTCAAGTTCCCTCAGACGTGCAGATTTCTTTACGATGTTCTCCTTCACCGTTACATACCAAGTGTGATAATCTTGGATGAAAATTAAATTTGCACATAAAACCCAGAGGTGCGAGCCGGGGTTTGAACGTGCACACTTTGATCGCATAGCGTGCTTTCGACCACTCAGCTACAACTACTACTAACCTACTACTATTATTATTAAAAGCAGCTTTAAACACACACACTTTGTGAGGTTATACAATAAAGAGTTATCTATCTTTAAGTTTGTCTATCTATGTACTAGTGATGTGCCGGATATCCGTTTCCGTATCCGCGGATATCCGTTACTTTTTCGGCGGATCTTTTACCTTTTTTATATCTTAAAGTGAAATATTTGGCACCTTTATATTGCAAACATTTATCGTAGTCAATCAATGACAATTCTTTGTGATAAGCAGCTATTAAACATTAATTATAGAAAGTTTTTATAAAATTGTTAAGATCCGTATCCGCGGATATACATTTTTAACGATCCGGCACATCACTACTATGTACCTATCTATCTATGTATGTAGTGTGTGGAGGTGACTGACCGGTATCTCGAAGTCCACGAAGTACTTGCCGGCGACGCGGATGTGCTGCAGCCGCGGCATCAGCTCGCAGTCGAAGCAGCACATCGTGTCGCCCGTTAAAAACCTGCATGTAATCATACAACATTCTGTTAGTAGCTATACAAAATCGGCTGAGCACATAATGAAGAAACAAGACCACTCCCACACTGGGGCGTCAGCCATCGCGCGTCAATTTATTTGCTAAAACAGACTGTATTGACCAATGATATTCTAGTAAACAGATATGTTATGAGCGCGCACTAGTGAAGACTCGAATACATCATAATTAGGACGTTTATTTGATACCAACATGCGGATTGGTTGACAGATGAATGTTACATCACATAGAAGCGCAAGTGACAACACTAGCTATCTCTCTTTTTCTTGTTGGTTTTATCAAGCCATCTCTTTTGCACATTTCTGCGTATTGTGAAATGTAAATCCCTTAAGGACTTGGTTGGAGTGCACTCTGCGCTCGCAACTCCTCCGGTAAAGCTGTAAAGGCCGTGAGGTGACCAACAGCGTAAGTGCTTCTTAAAAAAAAAGTGAAATGTTAAATGAATGAAAAGTGTGTATGTGTGCTGCCGTTGTTACGCAGAACACTTTTTTCGGTTGTCTTGTGCGTGTATAACATATCTGTTTACTAGAATATCATTGGTATTGACACATAGAAAGAGTTCATTCTTGAACGAAATGTAGATGCTTAGTGAAGACAGTTAATACCTAACTGTCATAGTTTATGTGTTAAAGACCTTTGAATATTTGTCACAAGCATCATGTTCTGGCCTTTGGGTACATCCATAACCCTCTTAAGTAGTGTAAACTACATTTACGAGGGGCGGCTACCAATATTCACAAAACAGAAATTTAGATAGGACTCGAGATATTACGACTTAAAATGTTGGAAAAACATGGTCGAATTTCAATCAAATTTTTATACCATTCAATTGTATACTCAATACTCATGCAAACGTCAAAGTATTATTTCGAACTTCGGAAGCACCATGTATACGTGCAGGCTTTCTTTCACTTTTACCTATGTTTTTATTAAAATCGCCATTATGAGTATAGTAATAAGGTTGTAAATACCTGGTGCCCCTGCGCTCGAGCAGGCCGTCGATGCGCGCGAGGTGTGCGCGCAGCGCGGCCGACTTCTGTTCGTCCTTGCGCACCAGCACCAGCTTCAGCTTCGAGTACAGGTTCTCGATCAGCGACGCCACCTCCTTGTCCTGTTACATACACATTATTACTCAGAAATCATAATATTTTCAAGCCCCTGGCACATTTTTACCCATACGAAAACGGACTCTGTGCCAATATGCACTAAGTTTAAATTTCTGTCGTAAAAGCCACGCCCCAACGCGTCAAAATTCGCTCGCGCTGTCTCTCAGAAACTGCACTGAAATTCAATCTTAATGCATATTGAAGTAGTGCTCGTTGAAGTAGAGACCATAGACGCCCCAATGTGCTCACGGTATCTCCAGTATAATATATCTGAGCGTCTTAAATTTATTTATAACCTGTTTTCATAGATATAACGAAATTTCTTGTGGAAACATTTGTTTGTGTACCCACCTTGTTAGTAGTTACTTATGTATATGCGGACATCGTTTACGATTCCGTCGTGCATGTGGTGCCAATAAAATAATAATCATTTACCAGTGCCAAGCCAAGTATTAGATCATCGCCAATATGCATACTAGGTACCGAATTATTAAGATTGACTCATGCGAGCGTTCAAGAGAATTAAATGCTTGTAGATTTTCCTTTAAACGCGTGTGTCAGTACCATATGTAATAAAATAAATAGGACTTTATTATTTGTAACCCAAGAGTCATATTTGCGAACTAGTAAGGTTGCAGGTCACTTTATATCGTTGGTATAGGTCGCGATACACGAACGCCATATATTTTGTAAAAGCATGAAGGAAATAATTTGATTGGCAACTTTATCAGCACGACCTCTTTGTATGGTTTAAGTAGTTTGTATTACTTTATAGAGGTGAAACAATAAAGAGTTATCAATCAATATATCTAGTGTTGTGACAAAAATACGTAGAATTTTTAACAGTTATCTTAATGCGAAGCTGTCAAAATAATATTAAAATACATTGTGGTATGCCACCACCGCTTAAAGTATTGTTTTTCCAATAGTAACTGTAAAAATTTGACACATTTTGTCAGTACAAAAAAAGGTACCTACAGTACAAGGAGGTTTCTCAATTAGACCTTAAATATAATATAACTTTCAGTTTTTGACAGTTAACTACAAAGCTATATTAAATATACGGTCTAATTCAGAAATCTCCTCTGTTTGGAAGTCGATAAAAAAATTGCTGAATGACAAAGTGGGCCTACGTTGAGATGGATGTGTGGAGTGACGCGAATGGATAAGGTGAGGAATGTGTATATTAGATGTAGTATAAAAGTAGCGCCCATAACAAAAAAGTTATGGGTAAGTTATGAGTAAGAGATTAGAATAGTTTGGGCATGTGATGAGAGGATATGAGAAGCACGTGACTTAAAGAATGATGAGTATGAATGTGGATGGATACAGAGCGAGAGGGAGACCAAATAAATTACTGATGGAGGGCGTAAAGAGTTATGTAAATGAGATCGGAGTGGATGTCGGTATGACGGAAAAGCGAGATGAATGGCAGAAAAGGACATACGGCGCCGACCACAAATAATGGGAAAAGGTAAGGCAAATGATGACTGCGTATGAAGTGATGGTAAGATGAAGGCTGGATTGATAATAGCTATGGTTATTGAAAAAAAATCTTTTTTAAACCTCGAAACTATCTGTGATGGCATTTTAAAATAGAAAATTGATTTCCAATGTAAGTTTTTAAGATTTTTCTATAAATTTGGTGGCAACACAAACAACTATAAAAAATTGCGTGCGAATTCTGATAATAAATCTATACTTATTATAATATTATAAAGCTAAAGAGTTTGTTTGTTTGTTTGTTTGGTTGAACGCGCTAATCTCGGGAACTACTGGTCCGAATTGAATAATTATTTTTGTGTTAAATAGTTCATTTATCGAGGAAGGTTATAAGCTATATATCATCACGCTACAACCAATAGGAGCGGAGCAGCAACGAATAATGTGGCAAAAACGGGAAAATTCCCGAACATGAATCGGGTATTATAGACTTATAATCATAGACTTTATAACATCACTCCACGCCAAAGTAACTATTAGCGCGGGTGAAACCGCGGGCACAGCTAGTATGTATATAAAGTTGATAGGTAAGTACGTAACGTAAACACAATTAATGTTTCAGATGTTCACACACTAATTAATATTAATGTCAAAACATGTAATAATGTTTAAAAAAAGGCATTATTAAAATAACATTACACGACATTGCTGCTAGATAATAGCCAATTATTTTTATAATGAAATTAGTGAATTTATTATCGCAATTTTATTAAACTCTGTAGCACTTTGTAAACAGTTTTGCTGACATACGATTGGAATGTATAGAAAACATACAATGTAACTATAGTAACCCTTTAAAGACCTGGGTAGTTAATACTAATAATAACCCTTTAAATACCTGGGTAGTTAATACTAATAATAACCCTTTAAAGACCTGGGTAGTTAATACTAATAATAACCCTTTAAAGACCTGGGTATTTAATACTAATAATAACCCTTTAACGACCTGGGTAGTTAATACTAATAATAACCCTTTAAAGACCTGGGTAGTGAATACTAATAATAACCCTTTAAAGACCTGGGTAGTGAATACTAATAATAACCTTTTAAAGGCTTGGCTTGGCCAGGTAGAGAGGATTAGCAAATGTAGACTGACGAAAGAAATATTCCAGGCGACGGTGAGTGGAAGTGTAGAAAGAGGGCGCCCGAGGAGGACCTTTCACGATCAGATCAACGGTCTCTTCCAGAAAGGTCAAGTCCGTAGCACCCTCAACCAAAAAAAGTGCATGTAAAGATGTATGAATGCGGATGAAGTGAATGAGGTATGTCAGGATCGTAGCATGTGGCAAACGGTCTCTGTATACCACGGTGGGATACAGGCGTGAGTACATATATGTATATATTTTACCCTTTAAACCTATGGTAGAAAATGCTTGATGTGACGCTTTTCTCAACACGTGTCGACAATTGGAAGAAATAAATATTTGTCTCAGAATACCCGCTAATTGTAGGCACCAATCCTAAAGCGGGTTTCAGACGACGCTATAATATAATAGCATATAGTATATAGCTCATAGCACAACAATATCGCGCACCATACATTGTTATGGACACGTTCACACTGTACTGTACTTTATATTATTGGCTTACTATACGCTATAAATTGGTGCGATGCGCTGAGTTCATGCTATGCTATATCGCGCGCCGCCATTTTTCTTCTTTATCACCCCCGGCCGTCCCGTCAACTGAGCTTGCTATATACTATAAAAGCTTGCGATAACATCGCGTAATGTGAACGCCATGCTATGCTATACTATATAGCATTCTTCTTTGCTATACTATATAGCACAATAGTATAGCGTAGTCTGAAACACGCTTTATCTTATTCCAACATATTTCGGTCAATTCGTATCAGAAGAAGTAAGTCTACTCAGTCCGCTGGAAGGGATGACTTTGAGTATTCTACTAAAGCTAAAGCCTCCCCCACACTCGGGCGTCGATACTCGCGCGTCAGTCTTTTGTCATACCAAATCAAACTATATAGAAAAAGTTAATTCTTCAACTAAATTTGAATTTTGGCGCGTGGCTTTTAGAACGGAAATGTAATCTTTATGCATATTAAAATAGAGTTCATTTTGTTATTGGCAACAATTCATAGTTAAAGTAGCCTGTACCTGTACGAACAGATTGTGCCCGCCCGGCACTGACTTCATGATGTGTCGTTCAATCTTCTCGTTCTCGAGAATCGCGAGCCCGTTGTCGATCAGTATGGGCGGGTGGGTCGCCTCGAAGTTGGTGCGGAAGTCCGGCGGCGGCTTCTGCATGTCCACTGTCGTGACCTGCAACGTTGCAACAATACAGTTGTTAGCTAATGTTTTAGCCCATCCTTTCCCAAAGTGGGCGATAACGCCCCCTTGTGGGCGCTGCAGGGGGGCGGTAAGAGACCCAGAAAATAAATTAAGGCGTTGTGTGGAGGCCTTAATCAATTAATTTAAATTGATGGGGGCGCTAAAAAATAGTTTATTCTCAAAGTGGGCAGTATACAAAATAAGTTTGGGAAACACTAAGCCGAATAAAAAAAAATATTTAAAAAAAAGGAGCTCGCTGAGTTTTTTGCCGGATCATCTCAGACGAGGTCGCGCTTCGATCGGGTAGTAGCATATCGAGGGGTGAAAGGCTATTTGACTGAAGCGACACTCTTGGGCGATATTGACTTATATAAATATTTAGAATCAGCTAATTAAAAAATAGTATCCGTCGCGGGACGCCTGGCAGATGTGAAACATTATGTTATTTAGAGTAGAGAAGCGGCGAGTGAGCGGTGTCAGCAGGTGGGCGGAGTCCAAGCGGTGGAAAGAATCGAGGAGCCACGGAGCCGCTTGAAGTTTTCGCATCACGGCATCGCGGCATCAACAGTTGCTCTCACTCGCCAAGCGCGCCATTAGTCAAATAGCCTTGCAACCCTCGATATAATAAAAAAAAACTTGACAATTTGTATTTGCTTCCCGTCGGCTTATACGAAATAAATGATTCGCGTTAGAATGATTTCGTTACACCTCTTGGAATACTATGTCCTAGGACGTTAGCATTTGCCGGACACACAAAATTCTTCATAAACGTATTTGAGAAGACGGCTAATGGGTGTCTTCTCTAACCCGCATTGACTATGCAGTTTTCATTTAAGTTTTGTAGGTCATTCGTTTTATTGAATACCTTACCTTTAGGCTGATGGTTTTGAGTTCAGCTAACAAGTACAGGTCCATGAAGTACTCCTGACAGAAGAGGCATGCCCCCTTCCGTCGGCCATCGATCGTCGAAGCCTGAAATTAAAGTTTACAAATCAATATTTGAAATAACTATAAACGCACTCTACAGTATGTTAACCTTTTCCTCAGAATCGTAAGCATCCTCTAGCCTTAGTCATTATTTTCATAATAAAAGTAACCTGGAAACCATTTATTATCACGATAAAAAAAAAAAGCAGCCAAATGCGAGTCGGACTCGCGCACGAAGGGTTCCATTATAAAAACGGCAAAAAATCACGTTTTTGGTATGGGAGCCCCCTTAAATATTTATTTTATTCTGTTTTTTTTTTTGTATTTGTTGTTATAGCGGCAACAGAAATACATCATACAGCCTGGTGACAGACGGACGGACGGACGGACAGCGAAGTCTTAGTAATAGGGTTCCCGTTTTACCCTTTGGGCACGGAACCTTAAAAATGCGTATATTATTATGACGACGCAACGGTTTGGTCCAGTGGTTCGAGGGTACGTAGCCGTAAGCGGAGTACCTATTTTCAACAGCTATTCTAACAATTCTATAGTTTGGCCATAATCAAAACTGCATTTTTAGCGCCATCTGTTAACTTTTTTAATTCTAATGATTACAATTGAAAATACCTTACACAAAATATGATAAATTGTGACAATCCCTGTTATTTGCCTGAACCCTTCACATTGCCTGGTACCAATCGTACAAGTGTTGCTTGATTTGGTACCATGCAATGAGAGGGTGTTATCTGACTAACGTATTATTATCTTATCATTATTATTAAAAGCAGCTCTAAAGGCAACACACTGGAGCTATATGTACCTGTGTATTTGTAATAAGTTTTGGCGATTTAATAAAATGATCAGCCCACTGAATTTCTTGCCGAATCTTTTCAGTAGAGGTCGCGTTTCGATCCAGTAGTAGTATATAAGAAAAAAAATGTAAACTTGACAATTTGTAAGTGCCCCCATAGGCCTATACAGAATAAATGATTAGACTTGGACGATATTTATTATATATCGTGAACGCTAGGAAATTGAATATGTATATATTTTATTTAAATCATTACCGAGATACATACGAGTATATACGTTTTACATAACAATGTCCAGAATGTTATTATTTATTCGGTGTCTGGTCATTTTGTTCAGCGGAATTATTTAGCGTTTAATTATACTTGGTAATTACTTAATAAGTAAGTTGCGTGCATTAAATATGAAATTGGAAGTAAGTAGGTAAGTTATGCAACTATTGAGTGATGTTACTCAACTTAATTTTAAATATTATTATGCCTGAATTATTTTGACAGAAATAAAAATATTGCTGTCTTGTTTTTAATTGCTTTAAATTTGGAGTTAAAAGCATGCGTCTATTAATTTGCGGTCTAAAGCGCGTGTCTAGAAATTTATAACTTAAAGCACGTGTCAACAAATTTGGGACTTTAAGTGTGTATGTGCGTTTTAACTGGGGAGCATTTTAGGATTACTAGTTAGGATACGAAGTAGACCAGACATGTTACAAAGTATGAGGAAGCGTTGGCCTATTGTTGACGTTTATACTCAAAATTCACAGAAGTCTCATAAGAAATCTTTAGATGAGGATAAAAGCTAAATCCACCAAGGTTCCGTAACTTTTGAGTAATCCTTCATTACATATATGATTCAACACTTGATACTGTGCTGTGACTAAACCCGATTAGGTATTTAAGTCTGACACAATTTTTTAGTGGTAATTACATATCAAGTGGCATTGCCAACGAGCCATGGAGCGCAATATTTTGGGTTTCAAACGGATCGACCGTGTGAGAAACAATTTACTGCGCTCCATGACTCGCATTACAGACGTGGGTGAAAAGTCTGCTCTGCTGAAGTGGGGAGGGCGGGTCATCTAAAAAGAATGGACGACACCCAGTGGGCCAAAATTTGTACCGACTGGATCCCAGATAACGGACACCGCCGCCGTGGTCGACCCAGGATAAGGTGTTGCGATGACCTAGACCGTTATCTGGAGGGATGGGGTGATCTGATAGGAGATAGAGATGTGTGGAGGAGAATGGAGGAGACCTTTGCCCAGCAATGGGACAATATAGGTTTAAAATATATATATATATATATATATATAAATACATTTCAATTAAAAATTCATTCAATTAAATTTCTGTGCTATTTTCAAATTCGAACAGTTTTTTTTAGTTCAATTTTATATCCCTTACTCATGCTCATTATTTCACAGTTCTGAAACACTCTGTATATGGAGTGTTAGAAGGCGACAATTCGCCAAGTTCGACAAGTCAATACTCAAGCGCCATTTTGGTAACTTTGCACGAAACCCAGCTCAAAAGACGGAGAAAAATTCGCTGATTCCAACGATATAAATATAACTTAATATCGCCCAATATGGCGCTTCAGTCACTTCGCCTTTAAACAATCGATAATTTCATAGCAGTGGTAGCCGAGTGGTTGAACGCACGCCTTGCAAGCGAAGTGTGCAGGTTTAAACCCCGGCTCGCACCTCTGGGATTTATGTGCGAATCTCATTTTCATCCAAGATTATCACTTGCTATGAAACTGTGAAGAAAAACATCGTGAGGAAACCTGCACGTCTGAGGGAACTTGACTAGTTTTCTATAGATGTGTGACGTCTGCCAACCCGCACTGGGCAAGCGTGGTGGACTATGGCCTTAATCCCAGTAGAGGGACGGTAAAAAAAAAGGGGCTGTATTAGTATATTTCATAGAAAATGTAACTATGAAAGATCTTATACAGAGTGTTTCAGAAATATACGATCTTAAGTCAAGACGAGAGGAAAATCTCCTTGATATGTTTACCTCGGCGAGCGGTTTCTGTAAAAGATGGAAACCTTCGCGGGATATTCATAAGCGTATTTTGTTACGTGACACACCGAGCTGTGTCTGATTGTTAGTTTGCATCGCTCTCGTTTTAAGCAAGGGCGAGGTATTCAGATATAAGGCAACGAGTTATTTTATCACAGACTAGCGGCCCGTCCCGGCTTCGCACGGGTTTCTAATATAGCCTATGTTACTCAGTGATAGTATAACTTTCTAACAAAAAAAAGAATTTCTGAAATCGGTCCAGTAGTTTTTAAGTTAATTCGTTACATACAAAAATACAAATCTTTCCTTTCGAGCAGCCTACACTCAAAGCACTATACCAAGCCGTCGTCACAACAATATTCTCTCATTTAGATTTTAGTTCCAAAAGTTGTGCTACAGCTTTTGGTAGCAGACAATAAATATTTTAACGGAGAATTTCTAAAGTTAGTCGTTGTTGCACACAAAATTGGGATTGTGACACTGTCAAATGTCAGGAACGCCTCTATCTTTGATATAATATTTAATAACTCGTTGTTAAGTATAATGTGATGTCTGGCGCTGTTTATATGTAGTTATTATTACTTAGAAAACTCGATGATAATTAAAATATACCTTAAATCCTAATTTTACAAGGTATACAATGCAATACACACGTTAGTCACCGCCGACATAAACCCTTCTCCTTTATTCTATGAGTACCTACACGTCGCATTGTTGTGTTGAAAGCTTTGAATGGCTCACTCGTGAGTCATGAGGTCGACTATTCTGGGTCAAAGGGCTTCCCGCGTGTAACAACGCAATATATGCAGACTTTCCCATGCATGTGCATATGAACGAGGTATTATACCAAAGAAACTAACATTTGAGCGTTTCACACGTCAAATTTTGTGTGTGACTTTAATGTCTACGTATATAATCTATGTCAGTGATGAGGCAAAGTACAGCCCGCGGGCCAGCTCCGGCCCGCGAAAGTATTTAATCCGGCCCGCCGACGGTCCTTCGACAGGAATAGTATATGACCCGTGATAATTAAATTTTGACGATCCAGAAGTATAAAGTAGATTCTACTTAGTGCAGTTCAACACAAAATGCAATTTTGCTATAATTCTGCCCCTCCTCTGAAATTTCTTACACTTTCTGGCCCCCAATTAAGAATGTTTGCCCACCACTGATCTATGTCAAGACTGCATAATTTTCCAAATTTAGGTAAAATTCTTGGACACTTTGGAAAATTTTTGACACATTTAGGTACCTATCTATACTTTCTAGTATCATTGGTGTATAGTTTTAATGGATTCAGCCAGTCTGGCAAACGACAATGTCTCAATTAAATCCCTCAATGTACTAGAGGTTAACAAACAGGACAAGTGTGAAAGTCAGTAACAAAGTAACCGTCATGACTGTGCCAACTGTCCTTATAATTTACAGTTATTGTGGCCAGAGTGACGATTACATAGACTAGTATTATATCATGTTTATGACAAAGGGAACTATCAATAATGTTATCTAAGGATGTTTCTGTTGCAATATGTAACATAACATTTCCTCTACCACTTAAACTGTTGCAGTCGCATTTATCATACTATAGTCTGGAGTTACATTCTAAACGATTTGATTTGGTGTCTTTTGTCTTTGTTGAAACATATTTATTGGCTTAGTCTACCTCAAATTGATTGGATTTAGTTACGACTATCTAACTGGGACACCAGCCGCCATATGACTTTCAGTTTACGACAGATCTGACTAAAATTTACAGTTACTATTGAAACAACAATATTTTAAGTGTGGTAGATCAACCAAGCGGCCATCAGGTGAAGTACCGTCCATACAGCATTTTGTCGGTGGTGCAATTGGTTGCGCCGTCACTGGTGTCCTGTTAAGAAGTAACCATTAATCCTATTACCTACTTTGATAAACAATGTGATTCATAACGGGTAAACTAGAATTACTGACTAAAATAAGGTTCTCTAGCTCCAAACGAATAAGAGAAATCATCAATATTCTATCTTTGTTTTAAATAATATTTTAGACGTGTTAAGTTCTCCTAAAAAACCTAAGTTAGGCAATCGTTTTATTGGCAGGTATCTTGGATAAATAAGATTGTAGACTCGTTAAGTTTTCCTTAAAATTCGGTGCAGTACAGCTCTAATAAAAACGGCTGTCACTCCTTAAAACTTAGGCATACTTTCCATTTGCGGGTATCTTGGTCAGCATTATGCATCGCGAATACGCCATGGGTATCAGCGTTCATGGTGGCATTATCGACGGCGGCGGTTGGAATAGAAACCTGGTGGACCGATGATGCGAGACGGGGCTGCGTCGTGACGCATGTGGTGCGGTGGTGCATGACACCACACTCGGATTTGTGGTGTTTGTTGAAATAACGAGTTGCGTCGACTGCTTGTTAGAGAACAATCTGGATACAGCCTCTTGGATTGAATGATATTTTACAAATATTCCTTTTTGTATGCCTGTTATTTGTAAATGGATTGAGAAAATCAACAACTACGCGTCTCTCAAGGTTTGTATCCTTAACATCCAAAGTGTCTCTTCAAGTGATCAAAACTCTCCCAAAAATGGTGGTTAAAGAACACCACTTAAAAAATTCTGTTAAAGAAGATCAACGTCCCGCGGCAGATCGCCCACAAGATGGAATGGATCATGTCCTCTACTAGTGTTCCCTTAACACGCACGCACGCACATTTGCACGCTTATACAAACACACACACACACGTAATTATTTCTTTTTAATATTATTATATAATTGTATACCACTCTGAACACGCGGTACGTAAGAGACTGGGTTCTACGACAGAGGGAATCCTAGTGTGGGGCCCAGGGTGTTTGTAATCTGTACTCTGATTTATGAACAATAAAGATTATTATTATTAATGAATGTGCACGTAATGCTACGAACAGAGGGAGCTGGAAAAGTCGCACAAAAGTCGCAAATAACCTTTTTAATTTTTTTTTTAATGGACTACGCTGTTGGCCGTGAGTTGGCCTTTACAGCTTCACCGGAGGAGAGCAAACAACCTACCAGACCATCCATGACCGGAGTGGTCGTCCACTGCGAAGTGTACAACTAAGAAGACGAAGAAGAGCCCTTAATTTCAATAAAATTAGCGAATTTGCCTGCATAATTTATCCTGTTGTGAATTAGTACGTCTGACCTCTGTGACTAACAGACTAAGTCGCTTCTACGTTGCGGCTGATTAACTTTTGTCGTAATTAACAATCGAACAGACAAGTGCGAGGGGCTTCGTGCACTAGACCTGAATCAATGACGGTATTATTTCACTAGAATTTGTTTGTACATGAGACATCTAATTGTAACTCTGGGATTTTAGGATTTCATCTGTGTGATCTGATTTCAACCTGCACGTCTATAGAAAGGCGTGTGAAGTTCAACAACCCGCACTGGACTATGGCCCAAATCTCCCGTGTATTGAGGTGGAATGTGCTCGGTATAATGACAATAGACTCGCCTCCTATTGGGACTAAAATATATCGGCGAAGTGTGGATGCAATGCAGTGCACCTCTGCCAAATTTTTCCGGGAGTACCGGCGTCATACCTCACCGGTATATATGTATATAAAGATCTAATTGCTCAAAAATATTAAGTATTACGAGAAATGTAATAACGACACAAGCAAGCAGTGAGTACAATAAAAGTGTAAGTTTAAAAACGTTAAATAGCCAGTGAACGTCCAGCGAAGTGTGTCTAATACACATATTTCAGCAATAAAATAGATAGGTATATAAGAGCAACTTTCCACAATAGCACACGATGTGAGATAACAGCGTGGCGGAAGAACTATTCGCTCTCTGGTGCAATCAAAAGCGCTCTGGCAGCTGCCGTGAATAATAAAACAATTCGGCAACACTCATTACATTGCCAATAAACAATATTGAGATTAATGTGAATAAACACGAGAAAAAAACGAGTTTATTAACCTATTACGTTATTGGCTACGTAAGTGATTTAATCAATTATAATAATCAGGTCGTAAATAGTAGTAGGTAGTAGCTACGTCTCCGTAATATCTCTATCTTTTCAACAACTTAGAAATGTGAATGAATGCGAGCGAAGTCGGCACGTACGCTAGCAGAAATTATTAGAACGACAAGTAGTAACAGTGGCCAGCGAAGCGCGACGCGACATTTAACGAAGACTGCTGAAAACAAAATAAATTAGACGCCAAATTACAGCACTGTAGTTGAACACGATAGGATTACTAGTTGTGGCGTACGATATGTGACCAACCAGCCGTGACAAACAAACATCAGAGTCAACGACATCACCCGATATAAGGCACTTTCAGTTTCGTGAAATCGAAAGCGGCGACGCACACATCTCCCGCGCACTGCCAGACGCGCAAGTTTTGCCAAGATGGCGGCTTAAAACTTGATAATCCGTCACGGCAGCGTGCGCATCCAGCGGCTATAAATTTGTCAATTGCTGTAATTAAGTTGATGTGTTCCGTCTTCGTACAGCACATGCCGTGAATGTAAAATTGTATAAACATTAATGTTATTCAATTTGCCATTATCTATGGCTAGGTTTAACTTTCTTTCTCAATAAATCGAGAAGTATCGTTTGAAACCTGGCAAATTTCTCGCCTAGACTGTATTACTAAAGGGACCATTTAAGGGCAGTGACCCGCAACAGTGAAACCTAAACCTAACCTGACCACGGACCGGCTAAGCTTGGCCAGCGCTGTGAAAGTATGTCTAGCACTCTAATTACTCTCGTCTTACCTTACATAGCTATAGAATCTATAATATTGTTATTTCAACGATTAATGGTCAGGGAAACCACGAGTCGAAAACGTAATTACGTAATAGTCGATGTTAAATTTAAAAACATAATAGGTATGTATCGCGTGTTAATTTGTGCTCGCCGCTTCGTTAAGTAAAATTTCTTCAGGCGATCCGCATAGTCCTGTCAACTGGCGATATCTTCCGCGTGATTTAAACCTGTGTTATACAGACGCGTCTAACTCTCGCTAACACTTCCTGTTATAGATATTTAGATTCCTATGATGGCAGTAGAGCTGTATCATTATTATGCTTTGGATGCCATGCTGGATACCGAAGTCTTGACACACAACTGCACTTGGAACGCTGCCAGATTGCGTTATCGTGACCCACATAAAAAGTTTTATGACCAAAACTGATGTCCAAAAGACTATTCATGGCACAAACGGGGTCGACCACGTATATGGTGTTCACTGTAAGGCGCGGCAACATATAATGCGACGCCATCCGGTGCCAGTCACACAATGGATATGCACATATCGGGTTAACAAATCTTGCGCCAAACTCGACTCATGTCTGCGTTCCCTGATAAAAAGCACAGTTTACAACTCATTGAATACACGTACGTTAGGTGACAGCGATTCCTTTACATTGAACAACAATCTAATTAAGAGCCATTCGGATTGAATAAGGAATCAAGTGGACAGTTTAAATTCTGTTCGTGTTGCGTGTACCACTTGTTCTGGCTAGCGCTATTCAATACGGATTCTGAGGATGAAGGAAGCACATTACAATTGAACTTGTTGCGATACGACTATTAACAATCTCGTGGTACTTAATATAGTGAGGTAGAATCCTTTATATTTTGGTGTTTAAGCAATTCGTTTTTTGGCTTTTTGAGGTAACAGCCTCTGCCATTTTGTAAGATCTTCAAATGCTTAATGTTTTTGTTATGATTTCAGCGCGTTGTTTTGAGGACTGAGTATTCAAGTTTTTACTCTTCTCTGAATTTTTGGTGGTTTACATTAAACAACATATAATATTAGTATAGATTATAAAATTATATCGCTTTGATAGCAATCGCTCTAAATGTGTAGTGAATCCTTCGCTTCTTTGAAGGCTACATAATCTTTGCGTTGTCAAGACTCACAAGCACTATACCAAGATTCTATTCAATTGCTTCATTCCGGATATTTTGTACTCAACCATTTATTTAAAGAAGAGCACAAGTAATACAGTGTTATTACTTGGAATTTCTCGTCAGCCACTTGTCCGCTATTTAGTAAGGCCACTACTTGGATGGGTTTTTTATGATGGTTATAAATTATTTTACTTTAACTATGAAAGATGGTCAACCGCATGTTCATTGTTAGCAAAACTTGACTAGTAACAAAAATATCCTTTGTCCTTGATTAGTCATAGCTTCTAGACCGCCGAACTTCCAACAGCTGGCCTCTGTCAGTGTTTACACGATGTTCCTTGCTCATATATTATATTGTGGTGATCTCAGTGTGTAAGTGCTCATACGTTAGCTATGACAATGACATCATGGCCTTGCTTTGCAGGCTTGTACGCTATATTGTAAGGTAAGGAGGCTTCACGTTTTTGATCACCAGATACAGCGTGACTGTCGTGAATTGCCCGACAAGTCTGATAGTTGGAGGAAATCCAACTTATATCTACGCGGTCAAGCTGAGCCTTCAGGTCTGTGTTTTAACTTATTTAAAATATTCAACGTTCGCATTCATTACAATTTCGTTAAAACCAAAGTACAATGCTGATCGTGCGTTTTATCTATTAGCCTTTCAGATGAAACACAGCACGATCATCAAAATGAACAGGCCATAAAATGAATTTAAACTGTTATGCTGTAAGCGCCAGATACACAGGTTCGAAATAAATATGACTCAGCTTCGACGATCTAGATATTTAATCCGCAAACTAAAAGAGCAATCCCTAAACGTGCAATGTGCATCTCGATTGCAAAACTGTTTGAACTTTTAAAAAGGTTTAGTGGAGTAACTTTGGATATAAATTATGTTACCGACAATTCATACTTAGAAGTATTGATAGTACTCCGTAATAGTGTTTTGTCAAGTAAAGTAAAGAAATAGTAGTTTAAGTAGGTCTAGTTACTTAAACAGTTGTGTAACCATTGAAAAAGAGAAGTAATTTGTTAGGACTAGCAACTTCCCACACAACACAGAAGGAAAAACAATTAATCATAGGTTCAGAAATGGTATAAAAAAGAAAACAGAAATAGGTGATTAGTCCGCTCGCAGCAAAGAATGAGACTATCCAGGGAATGCCCTAACGCTAGTATTTGAACGAAAATCGAAGTACTAAATCAACCACTTGGAATTTGGTGCACAGAAAATACGCAGTTTATGTACCTACTGAGTTGGTACACCTAAGTGATTTCTATACTACACATGAATATAAATAACATGTGTAATCCATCTAACGTTAGTAAATGGTTAGAAAGGGCAGCGTTTGCGACCGCGACCTCACGTTACCGACCGCAAACCAGCTGATCTCGGGGAAAGGACGTTGTGCAACGCCTCACACAAAGGACAAGTTTGAGCTAAGCCTTTTGCCATGTTTAACCCGTCGCCTGTGATTTAATTTATTAACCTTATTGGTTATGCGTATGTTTGTACATTTATGGAATAAACCAAAAGTGTTGTTGACAGCGTGTTGTTAAGGAATAGTTAACTTTTTTTAAATCTATGGCTTCCATCGAGTTTAGCCGATGATTTTGCCAATAAAGAATAGTTAGTATAAGTTATAAGTTTCTATGGATAACCAAAGTGTCAGTTGTCATCAAATTAACATTGGGGTGATTGCTTTATCAGCACTATCCTTTATAAATTCACATAAATGTTGAGATGCAAAAAAATAATAGTGAAGATAGGCCATTGTATCTAAGGATACAATGGCCTATCTTCACTATTATTTTTCAAACAAATCCACAGATTAAGGCGGAATGTAGATATCACGTAGTAAAGTAACCTGGCGAGATTTTTCCATAAGGTCAAGGTTGATAAAAAAAGAGGCTCAATTGAAGATAACCTGTTTGGTGAAAAAATCGAGTATAAAAATTAAAGAAGATGTGATAAAAACTTTATCAAGGACACATACGAAGTCTAAGCGCAAATGGGATTAAGTAGTGGTTGAGGCAACGAGATTACATTTTGTGTGCTTCCATCATGGATAATTTAATACGCAGCAAGTCAACGATAAGACTGAGGTGACAGGTGCAATAGTGTTATAAGTGCAATAGTCCACCAGGACGTAAAAGGGCAATAAATAATGTATATAAAGCAGTTAGTATTGAAAGGACTGGCAGGTTTGAGCCTGGAGCCGTAAAGATGGCTTTCCTTAGATGGCAGAGTGCATAATTATTGCCGATTATTATCGTCAAGCACTAGTTAGTTTTATAATTGCATAAATATTGTTTGCTTCGGGGTTTTGATTTATTTGCATAAAATCTTTGATATTATTACTTCATGGCGGCTTATTTTTAAATTACCATATCTGGTGCTCGGAGTTTCATTCTTAATCTCGATAATTATAGTTTCACAGCTCGACAAGTATCTAAGCATACGATTATCTCATTAGTAAGGTGTCCTTTTACTACAAAACGGCGTGTTTTCAATAAGTCACGTTTCTGTATTAATTATGTAATGCAGCTGCGTGTGAACCACATTAGCAGTTGCTGTATGTATTATTGTCACCGAGTTGCACGTAATGTATTCATTTGTACAAAACGAATTATACATGGACCCATCGTCGTATCCTGTTATAAAAAAGCCAATCAACTACTGAGCTATACAATACTAAAACGAACCGTATAAACTCAAAGAAGTAATAATTACAACGCAATGTCATCGATGACGCGAGCGAGCGAATTTAGACGCGTGGTGGCGTAGCTTTTACCACAGAAATATTGCCTTATTGACGTGCCCCACTGTGCGCGGGGTCTTTTCCACATACATTCAATCTTTATGTGTATTAGCGTAGAGTACATTTTCAAAAAAAAGTAAAGTGAATACGCTTGCTCAGGTGTATTCAGAGCGTCAGGCCTACGACGACGGCAACATTCGACATTTACCACGTGTCGTATCAATGTCGGGTGTATGGTGCGAGCAGCTGTTTTCGTCCTTCAATTATGATACCTTATATTTTTACAAGTGCACCGACAAAGTTTAAGTTGATTAATTCAGTCTTTTATTTTGTAATTACTGTCATTCATTCCTATCTGATTGAGCTACGAGCTTTAAAATGGCGTGTTGTTAATGTAGCATTAATTAACATTAATTATTTACGACTGGGATATGGCTTAATTTTTTAAGGCATGAAAACAGCATATTTTATTGATGGAAGCTAGAATATGACTAGTGTAATACCTTCAAGGTCACCTTGAAGGCATTACATGTTTAAGGCCTACACTGGTCATATTTCAGCTACCATTAATAAAATATGTGGTTTTCATGTCTTATTTATTTATTTATTTAACAGGAAATCCAAAAACTGTAGCATTAATAACACAAAAATGTCTTGAAAAATTTAGTCAGAGCAACTCCACAACGATTCTGGCGAAGTGATATTTTACGCTCCTATACCACAACTTATTGCGAGAATTGTCCTCCAGGAGTCTTACCACGACCTCTTACAAAAATATTATTTTAATGTTAACTGTCATTCTTTTAAAGATTTTGTGTAGAACTGTGAGGTCGTAGGATAGTATTTCATTCCAACCATGTTAACAATAAGCAATCAAGTCCAATCATGAAAACTAGAACGCATAAATGTACAATAAAACATCGTTCCGCGACACGATATTAGAATTTAGAAATTTGCCCAAGTTCCAAGAACAACGGCCAGCCGTCGCCGCCTGCGCACTCACTACACACAACGTTTATAATTGCACACAATTACAGTGGTCATTATGTGCAGTTGCGCGGAGGTGACATCGGACGCGTCCCGTGACGGGGCCGTCGGATCGCATCGCTCAAATTACTTTCCATTGTAACAAATACTTGTGTTAACACCACTGTGGTCCTCTGCACAAATACCGAACATACAATACACAATAATTGACGATTAATAAGTGCCTGTATTGGTTTACATGAATAAAAAAAACTGATTCTGATTCTGCTTATAGAGGATATTCTCAACTTGTTATGTTATCTTCTTGGACACAAAATCACCGGTATCCTCATCTTTTACAACTGTTTTCTCATCTGTATCTTTCTCCTCAAGAACTCTGGTAAACAGGAACCAATCTAAATGTGGGCTGCTCAAATGGTTTGATTTCTAAACTCAGCACACTAACATCAACTAAGTATGAATTAAAAACCTAGTTTAAACAGCAGCTAAGACTGCAGATATAGGGATGGTATTACAAGTTTTTTTATGTAGTCTGTATTCTGGTTAGAGCGTCCACGTCAACCTAAGTCTCTCCCTCACATCAGACTAACGAAAGTAAGAAAGCGACTTTGAGCGATCAGTGACAATGTCGTTAATTTTGGTGACATCTATCTTGAATTTACTTGAATATTCTAGTACCAATTCTATTAACAATCTGGTTTGTGGTATAATACCAGCGTTTTTGTTACCCCAGGCGAAAATGTATCTACCGGTAACAATTTAAAAGTCATTTCTAAATAAATAAATCAATAGTTTTACGTAACTTGCATTGTGTTGTGTCATAGAACAATTGAAACTTTTACCTTCACTTTCTATTTTTTGAACGTTTCAAACAATTTCGCTTGCAGCTAAATCTTGTAATTTTTACCTGCAACAAAAATAAAATACACCGTTTATAATCGATAAAATACAAAAAGACGATAATGGTCTTGTAAAATAAAATATTCTCAGATAACATTTAAAATTATTTAAGTTATGTAAGTAAACATTTAAATTTCCTACATAATTATTACACGTTAAAAAAGTATTACGACGATATAAGAAGTACCTAATCAAAGAGAGAGTAAGATAGGAAATAATAATAAACTAAAAACTATTTTTGATAAAGCCAGAGCAATTATATGTAAAGACTGCTATGCTGGGTTGACTATATTTAGTAATAAATAATAAAGGAAAATATAAAAATGAACCAAATTTCCAAGATTATGAAAATATCAATAATGAGAGTTCATAAGGAAACCTCGAAGTAGCCGCATTCTAGATAGAAGACTAGTTGCGGTAAGCGATAATTCAGCACCCTAACAGTAACACATCAAATATCTCCTCATAAGGCGCTAGTTATTTAATTATCACTTGCCGTATTGATACTGCCATTTCCCAAGATATTAATATAAATATAGTTATTAAATTTGATGACTGTGGTATTATCTTAACATATATGTTGGCATATACTATGCTTTATGGTACAGCAAATAAGATAGTAATCAGCAATCTGTGGTTGTAATGTTGTTTCGTGTGTGATCTTTGAAAATGAAACATGGTCGCTAAAAAGTGATGTATTAATTGATTACTACAATATAATCTGACAGAAACAACATGATCATTGTCTTCGCCATATAACACTTGTGAATTAAATGTTATAAAGAAGTGTCACCCAAGGCGCTGTCTTTAAAAACTTATAATTAACATCAAGAACAACGGCAACTGAAGTAAGAATTAAGTTATTCATGTATTATTCATGACATATGAGGTAGTCACAGACCAGCAAACGGACTCGCCGCTTAAGATCGCCTGCTGGATATACTCTTGTAATAATCGGAATCACTATTTAATATTTAACGATTTTGTAATCGGTATTAAATAATCACATCTCTAACTATCTGTTTTTGAAAAATGTTCTGTGATAATATACCTAAAGATGGAATGTCTGTGTCAAAAGTAGAGATGAAACGGATAGTGGTTTGGCCGGATACCGGATATTCGGCAAGCTACCACCAGGCCAAGCTGTTTTGAATTTTACTATCCGATATCCTGCCGGATACTAACTTACTATTCGGCATCCGGATTCCGGCCGGACGGTGAAAGCAAGGCCGGATAGGCCGGATACCGAATATCCGTTTCATCTCTAGTCAAAAGCCACGCGACTGGGCTACTAAATTGGCTGGCGTCATCGATCATATTTTGTTGTTGCTTATGTGTAAATACAGTTCGTTTGGGCATTGGCAAAAATTGGTCGTGAGCGTTTGCTTTAAAGCGCCTATTTGAGGGGTTAAAGGCTTTAGAGCTTCAAAATAAGCAATAATAACTTTTTACCAGACGAACAGGCGAATGTCAGTGGAAGTTTAGGAAGAGGGCGCCCGAGAAGAAACTTTCACGATGAGATTAATGGTCTCCCCTCCAGAAAGGTCAAGAAGTCTGTAGCACCCTCAACCGACGGAATTGCGAACGAGGTATGTAAAGATCCTAGCATGTGGCAAATGGTAGTCTCTGCCTACCCCTGTTGGATACAGGCGAGAGTATATATATGTAAGTTATTATAGTGAATCCGTATGTTGAATTCACCTCGACCGGAGCGCATAAAATGACGTCAACACCGACGACCGTTGCCATTGGCGAATCATAATACGTATAGACAAATATAATTGTGGCTAAACAAATAAACAACATAGTTTCTAGACGGCAAGTCCGTTTGGAAGATGTTCAGTATTGTTCATTTACTTTAGGCAGTTCTTATCGAAGCGGAAACGTAGGGCGTTGTCGAAAGAATTCATATTTTTTGCGATAGCTGGCATGACGTCACGCGTCAGGTCTGTTCACATGCGCCCGCGACAATACACATTAGTCATGACTGTAAGTTTGCCACTTCGAAGACTGGTGATAATTGCGGCGGCCTTGGCGATGCTGATAATAAAAAAATATATACCTTTGATGTAACATTTGGTAATGGGGGAGATATAACTATTTATTGAGAGATATTCAAATTGGTTGTATCATAACTGGAAAACAATATTTGATGATTATATTCTGTACAGATTATGTCCTATTTAGTAGATAGCAGTGGTAGCCGAGTGGTCGAACGCACGCCTTGCAATCAAAGTGTGCAGGTTCAAACCCCGGCTCGCACCTCTGGGATTTATGTGCGAATCTCATTTTCATCCGAGATTATCACTTGCTATGAAACGGTGAAGGAGAACATCGTGAGGAAACCTGCACGTCTGAGGGAACTTGTCTAGTTCTCGATAGATGTGTGAAGTCTGCCAACCCACACTGGGTCAGCGTGGTAGACTATGGCCTGAATCCCCTTGCATTGAGGGGAGGCCCGTGCCCAGCAGTGGGACGTTAAAAGGGCTGTAGTAGTAGTAGTAGATAAAATAAATATATTTCCTTCATTATAATGTTACTTCGGTGGACCTTGTATGAGTTTATCTTAAGCGTTTGATCTTCAAAACTTCACAATTCATTTTCGTTAAGCGCTGATAAATACAGAGATAATATAGCAGCGCCAGCGTCATGAGTAAATAAGAATACAAATCCACCGCGCACAAGCCGGCTGTGGACAGCGCAAAGCCCTGCGTACCTATAGACGCGTCAAATCGCAAGGGTCCAATATTTTTGTAAATAACTGTATCAACAGCACACTTCTTTTTTACGACACTATGAAATTTAATAGTATAAGATGAGGGATGCTTGCACCTGCGATTAGGGGGTATTCGGCCAATGTCAACTAATTATTAGGGTTCTGTACCCAAAGGGTAAAACGGGAACCCAATTACTAAGACTTCGCTGTCCGTCCCTCCGTCCGTGTGTCACCAGACTGTATCTCATGAACCGTGATAGTTAGAGACTTGAAATTTTCACAGATGATGTATAGTTGTGTTGCCGCTATAACAACAAATACTAAAAAACAAAATAAAATAAATATTTAAGGGCGCTCCCATACAACAAACATGTTTTTTTTGCTCGTTTTTATAGATAATGTTACGAAACCTTTCGTGCGCGAATCCGACTCGCACTTGGCCGGTTTTAATAGCAAGGACACATTCAATAAAGATGGCGGATGAACTCAACATTTTCAACGAAACATCATCAATGACGTGAGGGAACTTTAACGCTTGATCGCGTAGCTTTCACCAGAGAAATTTAGTCTTTATATTTATTAAAATAGAGTATATTTTCAATAAATTTTACTTTTTTAATAGAGTATTTTTTCAACAACTTAATTAGTTCGCCCCACTAGTTGCAGGGCGTTGTGTGAACTGCGTTTACATTGTGATTACATAAATAAGTAGACGCTTGCGCAACTCAGTGTAGGTCATGATGTACTTGCATTAACTGTAGATAAATGCAAGTACAACGCGACCTTAATATTTTATGCAAAACACGGCTATGTAAAGAATTAACTATCACTTATAGCCCTTTTAACGTCCCACTGCTGGGCACGGGCCTCCCCACAATGCGATGGTAATTCAGGCCATAGTCCACCACGCTGGCCCAGTGCGGGTTGGCAGACTTCACACACCTATCGAGAACTAGATAAATTCCCTCAGACGTGCAGGTTTCCTCACGATTTTTTCCTTCATCGTTTCATAGCAAGTGATAATCGCTGATGAAAATGAGATACGCACATGAAACTCAAGAGGTGCGAGCCGGGGTTTGAACCTGCAAACTTTGATTGCAAGGCGTGCGTTCGACCAATCCGCTACCACGTCTACTTAAAAATGAACATTGTCAATTGCCTTTACAGTGGCAAAACATTGGACGCGAGTATCTTGACGCCCCTGTTTGTTGGAGCCTCAAATGACTAAGTACTCAATAATTTGGTGGATGACTAACGACGGGTTTATTCAATCTAATCCGTAGATTTGCCTATCTGAGCATAAAATTGCCTATCTTTTAAATTTTTGCGTCCCAATATTCATGTGAGTTTATCTTTTACCAAGGATAGGGCTGACAGAGCAATCGTCCCAATATTACAACTGACATTTTGGTAATCCAGATAAAAAAAGTTTATCTGTTTGAAGTAAACTCCCAAACGGCAGGAATTATTCTGACGGGACGTTCACTAGCAGATAGCTGATGTTACGAGGTACTCCTTAGGCTACTTCTTTTTTTTTTAATTCCTCGCGGTGTATGTATGTCACGGGGACAGGGTTACAGGTCACAGGTACAGGAGAAAATACGACCAATTTGACGTTTTGTTTCGACATAAGTATGTCGAATTAGAGATGATGTGAATCTTGCAAGAATTGGGACCCAGATAGCACACAATAACTTTGGTGGTTGACTTAAACTAACGAGGGTATTCCGTGAAGAAGGTCGCACACAACTCACAAACCAATTAGGCTGATCCTGGACAATTAGTCACGGGGTCCACCACCGGATGTAATTGAACACGCTCATGATAAGAGCGAGATAAAAGATGACATAATCATTTTCGAGTTTACAATGTGAAAAAGGATAATACTCCGATAGCTTTCATTATTGTAAAAGGGACAGGGACCTTCTACATCCCCGGGCATACTGAAGCGTCAAGACGAGAGCTGCAAAATGTTTGCTAATACCAAAACGGACTCTGTATCAATATACATACAGATTGAATTTCGGTGGTAAAAGCTAGATGATCACGCTGCAAATATCGCCCGGGCCGTCAATTACATTTTATTGTAGAATGAGCTTTTTCTACAAGTCAATACAGTTCGTTTTGGTATTGAATAACAATTCCGTTATTTTAAGTAGATACTTGTTGGATAAGCACTCCCTTCTAAATTATCAGATAACTAACTATACGTTATCTTATTATCGCCGAACCGTACCCTTTATAATCATATTTTAATTTATTTAACGAGAATAATTATTAATGATTATAAACAGTTCCACTTTGGATCATACAAGAATGATCGAAATATTCTCCCCCATATGGGGCCCCCTTAAATATTTATTTTATTCTGTTTTTTAGTATTTGTTGTTATAGCGGCAACAGAAATACATCATCTGTGAAAATTTCAACTCTCTAACTATCACGGTTTATGAGATACAGCCTGGTGACAGACGGACGGACAGACGGACAGCGAAGTCTTAGTAATAGGGTTCCCGTTTTACCCTTTGGGTATGGTATTACAATTTCTAAGCAAATAATAAATATGGCCAGACAACACATACCTACTCATCGTATGACACCAATCTAAGCAAGTGCTGTACTATGGGTTCCACAAAGTTGATTTGGGGCGATTCCAGAGCAAATTCCAAAAAGGCCATTTCTGAATTTTCCCACTAGCAGAAATCGAACCATAGGAACAAAACGTCGTCAAAGAGAAATTGTTACTTATAAGCCAGAGTTGAGAGAAAGGTAAAAATAAAAGTACCATAGTGGTTTTTTAATCTATATTGGTTTATCCATAAACAACATAGCTAATATATGGATGGTTTATCCATAAACAACATAGCTAATATAATCATTGGAAGTCGATTTTCCATTCAAACATAACGGATATTTACTCGATCGAATAAACTTATGAATCGAAAATTGAATAACCAATAAACTGTGTATCACCAGAGTAATTAGAGCATAACGATTACTGGACGGAGATGGCAATAGCAATAAATGTACTCCTTCATTGTCAACACTGCTTGTATCTGTTTCACAATATAAAGCAACGGTGAAAACGTGCCGAAAGCCGTAAACATGGCAAACGGTATAAAAGCAGTGCCCGCCCCTACTATTGCAGCCATGTTTTTGATATTACTTTCAGTTTTCGACAGTTAACTCAGTACAACATATTATGTCAAAAATTTACAGTTGCTATTGAGCCAATAATACATTAAGAGGGATTGGTCAGGCTCCTTTATCAGTTGGTTGCATTGCCAACGATGCATAGACATCGATGCAGCATGCGCCAGCGCCTGTGCACGTAAAACGACCAATAGAACATGTACCATTGACCTTATGAATTGCGAAGTCTTTACACACTTTTAGGACTTGGGTTTCGGAACTCGTCGATGAGACAATGTTAGTAGTCTGAAAAAACTTCCGAAGATATCTTCATTAAGAATTGATTATTATTAAATAGTCAAAACCCCCCGACACTGCCCGGGAAGGAAATCAAGCGATACTTATAAGGAGTCCACGCTATGGTGACACCGATTTGGCTTGATTTATATGCAGTGCGCACGCGATGTGCCGCGTGTCCAAATTCGTGTAAACACATTTCTAATATGCATACACTGGAGAATTAGTGGTACGTGGCGTCCGTCGCCGCCACGACGCCACGCTTCACAGAGTTTAGTACTTTTTCAATTTCCGACATTTTTCCCGATGTCTGCACGCTCACTCCTACATAATTAATGATGATAACATTAAAAACGATTGTCCTGCAGTGGACTTCTACAAATTCCCTAGTACTTTTCAAAGCTAGTGCCTGGTCCGCGGACCATTTCATCCTTGGAAAATATTACAATAATGTACCTACTTGAAACTATAAACATATCCGAAACGATGCGTATTTCAACGTTATCTACGAGACCATTTGATAGCAGTAATAAAGATAAATTTATCAATCGCAAAGTTATTAGTATCCACAATAACTACATAATCTCGTAAGGGTACTGTCGTAAGTTTACAGTTAAAGGCTGATAAACATATATAGTCGATCAGTAATCGAATTAAAATGACAACTCTAGTTGCACTCGATTTCGAACATCATAACGCAACTGAAAACCTGTTTCATGAGCCGCGTTGTAAGCTTTCTCGAGAGGAATAAATAGAAATCGTATTTAGACGACCTCATTACCTGTGTTGTACACAAAATAAGAACGCAGAATGCAGTAAGTTCAATCATTCAGTCAATCATGGGTACAAAACGACAACAGGTCCTGAAATTCACTCTGACCATCGTTGTGGAGTGGCTACTTCATTTTACAAGGCATGAAAACAACATATTTTATCAATGGAGGCAAGAATAAGACTAGGCTTATGGCGTCAAGGCGACCAAGTTTAATGTTTACAATGGGTCATATTTTACTTACCATTTATAAAAGATGTAGTTTTCATACCAAATGAAGTCATAGCAACTCCACATTTATAGTGTTAGGGGACTTGGAGCTTTGCTGCAATCTAATCGTACCGTTATCATCTTTATCGCGAAGCGAGCGCGCTTCAAAACACTGGCCAACTCAAATGATGAGACTTTCGAACGAAATCAACCGGCAAATTAGTTGAACTTGTTGAATGTAATGTCTTTACAGCTCTAGATTAGGTAATGCCGGATTATGTCACGTTCGTTTGACATCGAATAGGTGTGGCAAGATACGGCAGCGAAATTCGTAGTTTTGCATAATCTACGTATGATAAAAGTAGCAAGAAATACAGAAATATCTACTGATGTCTTCTTATCATACTCATACTAATATTATAAAGAGGAAAGATTTGTATTTTTGTATGTAACAAATAAACTTAAAAACTACTGGACCGATTTCAAAAAAAAATTTGCCGTTAGAAAGCTACATTATCACTGAGTAATATATAGGCTATATTATAAACCCGTGCGAAGCCGAGACGGGCCGCTAGTGGTATATAAATTTGTTTTCTTATTTCCACAAGCGCATCAAAAACGCATCTACAAGAAGTATCTACAAAAAGTATCTGCAAGAAGTATCTACAATTTTCAACGAAATTTCATCGACATGTGGTTGCTTCTAACAAAGAAATTCAATCTTTATTTATATTGACACACAGTTCGTTTTCGTATTGGCAACAATTCTGACACGCGACTTTTGACGTGCCAGTATGCGGGGGTCTTAATTCGCTCGCCCTAGTGTGTGTAGGGCGTAAAGGTTCAAGTTTGACGGGTATGTAGCGTTCCGGCGCGTTGTCAGACTGTGCCTATACTGTTGTATACCAGTATAGATCCGGTTCTGCGATGACTCACTCGCGACCTCTCATCGACCCCTCGGATGCTACACTAATGTCCTCTAAAACATAAGCTATGACAAGCTTGAGGATTCAACCATTCAACCATTCAACCAAATATAAAAGCTATCAATGACCCTGCATTTCTAAATTTAGATCGGTTGTTTTATCTTAGTTTGTTAAACATTTTATCCACAACTTAACAGGGTCCCTGAACACTATCGTCATTTAGTTTTTTAACTTAAAGGAGGAGGTTCTCAATTGGATGAGTTTTTTTTTTATGTATGTACAGCGATTACGCTGCGATTTATGATCCGATTTACGTGATTATTTTTCAGTTTGATGCGGAATAGATGCCATTTGATCCCATAAAAATTTAACTAGTTATAGTAGCCCAGTAGTTTTCATTTTATGAACATTTTTTTTTTAATTATGAACAGTTTTTTGTCTGCGTGGACGATATAATTTTAGTTTGTGTACGGATTTTTAGTTTTCATTTGTTAACGAAAATGGAAACCTACCACCAAAGGGGTGGAAAGGGGGGTCGTGGGGGAGATTTTTTTTTTGTTGTAAATATTTACTTTTAAGGGCTGTTATGAGGTGATAATACTTGCATATTTGCAACGATTATTTACACAAAAAAGCGTGTTTTTTTTTTTTTTACCAAAAATGGGTACCAACAACGTCAGACTAGGCAAATACACACATGAATTGGCACCGACTCCAAATGTAATTAATTATAAGGTTATTTTTAGCTTTTTAATGCACCTAGGTTTTTGAAGTCGGTTTTTGTTTTTGTTTTGAAATATTTTTAAGACCTGAAAACTACATATTTTATCAATGAAAGCTAGAATATAACTAGTGTAGACATTAGACGTTGTCACCATGAAGCCACTAGACTAGTTATTTTCAAGCTACCATTGATAAAATGTGTTGTTTTCATGCTTTAAAGAATGCAACACAAAAACAATAGTGTTACTCGGGGCCCTGAAGGATTTATAATTATCCATACTTTAGACTTAAATAATACAACAGCACTTATTGAAAACGGCTACATAGAGGAAACAACTTACAGGAAAATTATTCCGTGCGTGACACAGAATACGATGATGACGTGTTTAAATTGACATTGTACATTGAATGAATCAATTAGTTGTCATAATGATTGATTGTACTACTAGATTTAAAATGTTCAACAATCTTTATTTACACCGATTTACCTTATATATATACATTTTTTTTTTATGAGATGGGTAGGCAAACGAGCAGACGTTTCACCTGATGGTAAGTGATCAACGCCGCCCATGGACACCTGCAACACCAGGGGCATCGCAAGTGCGTTGCCTGCCTTTAAGGAATGAGTATGCTCGTTTCGTGAAGATACCTTTGTCGCATCGGTCCGGGAACACCGCTGCATGAAGTTCGAAAGAATGAACTAAATTCAAATAATTGGAATAAAAATTTGAATCGAATGATATGTTTTACTTCCCAAGGACAAAAATTTAAAAGCAGAGGACCGTCCCAAAATGAAATAACATGTATAGAGTATTGAATACTGTACAGGCAGACAAATCAGTATCTCACATGTCAATATTCTTTGTCAGTACCAACCATAGAGTATCTAGAGTACCCATAACGACTCCACTCTTCCTGTAGCTCTGCAGCGATTTTTCCGCCATTTTTGTTATCTCATGTATCTGTCTGTAGTATACGGCAACTATATGGGAAAACAAAGATGGCAGAGTCAAATAAACAAGAAAAAAATCCCCACTGCGGGCTCGAAATGCCATCTCCGTTATAATATCTCCATGGTACCAAACAGTTATAATTTCAAATAGAGAACATTTCGTAACATTTGACAGTTTTACACGTCCAATTTCGATTGTGACTTTGACGTCTACGCACCTCAGTGGTTGTAGCATGTGCGCCAATACTAGACGTATGTCACGGAATAGCTTGATGTTGTCTTGTTAGAATAATGATCGAGACAATTTGGTATATAATAATTATGTTTAATGCAAAAAGATTACATGACACGTTTACACGGTAGACCGGAGAGAACGAGAGAGAGAGCCTGTCAGTATGACATTAGTATTTAGACAGTGATAACATTATTTGCTATTATTTAACAGTCAGGCGTCCATACTTTTAACACGCTCTCCTGGACGCAGACGTTATGTAGATAACCCCATTGATGCGGTGAAGTCTTCGTGTTTTGGTTTGTGAAGTCCTTTGGTAAGAACATCGGCGACCATATCTTGACTGCACCGGAATCGTATAGCAACCTGCTTGGCTGAGACTTTTTCACGAACAAAGTGGTAGCGCACATCTATATGCTTGCTGCGCGCGTGGTACATGGAGTTTCCTGAAAGACTTATGGCACTCTGATTGTCACAATAAATTACTATAGGTGTACTTCTAAGATCAGGCCACAACTCATCTTCCAGTTGTTTTAGCCAAAGCGCTTCTTGTATTGCTGAAGTTAATGACATATATTCAGCCTCAGTGCTGGACAATGCCACTGTCTGCTGTTTTTTTGAGTTCCAGCTTATTGCTGCACCCTGAAATAAAAACACATAGCCAGTGCAAGACCTTCTATCTTCGACATCATTTGCCCAGTCTGCATCGCAATATCCAAGTATATTGTGTATGTTATTTTCTTTTAAATTTCTTCTGTATGTAAGTTTCATGTTGATTGTTCCTCTCAAGTACCTTAACACTCTTTTTACTGCTGTCCAATGATCATTGCTAGGTTGATTGTTGTACCTACTCAAACTATTCACTATATAGGTTATATCTGGTCTAGTTCCTTGTGATAAGTACAGTAAGCAGCCAATTATTTCTTGGTACGGTACATTTCTTATAACATCCTGTTGATCATCAACCTTTTTTAATTTAACATTTGTGTCACATGGTGTACCTACTGGATTACAATGCTTCATTTCAAAACGAGTGAGTATCATCTCTATGTATAATGATTGATCAATGGAAATCTCTTCTCCTGATTGTGTAATTCTGAATCCAATACAATGTTTAGCTTCTCCTAAATCTTTCATACAAAATATTTTTTGTAACTTAGTTTTTATCAAATTTGCTGTTTCTTCATTATTAAAAAAGTACAATAGGTCATCAACATACACTGCAATAAAAAGTATATCTTTCTCATTTAATATCCGATAATAGACACAAGGATCTATGTTGGATCTATTCATTCCTATGTCTATGAGAGCAGTGTTTAGTTTTTTGTTCCACTGCCGGCTTGCTTGTTTCAAGCCATATATAGACTTGTTCAATCGACATACTTTATTTTCTTCTTCGTAACCGGGTGGTAGATTCATATATATCTCTACATCAATTTCGCCCTGTAGAAAAGCCGTTACCGCATCCATCTGATGTATTTTCAGATGATATTTAGCAGCTAAACCAATCAAATATCTCAGTGAAGAATAACGGATTACAGGTGCGTATATTTCATGGTAATCCACACCCTTTACTTGTTTATATCCCTTTATAACAAGCCTCGCCTTATGGCGTATTATAGATCCATTTTCATTAATTTTTGTTTTATAAACCCATTTGCAGGGAATCACTACCTTTCCTTCAGGTAAATTTACTAGTGTCCATGTGTTATTTTTTACCAGTGACTGATACTCTTCATGCATGGCTTGTTTCCATTCACTAACTTTATTACTTTTTAACGCTTGCTCAAGATCTTGTGGATCACTGTAAAGTAAGCTCATTGTAGACTCCCCATTGATACATACTAATGATGTGGGTGATTCATTACTATCATAATATCTTGCAGCACGACGACGTGGGCGTGGTCTCAATTGCATATGCAATCTAGGCGGAGAATCCAGCAAATCATCAGGTAGGTAATTTTCATCATGGACATCTTCAATTTGTTCAGAATCATCTAATATGGAATTATTACCAGTTTCTTCTATTAAAACATCATTGTTTTCAGGTGCCATGGGTTCATCGAACAGAGGTAAGTCCACTTTAGTATTTTTTATTTGTTTATCAATTTGCTTTTCATTAATCATTTCTTTTTCAATTTCAGGTACATCATCAACTTTGTTTCTCGGTATAGAGGCTTCCAAGAAAACCACATCTCTACTTAATATCCCTTTCTTTGTTACAGGGTCTATGAACCGGTAGCCCTTTGTAGAATCGCCATAGCCAACAAAAATCAACTTACGTGACTTCACTTCAAGCTTTGTGCGAAGTTCTTTGGGAATATGAACCATTGCAGCGCATCCGAATACCCTTATATGAGATAAATTAGGCTGTACTCCCGTCCAAACTTCATGCGGTGTCACGTAGGATAAAGAACGAGTTGGAGATCGATTTATAATATATGCAGCTGTAGCAACTGCTTCAGCCCAGAAAGTGTCTTGTAACTGGGCATTTAAAATCATACATTTAGCTCGCTCAATTAATGTCCTGTTCATTCTTTCACTTAGGCCATTTTGTTCTGGCGTGTAGGGATTGGAGGTTTGATGTAATATACCATGTGCCTTCAAGTGCTGATCAAATCTCTTATTCTTATATTCTGTACCATTATCAGTTCTAAGAATTTTTATTTTTTTATTAAATTCGTTTTCTACCCTGTTTTGAAATTCCACAAACTTTTGGTATACTTCATCTTTACCTTTCAAAAAATATACATATACCTTTCTAGAAAAATCATCTATAAATGTGACGAAGTACCGGGCACCTCCAAGAGAATTATGTTTCATCGGTCCACATACATCACTGTGGATAAGCTCTAATAAATCAGTTGCACGTGAGCCATCATTGTTGAATGGTTGCCTCGTCTGCTTGCCCTCTAGACAAGTAATACAAATACTATCTTTTATCTTCTGTGACAACTTAACACCTTCAGTACAATCTGGTATTTTATTCAGATCTGTAAAATTTAGATGGCCCATCCTTTGGTGCCATAAATAGGTGTCATCATCAGTCTGTGCTATCATACTTAGCATTGCCCTGTTGTTACAGACACTTAGTTGATAGGTATCATTTAATAGTTTTGCTGTTGCCACTAATTTATTCTGTTGATTATAAATCTGACAGCCATTTTCATTAAATGTAACTTTACATCCATTTTTTATTATTTTGGCAACGGACAGCAAATTTGTTTTCAGCTCTGGTACATACAATACATTTTTCACCTGTATTAGTTCTGTGCTGCCATCCTTTGCAATTAACTTAATTGATACATTGCCACAACACTCAACTTGCAATGTTTTATCATCTGCAATTCTTATACTCGGTACAGGTGCAGTTGTAATATCACTCAGCCAATCCCGGTGCATGGTCATATGCATGGAGGCTCCGGAGTCTACATACCAGTTCACAGAATTAGTCATGGTAGATGCTGAAAACGCTGCAACATAACCAGTCTGATTTTCTGGTTTATTACTATTATTTCCCTTCTTATACCAACATTTTTTACTTATATGCCCAAACTTGTTACAATTAAAACATCTTGGGCCTTTCTTAGTACTTGTACTTGTACCTTGCTGGTTACTTTTGGGCTGATACTTTGTATAAAGAGCGGTAGTGTCTGAATCAGTAGATTTCACTTCTTGTATCAGTTTATTCTTCACTAAATCAGCACTAATCTTCATACCGGAGCTCTCTAAGCCCATTATCATAGGCTTGTACATGTCAGGCAAGCCTGCCAGCATAAGTGTACCTAGCCACTCATCGTCTACATGAAATTTTATATTTCTTAACTTGTGTGCCGCTGTCATTATTTTATTAACATAATCTTCTACGGATGAACTATTTTCCAAGTTGGTATTTATGAGTTCCTTTAACAATCCAACTTTCCTCGATAGTCCACTGTCTTCAAACGCTTGACTTAAATTTTCCCAAACCTGTTTCGCATATTTGGCCTCTTGAATATGAACATACAATATCGGATCGATCAGTAGTATTAATTTTGACTTGGCTTTAACGTCGTTCTTCATTGATTTTTGATCCGTGGGTACTGGTTCCGTTACAATGCAGTCATATAAATCCTCATGTTCTAGGTATGCTTTGACCGCAAAACTCCAAGTAGCCCAGTTTTCACGACCCGTCAATTTCGATATTGATAACATTCCATTATTATTGGCCATCATTTCTTAAATAATTCAAAGAATTAGCTGAAATTGCTGAAAAGAAAAAAAAAAAATCCCGCGAACCGGTGCACAGTAAAAGTGAGGTTATTGTACATACACGGTGATTTTAACTTTAATTCTACTTTAAACTGCAAAATAACTTTAAACGGCAGGAATGGGGCGGCCCATAACCTGTTAGAATAATGATCGAGACAATTTGGTATATAATAATTATGTTTAATGCAAAAAGATTACATGACACGTTTACACGGTAGACCGGAGAGAACGAGAGAGAGAGCCTGTCAGTATGACATTAGTATTTAGACAGTGATAACATTATTTGCTATTATTTAACAGTCAGGCGTCCATACTTTTAACATGTCTCTTTCTCTCGTATTAAATTAGAAAGAGAGCGAGCGAGTGAATCCGTGACAAAGGTCTTGTCTTGACATGCGTGCTAGCCCCACAGACTGTCTATGTCAAGATGTATAAGACTAGAGGTCGTGGCAACAATGATACCATTTCAGTTATTTTTGAGGCCTTTTTAACACGCAGATACCTAATAACCGATATAATCCGTCAGTACATATATACAGACTGCCGCCGAAGTACTTATAACAATATTGGCATTCTATAGAGTTAGTTGCGCAAAGGCAATATTTACTTATTGCGTCTCGTCATTGCGAATGCCAATGAATGATCTAACCGCGTCCGTCCCTTATTGTAATACTCCAGCCGGTCGTATCTGTATCAACAAGCAGTTTACTATCTATAGACGTTTTCAACATCGTTTAGTTAAAGGTTGGTTTTTATATTTTGGAACTACCCCGTTACCACCCCCTGTCTCGCAGCAATGTTTTTAATAATACTTTCAGTTTTGTCAAAAATTTACAGTCACTATGGAAACAACTATACTTAAAGAGGTAAGGTAATGGTAAGGCCCCTTATCGAAGCTATTGCTTAATAAGACAAAACAGGCATTTTCACTTCATTATATGTGACAGAATTATTTTCACAGAGAAAGCATATTTTTCTTTATCAAGCAATTTCAAAAGTAGAATTCCTACGTCAAATTTGAATGGTTGACGGTTATAACGGCTGACAGCTGCCCGCGCGCCTGCCGGCCATACCATATGTGGTCCTACGTAATCACCCTAACGACGATTAGAATATGCTATAAGTTATTATCATCAATTATACGATAAACAATGGAACAAGATAATATCTAGCACTATTATCCTCTAGGCACAAATAAATAATTAACTATATCTACTTTAAATGGCAAAAAATCCCTGACATTCCCCATATTAATGTCAGATTAAAACAGCGAAAATGTAGAAAAATAAAATAGCCAACACTTGGAATATATCGGCTTGGCCTGACTTCCTGACTGACATGACGATTTTCCTATACCTAACCACTTTCTGCTACCCAGAATTTTCCATGAGTTTTCAGAAAGTGGACACCCTGGTTTCCTATTATTCTAGCCAATCCTTCTCGACGAATTGTCATCACATATGTCATGTCCAGTCATTTTGTCAATGAATCATAATGACGAAGTTTAAGAGTGTGTATACGCAAGTAGCTACCCATCCTCCTCGCCACCACTTGTAGACTTAATCACTTAATAATGTTCAATAATAATTTATCATAATTGGAGTTATTTAATATGAAAATTTTCTACTGATGTCTCGTCAAAGATACGTGCTCTGCTAACCTCACAAATGTTTTTCCTTTATAACATGTTGCAAGGTGCATAATAATTGGACAGAATTTAGTTAGGTACGCATTAATGGCTCCAGGGAAATTATTATAGCAGGATGTTAAAAAAGTGGAGTAAAAAGGTGCGCGCGCGCAAACCTCACCCTTCAAGGTCCCCGCGAGGCGCGGTAGCTGGCCCACACCTGTCCTTGAAGATACACCATAGACTAAGAGCGGGAATCGAGTATTGTTTTACCGCGTTACATTTTTTATAAAAAATAGCAAATATTTAGCATTTGAAATAGGAACGACGTAATCATTAGGTTTTCGTACATTAACTGGTAATAATAATCTCGAGGTGTTGAAATTGTATTACAAAACATATTCTAATATATTTTATTACGTGTAATCAACAATTTGACAACTATACTATTGATAAAATGCGCAAGATAGGAGCGCAGCTGGGCACGAGTGTGTGCACATGCAATAAATAACTAATCGAAACTTGCAAGTTTCAATACAATTAATTGCAACCTAATAATAGGGAGATGGAGTTAATTACAATATAACAAGCCTCACTAAACCTTTACTTTTTCAAATGTATCTCATTATGTGCCCTATTTGACAGGCACAAAAACTCATGTACAATGACATAATTATTATCTTTACTGCTAACATTCGGTATACGTATTGTTGAGGCCGTAAACAACATTATTTTTGAAAGAGATAAGCAATAGCAAAATTCAATGGATTAGACAGGATTAGACAGGTTTCCGCCATTAAACTATCGATCGATCCTTGAGATTATATTTGGATAAAGAAAAAGACAGTTCGAATTGAGAACCTTCTTCTGTTTTTTTAGTCAATAATTGCCAGAGCTAAATATTTCCTCACTAATAGAAAGCTCCGGGTGGCATAGGCTTTGACTTTCACGCAAGTGAAATTATATATAAATTGTTAGGCATTCCAATTGTGGAGTTATTATTATTATGTGCCAGTATTATTTAATTACAAAGGGTTTCTAAGTAAAATAAAGTGAGACAAATACATGTCTCTGTGGTTTCCTAGAGGTGCCTGTCTATGCAAATTTTGAATTTCGAAACAGTGAAGCGTGCAATGCCCGCCTCTCATAGAGTAAGATTATATTTACCGATGGCCATGAATATCGATTCGATATTCACGACGTGGATTTAAATCGAATAGCACTCATCCCTTTCACTTTGGTTGATAAACTTAACTGATATTACCTCCCAAATTCATAGGAACACTTAATTAAAATTTAAAAAGGCCATTGTAGATAGTTACGTCTATGACTCAAAAAAAGTTCTATAAATCTAGGGTAGGTAAGCTTTCCATCTGTGCGATCAATCCATCATGGTAATTAATTAAGCGATGTTTAACGAATTTACTCAATAAGGAAGAGATGTTTCAACTATTACAAAACGCGAGTCAACCGCGCGTTTCAATATTTAAACATTTGGCAATATGGCGTCTGACATTTTAGCTATGTACTGTGTTGTGCCAGTAGAGCGTCTGCGTTTGTTACGTTGCTTACGTATTGCCGTTGTAATTACGTAATAGACTTTAAACGTGACGAGCCGAAATAAAGGACAACAAATCAATCGCGTCTCAAATACGATGACGTAACCTATTACTCAAATCGCCCGTAAGTATTACAAATTCATGATAAACTTTAAATGTATAATGATCTCATTTAAGGACAAAATAAACAATATTAATGGGTTTGCAGTCAGAACCAAAAACCTTGATATATATTAATTAATCATGATTCGATTCTTACTTTACCTGGATTGTGTACGGTCAGCACATACCTTTAACGCTAACTAAAATATGGAGGTAATTATAAAATATAGTTAAAACGATAACTACAATATAAAGACTTCTGTCGATGGTATAATAACTTTAACCTTTGACAACACAATGGATAGGCGAACGCCTCGAAAGAAAACTATTAAATTATAGAATTCATCGTTTTTCTGAAAACAATAGGTTTGCAGTTCTCTAATACTGTTATGATGCCTTGAAAGAGTACGTTTCTGCACTTGGAAGTCACGTACTAATGCCATTACATATACGAATTAATCCTTTAAATAACTAAGAAAGTAGTAATTCTTCAAGACGAACAATCATAATTATTTTTCATGAAATACACTTAGATAAAAAAATAAACTAATGCTTTGCTTAAAAAATTAAATAATTTAATAACACCAAGAAGCTTACTTATGTTTTTTTTTTTTATAACAAAAACAAAAGGAATGTAGTCATCCAACATAATAAGCCATGCTAGAGACATGAGGCGAGCTAATAAAAGCTTACAGTTCAGCTTATTTAAATTTACAACATCTCCCACGAGTGAAATCAGAGGGTTCAATAACCTGCATGTATGGATTACGAAATGAATCACCCAATCAATTAACTGTACAAATTGCTCGCTATGAAACTACGCAGATCGCATTAAATGGCCGCCAAAGAATTCTTTGATGGGTAGTATTATTTTATAATTGTACCCGATCACGACAATCCTGCATTTGGAACACGTTAACGATGGCAGATTGTGTGAATAAGACATCAAGCGGTAAACGACCACAGATATTGATATCGCATGCAGTAAGAGCAATTAGACATTTTGTTAAAAAGTTTTTAATGTATATAAGCCTTGAATATTCCAGCGAAAAGAAAGAAACATAAGTTATCATGAATTATACAATTCGGAGACTTCGAATGTTGGGGGTCTACGAAATTAATTTAAAAAAAAATATTGTTACAGCACCTAAAAGAGGACTTAAAGTTATTTATGTTGGAACATAATTTATGTTCGTTTCGATTTCATTAGACGTTATGTTACTAAATAGAAAAAAGTAATGGTATTAATTAAAAACTATGTTAAGAGCTAGACTTGCACAGCGCGGTTACGCCACGCACGGTTCTTGAGGCTAGCCCACCCAGTTGCGCAAGCGCACATCGAAGGCGTGGAGAAGTGTCCTTCAGCTATGAACAGGACACGTTGAAGTAGATATATAATATTTACTCTGACGACTAAAATAGCGGAAGTTTTATCATCGTAGCGAGACCTATTTATGATTTTAGGGGTCAAGTCAAAGCTCAGTTTCTACGGACAGCGGCTCCATAGCAACTTTTTTAGAAATCCTTTAAATTATAAGATCAGTGCTGACTTACGATAGTGTTAAATTGACCGTGGATTTCTAGCCTGTTTTGGAAAAATACTTTCATAATCAATAGATTTCTTGCAAAGTTAAAAACAAAAGCATAATGGGTAATAAATAAAACTTAGAATACAATAAAATACGTATGATCATTGAAGCAGTCCTTGACAGACATACGAGTTACGACTTATTGTAAATTCGACAGTCGACACCATCTGGTGGATTATGCTAATGAGGTAAACATGGGTTGTGTTTGTTCCAATAAAACATCCTGAGCAATCAACATTATTGCATAATTGTTGTGTAATTTACAGCCACCGCGAATCTAGAACAACCGAGGCCAGTCATCCATCCACCAGTGCAATGTCAAGGATTCGCTCCAACGAAGAATAATTGCGAAATATATTCAACCCTTACACCATAAATATAAAGTACATTTTGGCACAAATTCTCAAAACTGGCCGTACCGTGGGCGGACAAGTCGTGACAAAGGCTATATTTGCGTCACTTTTTGTCATCGATCGTTGTATGTATGTAAGTGCCGAAATATTCAATATTTGCAGAAGTAATATTCATTGCCATTGCGGCACCTTGCGGATGATATTGAAATCGAATTTGTACTCAGTAATGACAAAGATATTGACGTCGCCACTACCTTAAATAGATCGGTGACGTGAACGGCCAATCTTCTAAATTTTAAGAGCTAGTCTCTTTACAGTGGAGTTTTTTCAGACTTCGCTTTGCAAGCTCTTTTACCTCTCGGTACGCTATGCCATTTGTTATTCAGCTCATCTCTCATCGTTCCCTCTATTATTATTTTCATCAGAGAATCATGTCTTATTAATTATCCAGTCATTTTCGTCCCTCTATTGAATTAAATAGATTTGTATTTTCTCCTAATCTTTCTAATACCTCTTGGTTTGTTATTTTTTCCATCTTTCTTCAAGACCATAACCCGAATGTCTACTATCTTACTCTCTCTCTCTTTGTGTATGTGTCCACATCTCTGACCCGTATAATGTTATGCTCCAGACATACGTTTTAATAAAGCGTTTTTAATATTTTTTTAAAGTGGATAGTTACAGGTTTTGTTATATCCTCCCTATGATATAGCTATTGTAGTGATTATGTCTTTCATCCAGCGAACGGACAATAAAGAGATAAATATCAGATATGTATTCTAATTACAGGTTAGATAAAATATGTCTATCGATAGAGCTAACGAGCGCTTGGCGTGTTACAAGAAAGCACATATCAATGCGCGGTTAAATATTCTTCGAGAATATAATTGTACGTTGCATCTCTACATCGTGTCCCGAACCAGTTTCACCGTTTTCTATCAAATGATCGGCCATAGCAGTTTGTTATAATCGGCTTATACATCTGGTGTAAAGTATAAAAATAAAACAAGGTATATGCCTAAGTAATTCTTGAGCAAAACATATTCTGATTAGGATTTGATCGTATATTGGCAAGTGCGATAAAAAAAATATTAATTAAAATACACGTCAGTCAATCAATTTTCATTGTAAAGGACAAGCATTATGTCCTAAAATTTGTAGTTTTTTTAGCAAAATTGTAACTACTTTCGTGCGTTTTCAGTTTATGAGCTTCCAAAGAATTCATTTCAAAATGATACATAATACATAGCAACTGTTTTAAATAGAATGTATAAACTCCAAATGATTTAAGTAATACTGATTTCATTGCTTATCTAGACTGTAACATTCTCTTTCACAGAAGCTTTGCTTCACCGTTAGGCAATTAAACTTAAATCTTCATATGACTGAGATGTATTCGAAATAAATGTTATTAATGTAGGCCATTGAACTCGAGTTCCAATGTAGACTGAACTGAACTAGTATGTATTAACTTAGGGGCCGTCACAAAAATCACGAAATATCACAAGGGGGGAGGCGGGGTGTAGTAGTAAGATATCACGTGTATTTATTTTTTCGGTAAACGCGCTATTTCTAAACCGAAAAGCGGCGTGTAGTGTGACCTTGACTCGCCGTTGCCAGGCAACGTCCTTAATTTCAGCATAAAAGTAGATTATAGTTTATACCTGTATTTAAAGATAATATTCTAAAAAATTGAGATTCTCTGTAGGTACTAAAAATACACGTGATTTTGGGTGGGAAACCTCCAGAGTAGTCCAGAGCTTAGTCCTACGTAATAAAAACAATTTTTCTATTGAATGGTTTTACGTTCCATGTGATTTATGGTCTGCGAATGCATAAAGGTTATGAAACCTTGTGATGGATAGACATGGTAATAGCTCTCGTCCCTCGAGGCCCGGACGCATGAGCTGTCGCGTGTGCAGCGTCACTTTCCCCTGGATGGCGCCCGCGCAAGTTTCTGTTTCAAAGACTCGCATGCGCTCTCTCGCGCGGAATGCCCGCCGCAATAGGAGTTGCGTTGGACGCAGGTACTATTGAAACTTCTAGAAATACAATAAACATAAACCATTTTCCGTATTCGGTACCAGGAATGCAGGAAAAACGTGGAGCGTCTCCGCTAACCGAAACTCTTCGCGAAATTATGAGTCACGTTGAGGTTTTCACAAACAAGCAACATGATAGTGAGTTTTCTAACAAATACGCTTACTGTGAGGAAATTGTTTTTAAACTAACTTTAAAATTATTGTCCGTCCGCAGAACCATTACCATCCAAATTAATAGAAATTTTAATTATCTACAAATTATTTAGTGACGGTTTTCAAAGCAAAAATGATTGTAATGCCACTTACCAATGTATTGTAAATCTCTGGTAGTAAAAAGGATTTAAAAATATCCTTAAAATACGTAATTACATTATTTTGCAACTTCGTATTTTAAGGATATATTGATGGATATTAAATTAATATCTCTTAATCATATTAAATAGTAAAAAGAAAACTGTTGATCAAGTAAATATAATCTGCAATATTTTTCATCTGCTTTTTGATTCAGCTCCTCATCGCTGAGAATATCATTTACATCCGATGCGGCGTACGTAATCCACATAATACCAATTAAAATTATGTAATTGAAGCGAACATATCCGAACGCAGTTGATGGACGACGAAAACAAGGTATTTTATGAGCTGTGGACACGAACCGTTGTTCCTTCGCTTTGTCTATGGACGGTCATAATAGAAATAGACATGGCCGCTAGATATGAATTTATTCGAGCTGTTTTTTAAAACGGTTCTTAACTGGCTAGAAGAATTATGGAGAGAAGTATGGTAATGCATGTAGTTTTGGCTCAAACGGTAATTTTCAGTTAATAATAGTAAGGAAGTTGTCATATTGTGCATGTACCTGTCTTAATAAAGATTTTGCCATAGTGACACGGTTTTATAAATAAAATTGCTCCTGTAAACAATGTTGGCTTTTTTATTGCATATCTTTCAGTTTGGCAAGTTTTCAAGAACATTTTCTAATATTTATTTTGTAATACATTGGTACAACAGACCTAAAATATTCTTGCTATGCTTATAAATCTAAGGTATAAATATTAGATCAAAACTTTTTGCTATAAACTATACTGGTTACTTACTACCTTTATTATTGAAAAAAAAAAAACATACAGGTCGAATTGAGAACTTCCTCCTTTTTGAAGTTGGTTAAAAAAAGTTGGTATTCAAATTTAGTATGTCAGTAAAATGATATCATAGATAATAATTGTTGTACTCAGTAATTGATAAGTCAATATCTTATCTATAAAAGGTATTGTGAAATATTGGAAATGTTCTGTAGGTATTTTAGTTTTAATGTGATATCTTAAAATGCAGACACTCTCCGAGTAATGATTAACATTTTAATCAAGTATTATTTGATTTTTCTGTTATAAATACGAGACTGTTTAATATAATATAACATGTGATCAACTTCTATAATTAATATATTATCAGTTTTGAACATAATGAGCTAATGTATATCAAGATAAATGTTTATTTACTAAAAAAAAAAAACAATTACTTAAATTAATCTAATTAAGTGTTGTTTAGATGTTCAAATCTCTATATAAAAACAAAATAACAATAAAAATAACTCAGCCAACTAGTTTGATAGTTGGCCTGCACTGCAAACAAAAACTTTACAAAGAATTTTGTTTTTTTTTTTATATAATTACCTAAATAGCACTTCAAGATTGGTTGGCTGGTCATTTGGTTACCAATAGACCAACAAGCCTGTGTAGTAAAAACAGCCAAGAATCAAATGTGGAAATTTATGGGTAGGTAAAGTGTTGGAGGTCTATGACAGTCAATAAGAAATACTTTTTTGTTTATTACAAAGTTGATAGGTAACTAATTAAGATATTTTAAGTGTTTCTTCTGCGTGAAAGAGGCAATTATCAGTGTGCTTATAAGACATCAGGCCAGTGCATTCTGTCAACAGATAAGCAATGCTCATAATGCTTACAAAATAATGTCATAGCCAGTAGATAGGTAGGTACCGTGGCGAAAGAGTAAATCTATATTTTATACTAGCAGCCCGTCCCGGCTTCGCACGGGTGGACATTTTTATTTTGTCATATTTTTACCTTAATGCTTCACTTTACACTATGTTGGCAGTTTTATTTGTAGGTGGCAGCAAAACCATATTGATTTTCAGGAGATCCTATTCACGAAAGAGCAACATACAATTGCCCATGAGAAAAGCACTCTTTCCTTACGCAAAACCCTCTCCCGCACTTCGGTGCCCGCTCTGTCGCTGCCTTGCTCTACGCTACGTTACGTGGACCTTCTGGCGCGTCGTCCGCGACGGCGTGTATTTTGTGTTTTTATATTGATATTTTTAATTTCGTAATATCTTTTGAATGGAATGACCGATTTCCATAATTCAAAAAGAAATCGACAGGTATTGAAACAGGTCTTGAATACGAAATAATTAATTTGGGTAAGAATTAATACAAAGGTATGGATAACACGGCTTTTCTGTCTACTTTTAAAATGTAAAAAAAGTAATTATAGTGACAAAAGTTGGACATATGGTCTCGCGGACTTTTTTGTAGATATTGATGTGTTCTACAATATTGTTGAACATTTTTTTGTTCTATCATCAATACTTTCCGCAGCGTATGCAATGAAAGACATTTTACGGCTAAATTTTTTACACCTTGGGATGGTCTTAGTAACGATTTCTAAGGATCTCTAATTTTTTCTAGTAATAAATATAGCCTTTGTTACTCAGTGTTAATGTAGCTTTCTAACGGTTAAAGAATTTTTGAAATCGGTCCAGTAGTTTTAAAGTTTATTCGTAACATACAAAAATACAAATCTTTCCTCTTTTTATTATTATATACTAGCTGTGCCCGCGACTTCGCCCGCGTGGACTTTAGGGAGATTACCCGGAAATATGGGTATTATGTTTTTCCCGCGGAACCCTAATGCTTTTTCTAAAATTAAAGTAGCCTAAGTTACGCCTTTGAACGTCAGCTATCTGTCAGTGAAAGTCCCATTGAAATCGGTTCAGCCGTTTAGAAGTTTACCTCAAACAAACAGACAGACAGACAGACAGACAAAAAATTTTAAAATTGCGTTTTCGTTATAGGTATCGTATATACTTTCATACGCATTTGGTAAAAAAGTGTTATTTTGATATTACAAACAGACACTCCAATTTTATTTATTTGTATAGATATAGATATATAATATATAGTATAGATTGCAACTATGCACTGATGTCATTAAAACTGGGATAAAAATAAGTCTCAAACACAGGGGATCGTCAAAATAGAGCTTCGAGTGACCTAATTATCCCGTTGTTCAGTTGCACTCTTCATTACGTAGTTACTCATAGCAATACCCTAATTTCATTTGAACAAAAAAAAAACATGCAATTACCAATGGCATAATATTAGCAGTCTATTAATATATAAATTAATATTAGCAGTTTTCAAGACGATGAAACCAATTTTAAGTTTGCCACCTCTTCAAAATCTTCAAAGATCCTATCTCCGAAGGCCATTACGCGTGCCGACTTGACCAATGTAACCAACTAATCTTAGCAAAACATGTGAAAAATATCTACCTTAATGATCAGCTCGATCTCTGGAACGTCTCCATTTGCTGTTCCATTCTCTGCGATTTCATCCGACATCGTGAATTTCCAAAACACTAAATTTATCAAAAAATAATAATATTTAACACAAGATATCACAACCGTCACAGTTCCAAATCATCGACAGACTGCCTCACTTCAGTGTGGTTCATAACAAACGCCGTCATCATCAGTCATTATTACTACTGTGGCAAACTTCACGGCGATTTAAAGTTACGTAGATAGATAAAGGATAGACAGTTTTCGTTTATCAAGTCTGTTGAATCGAGAAGTTGTATTTCTTATTAAAACCGCAAGTTATTATTGAAAAACTTATCCATCCAAATATTCATATTCTGTCAATTTTAAGTAAATCATTGCAAGGACGAATTCAATAAATTCAAATTATAAAAAAAGGGGTAACGAAATTGATAAGCATGGCAGATGAATCAAAAACTGTTATAGAGCGTAGTTCAACGTAAATTATCAATTTCGCACAAAAAGAAGAAGTCACTTTACTGAGGTCCAATATAATAGTGGAAGCAATCACAGGCCAATCGGCACATGGCTATAAAAAGAATACCCAACTGGCTTTTTAGCGCTGTTTTACTGCGGAGTTCAGCGGAGTACTTGAAGGAGATACAATTTATTTTGTCTATTCCTTATCTTTCCACGAAAATGTATCTTCTTTTAAAGTGAGAAGTCTTGACTGAAAACTCCATGGTGAGAATATTTGTGATCGTTCTAAGATTCTTGGCTAGTCTATCTATCTATTTCACTACCACCGAGTTTCTCTATACTCTATGGTGCGCTCCCAAAAATGACAGACCTGTCAAATGGATAAATGTCATGTTCAAGTAAGGATGTAACATTCTACATAAAAAATCGTTATTAACGATTTTTTTTTTCAGCATGAAAAATCGATTTATCTTTAACAAATAATTGATATAGTTATATTAATATATTTTTTCTTAAATTTTTCATTCAAAATAAACGCCAAATTGTTGTATTAATCACAGTTTTATTTATTGAAAATTGGCCCTTTGGTTTTAAAATCCTTTTTGGTCTTTAACATTTATACAAAAAAGAGTTTTAAAAACACTAAACCCAACACTGAAAACTTTTTGTCACGAAAATCTTACAAAATAAAATTGTCATTTGCAGAAAGATGAAGTTTCATCAATGACCTAACAAACAGCCGAATGTCGGTAAACAATTCGGTGACTAAAGCCCACCTAGTATCTTGTGAATGTTTAATTGTGTAACTAAATTGTTTTAAAAGCACAAAAGGGATGCCATTGTAGTAGACGCCCTGACGCACAGGTGGCGTTAATGTACCTAACTACTAGTAATTCGACGTATTATCAATTCGCGTTCGTGCCAGTCTTAAATGTCGGGGTGTGGCAGAAAAAAAACGATTATAAATCAATTATTTGCAATATTAAAATCGGTTATAAAAATCGATATTTTTTTTTCAATCAATCAAATATCGATAATTTTAAAAATCGATTATTTTTACATCCCTATGTTCAATTAACTCGACTCGTTTATTTGTATTAATCGTGATACTGCATATGGTTATTGGTTTCTACGCAGTCGTAAATAAATAATCTAAATACTATAAGTACAAGTGCTTATTTCCGTGGTGGATATAATTTGTTCACGTTTTAAAACATGAGTTCTACCACAGGAGAAGCCCCGTCGAACACAAAGGAATTATCGTTTGCTGAGAAGCAAGCCGAACGCATGAAGAGACTCCGTTCACTACACTCTGCCAGAAACGAAGCGAGGACACAAAACCACCAGGAAGTGGTCGCGGAAGAAGCGCGTAACAAACTGCCACCGAATTACGAGGCGAAACGTCGTCAGGCTGAATGGCTTGTCGAGGATCAGCAGAAACGGGACGATGCAGAAAGTTCTGGTAAAGATTACGACCGAGTGAAACTACTAAACATTTCCGCCATCGAAGCGGAGAGATTGGAACGCAAGAAGAAGAAAAAGAATCCAGATCAGGGATTTTCGACTTACGAACAAGCTACAATACGCCAGTATAACAGACTTATTAAAAATATGCCTGCCGCTGACATGGATCAGTATGATAAGCAGAAGCAGAAATATGGTGATGCTTTCTACGGTGGTCCCAATGTCATAATACACGGTATGCATGAAGACCGTAAAGAAGCAGTCAATAGAATGGTGGATGACTTGGAAGGGCAGATTGCGAAGAGAGCCCGTTACTCCAGAAGACGTACCCACAATGATGACGCAGATATTGACTACATTAATGAGAGGAATGCCAAATTCAATAAGAAATTGGATCGGTTTTACGGGGAGCATACGGCTGAGATTAAACAGAATTTGGAGCGGGGTACTGCAATATAACAGTTTTTGTCTGATATATTTTACTGCAGGATTATAAACAGTAGCATTAAGAATGGATGTTACAAGCCTGCAACTCTACCATGCAGTTTATGAAGCCAGAATATTGATAATCAATTTTTATTCTTCCGCAGAATTTAAAGATTAAACCATTTCTATTTCTGGACTTGTTGTACTACTACTACTACAGCCCTTTTAACTCCCCACTGCTAGGTACGGGCCTCCCCTCAATGCGAGGGGGATTTGGGCTATAGTCCACCACGCTGGCCCAGTGTGGGTTGGCAGACTTCACACATCTATCAAAAACTAGTCAAGTTCCCTCAGACGTGCAGGTTTCCTCACGATGTCTTCCTTCACTGTTTCATAGCAAGTGTTAATCTCGGATGAAAATGAGATTCACACATAAATCCTAGAGATGCAAGCCGGGGTTTGAACCTGCACACTTTGATTGCAAGGCGTGCGTTCGACCACTCGGCTACCACTGCTACTTACACGGACTTGTTCTAGGGGGGCAATTCTCGCCAGATTGACATCATCTCTAATTCGATATATGTAGAATCAAAACATCAAATTGGTAAAATTTTTGGTTGCTAATTGGTCAAAGAGTGATTAAGAGTATCAGTTGATTTTGGAGCTGAGTTGCATCAAATATATGTATTATAAAGAAAAACTTAAAAAGTCCAAAATCTTAATAAGAACAATAATCAAATATCTCTGATTTCACATATTGACTATATAACCTATATTTTAATTGTTAGTATACCCATTTCAAATAACATTGTAAAGTGGTAAGGTAGGTATAATGAAAAACTGTAACTATAGCTTTAGTTATTGTTTGGTGCTAAAATGGGATCAGCACCCAATGATATTTGAAAGTACATATATCGAAATGTGTAAACAAAATGGATTAAAATTATGCCACGGTTGTCTAGACTTATGTTTTGACATAGACAAGATGTACATAGATATCAAAGTCAGACAGCAAATTGTTATTTATGAAACTGTCAAATCGCATCTTTAAAAGTATAGACCCATTTTTAAATAGTTAGTTTTCGGCTATTAATATTAAAGGGTCGTTCTAACGACCATTTTTCAATAACATTATTTTTGAGTTAGGTCTCTATACTTTTAAAGATGCGAAATGTTAATTGAGATCCCTCTTGGGTATAATAATTAATGCATCATTTTATAAGTAAAACAAACAAATTGAACAAATTTATATAACAAGTTTATTTCGATAAATGTGCCGATTAAATTATAATATTAAGTACATATTCAAATAGATATTTTACAATATTGAGGGTATAGTGTAAAACCCAATAACACATTTTATACTTATTGGGATTTAGCACTACACCCTCGAATGTCGAATAGGTATACTATAAAAGCGCTAAATACTTTTGTTTCTAAAATTGTAACTTAATGTGCAAGTAATTGTATAGTCAGCATAATTATAAGTGACATGTTCTGATTGAACTGCTACAGATTAATGAAACTATAGATAATTAATTGCCATCGTTTTTTTTCCTTTTGTAGTCTTAAGAAATGATTCATCATTTAAGGATAATACATAATAGCAGTATTTTATAAAATACTGAATAATTAAAAAAAAAATCAATAAATATTTCATCAGGATCGGAAAATCATGAGTTTATTTTGAGATTTTTCCGTTTTACGAAAGCTATGTATAATAGCCAAACTATATTTTATAGAATTCACAATTACTTGTAAATATTTACTTGCACATCAGCATCAGCTTTACTTGAATACAACTTGAACAGAAGAGAAGTACAATAGTTTTTTTTCATAAATATAATAAGTAGGTATGTACCCATGTATACATTAAATGAGCACAAGTTTTGTTTACAGAAAGAAATGCTTATTTCTTAATACATACAAAATATTATGAAAAGTTCGGAGCGTCGACTAGAAATCACAGTGATCGTTTCATTATTAAATTCCTCAACAAAATAAATATAAGTAATACAATGCTAACCGTATTCAGAAGTAATTAGTGCTTATATTTAGCCAGCTTTTATTGAAAGGAATTCAAACACGGTTCCATAAAATAGTTACTTTCATGCGTAATATTTTTTGATTAAATATTTTATTCTGAATATTGTACAGATCGTATCAGAAGTCCGAAATAATACTTGGGGGCCATATAGGACAGATGATAAGCAATCAACACGTTCAAGCAAAATATACGTAACTAATTTAGTTTCTGAGCAATTTGTGTCCAAAGTTGGTGTCAAAACTTACGCACCGCGACCCTAAAAATCAGCTGATGAGGCGAATGAACTCGCTTTAAAATGATGAGGGAGTGATAGATATGACACAAGGTTTTTACCTACGAGCAAGGTTCAATACAGAAATAAAAATCGGTCACTGTAGTTACCTAACTATGACAAAAAATTATACTTCATTTAAATCGATGTAAAGTAAAACTTCTACACAAGCAAATAATCCATTTTCGTGTTAGTTTTCGTGAACGGATTTCTTTTTAAACTGAAACATAGTGAGAGTTGATTAAAAGAAAAAAAATATTATTTTATCATTATTATTTGTCTTTATCATAATCACTACAATTCTCAGAATACAAGTAGGTACCTAATGATGTAGACAATTATTAGAATTGGTCTGGCATATCTGAAAGACTTTAATCTTTGATTACTCTAATAATCATGGCCGCGAATATGTCAATGTGTGAATATTAGCGGGCGGAGATATCACACACAAGATCAATTTTCGTCCAATGACAAATCATCGGCCATATTGCATCAGCGGTGATTGGCCCAGCGTTGCAGCGCGGTAAAACACTGTGCCTACGTGCAATGTCGGAGCGGTCCTTTGATATTTTTATTTAATAATAATAACGTAAATCAAAATATTTAGTTCCTTGCAATCCGTCAAGGCGTTAACACGTGTTCCGAAAAATGTCTCGTTCTCCGCGTAATAGTGAAGTGTTTTCAAACTCGGAAAACTATGAGATGGTTTTGTGCATTGGTGCGACTGAAGGGAATACCGGTAAAAGTTTTGTGATTTCTTTTATGTCTTCTAAAAAACGTGAAAGTAATATTTACTCAAGTGTGCAGGTGGGTAGGTACCTACCTAGCTCTTTGTGATATGTGAGAAGTGAATAAATTCCAATTAAACCCATGGATTGATACACTGCACACATGGCCACGGGTAAATACTTACCTACTATTATTATCTTTATAGCAGTTTTTACTCGGACGATTGGGTCCTTTAATTAAGTAAGTGGTTACCCAGATACCTACTTACTATTACAATTAGTAAAGAAAATCTGTTAAACGAAAACTTACGTACCTACCTACCAACTAAAAACTTCGATAAGGTCGCTAGTCGCTACCCAGATACCTACTTACTATTACTGTTAGTGAAGAAAATCTGTTAAATGAAAACTTACGTAGGTACCTTCTAATTTACAATTTTAATAACCTTACCAACCAACCTACTTCTTAAGAACGTAGTTACGTAGATACCTAGACACCTGTTGTAAAAAGAAGTCATACATCTTATTCATTAGTACCTAAATAGTGTTTGCAAGGTAGGTAGGCCGTCTGGGATCCTAGATAGATACCTACACACTAACCCAAGTTTCAATAGCACAAACCCCCTACGGTAAAGCTGCCGCTCACGGCCAACAGCGTAGTCATTATCAAAAATAAAACAGCTACCAGGTTCATTTTGATAGAAAGCTACCTACCAAACCACAAAAGATTTAATAATGTTTACTATTTAGCAACAAAAAATAAAATGTATGAATGCGTTTTACAAAAGGTGTCTCGATACCTACCTAATTACATAATTACCTTCATTAAAGGAAGCTTGGTTCTCGGCGGTTAAATTTTACAGTAATTTCATTACCAATGTTTTGGTCATTCTCATACCTACCTAGGAATATCAAAATTACTGTCAATTACAATGACCGACGAGTGCGAAAGAGAGGCGCGAGTGCGAAAGAGACCGCTGTGGGCGAGTTGGCAACGGGCGACCGACACAATCAAAGCCGCTCAAAGACACCGCGCAACCGCCGCGCGCCGGCCGGCCGCGTGCCGCCGCCGCTTCACCCCTGTACCCCACCCCCGCGCGGCTCGTGTGTTAGAGTACTAGTACCCGCTGTGGGCGGGGTTTGTCACAATGGGTGTGGAGCATTGACCTTTAAATAAACAGCTGGTCCACGTTTTGCGAAGGGCCGACCGAAAATTGTTTAAAAAATGAATTTCCTAGATTAGTATGAAAGAATAAGTTAAGAATTTTAACTTAATGTCTGGGCCATATAGCTCCACTCCTTATAGCGATATACAGGTTCAATTATTATTTCGGACTTCTGATACACCCTGTATATGGTATCTAATAAAAATATTTCCTACGTCAAAGAAGTAAGTACCTCCAACACCTCAAGGTATAGCTATCTCTAGGGATTTTATCTGTATGTTTATGGAGTTATAAAGTACAGTATAGTACCATAAAAAATATACTTACCGAAGAGTGAATATATTTCAGTTTCCTAAGTTTTTCTTTCAGACTGATACACACACAATGACTTAAAACAGTGCATCCAGGAATCATACACATACATCAACATACAAGACCGCATCGTCAATAACTATAGCTTTTTTCGCTTGTTCTCGTGATACAAGCGAAAATATGTACAAAAGCGAGCGCCATCACATATTTAAACTATTAATTCCTATCCTGAACCCACTGACTAAGTGTGTGTAGTATCATAATGAAAAGCACAGGGTCCCAGTCCCAAGTCCCCAGCACTATCGTAGTGGAGTTGCTGACTTCATTTTTAACCCATGAAAACAACACCTTTTATCATAGAATTATTACTCATAGAAACCAAGTCCACGCGCCGATTTTGAAGCACCTTAATTGGAGCCATAAATGGCTCCAAACGCCGGGCCGCTCCGTAGTGTTCAATGTCAATGCACGCCGAACGTGTCTCGCGAAAAAAAAATTATTATGACGATTTGTGCAGTTAAATTGTGTCACAACACATCTGAAAAACAAAAGAAATGTGATAACATCACTTTTCACAGGTAAGCTTTCAGTATTTCATAGTATCTTGTAGTTAATTAAGTCAAAATAGAACAAAATAGAAACGTTTTAATTCAATGCACAGTGTTGCCCGATTGTTAAAATATTTTCCCATTTTAACTGAATTTATTGCTCCGACTAATTAATTTTAAAACATTTGCTACTGTTACTTACTGTTGTTGTTCTTTAATGTAGGTGTTTGTGTGATTTAACGATATCTATACGATATCTATACGAACGATATTTTATAGGTTTCTAAACTGATTATTTTTTAATAATTATTTTTTTCTTTTTCATAATATGAAGACTATTCGATTAGAAATATTTGTTGACTTGATTGGTTTACTTTAGTTACACAGTATAAAAATTCATAATTGTATACAATAATTAAAATATATATATTTTTACGTGTTGTTGTTTTATTTTATTCGTTTCATAAAAATAAACATTCCCGTATTATAACAACATTACATTACCATATCCACACTTTACCACACATAGCTATTTATGCATGATTGCCAAAAACAAATGGTTATCAGCGGCCGAGTCATTACCCCACTTTCGGAAAACTGGACCTTCACTGGCAACATTACACAAGTGTATGTGTGCGTGTCGCCGGGCGTAAGCACGTAATCGGCACGCCTGTGTGAACCGGTTTAGTGCTTCAATTTTGACAGAGCGCTTGTATGAAGACTATTTTTCTATGAGTAATTATTCTATGCCTTTTATCAATGGTAGTTAAAATATTACCAGTGTAGACATTAGACATTTTCACCTTGAAGCTATTAAACTAGTCATATTTTAGCTGCCAGTGATAAAAGATGTTGTTTTCTTGCCTTAAAAAAATAATTGATAGCAACTCTACAACAATGGTGTTAAGGGACTTGGGGCCCACCCAGGTGCCTTATTAGGGCCACCTTTTAGTATTGTTTCAATATTACTGCAATTTTAAATGAAAACTAAACGTCAAAAATATCAAACTAATATTAAAGTAATGCTGCCTAAGAGATGGTGGCAAAGAGGCCCTTGTATCAATATAAAACTTATTTCTGTGACTGACTATTCCATTACTAATTATTTTAAAATTTGATTTAGTTTCTAGTTACACGTTTGTTAAAGCGCCATCTAGCGAAGAAGCTGAATTGAGCAATAATTGTTTTGATTTTTTCGATACTAAAATGGTGTAGGTAGGTAGTACTTTTAGGTTTTGATAATATAAGAATACAAAAAAAAATACTAATCGAATTGAGAACCTCCTCCTTTTGGAAGTCGGTTAAAAATCAAATTCCATATCGATTTTCCAAGTAAAGCTAACCTTTCTCCATGGGGGTAGCTAGGTATTCGATATTCAACATGGTTCTCAATACCAAATATTTTATTGTAAAACCTAAGTAAAAGGCGTCAGTCATGTATATTTGGTAGATATATTAAACTCTAGACTTTAGGTATTACTAATGAATAACTATGTTATTACCTAATGAGTTTTTAATTTGGTATAATAATGAGACTTAATTAAGCAGCTGTTATCAGAAAGTAAAAATTTTACTTATATGAATTATGTTGGTACTTACCTTGGGTATCCATTGTACGGTAAGAATGGAACATTGAAATATGAAATAATTGTTATTTCAATTTACTAGTAAGTAGTAGAATATCCAAAAGTCCACTTAGAAAATAGGTTTACCATCTTGGATACATATAATTGTATTTCATGACGTTATCAGGGTCCAAAACAATGTTATTTTCCACAAGCGTACCTACTCGGTGTCATACATCGTTATTTTCATTTCGAACAATACTTCTACATACTACTGAATATTTTCGTCCGTAAAATGGTGGATAGGTAGTTACATGACCTATTCCACGGCAACAAAAGTACTATAACTTGTATTATACCTAAATATAACACGTTTAAACCTTGTTGTTAAACAATTTTACCTTTTGCATTAGTTTCTGTATAGGCTCAACCCAAAAAAACTACTAAGTATTCTACTTTTGACTAGTTTTTTTATAAAATTAACCAGCACTAAAATATCACTCATGGCTTGTATTTTAATTGGAATACTTGTATATATATTGGATAAATGGACTCCTAGAAACGCTTGTAGAAAACATCAATAATATAGGACCCCGAAGAAAAGCAGTGTGTTACACCCCGGGCGCATGGGGGCGAACGAATTAATTTGTTTTTTTTTTCGAAAATGTACTCTGTTTCAATATAGTTAAAGATTGAATTTCTGTGGTAAAATCTACGCGACCAAATTCGCACGCTTCGTCAATGACATGTCGTTATAGAATGAACTTTTTCTAAGTGTTATTACAGTTCGTTTTGGCACCGTCAAAAAATTGGTCGCACCTGTGGGCCCGGGGTTTAAATCTGCATCTTTAAACATAACAACATACATATTTTTTATACAAGTTAGCTTCCCCTTCCACCTTAAGTGCAGCAGTGTTTTAAATGTAAATAACATTCGGGTTATCCGCATTTGGTACAACAGAGAGCACTCAATGAGAACGGGAAAGAAAAGAAACTGCGATTGTCTATCAGGGATCTTTGGAATGTGTTATATCAAAACTATAACATTACACCACCTTTTATAATGTAGGTACATACTTATAACAAGTAAAATCAGACTTTTTAAATTACCAAATGCGAATATCACAGATTAGTTTTTTTTTACCACTGCACTTAAGGGTCGGTCGCGTTGAACTTTTTCAATATATTTTTATTGTAGACTACTTATTTAGTTAATTCCCGTCTACGGAACGATAAAAAATAGAGTTTTGAACAAGTCCAACGCGACCAAGCCTCAAAACATACATTCATAACTCAACTGCATCTCATAATACCCACGAGCGTGTTATTTCTGAAAATGAAAAGATAAAAATAAAGTACTTTTTTCTTAGCTTAAACACTAGCTCCTAAAATTATCCTTAGGCCAATTTTAAATAGGTGACTTAAAATAAAATTCAACAATTTCACCTATCCAGAAACATTTAAACCCTGTGATAAATTTCCGCAACGAGATTTTTCTCAATTCATAATTTTAATTTACTAGGGCTTAATCTTCTGCTCTTCCATCGTAAATGGCAACAACTATATTTATCATATAAGAGCAAAATATAACTTGTTTGACATTTAAAAAAGTAGAACCATATGATTAGACATATCTATATTCGTGTTAAGATAATTCTGGTGCCGTAACATTTCACATGTGTTTAAATTTCGGCTTGTACATTCACCAAATGATTATGTTAAAAGTAATTTTGTACTTACTTCGCCGCCCCGGCATTAGGCGAACCGTTATTCCATCTGACGCCCGAACTGTTCAAAAATAAATTATTATGAGAATTTGTTTTTTTTTAATAATTAATAATGTTATTAAAACACAGCATACCACTCCACGACATCGGTGTTAAAAGGTAAATTATTAGTAGGAAAAACAAACTTACCTTGATTTCAATTAAAAAGGAATAAATCTCAAATTGTTTCTTTTTACAAGCTTTATATTAACTTGCAAAGTATGTCCGGGTGGAATCTTGCAACTGAATTTTAGATCAGTTATCTTTAACCGATTGAGCTGAAAGTTGGTATACACGCTTATTTTGGATGACAATGCATACCTAACTATGTGACGTCATTCTAATTCCATTATGGCGGATCATCCAAGATGGCGGAATAGTTATTTTTTCTGCACTACCACAGTATGGGTATCAAATGAAAGGGCTTGCTGAGGAGAACACGACAACTAATGGCAATTAAATAAAAGCTTGTTTTTAAAAAGTTATTTTTTTACTGACAAGTCAATTAGAATTGCCATTTCAAAAAACTAAAAGGTTCTTAATCCCACTGAAGCCTAAAGCCCTGGGTTCACAGGGGCAAGACACGCGCGTCCCGCCAATACCAAAACGATCTGTCAATAGGTATACATAAAGATTGTATTTCTGTGGTATAAAACCCATCGACTCAGCCCTGTGTATGGCTATGCGGCGTTTTTTTTTACAGTTATCTGACATCCTACGTTATACAGGGTGTATCAGAAGTCCGAAATATTTTAGGTACATATACGGTAGCTCATACGTGGGTGCTTAGTGAAGACAATTTATACCTGACTATTATAGTTTCTGAGTAACAGACCTTAGAATATTTGTCACAGGTATCGTGTTCTGGCCTATGGGTACATCCATAACCCTGTTCAGCAGTGTAAACTACACTTATGAAACTGATGCAAACGTCAAAGTATTATTTCGGACTTCTGAAACACCCTGTAGTAAACGACAGCAACATAGGACAACTGCAATGGCGAATGTCAGATAAACGTCAAAAAATTTGCCGCAGGGCGCAGTCGATAGGGCATCTCCTAAACCACGCATCAAAGATCGCTCGCGACATCGATAACATTTCGTTGAATAACGAGCTTTTTACATGAGTTATTACAGTTCGTTTTCGTATGAGAAATAAATAATCGCGAGAATTTTGACGCGCCCGTGGGTCTTAGGCTTAAACTTAATTACATGAGTTTGGTTTAGTCTTGCTCCTTGCTTGACATTCAACCAAAAACGTCATATTCATAGAACATAACGCGTATTTATAAATCTATCACTAAAATACGTAGGTAACTATCCAGGCCCTGTAGAATGACCGCGTAGACATACGTTTAATCTCTTTCAACTGTCAGATTCGTCGAGAAAATGACGTCACAGTACAAAAAGTTTAATGTGACGTCATTTTCTCGACAAATCTGACAGTTGAAAGAGATAAAACGTATGTCTAGGGCAGCATAGAATAGTGAAACAAAAACAATACCTGATAATAATTCTCACATTTTATTATCTCTCACAATAAAAATAATAATTATTGATCACAATAGTAAAACTAGGTAATAATGAACATCATAAAGTGTCTAAAATACAAGGCACAGAAGTGTGATGAAATACCTACATTCTAAGAGATATGGTGCGCTGCTATTTTTGTGATTTTTGTATCGATGTGATTAGAGAATCTAGTTTGAAAAACGTTCCCTACGTAATGGCCGTATTATAAAATCAACAATAACAACGTTTATCTATCTAAGTATATGATTACGCCAGACCTCGTGCGGGGGTGTCCGAAGCCTGTACTATGTACAAAACAGCACCAAAAGTAATAATTTAACCAAAATATACTTATAACTTATAAGTTACCACCAATGATATTAACAAGTACGGATACCTAAATATGCCAAAAATACGTCTTATTTTCTTTAACCTAAATGGGTGAATTCATATCACGTCCATCTAGTCTTACACGTTTTGACATAGATTATCTGACGTCTGTACGTAGACGTCAAAGCCTCTTTACTAAAAGCTCGTTGGTTCATTCTGTGTTGGGACCAAACTAAACTAATTGTACCTACAGGGCCGTCATAAGCATATTCGGCGCCGGGGTGCGAAATTCAGAAATAAATACAATTCATCATCACGCCTGTATTCCCCGAAGGGGTAGGCAGAGGTGCACTGTAGTGCGCCCACACTTCGCCGATGTATTTTGGTCCCAATGTAATAGGGGGCGAGCCTATTGCCATTATACCGGGCACATTCCCCCTCAATACGAGGTAGATTTGGGCCATAGTCCACCACGCTGGCCCAGTGCAGGTTGGTGAACTTCACACGCCTTTCTATAGACGTGCAAGTTTCCTCACGATGTTTTCCTTCACCGTTAAGCAAGTGGTAATCACTGTTGAAAATGACATTCGCACATGAAAATTGTCACAGAGATGCAGGTCCGGGATTTGAACTTGCATCCCTTACGTTCAAGGCGGGCGTTCTTGCCCACGAGGATACCACTGCTTCAGTAAACAGAAACAAAAACAACAATGGCAATACCTATGATGTATACTGAACTAGCAGTGCCCGTGGGTCCGCTCGCGTGGTCTCAGTGTAGTAGGTACCTATCGAAATGTATGGCGGTCGGCTTGCGCCCCTAGGACTCTGCGCCCGAGTGCACCCCTTGAACCCTCAGGTAAAGACGGCCCTGTGAACCTATCACAATTGTAATGTACCCACAAAATGGAAATATATTATAATGCTGTAAAATTTTGTTGAATTTGCTAACAGAATAAGCACCAATAGCTGGATAGTGTTGTCTATTTTGAATCACAAATGTTAAACGTGGCATGGTTTAAAAAAAAACTCTTTTGCACGGTCTGGTGACTCGGAAAACGTACCCTAATATAGCAAAACAAATGTTCTTATCAATAATTATTTTATTTTATTTTATTTTATTTGGATAGCTTACAGCATTAACACTAAGTAATAACAATATGAGATATTACATGCCAGTAACAAGCTACCGCATATAGAAAGCTATTATAAACAATTAGTATAGGAGTACATGGTTACTCGTTGTGATTAAGTAAGTACCTACTTAATATTATATTGACTGTTAGGTTGTTTCTAAGCATGCATTCAATGAGCCCTTATTCAGTAACATTTTTTTAACACTATTGATACTTTCATGAAATATATCCAGGTTAGCATTATTGGCACTATTAAATGCTGTGGTTGCTCTAATGAGGAAACTATTCTGTCTGAAGTTGGTGTGGACACTGGGTACGCTAAATGGTTTGTAGGTATTATTCCGTGGCAAACGTAAAGGTACTTTTAAATCAACTTTTCTTAGCAGATTAGGGCAATCGACTATGCCTCTCATTAGTTTTAATAATAGTATTATATCTGCAATATTTCGACGAAGGGAGAGCGAGGAGAGGTGAAATTTAGTACAACGCTGTTCATATTCAATTTTGGGAATTTTAAATTTGTAAGTGAGAAATCGTGTAAATTTTCTTTGGATCCGCTCAATCTTTGCTTTATATATTTCATATCGAGGGTTCCAAACCTGGCTAGCATACTCGAGGTGGCTTCGGACGTAAGAACAAAAAATAATTTTGATTGATTTCATACGTTTGAATGACCTAGACATACGTATCACAAAACCGAGGGCTCGGGATGCCTTGTTAACTATAGTTGTAATATGCTTTTCGTAAAGTAATTTTGAGTCAACAATAACTCCTAAGTCTCTTGCTTCTCGTTGAATGGACAAGTTTGTATTTTTTATTTTATAGATATGACTATATGGATGTAATTTACGAGTGAAGCTTATAGAGAAGCACTTAGACACATTAATATCAAGTTTATTATGGTGACAATAGGCATCGAGCCTAACCAAATCTTCCTGGAGTGCAATAGCATCAGATATGTTATTAACCACACGAAACAATTTCATATCATCCGCAAAGAGAAGGTAATGAGAATTTGTGAAGCATTGGTGAATATCGTTTATAAAAATAACGAATAGAAGAGGTCCTAAAAGAGATCCTTGTGGAACACCTGACGGAACAGCAATCCAGGAAGAGGTATATCCATTAAGTACAACTGCTTGTGACCTATTCCGGACATATGATGTGAACCATCTGAAAAGATCACCCCTAATGCCAACGGCCTGAAGTTTAGACAATAATAATCTATGATCCAGTCGATCGAAAGCTTTTGTGTAATCAGTATAAACTGCGTCCACTTGATTACCATGATCCATTTGATCAGTAATGAAGTCAGTAAAAGTAACCAGATTTGTAACAGTGGAGCGGTTTTTTAAGAATCCGTGTTGATGAGTGCTGAAGCTAAGTTTTAAACTGTTGTAGACTTGATTATAGACAATTCTCTCCAGGACTTTGGCAAGTTGGCATAGTTTTGAAATAGGTCTATAATTTTCGACGTTGTCTTTAGGACCTTTCTTATGGACTGGTGTAACAAAAGCTGATTTCCATATTGCTGGCATGACACCTTCGAATAGACATCTCTTATAAAGAATGGTTACGGGAACACATAGTTCCTCTGCATAGTTAGCCAGGAATATTGCTGGTAAGAAATCAGGTCCAGCAGACTTATTAACATCGAGAGCCTTCAATAGCTTGCAAACTTCATCAACATCGACTTCAATAGATGCAATATCACCAAAGCAATTACTATTATCGTAACATGAACAATCACGTTGCATTCTAGGAGTAGAACCAGTTGAATCACAATCCAAAAACGTTGATTGAAAGTACTTGAGAAAGAGTTCGCTAATTTCACGCCCGTCCTGACAGGAATGCCCTTGATAAACCATATTCGCAGGAAACGATGAGGAGTTATGTTTACTTTTGATGTATGCCCAAAACGCCTTCGGATTGACCGCGATTGAATTTTCAATAGTAGAAATATAGTTATCATAACATTCTCTTTCAACCTGCTTAGCTCTGTCACGAAGCAATTTGAAGGTTTGTTCATCTGTTTTATTACCGTAAATCTTAAATTTACGGTGAAATTTAGCCTTTTCTTTAATTATTTTTATCAAAGAAAATTAATGGAAAGTCCTTACACGCCTATCACAGTTAAATTCGACGATTAATACTCAACCAATATACCTGTTTGTTTTTTATTATAATTCATTTAAATATATTTCTTTACCAGCTGCACCCGCGACTCCGTTCGCGTGGATTTTAGGACCTTTAGATGTGTACCTCACTCATGAGTCAATTTGCTAACACGAAGACTTCCGTCGAGTGATTGAAGTCTCCGTGTTAGCAAATTGAACGAGTAACTCAACAATGAACCGCCTCACTCATTCATTTCCCCCTCACGTCTCATGTAAAAGTTGGTGGGAAAGTTTTAATCGTGTCACGAGTGAGTGAGAAAGCCAAGTAAGCGAACGAAATGAATCCGCCCGAGTGATGCCTCACCTCAAATGAGGTGTACCTCGTGAGCTCGTGGTAAAACGAGGTACTCCCTCATCCTCAAATGAAATAGACGATCCATGACTATTAGGACCCTCATTATTTTTCTAAGTTACTTCGTTTAACATTAGTTATCTGCCAGTGAGTAACAAACAGACCGACAGAACTTTTTTTTTGTTTTTTTTTTGCCATATTATACTTTCATATGCCTAAATCTGTTATTATGACATTACAAACAGACACTTAAATTGTATTTATTATAGATAAATATTTCTTATAAGGTAGGTAGTGTGATGATGAGCAAGATTTGAGCAAAGTCGAAGGAAACGGCTAACGAGTTTAATTTTTTTTAAGGCAATAAATACTTAAAATTTTTGGCAAGGCGCAACGAAATAGTCTTTTGTGTCGAGATCATGTGATGTCTCGGCTATTGACCAGGGACCCAATACTCGCATGATGGACATAATCTCTAATTTGACATATGTCGAAACAAAATTGCCCCCTTAGCATGATCGCGAAGACATAAGTTTTATCGCTTTCAAATGACAGATTTGTCAAGAAAATGACGTCGCATTGTACTTTTTGTACTGGACATGGCTCAGTGTGACGTCATTTTCTCGACGAAACTGACACTGTCACTGTCTGATGACTGTCAGAAATAAAACTTACATAAGTTTTATCTCTTTCAACTGTCAGATTCGTCGAGAAAATGACGTCACACTGAGCCATGTCTAGTACAAAAAGTACAATGTGACGTCATTTTCTCGACAAATCTGACAGATGAAAAAAACTAGACATCTACACGGTCGTGCTACAGGGCTCGGTCGTATTTATGTCGTTTTGTTTCGACATATGTCGAATTCGCGATGATGTCGATCTCCCGAGAATTGCCCCGCAGTCAACGAGTGATGTAACAGTAAATAGTTTGCCTAGACGATAAAACTTTAATATTAACAATTAAAAACAATAAATACATCTCCTATATGGTAAAAATCTAATAATTTCATTTACCTAAACGCTAGATAAAACATTATATTTTTTATACAATAAATCCTTTCGACGATTATCCAATATTTACGACACGTGTTGCATACATTAGTGAACGGCAGTGAGTCACCATGGTGACGCCCTGCAAACACTGGGGCGATCGAATTAACCTGATTTTCTATCGAAAATGTGCTCTGTATCAGTATACATAAAGATTGAATTTCTGTGGTAAATGGTGTATCAGAAGTCCGAAATAATACTTTGGGTACATATACGGTAGCTCATATGTGGATGCTTAGTGAAGACAGTTTATACCTAACTATCATAGTTTCTGAGTTATAGCCTTTTGAATATTTGTCATAGGTATCGTGTTCTGGCCTATTCCATATTCCGCGCTTCATATTTCGTCAGGTGACAGGAAAAACTCACTAAGTACAAAAAATAGGAAATATGTTTTTTACACTAAGTACTTTATATATCATTAACTTTCTCAGGAAAAAGTCATCATATCCATACGTGCATTACTTTAAAGAATTCCCACGAAGCAAAAATCACTATCACAATCACTAATTTGTATGTGAACAAATAATATGAGAGTACATATTTCAAGAACTTTTTTTTTCAAATATTCCAAAGTTAAAGTACAGTTAGTGGCAGGTGGCAAGCCAAGTGCGAGTCGGACTCGCGCACGAAGGGTTCCGTACCATTATCTATAAAAACGAGCAAAAAAATCGCGTTTGTTGTATGGGAGCCCCTTAAATATTTATTTTATTCTGTTTTTTAGTATTGGTTGTTATAGCGGCAACAGAAATATATAATCTGTGAAAATTTCAACTGTATAACTATCACGTTTCATGAGATACAGCCTGGTGACAGACGGCCGGAAAGACGCACAGCGAAGTCTCAGTAATAGGGTTTCCGTTTTACCCTTCGGGTACGGAACCCTAAAAACTATTAAATTTCAAATTACTGCATTGTTTTTCTTGTTACTTAATAAGTTATTCCTGTCATCCGACGATTTGTTGCCAATAAAAAATAAAAAACTTTCTTCAACGAAATTACATTGAAAGCGCGAGCGCATTTTGATACGTGGAGGTGTGGCTTTAACCACAGCAATTCAATCTTTATAGCTATTGGAACACAGTTCATTTTGCTGATGGCAAACATTTTGTGTGTGAACATTTTGTTTTAACGCCCCAGTGTGGGGGGGACCTAAAGCTGAGTATCACTGCATCATGTATTGATGTCTTGTGGTTATGCCAATGTATTAAAATCATCAACGCATGTGTCACCAAAACGCGCTTGGACGGAATTTTGAAGCGCTCAACCAACCGATTGGGGCGAGCGAAATAACAATGCTTTTTAGGAAAATATATCTACTCTGAATCAATATACAAATAATGAATTTATATGGTAAAAGCCACGTGACCACGCGTCATATTCGCGACGACATTTTGTTGAAAAGTGTGCTTAGTATAGAGGTAATACGGTTCGTTTTGGTGCTGGCAAAAAGTTAGGTCGCACGCGTTTCTCCCCCCCGCTCAGGGCTCAATGCTTACTATTTCGTTTTATTTTAATTATTTGACTCAACGTTTATAATTAATTGCGTTTCTATTCAGCACCACCGGCTGCACACGTCTATTTTTTTTTATCTAGCGATACCGGGAACTGTCTGATTTGCGCGGATTTTAATCCAAACACCAATACGTTATCTGGACAATGTAGGTCTGTGCTTTAAGCGTCTCCTATTCTTGGAAAATTAATCACAGTTTATCACGTTCCTACGTGTGTAGATATTGGATAACCGTCGACGAGTCGCAATTTTTATCAAAATTCTTAGTATTTTTTGAACGCGTTAATCCAGTCAGTAATAAAAAAAAGACAGAGGAACACACACATGCGACTATCATATTTACTCGTTTATATCCAGCCGAGTGGGGCGAGCGTCACCGCGAGAGCTTCACCAACTTTGCGTGGTTTAAACGAACAAATTGATACAATAATAAAAATATTCAAAAATTTCAACGTAAATCACACGGACGCGGACCACAACGGCCGCTGTGTCGTCCGCCAGTGTTAAATAGATGGCATGCCGACATCAAGCATGCTGGGTGTGAGTCTCAAGCGGACAGTCCATAGCCTCAAGTCTTGAACACATACGCACACGAGTTTCTTAAAACACTGACACTTCACACAGATAAAAGGCACTGTCAAGGCACGGTACGCGTCCTACGCGTCGGTTCAACAGTTCAGTCTAGGGAGGGGTCGGCAATCGTCAACTAGATTGACGGATTGTGGGTTAGTGATGTCCTTGTCTGAGGGAGGCCGTCGGCTGCGGTCCCGGAACGATCCGAATCCGGAGTCGTGTGTCCTAGAGGGGGACGTACCTACGAATATCCGGGGCATGTCGCACTCCTCGCACTTGTCGAGTAGCGGGTGATTCCTGAAGGTGCACATATGACACTGCCAGGTGGACGAGGCGCGTTGGCCCGTGTAGATGTTGTTGTAGAAGCTATCCGCGTCCTCGGGCTCTGGAAATGTAATGAGCGACCGTTGAATTCGATACAAATTTTGTACAGTCAAAGTTGAATGTCAAACGAACTCTGTGTCAATAATAATAAAGTTGGAATTTCTGTGGTAAAGGTCACGCGACCATACCACAAAATACCATCCATTTCGTTGAAGAATGAACTTTTTATTTTAATCAATACAGTTCATTTTATCATTGTTAGAAAATATACAGCGCGTGTCTTGACTCCCCCGCCTTGCCTGGGGCTTTAAGAAGAAATTTTACTCTAGCAAGTAGCTTGATCGTATGCAAGGAATACATATGACGGGAGTTGCCTTTTACAGATCTTCCTCTCTGGCTGAACTCTATAGTATCCTCCTAACTATAAATTTAAAGTTTTGATCCATTTACAGTAGCTTTTTAGAACACGTTCATACTTCTTAATGCCAATGTAAAAGGTTTATAGATGACTTACAATTCTCTCTAAATAACGAGACTATAAAAGCTAATCGACTTTGACTACTCCATGGCTTATCTGTGGGCGCTTCATGTCTTTGTTGCAAGTTTCGTTTCTAACGAGTATTATGTTGTACTACTAGTAGATACTTTAACCCCGCACCACAGATGGTATAAAATGAGTTGCGGATTGATTGCGTTACCAACTCCCTTCTATATCCTCTAAGAATGTGTACATTAAATATATTTTAGTTTGAATATTTAAATTAGCAGATGCAAGCAACATATAATCAAATGTTAGTTAGTCCTTTAGGAGTAAAAAGTCGAGGAAAATACACTCATTATCCTTGTGTGATTTCTTATAAAACTATATTTTTATGAAATTTAGAAATACAAGCGAATAATAAGGAAATAACTACTTTTTTGTGCGTTAAATAATATGTGAGAATCTATTCTGAATCAGTGGTTATCGCTTTTATAGGCATTAAGCATAAGAATCTGATCTGAGATTACTAGAAGTTTTCTAGAAGTATATTGTTACGGAATACGTTGATTTTATCTCTTTCTCTCGTATGAAATAAGACAGAGAGCGAGCGAATCAGTGACAGATGTCTAGTCTTGACATGCGAGTGGAAGTTTTATTGTCTAGAAGTAGGTACTGTGTCTCTTTTACTAAAATGTTTCTTTCTGTTTGACATGATGCTAGCAAAGTTGCACCAAGTTTGTTTTCAGAGATGTTTTCTTAATTTTTGACGTTAAAATGGTCATTATTTCAAGATATCCTGGTCATCCTAGAGGCAGGGAGATGACATTTATGAGTGTAAAATAAAATGTTTCATGTAAACGATGGTATACATTGTATACAATAAACAAGCCGTGTGAATATTTTGAACTATTTATTTAGTTTTTCATTTATACCATTTCTGTTGTTCACAAACTACAACTATATTTAACAACACACTAAGAATGTTGCCTTCTCGCTCATACATTACGGTAGATACAAGGACGGAAATACGCATAGTTACAACAGAATCAGTATAGTTTTTGTATTTTTTTTAATTATAAAAATAATATACAACTATCCGAGGAAATGTCGCTGCTGTCATCTAAAAAAAAAGTAAAGGATAATCTGCAGTAGGCATAAGGTCATATTTAACTTGAATAGATTAAAAATTTTGCATAGATATTAATACAATACATTACACACGCCTGTATTCCCCGAAGGGGTAGGTAGAGGTGCACTGTAGTGCGCCCATACTTCGCCGATGTATTTTGGTCCCAATGTAATAGGGGGCGAGCCAATTGCCATTAAACCGGGCACATTACCCCTCAATGCGAGGGAGATTTGGGCCATAGTCCACCACGCTAGTCCAATCCGACTTGGTGAATTTCACACGCCTTTCTATAGACGTGCAGGTTTCCTCACGATGTTTGCCTTCACCGTACACCAAGTGGTAATCATGATTGTAAATATCATTTTTATGAATAGATATTTCATCAGTGAAATATGTAGTTACTGTAGTACAATGTAGCCTCGTTGAGGATCGATTTATATCAGTCCGCTAATCTTATCTGTGTCTATACGAAGGCTTAGCATCGACGCCAATCGAAGTGGGCGGAGGGCGGAGGGCGGTGGCGATGAGGCAGACGCCCACTGGGTACCCATTTCATTAAACCTACTTGCGAAATTCGTTCCGGGAATTTCAAGCCACATACCAATAAGAACGTGAGCATTCGATTGCCTTACGAATTACTGGTTATTGAAACAGGAATAGGAATTGAGAACCCTAATTATCCGGAACCTATTTAAATCTTCTAAAATAAAAGTAGCCAAGTTAATCCTTGTCACATCAGCTATCTGCCAGTGAAAGTCCCGTCAAAATCGGTCGAGCCGTTAGGGACAAATGTTTTTAAAATTGCGTTTTTATCTAAGTATACAACTTCCATATGCATTTAATAACAAGCTGTTATATCGACATTACAAACAGACACTTCAATTTTATGTACATGTACAAGTATATGTAATGTTGTCTCCAGCATTCGTATGAATTAAGAGAGGGACAGAGAAGGTTTAACGACAGTATACCTACGTACCATTGCCGGTCATTTCGAGGCGTTTCGCGAGCGTGCCGCACTGGTCCCTAAGGCGTTTCACGTCGTCTCGCAGCCGCTGCAGCATACAGGGTGTGGGTGGGAGGCTCGCCAGGATCCTGGTCTCCTTGCTCAGCTGAGCGAGCTGACCCCTCTCCTGCGCAAGTGCCATCGCCATCCGGCCAAGACGCTCTTTCTGCCGCTCGATTAGAGCACGATCTAAAAACAGTAAAACCTCTTTTGTCTTTAACGTTGACAGTTATAACCATAGATCAGTAGGCTTAGCATGACGGTGTAGACATAAGTTTTATCTCTTTCAATTGTCAGATTCACAGGTCACAATCGGCAGGTCACATCTGCCGCATGCCGGACACGCTTTGGGCAAAATCAACCACGCAATAGCTCCCCAACCACGGGAAACGGCAACGCGGCTGGCCTTAAAAGAGATGGCAGGATGAGCTAGACGCTCAGTTACCGGAGTGGCCCCGGTTGACTATAAACCGCAATAAGTGGAAAAAGGGAGGGGAGGCCTTTGCCCTGCAGAGGGACAGTCAAGGCTTGATATGATATGAATTGTCAGATTTGTCGAGAAAATAACGTCTCTTCGAGCTTTTTGTACTGGACATGGCTCAATGTTACCTAATTTTCTCGACAAATCAGACAGTTGAAAGAGATATAACTTATGTCTACGCAGTCATGCTAAGCCTACTGCTACTTCCCCCAAAGGTGGCATGTTGATGAATATGAAACTGGTTGATGAATAGCATAATACGAGACGAATCTATACTAATATTATAAAGCTAAAGAGTTTGTTTGTTTGGTTGAACGCGCTAATCTCAGGAACTGCTGGTCCGAATTGAATAATTCTTTTTGTGTTAAATAGTTCATTTATCGAGGAAGGTTATAAGCTATATATCATCACGCTACGACCAATAGGAGCGGAGCAGCAACGAATAATGTGGCAAAAACGGGAATATTCCCGAACATGAATCGGGTATTATAGACTTATATAATCATAGACTTTATAACATCACTCTACGCCAAAGTAACTATTAGCGCGGGTGAAACCGCGGGCACAGCTAGTGTAAGATAAAGGATAATGTGGTGACTAAGATTGAAAAATATATCGAGGGTTGAAATGCTATTCGACTAAGCGATTTTTTTTCTACTTTACATGAGAGCATACTCATTCGACGCAGATTTTTTTTTTTTTATTTATTCAGGTCAACAAACAGGTATACATTAAATACCAGTTATTGTAGGATATATCATACTAATACTTATAGTATACCCTACACCATTGCCCACATATACCTACAATTATGACGACATATTTTACTGCTATTCTAGTACTAAATTGCGTATGTAATATGATGAAGTGTATTATCAGTGTGTTGAATGATGTGTGTGTGACAATCCCGCCCAATCCTACATAATAATTGATTATGTGGCGTTTGGCTGCCATCAAGAATGGATCGGCGACTGTGGAGAGATGTAAGGATGATGATGTCTTGTGTTTTTTTTGTGAGGTGAGTGTGAGAGTGTGCATATGTGTGAGTAGTGTGAGTAGATTACAATGATATAAGTTAAATAAGTTAAAAGTTACAGTTCAGGTTAAGTTGTACATTGCCTAAAATAAGTTTACAGTTTGCTTATTGGCAATTTTTTTTTTATTATTCGCAGATTCCAGATATGAATATCACCCAAAAGCGTCGCTCAAGTCACGCTCAAGCCTTTTACCCCTCGTATGTTGAGGTGGTTTGGCCATTAGAGGATAAGTTAAAGTAGACAAACGTGAAATTGGAAGAAGAGGGGGGCCGAGAAGAACCTTTCACGAACAGATAAACGGTCACTTCCAGAAAGGTAACACCCTCCACCGACGGAAGTGCATGAAAAGATGCATGAATGTGAATGAAGCGAAATAGGTATGTCAGGAGGTACCCCTCTGGGATTCAAGCGTGGGCATATGTATGTACCTAGTTGTAACCATAGATTAACATGCGAATTTTAGGTCTGTGGTACTAACTGAGGATATCAACATAAATAGAGTGATACAATCTTTAGATCTCCGCGAAAAAAAACATGTTTATATTGTTATTTATTTGTGTGGCGGCCAATCGTATGACACCATATTCAAATTATACTGTAAAATATAGTTTAGAAAGCGTTGTTTATCGTATAATTTTGCAATAACGATATTATTTTTATTTCTACGTGACAAAGTAGGTGTACTTTTGAAAACGGTGTGACCAATAGATAATGACTAATAAATTCATCGTTGAGATACCTTTGCTATGTTATTTCATTTCCGGTCCGAGGTTTATTGATAAACTCTATTTTCGAAAATGTCCTATCGCTTTCCAGGTTATCCTAAAGTTACCTTTTTAAATAAATACTGCTTGACTCGGCGATCTCCGTATCCGTATACATACAAAATAAAGTGTTATTTTGAACCGATTTCAAAAAGGAGGAGGTTCTTAATTCGACCCGTATGTTTTTATTATTTTTTTTCATTTTCCTATTTCTTTTTAATCTCTAGGTCTGGTTGTGTGGCATCAGAGCGAACAAAAGAAAAAAAATATTAAATCGAACAAGCCGTTTTTGAGTTATATCAAGACGAACAAACAGCAATTGATTATTATTATATATGTATAATATCGATAGATATTATGTATGGTCGTTCGCCGAGACACTAGTGATGGGACTACTGACCTTATGATGTTAGTTTCGCTTTAGATCTTATTCCGGTTGTTTAATGCTCGTAATGTCTCGTCTTAAGTTAGGATAAAAATATTTGAAATGGCAATGAATTAAGCTATTTCCATAAGTACAATTTTAATAAAATGAATTAAATAACAGATTTTAACAGTTGCTTACTTTTATATCTATATTGATCCCCCCGATCGCTGACAAGCATTATGTTATGGGCTGTTATGAAATGTCCTGTTAGATATTAAAGGTTAAGTTATGAGACGACTTGTCCCGCTCGTTGTTCCCGATCAAATCATCGCGAGCGGACGTGAATCCACACCGCAGTGACACCACTCAAAGGTCAGGGTCACTATTCGCGATATGGACAATGGAGATATAAACACGCTGTCCACGTATGTATTAAATATTTATTTTGTATGAAACTACCAAAATAAGCAACGCATGTTTTATAGATACCGTTCAATATTTTGTTCTATTGCTCCTTAGTACCTAACACCCAAACCGGAAGAAATTACGTAAAGAGCATTCGCAAAAATTACTCCAACACACGGGAATTTATTTGAAAATTACGAACAATATTATTATTTGTATCCTTCATCTGACGTATACAATGTGAGTCAAAAATATGTTTGATATAGGTATTAAAAGACTACTAGCATTATTTCATACATAACTCGTTCTACCGCGTTTAAAAATCATCGTTTAAATACGACGGAAGTCATATCCTTTTAACAATACTACAAGAGAAGTGGTGTCGTGGTAAAGGGGGGCAGGCAGTCATCACGAGCGAATCTAGTTTCGTAAAGCGCGCGAAATACCGGAAACCGTGAGACTAGAATGAATTTGTAAAACATAATAAACAATAGTTGGCTATTTCTACGTCCAAACAAAACTGTACAAGAGTATCACCTGCAGACGTGTACGTACAATGAGAGCATTATAAATTATGCACCTACGCTTTCTTCTTTGCTCTCACGCGTCACTAGTGGGTGTGTGGGACGGGATGGATTATGTACGTGAATGTGGACTTGAATCTTTTGCGAAATACATATCCGATCATTATTACGTTATAATTCAGTACTCAAATAAATATCGGCAGACAACACATACTCATCGTATGATACAAACTAAGCGTAAATATCGATGCCATAGAATGGACTGTGGGTGATCCCAGTCACAGAGCTAATTGCAAAATTTGCCACAGACAGGAATCGAATGTACAACCAGTCGGTTCAGTGATTCGAGCGGTCTTCGCTTAGCCCTTTAGACTAAATGGTCGTCTCATATTTAATTGTATTATCACTTACTAAAGCGATAAGGGAAAACATCGCGAGGAAACCTGCATTTTCGAGGCTACCTTGTTTTCTGGTAAGTCCCCCAATCCGCATTGGGCTAGCGTTTTCCTCAACACTAGGAGTTGCCTAAACATGCAGCATTTCACTGTTGCAGCGCAGTTATTTATTGAATAAATTGAATTAAATTTACACTTAGACATCACATTAAGGTGTCGCCTAGTATTTGTGAAAAACAGCCCTTAAATCCCCTTTACATTAAAAGGAGGCAAGAATACAGCAGTGGATCATTAAAAAAAGACCTAATTTATTGGAGTTTTGTATGAATGTACCCTTGCTTACCACCTAATTCATGTAAGACCATTCTATTGGATGTAGGTACAGACATGTTAAGTGTTGGATACAAGTGTATCCAGACATAAATCTTTAAACTGCTCAACACTAGGTTGAACAAAGTCGCGGTTGTCGCAGGCAATGGTAGTTTTTTTTTATTTCTTTCATCAACCAAGATAGTTTATAGACAGTTTATTTTTGAATGTAACTTTTTCTTTTGTTGTTGCCAAGTTGATAATTTGATTTGATTTAACTGCTCATTTAGTATAAACTTTAAAAAATATATATTTGTGCATATATTGGATATGTCAATATAAATAAATACAAAACTTGACATATTGCTTTTTAAATAACAATAATAATAAGTAATCACATCTGTATTGCACAAAAGGGTCAGCAGAGGTATATACCACATAGAGGTATAGTATATTTTTGGTCCATGAAAATTCTATAAGATATTCAAATAATTAAAGTCATTCCAAACAAGTCACTTCTTTCCTTCAGTCCTTGTATCTAATTTAAAGTGTAAATAAATAAAATGGTATTTGAATTCCCCAGTTCCCAGCTCCTATATACAGTATTTTATTCCATAGCTTTTTTATATGGAGAGTACAACTGGGAATACGGGACAAAACAAAATTAGTTGATGCAGAACTATTATCTGTAGGTAATCCGAGTTATAAGAGGACAAACAAAGAATTTAGGGTAGACTGGATCATAGATCATTATTAAATTCAGGGAATAATTTGTATAATCTTGACACCCCAGTCATTGCAAGGCTTTACTATGAATGAGTAGAATGAACTTCTGTTATGAATGAATATACGTCAAAAGTAAAAAATGTAGGGTGTATATTGATATGAAGGTAGTCACATTCAACTTACCATGTATGGATCCTGGTGGTTCAGGCGCGGCTCTGGTCGGCCTTGGGGAGTCTATCCGCGAGGGCTGCGTCGGCGGCGGGGGCGCGCGGCGACGCGGCGGCCGCGCAGTGCTGGGGCTCACCGTCACCGTCACGTGACCCTCGAACCCACCCTCCTCCTCCCTCGTATCCCGCACGGGGCTCGCCATATTCGACGTAGGAGTACACACGGTCAAATTCACTGAAGTTATTGCACGTGGACTATCGTAGTCTTCTAACCATGGATCACCGTACGCTCGACTCAAGTCCATATGACAATTGACGTTTACAGATAAGTTTAGTGGATATCCTCGATCTGGTCTGTATGCTGTTTTCGTCTGACCAGACTGGTTTTCATTCTTCGGAACCGATGGTGCAGGGGATAATGTTCTGCATGTATCGGCCTCGGGTTCCCTTAGTGTCTGTTTAAATGCAATATCTGGATTTGGTTTTATAAAGTCAAGGGTGTTCGGTCGTTTCGGCTTCTCCTGTGGCAGCTCCTTCAATGGCTCTTCCTTTTTAATAGTTTTTTTTTCTTTACCTTTCTCTAACCTTTCTGGCAAGTTGCTTTTTATCTTGTGGCTCTTTAGTATCTTGTAATTAGTGCTCTCGGGCTGTTCTAAGTCTAGATTAGAGTGCACTTCTCTGTTGGACAGTGTTGGAGAAGGAATCGTTTCTATTAATGGAGAATTGAACTGTTCTGACTTTAAGTTCTCATTTGTCAATTCCAAATCACTTGGTGACTCAGCGTTATACTTCACATAACAGTTATCAATATTTATGACAGTGATTGGTGATTTGTTGTTGTTTTTAATGTGAACATCCTCCTTTGTGGTCTCGACTATGTTTTGATTAGCATCGGTGTTCACTTTACATTCATTTTCTTCAATAATAATAGCGCCAGAGCTGAGTATCGCCTTCTGTGGACCCTCACAAGTGATGGACTTCAACGCTGTTAGTTTAACAGCTTCATGCTTCACTATGGGCTGGTTGCGACACTTCAGCGGCAGGTTGCGTTTGAGTTCGTTGAGCTGACGCGCGGCAGCGGACGAGGAGGCATGGTAAGCGTGCGTTAGGGAGGCCTTGACTTCGCTATGGAGGTGCTTCTCGCAGGCTTGCTTATCGTGGCAATACAGCTCAATGGTGCTGGACACAACATGGTCGGGTACACCGGGAAACTTCTGTTTGAGTTCGTGGAACAATTGCATAAGCGATATATTGGTGCATGCGCACGGTGCAGGGCTCGCGGCGCTCTCAGACGGGGCAGACATCGCCGCCCATCCTAGCGGAGGCCCACCGCTTCGCCTCGAATCCTTGCCTCACGAGCTCTCCAAGGAGCTCTTGCTAGCCGGCCAAAACACTAAAACATCATATTACCTAATTTGCACTGTAAATAACGTTTCTCTATTTTGTGACGTCACAAACCCGAAAATCACGATTCTGGACAGTTACGTATACATACCAGTACCTCTGCGGCTGTGAGCGGTCATGCCATGCTAAGCCCGACAGTACACATATGACGAAAAAGAGCACATACCGAGACAAGGCTGAATTTTTATATCTTTTGTTATCATACCAAAGCTCGATATTTCATGAAATTGCAACATACAATGTGATCAATGTGCGCACGAAATTCAAAGAACTCAAAAATGTAACTATTCTAATACCGTATAAAGTAACACAAAAACATCTAAAACGTACAAAGGCAATAATTATTGTACCTAAAAATAAAATATGAAAATCGCACAACTTGTCAATCCGATTCTGCCATTTTGGCAATAGACAAAATTTGTAAACGTAGAATAAAGCGACATCTCTTTCATTACAAGTCTTGTCTATGACATATTAAGTTTTGAAAACTCTTCGATCGTGAACTAAATCAGCGTTAGATCCATTCTGCTGTATTTGGTAAGAGAAATAAGAATCAGCATTAATTTCATTGCATTGCAATATCTTTCAGTTTTAAACATTTTATTATTATGACAAACTTTTCAATACTGTCAATGTCACTCACCTCACTGTATTTGTAGATGTCATTGTTGTCAAAATTTGTCAATGCAATCTTGTTTTGCTTTTTGTAGCCGAAAATCTACATTATTTGTTGTTTCTTTAAATTCTGTCAATAAACTAGAATTTTATTAATAAAATGGTTGATGACCTTCGCAAATATTTAAACCATTTACTGGAGAAGTATGTTCGAATAAATTGCAATTAAATTAACCTGTAAAAAATAACTTAATACTCGCCATTATCATTTTAGAGTGAATGGTCTTCATTGTATATTAATAACTGATCGGGATGGAGTGCCACTGGTGCGTGCTGTTACGGAGCGAGCGCCCCAACTTGCCTTGAGGCCGAATTTCATATCAACGTTTGGAATGGCTACGGATCAAGCAAGCAAATTGGGTTTGGGGCGGAACAAAACAATCATATCTATGTACTCCAGTTATCAGGTAAGCAGTTCGCTTTCCGCATAACAATAATCAACACTTAACGTTTAATTTAATTGTTTCATGTTCTCAAATATATTATATTACTCAAAGCTTGTGGTCTAAGTACCTATATTTCTCTACAATAATTGGTGTGGATAAATTTTGTAAAATTCTGTAGCTTTTTCTACTTGACATAATAGAAAAAGTGCTTCAGTATGAAGTCATTTGGTCAACAAATTTGACCGTTGAAAGAGATAAAATTTATGTCAATGGAATCATACAGATTTTTTAGTAATACCTGTACAAAATTAACATATAAATGATATCTACAAACAACTGCGTACATAATTACCAGATTAAGTACTGGGACTTTCTTAGTAACATCTAAAGTTAGAAAAAAAAACGAAAATGTAGTCTATACATTCAATCTTTAATTTAAATACCTGGTGAACTATGCAATCTCATACAATGTATACAATTCTGTACACCGGAGGCAAGCAATATTAAGTCACATTAAGCTAATTGTTCAGGGCACATGTTTCAAGTCTTGATTGGAACACTATTGACATATATCAGTAGATAACCCAATTGTGTGAAATTTCAAGTTAATAGTAGTTTTTTTTTATTGGAGTTATAATACTATGCCACTAGTAGATTGATAAGAGATTGTTCCAATGACATCATAAAACCAATTTAGAAAAAAAATGGACTTAGAATATTATACCTCCATTATACAGAATTATACATCATATTGTATACAATTTACAGGTTATACAAATGAACAAATTACCACTGGTCATCACATTTATTGGCAGTGACAATTGTAACACAGGTCACATACTGTCCCTGGAGAGTCAGATAGACCCATTCCTGAAGGACCTATCAGGAGTGGTAGCAGACGCCCCGTGAGGTTAAACACTTATTTTTATTTTAAAATATATTTAAGTAACATAAGCTTTACTGGAATAGCAAATTACACTGACATGAAAAACAATATCTGTCATTAATCTAAGAACATAAAGATTAATTTCATGTGATAAAAGCCACACAAACACATGTCAAATTTGTTAGCGTCTTCAATTACATTTTGTTGAAAAATGTGCTTTTTATCTGAGATAATACAGTTTGTTTGGGTATTGGCAACATAGGTTTCTACGTCCTCGTCTACCTGTGGCTTTAAGAGTAATAATTTGAAGCCATCTTGCATTAGAACATGCCATAAATAATGAAATTCTTTTGTTTATATATCTATAACCCAACATTTATGGTATAAAAAGTTTGCATGATTATATGTCAATCTTTTAAGTGTCATGTATATCTTTTATAATTGTACATAAATAATACTTTTATATAATGTTAATGGAGAATAAAAGTCAATTTTGTATTTATATTTTTTTATTTATTTACCTGACGTGGTAATGTTGGATTTAATAATCTGATATTTTTATTGAAAACTCATTTAAGTGATTCTATGGTAGGTGCTTTCTCTTAAATCCACTTACAAACCGTCTACAATGACATTTTTAACAGACTTCAAAAAGGAGGAGGTTCTCAATTTGACTCGCTTTTTTTTCTATGTATGTATTCTGCAACAGAATTGTAAATATAGCATAAATTTCTATAAATTTGGTAGCCAAACTGAAAAAGTTTAATAAAATGGTCCCTTAAATACATGAAAAAAGGTTATCACCGTCCTTCACATTGTCGCAATATATGACGTTTTTAGTTTAGTATCATCATATATAGTTAGTCATATTTTGTATACAACAAAATTGGGGTCACTATATACTCAACAGTGGAGATTTAATTTCAAGTACAGAATTATTACATAAAAGTAAATTATATAATTAGTGACAGTATAAGTATGTGTGATGGGTTATAGATGGACTGGAGTGATCAAGGGTTTGCCGGTGAGTGCGTTGACGACGTTGTTGGCGGCGAGCACGGCCATGTCGCTGCGCGTGCGCACGGTCGCACTGCCGATGTGCGGTAGAACAACTGCGCAATAATATATAAATTCAATTAAAATAAAACTTAAATAAAATTGAATATTTTCGGTTAAGGTCGCACTTCGATTCGGTAGTAGCATCTCAGAAAAAAAGTAGCCGTCGCGGGACGCCTGGCAGATGTGAAACATTATGTTATTTAGAGTAGAGAGAGAGAAGCGTCGTAGCGGCGAGTGAGCGGAGCTATCCGGTGGGCGGAGTCTCAGCTGCGGAAAGAACCGAGGAGCCACGGAGCTGCTCGAAGTTTTTGCATCACGGCATCAACAGTTGCTCTCATTCGCTAAGCGCGGCATTAGATGTTTCACATAAAAAAAAACTTGATAATATGCAAGTGCCCTCGTAAGCCTATACAAAATAAATGATTTGACTTTTGACGGGGTTTGAAATCAACACCGCGGTATTGCAGCGTATCTCTTTCACTCAACTAACAGTCTAGTAATTTTTGAAGACTCGATTCGGCGTGCTTAAGGCTAGGTACTTTTAAATAAATACCGCCCGATAATATATACTCATACATAGTAAGGTCCCAAATTAGGCAACCCTTGGCAAGAAGCATCCACGGAAGCCTTGTCTTGATATGATATAATATTTGGAATTGCGCAATTGCATTCCGTGGATGCTTCTAGAATATGGCCACTTGTTGAGAGACTTACACAAGTTGGGCAGTGTCAACAATTTGTGGTCCTTCGGCAGTGGCTCTGGTGTCGTGACGTCGAGCCCGGCAGCGTAGATCTGCTTGTTCTTTAATGCATCGTACAGGGCTTCTTGATCTACTAAATCTGTAACAACACCATTAGAATCTCAATTAAATAGTAAAATAATTTCTATAATCTTGCATGGACAATGGAACATCCCTTTGAGTTGTTAGAATTTACTAGCAGACAAGAACATAAAAAGATCAGAAATCGTTAGGTGCTGTTATTTTTTTGTATATTGAATCCATTTTCTGACTTTTCACCCATAGTCATTGGGTGACAAAATCTCAAATGCGCCAATAATAAATTATGTTTAGGGTAAACAAATTATGGGTGATCAATCGCCAAATGGGTGACAAATGCGCATTATATTTATCCAAATTTACCTCCACGGCCTACGTTGACCAATATGGCGTTCTTCTTCATCTTCCCGAGAGTGTCTTTGTTGATCATGTGGCTGGTCTCGTTGGTCAGAGGCACCGCCAGCAGTATGAAGTCGCTTTGACCCAGTAGCTCGTCTTGGGTTACAAACACGGCGCCGAGGGCTTTGGCTACAAGAGAAAAAGGGATATATGAATCTGTTATTTTTGAGAGATCAATCCGTAAAGAAACCTTAACATATTTGAGAAATGGTTTATTTATATAAATAGTTATATGTATAAACTATTTCTCAAGTATTATAAGGTTTCTTTACCTCTTTCATTGTCTTGCACGCACGAAATTTGAATATGACTTAAAACGAATCTTTAAAGAAACGCCTTATGAGTCATCAATCAAGGCTGTGGCACCCAAAGACCTTGTATTCGCGTGTTACGTACATACGAGACCAGTAGTGACGCCATATCATTTCCAATAAAGTGTGCTAATGTTGACATAAACTCAATGCAGATAACTGCACTGAACAATGTAGCTCTAGTAGACATTTGGGAGTGAGTGAGGAAATAAAAAAAATACTTCGAAAGGAGTAACGAACAGTTCTAGAAGATTCGCTGCCACAAAAAACGGCTGTGAGGCATTACATCCTGTAGGTAAAAGTAATAAAACCTTAATTATACATCCAAAATGTTACTAGTTTTAGTATTCATACCTTCAGGCTTCTCCCTGTGTCCCGAGTACACGAACTGGCCGACCTCGAAGCCCGCCAGCCGCTTCACCACAGCCTGTCCGATGCCTCCCAAGCCGATGATACCCACAGTGCTTCCGCGGAGATCCTGACCCAAGACCTTATCGAAGCCGATCTCCCATTCCCCTCTGAAATTAAGATTTGATGAAGACTTTGGATTTTTGCGCTACGGCTGAACCAGTATGTTTAAGAATAGGTGTTAGCAGTTAAAATGTGGATGATTACAGTGATAATCCTTTAAATCTTAATGTACACTCTATGTGCTAGAAAGAAGCAGTTTGATTACTCGCGTCAGATATGTGAGGAGATCTGTATCTAGTAGACTCATTGACTTTTCGTGGGCCTGGAAATTGACTGTCTCAAAGACCGTTTGCGCTGACATCTAACATGTGCCTCCTCGTGGTATATCCGCAATAGCTTCAACACAATAACCACGCCATAACCTTATACCATAATTGTGGAATTAGGGCCACTCCACCCCTTCTCTATGTGGAAAGAAACATATCCGTTTTATGATCTTTTCTTAAAGTCATTTTGATCCGTATGGGAGAACCTACCTGCGCACTTGATCCAGGTTTTCAGTGAATCTCCTAGCGGCTCCTAGCATGAGTGCTACGGCGATCTCCGCTACGGCTGGACTGAGCACATTGGGAGTGCTTGACAGCTTGATACCGCGCGCTTTGAGCTCTTCAGGGTTGCAGTGGTTATACCCAGCGGAAACTGTCGCCACTAGCTTCAGTTGGGGACCTAGGTGGTGATATTGGGGTTTTTAAGACCACAGTATACTATTTTGATAAGTTAAAAGAGTTTATGTGGGATCCTAATCCAAATGGTTGCAAAATCCATTGAATTCTTCTCTCGATTCAAGACTCGTTTTGATGAAAAACCAGCCAGTTACCTAAGTTTTTAAGTCGAAGTCGAGTCGTGTTAAGTCGTCGTTGAAAAGGTCGACATCAACATTAAGATCATTACAGGTTAGGTAGTGCCAGGCGATTATATCATTTAAATTGTAAACATTTTAGTTTGAAACCACAAAATATAGTGGCTTCACTATACAATTTGACAGAAGGCGATTGAAATGGCTTTGCAATCAAATAACGTAATCACCTAATACCCTACTGGGGCCTTAGCACCAGCTCTTAAAGTATTATTCTTTCAATAGAATCTCTCAATTTTGGACAGATTTTGTACTGAGATAACCATCGGAAGCTGAAAGTAAGTAATATTAATAACATTGCTGCAAGACAGGTGGTGGTAAGGGGGCTTGCCTATAGTTTTTCAGATTAAAAATAAATGCGCAACACAGACATGTCATCACACGTCCAAATGCGCTGATATTTTGGCTTGCCTATAGTTTTTCAGATTAAAAGTAAATGCGCAACACAGACATGTCATCACAAGTCCAAATGCGCTGATATTTTGGCTTGTCTATAGTGTTTCAGATTAAAAGTAAATGCGCAACACAGACATGTCCTCATACGTCCAAATGCGCTGATATTTTGGCTTGCCTATAGTTTTTCAGATTAAAAGTAAATGCGCAACACAGACATGTCATCACACGTCCAAATGCGCTGATATTTTGGCTTGCCTATAGTTTTTCAGATTAAAAGTAAATGCGCAACACAGACATGTCATCACACGTCCAAATGCGCTGATATTCTGGCTTGTCTATAGTTTTTCAGATTAAAAGTAAATGCGCAACACAGACATGTCATCACACGTCCAAATGCGCTGATATTTTTTCCTTATCATAACTAAATCCAATTTCCTTATCATAACTGAATCCAATGCATATCAACGTTTGAATAACAGTTACATATAAGATTGTGTACGATTTGACGGTGTGTCAAGATAGTGGGAAAACGATACAAATATGATTATGTACATAGGTATACTTCCTTTCAAATTTATAGAAATTTCAGTTTATTCAGAAACATCTGTAATAGCCTTTCCAGTATTTTCTGAAGTGATTTCTAACGCTCAAATGTAGCTTAGGTATATTAGGTGATTACCAGCTCTGTCCAGCAATTCCTTCGTGATGGGGACATTGGCGCTCCAGACGAGGGCCGAGGTCCCCGGGATCAGCTTGAGTAAGTCCTCTCGCGTCACAGTCCTGCCCTCTTCGCCGAAGTTCAAATACTTCGTTTGGACTACTGTGAAACTGGTTTTAAGACATTCGCTTTTAGGAATCAACTTCAATTTAAATACATCATCACACCTGTATTTTCTGAACGAGTATACTAATCTACATTTTTAACCGACTTCCAAAAAGGGGGAGGTTCTCAATTCGATCGGTATGTTTTTTTTTTATGTATGTACACCGATTACGCTGCGATTTATGATTTACGTGATTCTTTTTTTGTTTGATGCGGAATAGTTGCCATTTGGTCCCATTGAAAAAAAATTAAATTTTTAACAAAAAACAAAAACCGACTTCAAAAACCTAGGCGCACTAAAAAGCTAAAAATAACCTTATAATTAATTACATTTGGAGTCGGTGCCAATTCATGTGTGTATTTGCCTAGTCTAACGTAGATTGGCACCTACTCTGAAATGTAATTAATTATAAGGTTATTATTAGCGTTTTAGTGCACCTAGGTTTTTGAAGTCGGTTTTTGTTTTATAATCAATACAATAGGTAAGGAAGTGAGTAGTTACTTACTTATATTAAGACAACATTTGTAAATCATATACCTATTTAGCATAGCAGTGGTAGCCGAGTGGTCGAACGCACGTCTTGCAAATCAAAGTGTGCAGGTTCAAACCCCGGCTCGCACCTCTGGGATCCATGTGCGAATCTCATTTTCATCCGAGATTATCACTTGCTATGAAACGGTGAAGGATAACATCGTGAGGAAACCTGCACGTCTGAGGGAACTTGTCTAGTTCTCGATAGATGTGTGAAGTCTGCCAACCCGCACTGGGCCAGCGTGGTGGACTATAGCCTGAAATCCCCCTCGCATTGAGGGGAGGCCCGTGCCCAGCAGTGGGATGTTAAAAGGGCTGTAGTAGTAGTAGTAATACCTATTTATTAAATACCTACTTATATGGATTGCCATTTAGGTAGTTACGAATGTTATGTATATTGATAAATAACATTCGTACCTACGTAAATAGTGTTTGCCTTACTTAATTAAGTTATGATAAAACGTATCGTTAGCTTACATGTATTGTACTACCTAATAATAATTATAAAATTATATAATATAATAATGCTTTATTAGGCGCAAACAATGGGTAATAACACGAATAATGTTATAAGGTTATCGTTAAATTCGGCGTTGTATGTAAACATATGTATACCTACCTACTTAGTAACTACATTAACTACCTACCTATTCATTTAAATTTAACGACGAACGTAATCTTCCTGATAAAACCAACTATTTAGTTTTTATTAAATATAATATCACAATCATTTTCGATAATAATTATTACCTAAATACCACTTGCAAATTCATAGGTATGTTTTAGCCGCTTTGACCGGTGACGGCGAGGCCGCGAGGCCTTGTCTAGTAAACCGACATTAATAGGCCATTCACACTGAGAAAAAACTGCTGCTTACCCGAGTACCTACCTATTATTGTTTATCTCCAGGCATTGTGAGATAATCTCTGGCAACTAACATTCTAATTCATAATTATACGCAACTATAATCGTTAAATAATAAAATATCTACGTACCTACCTAGTATCAACGCTAAGTGTTTTTTTACGATCGACAGGTTGGTACCTACCTCTTGTTTCGCTTAATGCGGACATGTTCTTTTATGTATATGTAAAATTTGTCACTCCGTATTATAAGTCATAACCAAATAACTCCGTACCTAATTACTGACGTTCACCAAGATAAATAACCTAACTATTACTAAAATTTAAAGAAAATAAATAGATATACATACTGTTCCTGTAATATATCCAGTCCGCTCTGTGGGAAATCGTTGGAGGACACCAAAACTTTGAGATTTTTCGTCATCGTACTATGTGCAACTACTATCACCGGTAACGCGAATGTTACTAACGTCACGGCGGCTAAGTATCTCGCTGTCATTGTTTACTTATGTAACAGTAAGATAAGTTATCAAAAGAAATCTACAGATAATAACACGTATTGCTCTTGCGCGGGACCGGTCCGCAATGTCATACCGCGTGTGGCCGAAGCCAATTTAAGGCCACGCTTCCAGGAAAAAAAATGTCAATCGAGTAGGTAATGGCGGGAACGCGAACGTCAACAAATTTATCGCTCAAAATTCTTGTTACAACTTTTTTCCTGTTTTGTCTATCAACTTGACAGGTCTTTGAGAAAATTATCGTTAAAAGATGTATGTAGCCATAACTTCAATTTGAATTGGTAATAATAGTTTTAATTAAAAAATACATTAGTTGATAACGTAGTAGGTAGGTATATCAAGGCGTAGGTAAATATCGAAAATGTCTATGAATTCATATATCATATTTTTTTATCTAGGTAGGTATATAAATAGCTGAGCTCGCGACCTACGCGTCTACGTGAAATTTAGGGACTTTTACCCGGAACAAATGTATTTAAAATAAAAGTAGCCTTCGTTATCAGCATCCATCTGCTAGTGAAAGTCTCGTCAAAATCGGTCCAGCCGTTTCCGAGTTTACCCAAAACAAACAGACTGACAACCATTTTTATAATTGTATTTACTTATAAGAACCGTGTATGCTATTAAACGCATTTCGTTGAATGCTGTTTATTTCGATATTAAAAACAGACATTACAATTTTATTTATTTGTATGTATAGATACAACACTTCCCCGTATTATTATTACATTACAAAACGAGCGCAGATCTTGCTCCATCTTTAAAGGAAAATGTTCGAATAGCCGGTAACGATTACGTGTAGGTAATATTGTACCTACCTACAGCCCCTTTACCACCTGTCTAGTAGCAATGTTTTAAATGTTACTCTCAATCCTTGACAGTTAACTCCCCTGCTTATACACATTATGGCACATACTGTTTGTGGCTTAAATAAGCCTTAGGTAGTTTGGATGCTTACAATAGCGGTCATAAAACAATAAGTAGGCATGAGAGGATAAAATGGAACAACTGGGGTTACAAGTCTACGTTCTTCGTAACATCTAAAGTTAAAAAAAATCTATAATTTATATCCATGTACAACTTAAATATCTGGTGCATGTCTGCGCTCAATCTCCTAAACTAGGCAATCTCATAAAACACATACATGTATACAATTTACAGGTTATACAAATGATTATATGTCCATTGGTCGTCACCTTCTTCGGCAGCGATAATTATAACACAGGTCTCATACTGTCACTGGAGAGTTAGATACCATTCCTGAAGATTTTGTCAGGAGTAGTGGTAGCAGACACCCCGTGCGGTTCAGCACAATTTTTTTTATTAAGGAACACATAATCTACATCAGTTATAGATGAACTGGAGTGATCAAGGGCTTGCCGGTGAGTGCATTGAAGACGTTGTTGGCGGCGAGCACGGCCATGTCGCTGCGCGTGCGCACAGTCGCGCTGCCGATGTGCGGTAGAACAACTGAGCAATAATAGAATAAAAAAAAAATAAAAAAATAGTAAGCAGAGGTAGCCGAGTGGTTGAACGCACGCTTTGCAATCAAAGTGCGCAGGTTCAAAGCCCGTCTCGCACCACTGGGTTTACATGTGCAAATCACATTTCATTCGAGATCCAGATTATCACTTGCTAAGAAACGGTGAAGGAAAACATCGTGAGGAAACCGGCACGTCTATAGAAAGGCGTCTGAAGTTCACCAACCCGGACTGGGCCAGCGCGGTGGACTATGGCCCAAACAATCTTCCTCGTATTGAGGGAGAATGTGTCCGGTATGGCAATAGCCTCGCCCCCTATTACATTGGGACCAAAATACATCGGCGAAGTATGGGCGCACTGCAGTGCACCTCTGCCTACCTCTTTGGGAAATAGAGGCGTGATGATGTATTGTATAACATTTGAAAATAAATTGTAGGCGATACGAAGTTCGCCGAATCATCTGTAAATAAATAAATATCGGCAGAAAACACATAGGTACCTGCTTATCATATGTTACCAACTAAGCAGAGTTTGTACCTAGGTATTTTGACTTTTTAAACACTAAAACAGTCTTTTTAACTTGGTATTCCGCAATTGCATTCCGTGGATGGTTCTAGAATATGGCCACTTGTAGCGAGACTTACACAAGTTGGGCAGTGTCAACAATTTGTGGTCCTTAGGCAGTGGCTCTGGTGTCGTGACGTCGAGCCCGGCAGCGTAGATCTGCTTGTTCTTTAATGCATCGTACAGGGCTTCTTGATCTACTAAATCTGTAACAACACCATTTAAACCTTGGTTCACTCTAGTAAGATTATTTTCTTTAATCTTGCATGGACAAAGTAACAGTCCGAGACTTTATATTTCATTTACTGAGAAGAACACAAAAAGATTACAAATTATTTGGGACTGCTTTTTAGGGTTCCGTACCCAAAGGGTAAAACGAGACTCGATTAATAAGACTCCACTGTCCGTCCGTCTTAGGATGATCCACTGTGTCCACTCAGGATGATATATTGAAACCTAAGGTCTGACTTGGCTATAGTTCTAATATACCAATTATTATTAAATATCTACTAAAACAGTCCTGGAATAGCCATATGTTTGATGGCTAGTTTCTACCAGCAAGCCAAGTTTTCGGAAGAATAAAATAAGAACTTACAGCTTTAGAACTTGCGAAGTCTACAATATAATTCGTATATAAGAACTAGCCAAGTCAGACTTAGGCTTCAATATTATATTCCTAAGTAATAAGAAGAAAGGCTATGTTGTTATAAATAAATTTCACTTGGCTCTCATTTCACATTTATGTTTTGATGGGATCCAACTTCTCACTTGTCATCCATAATCATTGGGTGCCAAAATATCAAATGGGAGCTGTCAATAATGAATAATGTTTAGGGTAAACTCATTTCAACGTGTCACCTATTAATATATTGGAAGGCCTAATTTACCTCCACGGCCTATGTTGACCAGTATGGAGTTCTTCTTCATTTTCGCGAGAGTGTCCTTGTTGATCATGTGCCTAGTCTCGTTGGTCAGAGGTACCGTTAGCAGTATGAAGTCGCTTTTACCCAGCAGCTGGTCTCGGTTAACAAACACGGCGCCGAGGGCTTTGGCTGCAAGAGAAAAAGGGCTATATGAATCTGTCACTTTTGAGAGCCTTCTGTAAGCCATTGCACATTCAAAATTTGGATAGGAACTTTTAAGCTATGCCATAAGACTACATCAAGGCCAGATGTTGTCCAGAGATGTTAGATGTGACGTACATCCAGGACCTGTGGTGACGCCATATCGTTTCCAATATAGTAGTGATCAAAGTATGCTACTGTTGATGTAAGTTCAATGCAACAAGTGGACCGTTACTATAGTAACAAAATGTTGCTATAATAGAAATTGGAAGCACGTCGGTAAGGAGATCAAACAAACGATTCAAAAAGTTCGAAGAGCGGTTCGAAAGCAATCGCTGCCACCCAAAATGGCTGCGAGGCAATACCTACTGTTATATTCAATCCTGCAGCATGCACGAGGAACAAAGCCTAAAGGTTACAGAAAATTAATAATACACTCCGAAGAACAATATTGTTTCTAATTATGAATTTCTTACCTTCAGGCTTCTCTCTGCGTCCAAAGTACACGAACTGGTTGACCTGGAAGCCCGCCAGCCGCTTCACCACAGCCTGGCCGATGCCACCCAAGCCGACGATACCCACAGTGCTTCCGCGGAGATCCTGACCTAAACCCTTATCGAAACCAATCTCCCATTCTCCTCTGAAATTGCGATGAGTATTGATGGCTGAACCCAACGTTTAAGAATGGGTGTTCTTCATGAAAAGCAGTTAATAAGTGCATGATGAACTGTCGATGATAATAATCCTTTAAATCTTAATTTACACTCTAAATCCGTGCCGAAAATGTAAGTTGAGTAATGCAAACTAGAGTCTGGAAACAGTAGAAACTAGAATTCTATGTTTGTGTGTAGTAATGGATGTTATCTGACTTATCAATAGATGCGTAATTAGTATACCCTATGTGCATCATACGAAGAATGATAGCCATTATACAAGATGTGTGCAGTCACTTATTCCATGATATTACATTCACTTCGTCAAAGAAGATCGATGTAGTTGAAAAGATTAATTATGCTTCACGTGAAATGAAGGGCTAAAGGCGGCCTACACACTTTTCGCTATTCTTAAAACTTTATTTGCTCATCAATGTTTAGGCGTGTTCATAAAGACCATATTTTTACCATCTTTTCTTCAGATAATTTGGATTTTAAATATGTAGTTTTATTGGTAGTACCTGCGCACTTGAACCAGATGCTCAGTGAATCTCCTAGCGGCTCCTATCATGAGTGCCACAGCGATCTCCGCCACGGCTGGGTTCGACACATTTGGAGTGTTTGACAGCTTGATTCCACGCGCTTTGAGCTCCTCAGGGTTGCAGTGGTTGTACCCAGCAGATAATGTCGCCACCAGCTTCAGCTGGGGACCTACGATGGTGATAACATTGGACTACTTATTTTAAACCAAACATTAGTATGAGAAGTTTAATGATGTGGTGTGTGTGTTCTAAATACGAATGGTTAAATAAAACTGCAAACAGCAGTCGAATTCAACTCTATTCAAGACCCTTAAGTTTTTATCCATTTTTACTGTAAGATTGAATTAGAATGCACTAATGAGATGTCTTCCGAGATGTCGAGCACGAAATCTAAGCGCCATCAAGCCAGGCGATCATGTAACTTTAATTACAAACATTTTTCGTTTGAAACCACAAAACACGGCGGCCCTATTATACAATTTGACAGGTGATTGAAAAAAGTTTGCAATGGAATAATGCAATCATCCTGCTGGGCACCAAGTCCCCTGACACTTTAGTTTTGGAGTTGCTATGAATTAATTTTTTAAGGCATGAAAACAATTTTTTATCAGCGGTAGCGAAAATATGTCCATTGTAGACATTAGCCATTGTCACCATGAAGCCGTTGACAACTCATATTTTAGCTCCCATTCATAGACGATGTTGTTTTCAAGCATTAAAAAGGAAGTCATAGTAGAGTACTTTAAGCCCTCGCCTAACATGACACAAATTACGTGCAAAATGTGCAGGTATTTTTCCTTATATTAATATAATCCAATACATATCAACGTTTGAATAATATGTAAGTCCGAAATAATACTTTGGGTACATAATATACGGCACATATTTGGGTCATATGTGGATTCTTAGTGGAGACAGATTATATCTAACTATCATAGTTTCTTTGTCACAGGTGTCGTGTTCTGGCATTTGGGTACATTCACAACCCTATTCAGCAGTGTAAACTACACTTATGAGGGGCTACTACCAATATTCACAAAAGAACACATGCAAATTTTACATAGAACTCGAGATATTACATGTAATAGAAATTCACGACGAAAAAAAATTTGAAAAAACATGTTCCAATTTCGATAAAAAATTTATACCGTTCCGTTGTATATGCGATACTGATGCAAACTCCAAAGCATTATATCGGACTTCTGAAACACTCTGTATATTATTAGATTGCGTAGATTCGATGGTATATCAAGATGTAAGGAAACCCTCACAAATATGATTAAACACTTGCTCCAAGTTTACTTGCTAAAGTTTGTCGTAACATTCAAATGTCGCTTAAATGAGGTGATTACCAGCTCTGTCCAGCAATTCCTTGGTGATGGGGACGTTGGACCTGCACACGAGGGCCGAGGTTCCTGGGATCAGCTTGAGCAAGTCCTTCCGTGTCTCAGTCGTACCCTCTTTACAGAAGTTCGGATACTTCGCCTGGACTACTGTGAAACTGGTTTTAAGACATTCGGGAATCATTCGAAATCATTACCATACATACCTATTTGTTGTCTTGTGTTGTTTAGTTTAATCTTTATTCGATGTAAATAAGAGATGAAACGGATATACGGTAACTATCCAGTATCCGGCCGGATTCCGTATAGTAAAATTTAAATAAATTCCTAATTATTTTACACAAGGCAAATCATACCACAATAGGTTATGGACACCGTTTATTTTTATAATCGCACGTCCAAAATGTTTGTTTTATTTTAATATTTAGTTTAGTACTTAACATTAACAAGTGGCAAATTGTGGTGAATTAATACCAAATTTTCCGCATTTTCTCCGCTCAGCTTGACTTCGTATACCAAACCAGCTTCTGAAAATAGCCTTTCGCTGTTAACGCTACTGTCAGGTGCTGAAAGATACATTTTAGCAAACCTTGACAACTGCGGGTACTGATTCAAATTAACTGACCACCAAATGTATGGGTCGTGATTGCGATCGATTCGAGATGTCTTTAAGAAGCGTCATGTAACGAGATAAAGGGCCGAATTCCGGTAGCCGGCTTTCCGGCGCTCCGGCCTCGTAGCTTGCCGAATATCCGGTATCTGGACAAACCACTATCCGTTTCATCTCTAATGTAAATACATTTTCAACATAACTGCTCACGTACCACTTATCGACATCTAATAGATTTTTATAGCCTATTGAATGTCCCACAGCTGGGCATAGCCTCCCGCTTCCGTCATGTTTGAAGGGGGATTTGGGCCATAGTCCATCACGTTAGTTCTATATGAATTGGTGGACGCCTGAGATATATACCATACCACCTAGTACTTTAGCCCTTACAATGCGAGGGCGATTCAAGCCATTGTTCACCACGCTGGCCCGGTGCCGATTGGCAGACTTCACACACCGATCGAGAACTAAACCCCCTAAAACTAAATCCCCTAAACGTGCAGGTTTCCTTCCGATGTTTTCCTTTACCGTTTAACCATAGCAAGTGATAATCTCGGATGATAATGAGATTCGCACATGAAACCCAGAGGTGCGAGCCAGGGTTTGAACCTGCACACTTTTATTGCAAGGCGTGCGTTCGACCACTCGGCTACTACTGCTTCATGCCAACCACCTAATCTATACAGGGTGTTTCAGAAGTCCGAAATAATACTTTGAAGATTGCATCGATTTTTTACACCATTCGGTTGTAGGTATACCCATACCTACAACCGAATGGTGTAAAAAATTCATCGAAATTCGATGTTTTTTGTGTTTTATCAACTTTTCTTTCGTCGTCAATTTCTATGGCTCGTAATATCTCGACTCCTGTGTAAAATTGGCATGTTCTGTTTTGTGAATATTGGTAGTCGCCCCTCATAAGTGTAGTTTAATTTATCAGATATACATACTGTTTCTGTAATATATCCAGACCGGTCTGTGGTATATCGTTGGAGGACACCAAAACTTTGAGATTTTTCGTCACCGTACTATGTGCAACTACTATCGCCGGTGACGCGAACGTTTTTAACGTCACGGTGGCTAAGTATCTCACTGCCATATATTACTTCTTCTTTCTTTACAAAATGAGGATATTATTTAATGGAATAAAATGAGGAATGGCTCCACTTGCGATTAGCGGAAATTTCAGCCAGTGTCAAGTAATTAATAGCAAAACCAACTCGATAAATACTACACATAGTACACATAAGTAAATACAATAGATGTTTTTGCTTGTAATATAAAAATAACACTTTTTACTAAATGCATTCGATGGGTGAAAGAAAGGCTATTTGCTATTTGACTTCAGTGACACTTTTGGGCGATATTGTCTTATATCATAGAGTATCTAGAGTAACCATAACGACTACTCTTCGTATGGCTCCGCGGTCATTAATCCGCCATTTTTATTATCTCATGCACCAATTGTACAAAAGAAGAAGATGTTCTTTTTCTTCTTTTGTTACGAAATGAGTGAAATGATGACATTTTGATGGAATAAGATGTTGAAGCCTTAAAATATGAAGTCATAGCAAACAACCAGGGGGTGAAGTCTGTAAACACTATCGTTGTGGTTTTGCTATGAATTCATATTTTAAGGCACGCAAACAACATATTTTATCAAGTGTAGCTAGAATATAACTAGTCAAATGGCTTCAAGAAGACAATGACTAATGTCTCCATCGGTAGTATTTTATCTACCATATATAAAAATTAATGCCACTTTTGTTGTAAATTAACTCCTAAACGGCTGGACCGATTTGAATGATTTTTTTGTATGCGTTTGGATGGCACCCTGGATGGTTTAGATTCACAATTGGACCCGATAGGTGGCGCTGCTTTCGTATGTCACTCATTCTAACGCGGTACGAAGTTCGCCCGGTCAGCTCGTTATAAAAAACTTGAGAGGTGTCAAGGGACACCCGGATGGAACGAAGTTCCTTTTGAAATAAAAAAAAACCAAAAAACTGTACATATACATACACACACACACACACACATCCAAATCGCATCCTTGACATAGGTCTAGTCATATATTATGGTCCATTCTTGATATGCGTGCTAACCCCGCTGTCGTAAGTATGTATAATTAAAGTCATATATAAATAAATAAAGTATAGCTGAATTGTTGAGGTAAGTAAGAAATTAAATTAAATACTATTTATTATTTATATTTAAATTATTATTGTAAAACAGTAATAATATTGTAATTTATCATTTCTAAGTTATTATGGACTGTTCGGTCAACACGGGAAGAGCATGGGCTTGCCGTCGAAGGCCAGGATTATATTCTGAGCAGCTATTATCGCCATGTTGTTTCTCGTTTTCACAGTCGCACTGCCCAAGTGTGGTACTATGACTGAAATAAACAAGGAATTATAAAATATGGAAACATCTTGGGCCTAACACAAGCTTTTTTTTATCCAACAAAATATGTTTAATCAGTTAAATTCTAAAAGTGATATCGACACAAGCGCCATGTTGGGCGATTTATAATAGTTGGAATCATCAATTTTTTCTCCGTCTTTTGAGCTGGGTTTTGTGTAGTTACGAAAATGGCGCCTACCGTCAATATATTAAGTAGATATACCTACCTCCGTAATTACAAAGGCTCGAGGCAAGCAATTTTAACAACGTGATACGTAAATTCACTTCAATTCAACTCTCTGTAAAACGGTCGTACCCAATGGAGCTGGATAACTTAGGATGCAAAGCCTGCTGCTTGAGACATAAACGAAAGGCTCAAGCTCATAACAGCAACTGCCTTGTTTACCACTTAACCTTTTGTATGTTTGCGCACCAATTTTGGAAAGCTGCATATGACGTAAAGTAGTTCTGAACTAGACGCACAGGCATGCGCGTTTAAAATAACGCCGCTGTAGTTGTAGCATAGGCGCCAAGACTAGACGTATGTCACGGAATATCTTGATGTTGTCTCTGTCTCTCGTATGAAATTAGACAGAGAGCGAACGAGTGAATTTGTGACAAAGGTGCTAACACCACAGTTGGGACATTTTTGACGCGGCGTGAGTCCCGGCATGCGAGGTTAAGGTGGAACAATGAAGAGTTCTATCTATCTACCTATCCGCTGCTTCAAATGTCAAAAAGTTTCTATAATAGATATTTTACTATACAAAACAGTCGGTGTAATAAGAAAAAAACATACAGCAATTATCCAGTGATATCAGTGGATGGTCTTTGGGTATTGGTTCTGGAGTCACCACGTCGAGACCCGCTGCAAAGATCTCCTTGTCCCTGAGAGCTTCGTACAATGCGTCATGGTCCACTAAATCTGCAAACATTGCTTATAATACACTACCTTGCAGAGTTCAATTGGAGAGAGAGGCGTGAAATCAGAGTGACATAACTCATCTCATAAGTCTTATCTTGGTCCATGTGCTAGTCGTGCTTCGTTCTATAAACTACCTATCTTCATTAAAGTAAATAAACGAGATTTGTGCTATGGACAGCCAGTTCAAGCGTAGATAGACAAACAACGCATATTCATCGTATGATCCCAAATTAGCAAAGCTTGTACTATGGTCATTATACAATGGACTGGGGGTGACCGAAGTTACACCCAGACTAGGGCAAATTACGAAAGGACTATTTCCGAAATTTGCCACTGGCGGGAATCGAACCCGCAACCCTCTGATACAATGAGCCAAGCGGCTCAAAGCACTAGACCAAACCGTCGTGAAACGGGCTAAAGATTAGGTAAATCGAGCACATTCAACCACAATGATATTGTTGATAAAATATAAATTTATAAGATAGGTTATAGATTATAGATGTTATAATGGCAATAGGCTCGCCCCCTATTACATTGGGACCAAAATATCTGCCTACCCCTTCCGGGAATATTTATTTATTTATTTATTAATACAGGCGTGATGATGTGTATTACAGATGTCTTTGTAAACGTTTTATTTAAGAGTGTCTTCGTAAACGTATGCATTTTGTTTCCGTTTTTTGACACTGGCGGCGCTGTTGTTCTCTTAAGGTTTTACAAATGTTTTCCGTTTGTCATCCATAATATATTTTGTGTTAATAGAATTCTAACGTGAGTTTTATTGAAATATTACCGATCCTCAATAGATTACCTTTCAAATTATGATAACGACTAAAATAATTGATGTGGAGAAGATCAGAAGCCTCTTCGACTATAAAGAATCGCTAGGAAGTTAAAAAGACCTCAACTTACCGCCTCTCCCAATGTTCACCAATACAGCGGTGTTCTTCATCATCTTCAACGTATTAGAGTTGATCATATGTTTGGTCTCGGCTGTGAGAGGGCAGCACAATACGACAAAATCACTCTCCTTTAAGAGCTGCTCTAATGGCATTCTTTCTGCACCGAGCTCTTTTGCTATAAGCACAAAATATCCTTTTTACCTTTTGGGCGATAACTCTTTGAGTCGTTAGCGTAAAATAATAAATCTCTTGCGTTTTACGTTATGGAATGACATGGGAAAATAGACTGTAGGTTAGGTAGGTTGGAAGGCGTTATGTGTTTCTTTAGCATGCGCTCTAAGACAAAACTTTTGTTAATATTGTCTTTTTCTCTTTTAACAATTATAAACTTAAAGTTAAAAAAACTTAAAAAAAACAAGCTTTTTTAATTGCCTTTTCGTGTTCTCCCCAGCAAGCCCTTTCATTTGATACCCATACTGTGGTAGTGCAGAAAAAATAACTGCCCCGCCATCTTAGATGATCCGCCATATTGGAATTAGAATGACGTCACATAGCTAAGCATGCATTGTCATCCAAAATAAGCGTGTATACCAAATTTCAGCTCAACCGGTTAAAGATAACTGATCTAAAATTCAGTTGCAAGATTCCACCCGGACATACATTGCAAGTTAATATAAAGCTTGTAATAATTAAGAGGGCGCTCTTAGGTGCGCCATAATCCGTGTCATACGTGTTGTCTTGGCTTGCGTACTTACCCTGCAATATACCGCTGAATGTGGGATAGATATATTAGTCTTTATGGGATGTATGTTCTAGTAGATTTGACTGACTGAATGAAATTATTTTATTCGCGTAGGCCAAAAAGCACTTACAAATAGTCAGATTCTACCACCGCGACCGGTTCGAAATGCTGCTTCAACTGAGAAGAGCCGTTAAGAAACTCTTTTCATAATGATAAATATTTCTTAAGGTTCTTATATGGGTATCAGTACCTTCAGGCTTATCAGAACGCCCACTGTAAATGAATCTAGCAACGTCGAAGCCCTTCAACCGTCTGACGACTGCCTGGCCAATGCCCCCGAAGCCCACAATGCCCACCGTACTGCCGGCTATATCTTGCCCCAATAACCACTGCACGCCGTATTTCCATTCACCTCTAAAACGTTCACTCAATGTTAACTTTTTTTTATCTATAATTATTTGGAGTTGTTATCCAATTGGGATATGTCAACCCCATCGTACCTTATAACTAACTTAACCATACTTTATATAAATCAATACACTCAACCTTAAACTTAAGCTGCACACTGGGACTTGAGACCCTGTAGACTTTGCATGACCGTGTATTATATATTTTTTCGAACTGGACATGGCTCGGTGTGACGTAATTTTCTCGACAAATCTGAGAGTTGAAAGAGATATTCATGGTCATGCTAAGCCTACTGGAATCGAACCCACAACCCCCCCAGTCCAGGGAGACGGCCTACGCTCCAACTACTAGACTGATCCGTGGAGAAAAATGGGGTAACACACCGTTCTAACATCCGAATGCCTTCCTTAAAGTTCCTAGCAGCACTTATGATGAGCCCCACAGTGATATCGGCTACTGCATCGTCGAGGGCTTTAGGAGTGTTGCCGATTGGAACCCCACGCCTCTTGAGCTCCTCTGAGTCTATATGGTCTGTGCCAGATGCCATTGTGGACACTGCCTTCAGTTGAGGACCTGTTAACATTAGTTTGAAGCAAAAGCAGTCATTTCCGAGTTAGTTGGTACCTATTAATAAAACTACAATAAAATTAAACTTTGAGAAAAATTTACGCGCCAAAAGGCACCAAGAGAGAACCATAAACACATATACAACAGTAGACTTTCAGCCATAAACAATATAATCTTTTCGAATAGTATATAACTATGAATGGACTAATTAATTATTCCTATCTCGATAAATTAAACTGATGAATTAACCAGAGACTATATTTTGATATAGTTATAATTATTACTGTACCTACTATGGGTTGTATGTAGGTAACGTTACGTACCTGCCAAGTCCAATATTTCTTTAGTAAGTTTGTGTTTCGTGTTCCATATCAAGCCATCATAACCATGGATCTCCTTTTTAGTTTCCGAAATGCTCTCAGGGTAATGGTCTATCAATGGCAGCACTGTCGTTTCGATTCCACTGCAAGTAATTTAATCCTTAAAACAATTGAGCCCCAGTAGCCTTAGCATGACCGTGTAGACATACGTTTTATCTCTTTCAACTGTCAGATTTGTCGAGAAAATGACGTCACTGCGAGCTTTTCGTACTGGACATGCATCGGTGTGACGTAATTTTTTCGACAAATCTGACAGTTGTGGTGGTGATTTTTGATTGTCAAACAAGCTTTGAAACATTTCAAGTTAGCAAAAAAATGTTAGCATGTGCTAAAAACACACAAAAATACGTTTTTAAGGGAAGAAAAACATTAAATTAGAAAAATACTTTTTTTTTCTACCAAATACTTTATTTTTTCCCAGCCAAAACATTTTATACGTTTTTTTTGTCAAAAAAAGTTGGCAAGCCTAGTGTAAGAGATAAAACTTATGACTACGCAGTCATGCTAAGCCTACAGGCGTACAGACAAAGTCTGTACCAATATACTTTATGATAATATCTGTCGTAAAAGCCACGCGATCACACTGCAAAATTCGCTCGCCTCATCGATGACATTTCGTTGAAGAATGAACTTTTTCATGTTGTTATACAGTTCGTTTTGGTATGGGTAAACATATTTTAGTACGGCTTTACATAATGAGATAAACGCTCTCATAGATGGAAGGGAAATTATGGAGCAAAACAAATGAGCCGTTAATGGAATTTGGTTTCTTATATGTACCGTACCGTCGACTGTGCCCAAGAAAAATGAAATAAGTTAACATAGCCGAATTAATGGTCCCATTCGTGGGATTTGAAAAAAGTTAGGTTAGTTAGGTTAAAAAAAAGGGAGGCAAAGATAACTTACTTGTTTTTAAGTAACTCCAAACCTGCCGCTGGATAAGTTTTGTTTACTATAAGAACTCGCTTTGGCGCCATTTTGCGGAAAACTGGATACAACAGTAATAATTAAAATAAAATAAAAACAATACAAATAAATCTTATTTTTGTATTTAGGGCGTATGATTTTGATATTTAGATTACTTACACTGAAATTATAATGATTAGTTTAGAAAATATAGGTTATACTCACCTTTAAATTAACTTGTAAATAAATTATAATATGTTCCGGGAAAAAATATATTAATATGTTTTAAGGTTGGTAGATATCAACAATACGCAATATAATAACGCGAGTACCCGTGCCGAACGATTAAATAAAGATCGAGGATGTATTATCTATTCTGTGATAGACACTACAATCTCACTGATGTAATATTTTGTAAATATTATTCGGTATTGTTACGTAACATTGGTGCAATATTTAATATAGTAGTTTCTGAAATTTGTGCTATCTAGCGTGGAATAGCAGAACTAAATTCATGACCATGTATATTATTTTACAATAGATGGCGTTGCGGGTTTTCCAAATCATAGTACAAAATGAACTCGTAAAAAAAAAACAAGGTCCAGTGTAAAGTATTAATGAAAAGGAATATTATTCGAATCTGATTGCAGGGTATAGTAACTAATGCTAACTTTTGCTAGTCTGCGAAAGATAATAGGATTAAAAAAAGTTTTTTTTCCATAGACCATAGAGTACGTAACTAAATACATACTGAGATAGATGAGCAACTCTATGTTCAAACTATTTAAGGACTTAAAAGTTAACGGGCCTCCATTAGATTGAGCGACTATTTCGTATATGGTTTGCAACACCCTGAATAAAATAATTAATAATAAATTTATCTTTACAAGGTTCAACTCTTTGTAGTACAGTTTGTCCATCAGTTTGCTGTTGGCTAGAGGTGGATGGTTCATTAACTGCAAGTTTATCTTGAGGATGTGACAAATTCAAGGATGCATCAACTTGTCTTGATGGTACTTGATCTTCAACAGATAGTGTAATTGGCATAGATAAAGCTGCAATAAAGCATTTTATTTATAAGTAGTATTTATTTATTTATTAAAGCCTCATCGCCATATAATTTAATACAATAGCAATATAAAAAAATAAATACTTTTTTTTTCTACAATGTTTTCTTGTCTACTTTAAAAGTATATGTTAGTATGAAAATTCAGTTAGTGAATAATCACTCAGATATAGCTGTTATGTATTTTTTATTTAAAGGAACCATGACTATTTGTTGTATTGTTATACGATTGTTAGATTGTTAGACGATAGACATTTTTTGGATGTAAGACAACTACTCAGTGTTGAATCATTGTTTTTTATAAATAACATACCTACTTCCAAGATTGTTGGTTGAATTATTGTAAACTAGTATTATATATAGTAGTATAGTATTTTCGAAGAATTATAGCGATTTACTATCACTATCATGTATACTCACTTCTGTGAGTGGGTTTGGTTTCCTCACTTAGTCCCAGAATTGGACCATTGTATGAGAATTATAGTGATTTAAATTTTCTAATGAGCAAGTAATTTAAAGTCAATTACATTATTGAACAGGCATCATGAGGTAAAAATAAATACTTAGTTTTGTTTCTATTAAGCTTAAAATAAAATTAGAAAAGGGTACCTACCTAGAGTTGGTATTGCATTTGGAGTAAGACGGTGACTCGCTGAGCAGTAACACACTTCAAAATGCCTGTTGCATAATCTAACTTGGTTGTAGATGTAGTTGTCACCTTTTTCTTGCAAAGCCTTATTTAGCACTGCTTTCCAAGAATTAAACTTTTCCAAATGTGGGTATACAGGTTTAGGAAACCGGTGCAATGGACCTGAAATTGTGGAATTTTACTTTATTGTACTTTCATTGAAGAGTATAAATTATAATAATACATAATAAAATCTTATAAAGCTGGAGAGTTAATATGTTTGGTTGTAAGCGCTAATCTCAGGAACTACTGGTTCGAATTGAAAAAATATTTTAGCGTTGGATAGCCCATTTATTGAGGAAGTCTATACTTTATATAACATCACGCTATGACCAATAGGAGACGCTATGATCAAAAAGAAAAATGTCAGGGCGGATGAAACCGCTGGGCAAATCTAATATTAATTTACTAGCAGATCGGCGAACTTCGTACCGCCTTAGAATTAGTGACATACGAAAGTAGCGCCCACCTACCGGGTCCAATTGTGAATCTAAACCATCCAGGGCGCCATCCAAACGCATAAAAAAAATCATTCAAATCGGTCCAGCCGTTTAGGAGGAGTTCAGTGACATACACACGTACAGTAGAATTATTTATATAAGAAGATAAAATATAACTTACCGTCGCTGTCGCAATCAAAGTAGCACTTGTATCTTGATTGTGACGGCATTTTCAAAAGAATGCGAAGCCGGGTCAACTGAAAAGATTTGATCACAAGTCCAAAATACGAAGTATCTATGATAAGAAGCCGGGTCAATAGAAAAGCAGTCGATCACAGGCCCAAAATATGATGCGGGGCCAATCACGGAACAGCGGCCATCAATAACGAAATCCAGGATCACGCAAAAGTTGTAAAATAATATATCACAATAATAAACACGGAAAGAAAAAAGGATAAGTTTGCAACAAAAATATCTTGTTGAGTTGCCAACTAATTATTACGTCAGTGTGGCAACCATGTGAGGCCCCATACAAAGACGATATAATTATATTTACGTATTTGTTTCCATAATTATTAATACGATATTTTAAAAAAAATTACATTATGCACTGCCAGAGTCGAGTCTTGTGACATCTAGTGCTTAAATAGAAATTTACTTAATTAAGTGCGGGGCATCGGCCAACAGATGGCACTTTAAAAAAAACTTATAATCATTTTTGTACCACAACAGTTACATGCACTTTCCATGCAGTTTAAAATATAGTTAAATAAAGAAAAATAATAATTGCCAGTTGAATGTTTTAAATACAAAAGCGTGTCTGCTGTGTAGTTTAATAAGCAGCATATTTGCAGGTGCACTAAATGATGGTCATCCTTCAGTCTACAGTTAGGTAGGTACTATAATTTGAATGTAACAATTACAATAATTTCACTTACTCGTTCAAATACAATTAAGAGACATTAATGGTATAAGGGGCAGGCAGCCACACATTATTAAAAGGTTTTATAGGACGATACGATACTAACTATCAGCATAGGTACTAGCTTCTAGATATGACTTTGAGCCCATATTGGAAGTCCGAAATAATACTTTGGGCACATTAAACGTATACATCATATGTGGATGCTTAGTAAAGATAGTTTATATCTAACTATCATATCTTCTGAGTTATAGGCCATTAAATAATTGTCACTGTTATCAATGTTATCATGTTCTGGCTTTTTGGTACATCCATATCCCTATTCAGCTGCGTAAACTACAACAATGAGGGGCGACTGCCAATATTCACAAAACAGAACATGCAAATTTTACATAGGACTTGAGATATATTGAGTTATAGAAATTGACGACGATAAAAATGTTGTAAAATCGTGGTCGAATTTCGATCAAATTTTTATACCATTCAGTTGTATACCCGATACTGATGCAAACTTCGCAGTATTATTACGGACTTCTGAAATAGTCTGTATATGCGTTACACTTGCATATGGCTGTTCCCTAAGCCGGTTTTAGGAATGATCGCCCCTTATTCAGTGTCTGGTTGTCCCCTGTACGCAGATGTGCGTTCGCTGGCACACTGACATCCCAGTCTAGATATTTACACGTCGACGACGCCATTGTATAGTTGTAAATTGATCCTTATCAACTCTTAGCGACGATAAAACTAACACTATTTAAGGATAACGTTAGCTATTTAAAATAGTTAATTGATATTACTAAGCTATTCAGATAATGTTGAATTTGTTTGTACTTATAAGTAATGCTTAGAATATTTTGTAGAATGGCAAATAATTAGCATTTTGTAATTTGTAAGTGGTGATAAAATAGTGCATTATATTGATACAAGTCAGTATACTAGCAGAGACACGAGTAGGTAGCATTTCATTTGTAGGTAATTTAAAAAAAAACTTGTAACCGTAGCAGATTTATGGAAAACTGTTTTATTTTTTTAACCGCGGAACACTAATTATTTTTCAAAATTAGAAGATGCCTACATTACCCTTTGTGACATCAACTATCTGCCAGTGAAGTGAAAGTATCGTCAAAATCGGTCTAAGTAAAGGTTTCGATGTGTGTTTCAGCTTTTTAAATCTTTATAACTTCAGTAGACTTAGCAGAAAATTACGTCACACCACCCTGAGCCACGTCCAGCACCCTTAGCATGATCGTGTAGACATAAGTTTTATCTTTTTTAACTGTCAGACAGATTTGTCGAGAAAATGACGTCACTTCAAGCTTTTTGTGCTGGACACGGGACGGTGTGACGTCATTTTCTCGACGAATCTGACAGTTGAAAAAGATAAAATTTATGTCAACGCGGTCATGCTACAGGGTCAGTACAAAAAGCTCGTTGTGACGTAATTTTCTCGACAAATCTGACAGTTGAACGAGATAGAACTTATGTCTACGCGGTCATGCTAAGCCTACTGCCTTATAACTTTATTACACAATTGACTTCTGAAAATGATCACGAATTTATCATGTTTTCTGGCTTAGTGGTAGTTACGAAGGAAAGTAAACAGACGAACATCTGGCAGCGTCCTCCCCGCGATTTACGATGCGGCGAAATTGCGTACAATGTTCTCCCCTCTCTTCCGGGTCACATTGCCAAGCGTTCCAATTTTATAGCATAATCTCCGTATAACCCTGCTAAGAATTAATGTCGCGATAATGTTGTAGGTTGCAAGGAAGTTGGGGGGGTATCGCATTTGGTATTGTCGGTGGAGGGTTGAGGTGGTATCGACCGTTACTGGCGCCAATCCGGCGGCGATGTCCTTGTACACATGTGGAGGGCCTTTCCGATTCTTGGAAGGTGACTCTTTGTTTGCTTATGTAAATTCAATTAAATAACCTAGACTTTATAATTCACCTATGCATCTTTAACTAAATCGATTAGTCAATATCCTTTATATCAGTGATATATCATATCCCACTGACAATTTCAATTTCTTATTCGGATACAATGATATTCTATTGTTCGGACATTCAAATCTTATTCCATTAAAAAGTTTTCATTTCGTAAAAAAAATAAGATATCCGAATTTTTTGTTCGTATATTATGCATTTAAAACATGGAGGTAGTAGTAATTTAAAACTAATTTTATTATCTGTGGAAGAATAATAGACAACGGAATACTTTTTTAAATTGCTCTCCCTAATTTTCCGCGCGCTCGGCGCTCACCTGTCGCGCTTCGCCGCAAGGTGTCACGGCGGCACGTGCCGTTTCGCGAGCCCCTAAACAGTAACACCTGTGTCCTATCTGCTGCCCGATAGCTAAAATACCGTTAAATTCATCGTTAAATGAGTAAACCCAATTTTAAGTTTCAAGCAAAAATACCAAAAGTGATCTCGCTAGAAATTATGAAGACACACAGATTTGTTTCCATTTATCTCGATAACTATAAATGTAAGAACAATGGGACCAAGAGTAGCTTAAAAATAAAACGATCCGTTTTCCGACTACTAAAAAGCTATTTATGTGAGTATACCCAATTTTAAGATACAAGCAAATATGCAAAAAGTGATTTAATTATTTATTTATCAATCAATTAGAACGGCAATACAATTGCCACTTACACTAATGACACAGTAACACAATAGGTAAGACAGATAGACCTTTCACTCTTTCATCTCACACAATGTCTTTAGTAACTGTGAAACACAGACAATGTGCTGTGAACGCATAGGGAGTTGTCTCCACTTATCTAGATAACTATAAATGTTAGAAAAATAAAACTAAGACTGTGTGATAGAGAAAATGTTTGGCTTTGTAGTACCTATACATAACTCAAATTAGCCGAAATGTTACTTAACGGCTTTTTAGAAATCGGACAGCAGCTATCATATGGCTACGCCGTTGTATTAAGACTGGTTGCTATTCATGCGCCCCTGGTACTTTTGGCTTCCTTTGTAGCTATCTCCTTTCCAATTTATAAGTACGCTATGATGTAAAGATTAATAAAAATGTTGGATATTAATACTGTGGTTTATACTTCTATTCTATTCTATAATATTATAAAGAGGAAATATTTGTATTTTTGTATATAACGAATATACTTAAAAACTACCGGACTGATTTCAAAAATTATTTTGCCGTTAAAAAGCTATATTATCGCTGAGTTACATAGGCTATATTTATTTATCTCAAAATGTTTAAAAAAAATGTTCACCCGTGCGAAGCCGGGACGGGTGGCTAGTATATTATAAAGCTGAATAGTTTACAAATCCGATTTCAAACATTCTTTTTGCACTGTATACCTATTTATTGAGGAAAGTATAGACTTTATAACATCACGCTACGACATAGTAACCATAAACGCGGGTGAAACCGCGAGCACAGTTAGTTATAAAATAAACTGTCAATTTTTTCTTGTATTTACTTAAGTAGGTATTCCCTACATATCTAAGTGGGTAATCAACTAAAGACATGTTGACCCAACTTAATAAATGTTTATATCTAATTGGGTTCGAGTTATGTCGATACAATTAACATCATTTTATGATGAGACATCCTAATTTTTGTTCATCATTTAACACCCTGAGTATACTGAGAGGAGCGAATATCATATCTTATAGCATATCTTTAACGGAAAAAGTGAGAAGTAAGAGACTAGAATGGTTTGGGCATGTGATGAGAAGAGATGAGAAGCATGTGACTAAATGAGTGATGAGTATGAATGTGGATGGATACAGAGCAAGAGGAAGACCAAAGAAAAGATGGATGGATTGTGTAAACAGTGATATGAATGAGATCGGAGTGGATGTCGGTATGACGGACAAGCGAGATGAATGGAAGAAAAGGACATACTGCGCCGACCCCAAATAATGGGATAAGGTAAGGCAAATGATGATCTTTTTATGAAAATGTACTCTGTGACAATAAGCAAAATGATTGATTTTATATAATAACGCGATCACGCGTTTATATATGAAGGGTACAGGCAAATAACAGGGAATGTCACTTTTTTGTTTATTTCTTTTTCATATTTTGTGTACCTAATGTATTTTGAATTCTAAACATTATTATTTTAAAAAACTTAACAGATGGCGCTGAAAATGCAGTTTTGTTTATGGCCAAACTATAGAATTGTTAGAATAATTGAAATTTACCCTTCATATGATCTTGTCTTTGATAGAATTTCGTTTAAAAAGTTGCTGCTATGTGGGAACACAGTTCGTTTTGGTATTGCCAAAATAATAGCGCGCGGTTTGTCGCGCCTATTTGCGTAGGGCCTAATGATTACCAAGACGATAATTCGTTACGTGTTTTGTGACAAAAACAGAGATTCAATCTTCCTTTAAACATCTGCTACCCTAAATTGATTCTCGAAAGTAATTATTATTAGTTAAGAACTCGAGAAAATTATTTCTGTAGAAATGTTGACATTTCACCAAATAAAATGGCTGACAAATATTTATTAGGGCATAGGTCGTGCATACTTCTGCTAACTTAAATTTAAAATTATACTCTAATTGATACAGCAATAAAGTTCAAAATGCCCCTTCAATAATTTAAAATATTAGAAGCAAGGAACTCAAACTAATGACTCATAATATTTAAGCGAATATTTACAGTTAGCGACTTGTCGCAGCAGAAAGGGATGTGATAATTTTTTTGAATTTAGACTCAAACCGCCAAGATATTGGGTTCTGAATTCCAAAAAGAATGCGTTATATTTCTTTTTGTTTGTTAATATTTGAGGCGCTGGAACCCACATGTGCAGCCTGTTGTGAGTCGTTAGTTTTATTTTTTTATTGTCAGCTCCTTCGCAGACACAAATTCGTGTCAACACAAATTGACACAGATGTTCCAGTAAATTATTATTAAGCATTTTAAAGATGAAGTAAAAAGTTTTGGGCGGTTGGAGACATGATAGCATACGTTGTGAACAATCAGCTGTATTGTCAATAGCTTCCTTGGATTTTTTGTCCGGCGAAACCGACGAAGTGATATTTCCTGACTACAAGTAGTTTACAGGTAGGTTTAATCAGCACGCTTGATATGGCATCAATCCCCCACAGCCCGCATACTAGGACGTAAAATTCATGCGTTACAATTTAAGCCAATATCAAAACGAACTCTGTTTCAATATAGATAAAGATTGAATTTATGTGGTCAAGGCCAAGTCTCTACGCGTCAAAATTCCCTCACACTGTCAATGTAATTTCGTTAGAGAATGACTTTTTCAATGAGTTAATACTGTTCGTTTTGGTATGGCAATAAAATCGAAACGCTCGTTTTGACGCCCCAGTGTGTGGAGGACTTACTACTACTACAGCCCTTTTAACTTCCCACTGCTGGGCACGGGCCTTTCCTCAATGTGGGGAGGATTTTAGGCCATAGTCCACCACACTGGCCTAGTGCGGGTTGGCAGACTTCACACATCTATCGAGAACTAGACAAGTTCCCTCAGACGTGCAGGTTTCCTCACGATGTTTTCCTTCACAATTTCATAGCAAGTGATAATCTCGGATGAAAATGAGAGTCGCACATAAATCCCAGCGGTGCGAGCCGGGGTTTGAAGCTGCACACTTTGATTTGCAAAGCGTGCGTTCGACCAATCGGCTACCACTGCAAAGGACGTGTGGAGGACTTGACGCCAACAATATCATTAAACGACTCTAGTTTCAATTTCCCTGCGATCATAGCGCTGGGCCAAATGAAACCAAAAACAAAATGCGTCTACTCGCCGTGTGTGGCGGTTGAAACTATTATCGTCGAAGTGCTCCGCGGCGCCGACTGTACGCGTCCGCGATAAAACGCGCATGCATCTGCAACGTGGACGCTGCGGCGGCCAGTAGCGACCGAGTGTGTCAATAGCGACCAGCGGGAAATGAACATTCGTCTTCTAATTGGAGTACTCGCGCTTATACGCATCAGTAATAGACGCTCCACGGCCAATAGCGTACGAGTAAGTCAATAGCGACCAGCGGGAAATTGGTATTGGTCGTTGACTAACTTTATAAAGTAGGATGGCCTTATAAGTGGAGGCTACGCACTAGTGGCCAATGGCGCTTGAGTATGTCAGATTCGACCAATAGCCAGCGGGTAATACAGTACATTATGTTGAAGTTATCCATGAGAGTGGCAATATCAGGAACGTCCAAGAGACTTAGACAAGGTATTAAAGTTATTTGTTTATTTACAATTATTGTAGGTAGGTAATCTGGAGGGCACGCGTCACATGCTCAGTGACTTGTGTAGCGCCCAGCGACCAGCATAACGGCCATTGGTTAATTACTAACAGTTTTAGTGACCAATGTAGACTAAAGATAGATAATTCTTTATTGTTCCACCTCTTAAAGTAATACAAACTACGTATAACGATATAAATTTAAAGTGTTACAATGAGCGGCATTATTAATAAGAGTGATCTCTATCAGGCAACCTTTGACATTACCAACATGACACAAAGCTGTAGTCAGAACGTCCAAATATGTCAAAACAAAAGCGACTAGTTAGTACACTGGTACTTTTTGAGTATTCGAAAGACATTTGTCGAAGAATTTATATTGGTCGCAGTCAACTTTGGTCGCAATCAGCTTAAGGCTTGCGGCACACTGGCGGAGAGGTGCATCCAGCGAGCAGAGTGGCGCGAGGCGGCCGCGACGAGCCAATTTCACAGATTCGTCACCGATTAGCACGCGACGGATACTGCGCACGGTTAAAATTGGCCGCTGTAAATGTGCTACTTGAATTCAATTTCTGAATCAATCATAAGTTTATGGATAAGTTCGAACAAGGAGCTACTTAGGCATATCGAGGGGTGGAAGGCTATTTGACTCAAGCGACATTTTTTTATCTTTACAGGAGAGCATACTAATTCGAAATTAAAAACACAGAAATAAGAAACAAAACAATATTAATAGACGCTCTAAACCATGCTCCTAGATCAAAATGGAGATGGGCAGGACATGTAGCCAGAATGTCGAATAAAAAATGGGCAAAAATAATATCTACATGGAAAGGACCATCAGGAAAAAGAAAACAAGGGAGACCAAAAGCTAGGTGGAAAGAAGTAGAAAAAAAATACCCCAAAATGGATAGAGACAGTACAAGAGAGAGATACATGGAAGAAGCTGGAAGAGGCCTTCACCCAAGAGGGGTCCTAAATAATTTTATGAGTTTAATATTTCTTTTTACTATTTTATTTGATTACTTTTTTTTTACTTTTTATGGTTTTGGGAATAAAAGATTTTTTCATTTTATTTATACTAATTCGATGCAGAAAAAATACCTGATTGCAAATAAGTCACTATTGTCCAAAAGTGTCGCTAAAGTGAAATAGCCTTTACCCCTCGATATGTTGTAAGATATATTTTGTTATGAGGATTCTATATTTGCTCTACTATTTTATATCATCTAGATAACGTAGTGTTTAACTGATTAGCAGTCTAGATTTTATAACCAAGAGACACATTGACAGCATGCTTTATTTATAACCTCATTTAGCGCTTCTAATATTGCCCTTCCATATTTTACAGTTATAGCTGTGTGATATGACCATTATTGCATATGGCTGAATATTATTTTTTCACTGACTCAACTAATTCCTTAATCCAAATTAAACGCCTCTCAAATATTTTTATACACTTGAATATATTACGCCTTGTCCGTGTTAAGCTGTAAAGGCCAACTCACGGCCAACAGCGTAGTCCAATAATAAAAAAAAAAGCCTTGTCCGTGCCATTAGCTACCTACTTCATTTGTCTATAACGAGTATTTTTTGTTACTTTCTGAAATTATAAAGAGGTCTTTATATTTTTTTGCGTTTTCTGTTAGCAGCTAACATGTTAATGGCCAATTCCGATCGGCAGGAGTGCAGTAATGCGCCGCGGCGCCATATCGGCGGCGACTACTGCAGCAATGCGCTCGCGACACGCGTCGTGTGTGCCACCAGACTAACTATTATCTAATGGCTGATAGATTTATATTGTACAAAACTACGGCACCAACATAATGTACAGAGACTTAAGGCTACTAAAACAATCGTTGGACGAACTATGACTTCATGTTTAAAGCGGGTTTCAGTCTACGCTATACTATTAAGCTATATAGTATAGCAAAGAAGGATGCTGTATAGTATAGCATAGCATGGGGTTCACATTACGCGATATTATTGCAAGCATTTATAGTAGATAAATAGCAAGCTCAGTTGACGGGACGGCCGGTCTGAAACCCGCTTTAGCTAATGGCTAATAGATTTATCATGCACAAAAGTACGGCACCAACCAATTGTACAGAGACTTAAGGCTACTAAAAAAAATTCGTTGGACGAACTATGACTTCATGTTTAAAGCTAAAAATAATATCGAGGGGTGAAAGGATATTTGACTCAAGTATGATCTCCTGTAAAGTTAAAAAGTAGTAGATATTTATATTTTTTTTAAATCGTCGTACTTACTTCCAATACATTTTATGTATATACAGCTCCAGTGTGTTACCTTTAGAGCTGCTTTTTATAATAAAAATATTGTTTGTAAAGCAACACACGCTATGCATTGACATGACAGGACATAATTTGATTTTTGTTTTGTACTTGTGCTATATAATTCGAGATTTTGTAATAGTTCTTTTGATGGCATTTAGATTTTATTGTAGTTTTCACAAATAGTGTTAGGTTATTACTGAGTCCGACATACCCCTCCCTCCCGCTTTCCCGCACGGGGAGCCATGCGTAAAGGCATTTTCCTAAGGATAAAAAAAGCAGACTGATGCACAGAATAGTTACAGAGATGCCGATTCTAAGTCGGTCTTTCAGATACTCAATGTACACTTACGAAATTATCTGGTGATACATCATCATCATCACGCCTGTATTCCCCGAAGGGGTATGCAGAAGTGCACTGTAGTGCGCCCACACTTCGCCTATGTATTTTGGTCCCAATGTTATAGGGGGCGAGCCTATTGCCATTATACCGGGCACATTCCCCCTCAGTACGAGGGAGATTTGGGCCATAGTCCACCACGCTGGCCCAGTGCGGGTTGGAGAACTTCACACGCCTTTCTATAGACGTGCAGGTGGGTTAGTAGCTTATGCCCCCGGTATCAGTTCCCCCCGTTTCAGTTGCCCACAGTTTCAGTTGCCCACGATACATTTTATTACATAAAATACCTATTAGAAAGTACTGTTGGAAACAAAAATGGTATTGCCAAATTATAATACTAATTTAAAGTACCGATATATTTATTTATGATCTATAAAAGGCTTAATAAAAAAACGTATATTTATTTCCTCGTAAGCGCATTTCTTCAATAGAGATGTAAATAGAGTCTTAAGTACAACATAAATTGTAACATTCTGAAGAAAAAAACATGCAAAATCAACAAACAAAGTATCGCCAATAATAGGTTTCACAATATTTCTCCTCTATCTACAACAAACGCTTTTAATATAGAATAATAACCGTTAAATTAAAATTTACATTTACGCGAATGTTTAAAAATCAACAAAAAGGTACTTATCAAACCAAGAAAATAAAATATCACCTTAAATTAAAGTAAAACAAAGTTAATAAAAATACATACAAAATCAACTAAGCATAGCAAAATAAAATATAGTCAACTTAATAATCATCTACTAGCCTAAAACAAAAAAAAAACATGCAAAATCAACAATAAAAATAACTCGAATGTCAGAATACAATTGAGTTGCATTTATGGGTGTATTAAAATAAATGAGCTCATTTCTTTTAAAAACTTTGGTATGGTATCTTCTATAAAAGTTTACGTTAGCTTTGTAATGACCTTATCATTGATAACGCTTTGTTTTTAGGGTTCCGTACCCAAAGGGTAAAACGGGAACCCTATTACTGAGACTTCTCTGTCCGTCCGTCCGTCTGTCACCTACCAAATCTTATAATTGTTCCAAAGAAACAATGATATCCTTTTTGTTCGGTTAATGCTATAATATTTATTTTTTATTGGTTTAAGTTTTCTAAGAAAAACACCTGGGTCATAATGAACTACTGTGGTATATCTCATTGTTTGCCAATATTGTAAAATGCAAAACACTTTTGTTGTTGACGGTACTAAGTTTAAATCTATGTAATAAAATTTATCGTGGGCAACTGAAACTGTGAGCAACTGTTACGGGGGCAACTGATACTGGGGGCATAAGCTACTAACCCGTGCAGGTTTCCTCACGATGTGTTCCTTCACCGTTCTTATGATTATTGAAAGTGGGTGATTTTGATTTAATTCGGATTTTATTGTAGTTTTCAACGTTAGTGTTAGTAGGTTAATAGACTTGAAAAGGCCAAATATGTTCATTATTGTTAAATTTTATATTGTCGTTGTATATTCCATAGTCAATTATGTTATTTTAAGTTTAAGTCACTACTCTATTGTATTAGGTTGCCTGTAAAGATAGTAGTAAGTTATGATGATATATAAATAAATAAATAAATTGATGCACAGAATAGTTACAGAGATGTCGGTTCTATACTCAATGTACACTTAAAATTATCTGATAATGATAAAATAATCGTGATAATTTGTCAACATCAATATTAATCAGTAGATATCTACTTCAGCAATTTATCCGCCATTCATAAAAAGTTGACGTGCTTTTTTTTCTGACATTGACGAGACAAATAGCTGCCCCGACGCGCGTTTAAAATTAAAAAGGTCGGCCCGGTGCGGTGGTGACGCACCTTTTAGTCCTTTTGCGTTTGTCCCGAACACTTTTTTAGGGTCCCCCATAAATGGCCAACCAATTTGCGATTATCTGTTTTTTTTGCTTTCGACTTGTTTATAGGTACCTTTAAGTAAATTCGGTGACCTTATAAAGGGTCTAAAAACTCAGGAAATTGGGTAAGACACTAAGAACACCGTCTGACGCGTGATTTTGTTACGTATACAGAACATAATTAACAACTTATAGTTCAAATTGAGAACCACTTCCTTTTGTTATAGTCGGTTAAAAATAAGTTCGTGTCGCGTTTATAGAATCCGTATCATCATACTTACATTCTACTGAGGGCTAGGCAGATGTGCATTGCAGTGCTCATACCTACTGTTGATTGTGTTTTCGTATCTTCTCTTTTTACGAAATGAATGAAAGATGAAGATCGATATCGTTCAATCTGTCATGTTTGATATGGCATGATTTGACAAGACATACTTGTATGTCATTCCCGACATATCGATAATCGATTTAACGAGTAACTCCATCCGATATTAGTTTCACGATTAATAGTTTAAAAGATCAATTAAAACGCAATTCCCCAATCCGCATTCTAACTTTCCGCATCAAAAATGGTTGACTAATGCCACTCATAATTCGATTTCCGAATCAGCTGTCTCTCGCCTGACCACGTTCGGACAAGCACCTGCACAGATTTTTTAGCCAAACGATATCTTTGGCTTTTTTACTTTTTTCGTGAAACACAGACACCTGGCCATTCAGCCTAGCGCGCCATTACGAGATCCCGCCACCCGGCAGGCGGGCATGCGGCCTTTGTCGTGGAGCCGTGGGCAATTAAAAAAAAATATAAATTTATATTGATACAACCTTCTTGACAGTTGTAGCGTAATTTTAAGAAGTTCATATGTCGACGTTTCCTGAATTTATACAATTATAGCCTGCATCTACTTTTGATAGCGAATTAGCAATTTTGTTTAAATGTACCTACTCCTTGTCATATAGATAGAAAATATTTTCTGCTCCTTTTTTTTTACGAAATGAATGAAATGCTGATTTTTTATGGAATACGATGGGGTATGGCTGCACCTGCGATTAGCGGGTATATTAGACAGTGTCAAGTAATTAATAGGAAGAAAGAAAGAAATAAATACGCATTATTGAAATAGATATGTGTGATGAAAGTTATTACGAGGGCGAATGACTTCTGTGAACGAAGTAACTTGACTTTTTTATGTTCTTACAGATAATGAAAAAATAGGTACTCTGTGTCATACAGATAACAAAATAATTTGGTTAATCCACGCGTCAATCTTCGCCGGCTTCATCGATGACGTTTCGTTGAAAAATGAGCTTGTCTACCAGTTAATACAGTTCGTTTTAGTATTGGCAATGGGTCGAGCGCGTGTCGTCGCGCCTGTGGGGGCAGGGCCTTATTAAACAGCTGTCCTGTAATTGCACGTTTATCGAAATAGTATGTAGAACATGGGAATTACATTTATTTTTATTGATTTCACAGTTTTATGAGGCAGCATCCCTGTTATAAATTATTAATCTATACAGGGACCTACCTATCTACCTTGCTAGGAGTTTAATTGGTATTTTTTTAAGCAGATACTTACATTATTGTGTAAAAGATAAAAGGTAAATAGATATAAAAGTAAAATATATTGAAGTGTTCACGTGTGTGAAGACAAGATTTATGACACATATTATGAAACTAGATTCTACCTGCGACTTCGTCTACACACAATATAGAATAAATTATGGCGTATATGTAATTCTGATGTATAAACAATAATACTGTAAAGTTTCATCAAAATCCGTTGAGTAGTTTTTACGTAAAACACTAACAAACATCCATCCTCATAAACTTTCACATTTATAATAATATAGTAGAATAGGATACCAAGAGTCGTCTCACCATCTTGTTATTTAATTCATACTAGAGAAATGGTTTTGTTGTATCTCACATTTTCTCTTGTCACAATCGGCTTTGCTACGAATGCGACAACGTGTGAGAAACGCCGAAGTAACAAAAAAAAGTTTATATATCGTAGTTGTAATATGTATAAATACCTAAAGGTATAGCTTCGACATTTTAACAATATGCGAACGAGTAATAACTTTTGAAAAGTGCTACTTAAGTCCGAAGACAATCTACAAGACTGGAGCTGCGAATATAGAAATAAAAGTCACTTTAAAGGTTATTTACGAGAAATTGCATTTAGTGCGTACAAAATGCCCGACGCTTATTGTCTGGCTTTTTGCGCAACGCAGGTGACGAATTGAGCACTACGCATATAAGCGCGTCAATGCGCGGGCGACAATTTTTTTGACATACTTTATAACTTCAAGGAGACGCACAGTTCCCAACTAAATGTCATCGAAAACGGGAGTGGATTTAGGCGCGTAATCGCGTGGCTATTGTCGAAGAAATTTAATCTTTATTTGTATTATCATAGATCACATTTTTGAAATGAAAGTAAGTGTATTTCCTCGCCCCAATATGTACAGGACGTTACCCAAAACATGGTTGACAGAAGCAGCAAAAAGCGTCCAATTTATCATCTTATTATCACTTCAGCTCCGTATTAACACATTTCGATGGACATTGATAGATACCGCGCATAAACAAAGAGGCGCACGACATTCCAAATTTAAATTTTTAAAAGAACAAATGAGGTAGGTGTTTAAACATTATGGCTCCTGCATTCAGCCAGTAACATTTTTTGTTGTGAATGGCCTTTATAAATATACTGGGCCTCATTAGCTGTTTGATGGATGGATACTTTACTAAATTCTGTGAGAACTGAATTATTGATCAATTATTCCTAGTATTTTAAGATGACGGCTTGGTCCGGGTGGATACGGATTTGTTTCTCGTCAACAGAAAAATATCAGAAATACGAAATTTGCCCTGGTCTGTATGTAACTGGGATAGCCCCCAGTCCAATACCCTTAGTACAAGCGTTTATTTATTTATTTATTGCACAATTCTACATGAGTAAAAAAATTTACACAGGTAAGCTAAATGCCTCGGGCATTTTCTACCAGCCAACCTTAGATTAATGTAGAGAGAGGAAAAAAAAACAAACTAGCAATTTACGTCTTTAATTTCTTGCACCCAAAGAGAGAAAAGAAGTAAAAAAAAATAGAAAAAAATATTATATACCTATATGATGGTAAAATACATACTTAAACGAATGAGATTATGATTAAAGGCAACATTTAGCAAATTTTGTATTGGTTGTTTGGGGTCATACGATGAGTGTGTGATGTCTGGCGATATATTTATGTAACTATGTATTATATATATACTTGTATATATTGAGGGATGAAGCTATTTGACTTAAGCGACACTTTGGGGCGATATATATACAGGGTGTATCAGAAGTCCGAAATAATACTTTAGGTACATATACGGTGGCTCATATGTGGGTGCTTAGTGAAGACAGTTTATAACTAACTATCATAGTTTCTGAGTTATAGACCTTCGAATATTTGTCACAGGTATCGTGTTCTGGCATCCATGTGTACATCCATAACACTATTCTGCAGTGTAAACTACACATATGAAGGGCGTCTACCAATATTCACAAAACAGAACATGCAAATTTTACATAGGATTCGAGATATTACGAGTTTTAGAAATGGACGACGAAAAAAACGTTGGAAAAACATGGTCGAATTTCGATAAAAAATTTATACCATGCAGTAGTATACCCGATACTGATGCCAGCGTCAAAGTATTATTTCGGACTTCTGAAACAGCCTGTATAAACATAACTATTTGCCATCAGCGAATTTTACTGCGTCGAATGTGTACCTATGTTTTCCTGTAAAGTTAGAAAAATGTCGCTTAAGTGGCCATCCATCCCCCGATATATTTACAAACAAACATTTCGTATTATAATTCAATGAAACAACAGGCAAATTCTGGCACAATGAAGCCATATTTTAATTAAAAATGTGTTTTCAGTATACGTTAAATTAACCTACAAGGTGCTTTCTTTCACAAAGGCGACATTACCACATACCATTAACAAATGCGTTCACCCTACTCTCGTCTATAGGTCCCGTAACTTTTTTATACGAAACGCAAAGTTGGTGTGCTGTGGGGTGCATGCCCCAACACCTGACAGTCCACCTGTAACGAGTAACGACAGTTGCGTCACACCTTGGTCGAGGCCTGAGAACACAAGGGCGTCAGAACTAACGCGACTAATTAAATACCAAAACGAACGTTGGCTGCTGAGCCAGGGATCCAATTCTCGCAAAATTGACATCATCTCTTATACATCTCATATAAATGTCGATACAAAACGTCAAATCAGTCGTATCTTTCATTCTTTCTTCTCCATAGGAAATGCATTCCGAATCAGTGGTAGAACTAGAGATATTTTTATTATTTATTTATTTATTGACGATTCTAAGGTGCCTTTATTGGTTTGCGTGAATAAAAAATTCTGATTATTTTTCGTTTTGTTTCGACATATTAATTCGAATTAGAGATGTTGTCGAGATTTGCGAGTATTGCCCCGCTGTTTTCGTACTTTCAAACTTAAATGTGTACATGTACTTTCAATTCAAACTCTTATTCCATACGAGAGAAATAGACAAAATCAATATATTTCGTAGCTTAAGTCTAGTCTTTGCGCACATGCTCTACAAAGACGGTATTAGAGCGAACATAACAAAAAAAATCGGTCAAGCCGTTTTTGAGTTTCGGCGAGATTAACGAACAGCAACTGATTTATAAAATAGTAGCAATACGTTTTTCAACGAGTTTCAACGAGCGAATTTTGATGCGTGTTCGCGAGGGCCTTGGATCACGGAAATTCAATCTTTATGCGTATTGACACAGAGTACATTTTCAAAAATAGTCAAGTGCATTCGCTCGCCGCAGTGTGTGAAAGGCGCTACATTTGTCTAAGGTCCTATTACAATAATAACGGGCAGTTATAGGTCAGGCGGTTTTTTTCGTGATGTGTATCGTGTAAATAGTACTTTCAGCGTGCTAATTATGTTGCTTTGAAAACTATTTTGAACTTAGTCAAATGTCAATTGATTAAATAGTTATGTGTGAAACGATATTTCATAAATTGTATAACAACGAATAATAATTTGACATCATATTAGTAGGCCGAATTGTTTTTTTAGGCATTTTCTTATTCCCATTCGTTTCGCTCTTGACAGAGCGGTCGTGGTTACGTCGAGGCATCCACGTCGGTGGCAGGGGCGGACACAGCTCTCCGAACGATCTCGCGCCATCACTGTTTGTTAGCAGACTGTCTCGCGCAGTCAGACACGCGGTTACCCACTGCGGACTTCACTTGGTCAGTCCAGCGCATTGGTGACCTGCCGCGCGATCTGGTTCCTTCTACCTTTCCCTGTACTAGCAGCCGCTTTATGGAGTCGCCATCTCGTCTAGAGACATGCCCAAAGTATTGTAGAATGCGCGAATGTACTACAGCCGGCAGACGCTGCGTGATTCCAAGCTCCCGGAGTAGGGACACGTTGGTGCGGAATTTCGCCCACGATATCCTGAGCATCTTCCTCCAGCACCACATCTCAAGAGCATCTATCTTCCGCTTTTCTTCTTAGGCATTTTAGTAGCTCATGTTATGTAGACGCTAAGTGAAGGCAAGATATATCGAACCATTATAGTTTCTGAGTTACAGATCTTGTAGTATTTCACAAGTCTTGCATTGTGGCACATCCACAACCCTATTAACCAGTGTAAACTACATTTGCGTGCGGCAAAACATAACTTGTGGTAGCAGCAAGCAGTAACATAGCAGTGGTAGCCGAGTGGTCGAACGCACGCTTTGCAATCAAAGTGTTTCTATCCCCGGCTCGCACCTCTGGGTTCCATGTGCGAATCTCATTTTCATCTGAGATTATCACTTGCTAAGAAACGGTGACGGAAAACATCGTGAGGAAACCTGTGTGCCCGGTATAATGGCAATAGGCTCGCCCCCTATTACATTGGGACCAAAATACATCGGCGAAGTGTGGGCGCACTGAAGTGCACCTCTGCCTACCCCTTCGGGGAATACAGGCGTGATGATGATGTATTTATAAAACATAACTTTAAAATTAAGCATCGGACTCGAGGTATAGCAAGATTTTATCATTGGCGGCAAAAAAATAAAGTTTTTTTTATATACCCATTAGTTATTATTTTGGTCCTAATGTAATAGTCCCAGTAAACTTATTGCTATTATCCCGGATACATTGACCCTCTTTACGAGAGAGATTTGTGCAATCCATAGACCATCACGCTGGCCTACTGCGGGTTGGTGAACTGCACACGCCTTTTTGTCGACATTCTAATTTGCTAACGATGTTTTCCTTCACCGTTCAGCAAGTGGTAATCGTTATTGAAAATAACATGTACACATAAGATCCGAAAATCACCGAGTTCACCCCTTGAGTTCACGGCGGGTGTTCTGCCAACCAGACTACCTTAATCCTTGAAAAAATATATGGATCTACGGCCATTTTAACGTCCCACTGCTGGACACGGGCCTTCCCCTCAATACGGGGTGATTCGGGCCATACTCCACCACGCAGGCCCAGTGGGGGTTGGCAGATTTCACACATCTATCGAAAACTAGTCAAGTTCCCTCAGACGTGCAGGTTTCCTCATGATATTTTCCTTCACCGTTTCAAAGCAAGTGATAATCTTGGATGAACATGAGATTCGCACATAAACCCAGAGGTCGAGCCGGGGTTTGAACCTGCACACTTCGCGCCGGCGAGCGTTCGACCACTCGGCTACCACTGATATATATACCATATTTATATTTATAAAGGGTTTAAAATAGAGTATGCATAGGACAATTATAATGTCTTAATGTGTTTATCAGATATTATCTGGTACGGCCTTGCGTATGCACATTGCGTGGTCACTTTAACTAGGGATGTCTCGTGATATAGTGGAGCGCCGGTGATTGGTGTTGCCATACACTTATATCCAATTTTATTTTTTTAAACCACTTACAATGATATTACAAAACGCTTTTGTACTGTATTGTAGCCGGTATGTAGATGGATTAATTTTTCTATAAAATTGGGGTTAAATCTGTCTTCTATCTTTTCTAATCCTCACTTCTTGTTTCAGTCTTCATTTTATATGTAGAAAGTGAAGCACACTGAGGCGTCAAAAGTCGCACGTCATAATGTTTGCCAAAACAAAAAAACCTCTGTGTCTATATGCATAAATATTGTTTTTCTGTGGCAAAAGACAAGCCACCTCGCGTCAAAACTCGTTCGCGCTGTCAGTGTTATTTAGTTGAAGAATGAACTTTTTCTGTGAGTCAATACCGTTTGTTTTAATATGGCAAAAAACGCATGAGTCTCCAAGCCTCCTGCTTTATGATTTAATGATTATGGCATTGTGGCAACCCCTTTGTAAGTGTTTTGTAAACGTATTGAAAAGTACAAATTTGAGGGTTTCTATTTAATTATTACGTATTTTTTGTGTATTAATATTATTGCGTAGCGTACCATTTGTATTTAAAATAAAATGGTTTGGACAATTTCGTCTCGTATGGTAACACTGTCTGCGTCGCACGCGCATCGATTTGGCAGTTGCGCGCACATGCCGCGGCGCGTGCGCACCTTGCGCCAGGTGCCGCCAACTGACACAGTTCTAGAACTAGACCCGCTCCAATATAGGTTAGTATTCAACTAGTTGCCTAGCCGAAGAAAGCTTGCTAACAATTTTTCACTGTTATATTAACGCGACAGTGAAACTACTTAGAGCTGTTATAGGGTAAAAGGTGCTGTGAACATATCGAGGGATGAAAGCCTATTTGACTTACATTTTCTTTGTATCCGTTGTATCCTTACCTATATATAAAAAACTAGCTGACCGGGCGAACTTCGTACCGCCTTAGAATGAGTGACATACGAAAGCGGAGCCACCTACCGGGTCCAATTGTGAATCTAAACCATCCAGGGTGCCACCTTAACGTATACAAAAAAAAACATTCAAATCGGTCCAGCCGTTCAGGAGGAGTTAGCTTACAACGAAAAGTGGCATTGATTTTTTTTTTTTTAACGAAATGAGCGAAATGATGATATTTAATGGAATAAGATGAGGAATGGCATCACCTGCGACTAGCGCGAGTATTTCGCTAATGTCAAGTAATTAATAGCAAGGACAAATTCAATAAATACACATTATAAATAAAAATGGATAATGACAGTGATAAAGATGGCGGATGACATTGATTTTTATATATATTGATATGATATTGATATATGTCAAATATAAAGCTTGTAAAAACTATTGGTTTCGGCCATAAAGGGCTTTCAAGACATAACCGATATTTGCTATTAGTGTATTTTACTTGAAATTCACAACACACTTCTTAACATTCCAACTTAACACATGACAAATAGCCATGATATGATAATGGTCTGCAAATATGCCATTATTTTGCGAATGTGTAACCGCTTCTTTGTCTATCATACCCATAGAGTAACTAGAGAATCCATTTCGACTCCGCCTATAGTGTCTAGAGTACCCATAACGACTCCACTCTCTTCGTATAGCTCTGTGGCGATTTTTCCCCCATTGTTGTTATTGTAGTATCTGTAGTATACAGCAACTATATGGGAAAACAACAATGGCGGAGTCAGATAAACTAGAAAAATATACCGCAGTGCAGGCTCGAGATGCCATCTCCGTTATAATATCTCCATGGATAGCAGCGATGTTAAAATCAGTGTTATAATATCTACATGAGTCCCCCTGCGTATGCCTCTGCGGATTTTTTTTGACGTTTATTTGCCATCGGCCATTGTAGTTACCTGTAGTAATCTGTTTGACACCTTAGGTAATTACTTGATCCGGCAACTACATAGGGAAAATGCAATGGTGGATGTCAGATAAACGTCAAAAAAAATCTGCAGAGGCATACGCAGGGTGAAGCCATAAAGATATTATAACTGAGATGGCATCTCGAGCCCGCGCTGCGCAGTCAAAGATGCCCGCGCTGGAGTCAAAAATCAGATTTTTTTTTCGTGTAGTCCAAAAGCACTTACAAAAAGTCAGATTCTACCACTAGATCTAATTGATTACTCTTTTTTTTATTACAAGCTTTATATTAACTTGCAATGTATGTCCGGGTGGAATTTGCAACTCAATTTTAAATCACTTATCTTTAACCGATTGAGCTGAAATTTGATATACACGCTTATTTTGGATGACAATGCATGCTTAGCTATGTGACGTCATTCTAATTCCAATATGGTGGATCATCCAAGATGGCGGAATAGTTATTTTTTCTGCACTACCACAGTATGGGTATCAAATGAAAGGGCTTACCGAGGAGAACACGAAAACTAAGAGTAATTTAATAAAAGCTTATTCTTAAAAAGTTTTTTACCATTAATTTTTATAATGATAAATAGTAAGGATTATGAGCAATACATTTTAGGAGCAGCAACGTCTTGAGAGCAGACAGCACCTTTGCTACAATATCGATAGTCGATAGGGCATCTCCGTTTTACTCTATGATCATACCCTTATACGAGCTGTCAAATAAGTCCCAGTACACACACACGATAATAAACGTCTCTAGAATATAAAGTCTATAGTTTGATCGAATATGTCTTCTTTTCGTGGTGTAAAATATGTTCATAAAAAAATACGTTTTATTATGTCCTTTAGCATATAAAATAAATTGCAAATGGCTTCGTTTTATTCAAGTGACAATGAATTGTCGCAAGGTGTTGGAATACCTCTTAAGATACATGATAATGTGTTTTAAGGAATACCTCACTTGAGATGCACGCTAATATTAGTTGTCAAGAATTATTCTAGATTTAGTGTTATATCAGGGTATGTATATATATTTCAGCAAGAAACGAAGAACTTTTTAATTTCGTTTATATTTCAAAACTAAGCAAGCTTATACTATACAATGTACTGTGCTGTAGCATGTCAAAAAACCGGCCAAGTACGAGTCGGACTCGCGCACGAAGGGTTTCGTACCAATATCTATAAAAGCGGCAAAAAAATCACGTTTGTTGTATGGGAGCCCCATTAAATAATTATTTTGTTATGTTTTTTTAGTAGATATTTGTTGTTATAGCGGCAACAGAAATACATCATCTGTGAAAATTTCAACTCTCTAACTATCACGGTTCATGAGATACAGGCAAACGGACGGACGGACAGCGAAGTCTCAGTAATAGGGTTTCCGTTTTACCCTTTGGGTACGGAACCCTAAAAAGCTCGAAATGACGTCATTTTTTCGACATATCTGACAGTTGAAATAGATAAAACTTATGTCTACACGGTCATGCTAAGGGTACAAAGCAAATTCCGAAAAGGTATTTTCTGAAATTTGCCACTGACGGGTATCGAACCCGCCACCCCCTGAGTCGAGCGGTCTACGCTTAAACCACTAAGCCATCGTCACTACTGTGACTGTTTTATACTGTGCTTACATTAGGTAAATTGTACCAATTAATTGTAGTACTTTGTACTTTAAATAAAAAAAAAAACATGTTTCTCGTGCGTCAGAGGGCATTTCTCGCAATAAATGACATCATCTCTAATTCGACATTATATCGAAATAATACGTCAAATTGGTCGTATTTTATCGTTTCGTTTCGACATATGTCAAAATAGAGATGATGTCGATATTGCGAGAATTGGGTCCCTGATTCTATTTTAATATAATATCATATAGTATATTATAAATTTATACTGTCTTTAAATATTATTTCTGCTAGTAGATCACTATTAAAATTAAATACAGACAATAAAAATATTTCAGAAAGTCTGCATACGTTGTACGCTATATGTTATTTGCTAATGTAGGTAGGCAGATGCGCAGGCGCGCTAGGGTGGCTAGATGTAATAAAAATTTTTGAGGACAAGTCCTATATTACTGACTGTAATTTGTAATGAGCGAAAAATTTAGATATGTAAACGAATAATGACAAAATAAAGTGTATTACCTAGTAAATTTTAAATATTTTTTGATAATTTAAGCAATAATAAGTTTGTTTAAATCACAACTTTTTTAGGCACAAAATATTTAAAATTCAAAGTAAAGTTAAAAAGTTACTACATACCTATTTTATATTTTCCTGATTACTTCTTATAAGTTTTATCTTCCATTTAAAACTTACAAGTCGGAACATATTTCTATGCTGTATAGATTTTTTTTATTTTCAGTTGTAAAAAAAACCTTTTTTTTGTACCATATAATTTATTTTAATGTTGGCAATACTATAGAAAATAATCCCGGGAATTATAGTGTTATGGTCACCGTAAACAACTCGTGCGCCTCGCCTCTCTCCGCCTTTGTTTTAAATTATAATTTATAAATGGACACTTTATCAAAATGTTAATCAAACGCAATGTGGAACTATTTTTAATAAAAAAAAGTGAAAAGCAAGTAAAATGACCTTTTTTGCATTTGTAGGTACATCTGCAATAAATGGGACCCCAGCCTTGCGTACACTGGTGCGTCAAGACACGCTCGCGTCAAATTTTTAACAAATATCATAACGAACTCTGTGTAAATATACATAAGGATTCATTTTCTGTGATGAAATAAACACGCGCTATCTATGACATTTCCTTGAAGAATGAGCTTTTACAGTAAGTCAATACGGTTGGTTTTGATATTGGCAAATTGGACGCGTGCTTCTGAAGACGTCCCAGTGTGCTCCGGGCTTAACTTATGGTGGATCCTGAACACGGGTATGCTTTTTTTGCATCATCGACACCCAAATTCCTCCGGTAAAGCTGTAAAGGCCACCTCAAGGCCAATAGTGTTTCCTTAAAAAAAAAAATAAGGTGGCACAATTCACCCACCATATATATCGACAAAACATTTCCATCAATACGAGGAATGATACGTAATTGGATTTATCAATTTTAGAATGCTCGTGACTATACATTGTGGCGACACCTTTATCTCGCTACGAAACAGAACTTTTGCCATACGCTAATAGATGGCGTGATCGGCAATACGTTGAATACAATCACCGAAATTTCATACGTAACCCTGTAGCGCTCCTGAATCGCGATATAAAAGTTTTCAACCATTTTAAGTATACGTAAACAAGACCCAGATATTAACCGACACAACCAGATGCCTGATAATCGTCCCTTTTCAACCAAAAGATAATAATATAATGCCTGCTAACACAAGACAATAAGCAGTGGTGGCCGAGTGGTCGAACGCACGCCTTGCAATCGAAGTGTGCAGGTTCAAACCCCGGTTCGCACCTCTGGGATTTACGTGCGAATCTCTTTTTCATCCGAGATTATCACCTGCTATGAAACGGGGAAAGGAAACCTGCACGTCTGAGGGAACTTGATTAGTTCTCGATAGATGTGTGAAGTCTGCCAACCCGCACTGGGCCAGCGTGGTGGACTATGGCCCCAATCCCCCTGGCATTGAGGGGAGGCCCGTACCCAGCAGTGGGAAGTTAAAAGGGCTGTAGTAGTAGTAGTAATACAAGGAGCATACTTCAGCTAGCCGCAACTCCGCCTATCCCTTCGGGGACTACAGGCGTTATGATGTATTCGGTATCAGACTCGTGATATGCGAGTCGCGATTGTTAATCTTCTCTTTGATAAATACAAAGCCACAAAGGCGCCGGTTGCCTCAAAGTTACCACCTTTACTTCAATATTTTAATTAATTAGTTCCCTAATCAAATTCAAAATTGTTGGCCATGTTTTATTGCCATATAAGAAAAATAGTTAATAAACCCAGCTGGCAATAAATACGGAATGACAGCGTGGAATCAATCGGCGCTTGCGCACGCTGTGATCGGTCGCGGCCGCCCTAATTAGAGATCACGTGCAGCCGCGCTCCGGGGTTCGGTTCCCGACCGTGCTATTATGTATTTACGAGGTTCTCGTTTTTTTATGATGCCTCGGTTCTTGTTAAAATGGAATGACGAATGTTAAGGTATAACATATTGACATCTGGTGGGTTTAACAATCAGGAGTTACGTGGTAATGGTATTATCAAACAGAAGTATTATTAAATATGATACCGATGCTCCACGAAGTCTGCAATCTGTGAACATGTACAGGACCGCACCCGCCATTATATCAGATTTGATAAACCGCATATCCTCGCAAAAGAACACCGACTCCGACCAAGGATGATACGTGAGGCCATTGAAATTAAAAAACATCCTAATTTCAATAGGGAAGATGGCTAGGTGCTACCACCAACTTGGGATCCAGTAATTAATATGATTAAATCCAAAACCAAGTGTACCATTGCAAGACCTCAGGACACCGTAAGCACTTTCTACGTGGATCGGACCGCAAACAACAACTAAATATGAGGGTACCCAGTTATTAACTATGACATCAGGACGTCCAACACCTCAGTCCCCCCGTGACCATGGTTGCTGTAAAGCAGCCGAAACGTCGGGAAAATAAAATAGTAAATAAACGCGATAAAATCCGTAAAATAGTTTAATTTCAATATGACTAATTTTTTTTTTTTTTTTTTTAAACCACTTTTCTTTTTATTCTCTTGTGAAAGAATGGAAGGGATGTCTTTGCTCAGCAGTGGTACGTCTCAGGCTGATAAAAAAACACTGGTCGTCTGTAAGAATTTGCTTTTAGCGATAATACCGCCCTGTACAAGGGCTACTGTATTTGACGAAGAGGGCGCCCCAGAAGGACTTTTCACGACCAGATTAACGGTCTCTTCCAGAATGGTCAAGTCCGTAGCAACTTCAACCGACGGAAGTGCATGAAAATATGTATGACTGTGAATGAAGCAAAATAGATATGTCCGGATCATAGCATGTGGCAAACGGTAGTCTCTGCCTATCCCCATGGGATACAGGCGTGAGTATATGTATGTATGTATCAAGTAACACTGGTTACTGTAAGAAATTGCTTTTTGCGATAAGACCGCCCAATTTATGCCTACTGTATTTGAGGAAGAGGGCGCCCGAGAAGGACTTCACGACCAGATTAACGGTCGCTTCCAGAATGGTCAAGTCCGTATCAACTTCAACCGACGGAAGTGCATGAAAATATGTATGACTGTGAATGAAGCAAAATAGATATGTCCGGATCATAGCATGTGGCAAACGGTAGTCTCTGCCTACCCCCATGGGATACAGGCGTGAAGAATGTTATATTTTTATTTCTCTCATTATTTGGTGTACAATAAATAGTACTATATCTATCATATACACTTGCGTAGGTAGAACTTACTACATTCCGAAGTCCAATAGTGTTACGAGATGACAACAAAAAAAGTCCCGCTTCCTGTGCCCAGAGCAGGTCGGCACGGACTCAAACCGGCACTGGACGGTTCCCAGCGCGGGTTCTCACGGCAACTGGGACACCCACTCACCGCTTCTGTTTGCCTCCATACCTAGGTGTAGGTCGATGCAGTTAGGTAGAACCGTGTAAGTTATAAACTTTAGAAATTACATATGTACATAACTTTTTTTTTCATTAATAATGGATGCATCGCCAAATGAATGGTATAATTATCAATTAATGTACCTACATGATTAAGTAGTAATTTTTTAGGGTTCCATACCCAAAGGGTAAAACCGGAACCCTATTACTGAGACTTCGCTGTCCGTCCCTTCGTCTGTCACCAGGCTGTATCTCTTGAACCGTGATAGTTAGACAGTTGAAATTTTCACAGATTATGTATTTCGGTTGCCGCTATAACAACAAATACTAAAAAACAGAATAAAATAAATATTTAAGGGGGCTCCCATACAACAAACGTGATTTTTTTGCCGTTTTTATAGATAATGGTGCGGAACCCTTCGTGCGCGAGTCCGACTCGCACTTGGCCGGTTTTTTTATTTATTGGGGTAAACAAACAGTGACAAATTAAAATATGCAACTTAATAGGTATGGTAAACATAAATTTGACACCAGAATCGTTTACCACAGAAAAGTGGTAGTTCGTGATTATTCACTTTCTATGCTAAAGTGCTACTGATCTAGGTGTTATCATGACGTAGGTATGTTAGTGGGCATTAGGAATTAAGGATTTCTAAAACACATTTTGTAGAAAATAATTAAAAACAATTAGCTACATATTTAGGATATTTTAAATATGTTTTGTCCACGTGGGATGGTGGCAAAATACCAATTGAAATTAAAACGGTTTGTACCTAAGGAATTAAATTAAATGTATTATGGATCGTGTTATCTAATAATGTCGATGCCACATATTATGTATTATTGTTTTGATATTAACTGTCATTTTTGACAGGATTTGTACTGTCAAAAACTTATTTCAGAAAATATTAGAGTTTCATAGAGGCAAGTTGGATTTTTTTTTGTCCGGGCATTGTCTGGCCCGGCCCACGAGTTAACTCCTCTGACGTGTTGGCAAGTTGGATTTGATCATTTCGATTTTTTAACCCTTGATAGTTATTTTCATATTACATCTACAAACCATCCAAACCTATGATATTGTAACTTTCGGTACATTTGGGCATATGTTTTTACTTCATTAAAAAAGCAGTGAAATTAAACTTACACGGTTTTCACATCGGGCTCCGAATAGTAAAAGACTTGTTTAAAAACGTAGCTGATACAACGCCCATTCTCAAATAGGATCTATTTCCTATTACTTATATGCGTATATATGCGTATACGCAGTTTCGCCGCAGTTGATACTTGCACTGATGTTATAAAAACGTTGTAATATTTTTGTATATAATATGAAAATACGAATTACAATAAAACAGCGAATTTAATTTAAAAAATCCAGCTCAATCGGTTAAAGGTAACTGATCTAAAATTCAGATGCAAGCAGTAGTAGCCTGGTTGGTTGAACTCTCGCCTTGAACGTAAGGGGTGTATGTTCAAATCTTGGGCCCGTACCTCTTCTAAGATGTTCATATGCGAATATCATTTTCAATAATGATTACTACTTGCTGATTGGTGAAAAAAACATTGTGAAGTCATCTGCACATCTAAAGAAAGGCGTGTGAAGCACCAACTAGCACTGGGCCAGCTTGGTGGACTATGGCCCAAATTTCCCTCGTATTTAGGGACAATGTGTCCGTTGTAATGGCAATAGGCTCGCCCTTTATTACATTGGGACCAAAATACAATAGTGAAGTGTGGGTGCGCCGCAGTGCACCTTTATCTACCCTTCGGGGAATACAGACGTGATGATGATGTACAAGTATCAAGACTGTAAATACGTCCACGCACCTACGCAAGTATTGGTATCATTCCTTTTATTATAGTGTCAACAGAGGTGCGCATACGCATCGCGTGACCCCTTGCACCGGGAATTTCTCACTCACAACGATTACGGGCCCCGATGACATAACCACTTTGTAATTATAACGATATTTTCAAGAAAAACTATTATTAGTTTGGTTGGGTTTGATTTCTTTGAAATGGGTTGTATTAGATAAACATAAAACATTTTGTTTTATTGTTTTAATATAAACTGATATTTTTGACAGATTCTGTACTCCTATCGATCCTGGCTTAGGTACAGGAGTAATAGTGGTGTGAATATGTGGCGGGCTTACGCAAAAAAAAATATTGATTATGTACTAAGTTAACTGTCAAAACCTGAAAGTAATACTAAAGACATTTCTGCAAACGCCAAATTGGTATTTTTTTTTCATTTTGTTAGGGTTCCGTACCCAAAGGGTAAAACGGGAACCCTATTACTGAGACTTCGCTGTCCGTCCGTCCGTCCGTCCGTCCGTCCGTCTGTCTGTCACCAGGCTGTATCTCATGAACCGTGATAACTAGAGACTTGAAATTTTCACAGGTGATGTATTTCTGTTGCCACTATAACAACAAATACTAAAAAACAAAATACAATGCATATTTAAGGGGCTCCCATACAACAGACGTGATTTTTTTGCCGTTTTTATAGATAATACGGAACCCTCCATGCGCGAGTCCGACTCGCACTTGGCCGGTTTTTTCGACATATGTCGAAACTTAGAAGGAATGTTGATCTTGCAAGAATTGAGCCCTTTTTCTTGTATAGTTTAAAGTCAAGTTAATTCTTTCGTTCCAATGGGTTCAGAGTCTACCCTTGTCCTGGGAAATTTTGGGGAGGTCAACATTTACCAGGGCAATGTTTACCAGGTCAACAGTAAAGGTGTTGGAGTGTTACCCATTTGTTGGCCGCTAATACCAAATGTTTGTTTGCCTGTTGGCTTGTTGGTGTTTGACCAATTTAGTGGGCGAAGGGAACTGTAAATAGGCGTAGGAAGGGACAGAGGTCAGAGTTTGTTGTGGGAGACATGTTGGTAGCTTGTCCTACTAATATTTGAAATGTGAAAGTTTGTGAGGATGGGTGGATGTTTGTTACTCTTTCACACAAAAACTACTCAACGGATTTAGATAAAACTTTACAGTATTAAGGACAGTACAGTATTAAGAGGAAAGATTTGTATTTTTGTATGTAAAAAATAAAATTAAACCAGCCAAGTGCGAGTCGGACTCGCGCACGAAGGGTTCCGTACCATTAACCATAAAAACGAGCAAAAAATCACGTTTGTTGTATGGGAGCTCCATTAAATAATTATTTTATTCCTTTTTTTAGTAGGTATTTGTTGTTTTAATCTGTGAAAGTTTCAACTGTATAAGTATCACCGTTCATGAGATACAGCCTGGTGACAGACGGACGGACGGACAGCGAAGTCTCAGTAATAGGGTTCCCTAAAAAACTACAGGGCCGATTTCAAAAAATCTTTTGCCGTAAGTAGGCTACATTATTAATGAGTAATTATATGATATATCTATTTATCCCATAATGTTTAAAAAAATACATAAACATCAGAATAACATGTATGCTATAATTTTTTACGATGTTGAATAATCGAAGTCGGCGCGGACGAAGTCGCGTGTTTAAATGGTCTTCATTTGGACATAGCAGTGGTAGCCGAGTGGTCGAACGCACGCCTTGCAAATCAAGGTGTGCAGGTTCAAACCCCGGCTCGCACCTCTGGGTTTATGTGCGAATCTCATTTTCATCCGAGATTACCACTAGCTATGTAACGGTGAAGGAAAACATCGTGAGGAAACCTGCACGTCTATAGAAAGGCGTGTGAAGTTCACCAACCCGCACTGGGCCAGCGTGGTGAACTATAGCCCAAAAATCTCCCTCGTATTGAGGGAGAATGTGCCCGGTATAATGGCAATAGGCTCGCCCCCTATTACATTGGGACCAAAAATACATCGGCGAAGTGTGGGCGCACTACAGTGCACCTCTGCCTACCCCTTCGGGGAATACAGGCGTGATGATGTATGTATGTATGTATGTTATTTGGACGTGTAAAAGGTTCTCAATTTTTCCAAGTTTAGAAATATTGCACAAGTATTTACTTGTAAACTCTATTTAGTTTTGATGTACCTAACTACTTAAAATTGGAAAATACATAAGTCACAATAAGCTTAGGACTAGTTGTGCCCGCCATTTTCTATCTATCAATCTATCAGCCAGGGACGTCCACTGCTAGACATAGGCCTCCCCCATAGATCACCACAAATTACGTTCTTGGGCTTTATGCGCCCATCGACTCCCGGCGACCCTGGTGAGTTCGTCCGTCCATCTGGTCGGGGGTCGTCCCACATTCCGCTTACCTGTTCGTGGCCGCCACTCTAGGACTTTGATGCCCCAACGGCCATCCGTTCTCCGGGCAATGTGTCCGGCCCATTGCCACTTCAAACGTGCAACCCTTCGAGCTATGTCTGTAACCTTGGTTCTTCTGCGGATGTCCTCAATCAGAAATGAGGACATCTGCAGAAGAACCCGCCATTTTACCTGCTTGAAATTTAGAAAAAAATAGTCTATGTTACTCTTTGTAACATCAGTTATCTACCAGTGGTATTCCCGTCAAAATAGGTCCAGCCGTTTTGGAGTTTACCTCAAACAAACAGATAGACACATTGTTGATCGCATTTTCGTTATAGGTAGTGCACAAACTTTCATATGCATGCGTTTACTAAAAAGCTATTATTAACCGACTACAAAAAGGAGGAGGTTCTCATTTTGACATTACAAATAGACACTTCAATTTAATTTATTTATATAGACAAGAAGTGAACTCTTAACTTTTTTTATTGTGTGGTCCAAATAATATAATCAGTCCAAATTATATATCAACCTCCGTGCGTGATTGAGAACTCTATGGCTGCTCTATAATACCATAGACTTGCATCCGTTGTCCAATGATACCGAGTCGGTTGTCATTAATCTATTAGCATTAATTACTATGTTTGTCTGTACGCCGCCCGCTTCCTGCTACACTGAAATCGGGGACGGTATTATGTTATAACGAGTAATGTTTGAAAAATTCAAATAAAAATATATTAACCAAAAGTTATTTCGTTTGCTTATTTAAATAGATTAATCTTGATACTATATTGTCCACCAATTAAATCAAATTTTATCTCTCATTAAATTGAGCGGCTATTTGACTTAGATACGTGACATTTCTTTAACCTTACAGGATTGCATAAACGTTCGACGCAGAAAAAATTGCTAATTCCAAATTGTGTATAAGTCAATATCGCCCAAAAGTGTCGCATAAGTGAAATAGCCTTTCCCCCCTCGAAATGAAGTGTAATACATTTAATAAGATTATTAAAGTTAATTGCTTTAATAACTTTTTTAAATCATTTCTTTTTTTGTTAATTATGTTTTTAACTGACTTGAAATATTACTAACATAATTCACGAAAGTCTTGAGTGTTTTAGCGAACAAAAAACAACCATAAGCATTTGAATTGAGATAATCTTGACGAAATATACCTATAACAATAGTATGTAAAACTGAATCTCGCCTTCGTTAAGCCGTAATTAGGTATACAAAGTTTTCCAAAAAGAAAGGATTAAAAAAACAAATTACAGTAAATTAGTGTGTATGTTGGTTATCCATAGAAACTTGTAACTTATAGGTACTACCGGTACGTTAACTATCGCTTATCTCTGTCAAAAAAACAATATTTTGACTGTCTTGCACACTGTTGCATGAAACCATCCAATCTTTCACTTGCTGCTTCCTTGTAAATGCGGCGGATGTCCAAATTACTGGGACACGTCTCCGCTGAGGACCTCATCATGGCCTTCCCAATTCCGGTCACTTAATAACTTTGTTACAGATAAGTTCATATTTTTTTCTATAAAATTATTAGAAGCTAACACGCTGGTTCAAGCCTCTTGTACACTGGAGCGTTATAAAGCTCGCGGTTTTTACTTAAATAATAAGTATTTTTTACTACAGCCCTTTTAACGTCCCACTGCTGGGCACGAGCCTCCCCTCAATGCGAAGAGGATTCGGGCCAATATCCACCACGCTGGCCCTTTGCGGGTTGGCAGACTTCACACATCTATCGAAAACTAGTCAAGTTCCCTCAGACGTGCAGGTTTCCTCTCGATGTTTTCCTTCACCGTTTCATAGCAAGTGATAATCTCGGATGAAAATGAGATTAGCACATAAATCCCAGAGGTGCGAGCCGGGGTTTGAACCTGCACACTTCGATTGCAAGGCGTGCGTTCGACCACTCGGCTACCACTGGTAACTAATAAGTGAAAACTAAATAATAAGGGATTATCTAATATAATATATTTGTTTTGCATTGTAAATATTTTGTAAATAGTTGTTCAATAAATTACTCTTATATATGAGTAAATACATATTTTTCTTATGCATAAATAGATTAGTTTTTTTATCAAATACTTTATTTATGCACGTACTCTTTATTGTTGGCAAGAAAACAAATTGTGGCTTTTTTAAAAAACTGAAATTTTGTGACTCTTCTGACTCAAAAGGTTGCACACCCCTGACCAAGACCAAGACAGATCCCGTAAAGGTCATCTCTTAGACTTTCCGCTGATGGGAATCGAACCCCAACCTGTATAGTGAGCCGAACGACCCTCAAATCTTTAGACCCGTCGTAAATACTTTAACATATCGAGTCAGTTAATACCTATTTCCGTTTTTCTGCGGAGTAATGGCGGTGTGCCGTTCTAATGACCGGTAAGGTCACAAGGTCGAAGACAAGTGGTCAGCTTCCAAAACATTTGTAGGTAGTTAGAAACTCTGTATCTATTGTGTGAAAGCACGTGAAATGCTAATTTTGAAGACATTAGCGGTTACCGGCCGGTTTTTGGATTAGTTTTCGTAAAAATTGCGTTCCCAGTTCGTGTAATGATGGAAATGTTTGGTGATTATCATGAGATTATCTTCGAATCAAGTAGTCTACTACTTTAGAGTCTTGGGTTCGCTCGGCGTGCGATTAGATACAAGGATATATCTTAGCCTCACTGTTACAAATCTGTTTCAATCATCTAAAGTTTATTAAACAAATAAATAAATAAATAAATCTTCTATCAAAGCTGTCAAAATGTATCGAAAATCCACCAGGTTTTTTTTTTGGTTTCTAATGTTTACATTGAAGCATTTGACAGTCATTTGTAGATATATCTTCAGATTATATCTATTGATCTATCATCACTTCATTAGCAGTGTTATTATAATGTTACTTTAACATTTAAGCTTTAAAAAAATCTGTAAAAAAATCAATGCATATTTTATAATAACGATTACTAGCAATGTGAGGTTATAACATTACTAGCTGTTGTCCAGTTAGTTGTAGGGGCAACTGAGCTAAATGCTAATGCTAGGAGTGCGCTCACGTCATTCGTTTTATGGCCAGGGCGGGGTCGAACCCGGTACCTCTCGGCTACAAGGGCGGTCCGTCTACCCACAAGCTACTACCGCTTAAAACATTGCAGCTAAAGGGAAGTAAAGGAGCATATAAGCAGAAAAATTACAATGAAACATGTGATTTCACATAGAGTATGCTCTACCTAGTATATTTTACACTTTAGAGTACTCACTCGCAGTGATAATTCCAGGACAATCATCGACAGATGTGTACTCTACATCACGCCCCGTATGCCCGATAAAGATTCGTTATTGTCGGATAAACTCCATGTAGAGCGGGGATTTGGTCACGGCTTCAGTAGGTACAGACAGAAATTAAAATTAAAAATAATTTATATTTTTACGGTTTTTATTTTCATACATACAGTTATTTATTCACAACTACTATTTAAAATATATTTACAATTGAAAATAAAATAAGTGAAATATACATCATCACGCCTGTATTTCCCGAAGGGGTAGGCAGAGGTACACAGTAGCGCGCCCACACTTCGCCGATGTATTTTGGTCCCAATGTAATAGGGGGCGAGCCTATTGCCAAGATACCGGGCACATTCCCCCTCAATACGAGGGAGATATTGGGCCATAGTCCACCACGCTGGCCCAGTGCGGGTTCGTGAACTTCACACGCCTTTCTATAGAAGTGAAATATATAAACAAAAAAAAAATATGTAAAAATATTTGACTTGTATTATATATTATATTTAATTAAATTTTATAGTTAGAGTTTTTTTTTGTCTCTCGCGGCGCAATAGTAGTGCCTAATAGTACCCAGAGCCCCAATTCTACTAACACTATCGTCGTGGAGTTGCTGACTCCACTTTTAAGGGTGGTAGATTATTATGAGGTATTATTATTATTTATTGACAATTCATGAGTGCCTGTATTGGTTTCCTTCTCTTCTCATTCGTTTCGCTCTTGACAGAGCGGTCGTGGTCACGTCGAGGCATCCACGTCGGACACAGCTCTCCGAACGTTCTCGCGCCATCGCTGTTTGTTAGCAGACTGCCTCGCGCAGTCAGACACACGGTTACCCACTGCGGACTTTACTTGGTCAGTCCAGCGCATAGGTGACCTGCCGCGCGATCTGGTTCCTTCTACCTTTCCCTGTACTACCTGTATTGGTTTACATGAATGAAAAAATCTGATTCTGATTCTTCTCAGTAACTGTCAATTTTGACAGATTTAGTTATTTACTGAATTAACTGTCAAAAACTGAGAGTAATATTAAAAACATTGCTGCAAGACAAGTGGTAGTAAGGATTAGGTTATATCAATGAAGGTGATAATAACTAGCGTTTGTTCTGCTGTCTGTACTGTGGCGTGTCGGCTCCACTGTGGGAATGTCTGCTCGTGCATCGCCCGTGGCTTATGACAATTTGCATTTTTTTGCCGGTCATACCGACGGAATCGTTTAGATCGGCCCTTGAGTCAAAAGATCCCGAGTAGTATTTTAAACATTTAGCACATTTTTTCTACCATAATTATTTTCCTTAAATAAAATTAGCTTAAACTCCCTGTAATTAGCTCCCTACCAGTGAAAGACCCGTCAAAATCAGTCCAGCCGTTTGGGTGTATACCTCAAATAGACACACAACTATTTTTTTAAATTACGTTTTTGTTATACTTATCGTATACTTTCATACGCATTTAGTAAAAAGCTATTATTTACAGTTAACAAACAGACACTTGAATTTTATTGAAGTGAAACTTTTATAGGCGAGGGGTAAACCTGATTTTTGGCGTGCCGAGATTTGCCGACGCTTCGCCACAACAAAATGAAATCAACCTTATTACTTAATGCATAAAGTATAGTTTTAAATGCTTCGTACTCCTCGGCTCCTTGGTTCTTTCCGCCGCTTTGACTCCGCCCACCGACTGACTCCTCTCACTCGCTCATTCGCCGCTACGACGTTTATGTTTTATGTTTCACATCTGCCAGGTGTCCCGCGACGGCTTAGTTTTTTTTATTTGTATACTACTGTACATATAACCTTATATTAAGTTGGTTTCACACCATCTAATCTAACAGCAGTATCTACCTCTCGTCGTTTGAACCATACATCACCTCGCGGCGCCCGCGCCGACCACTCTCCGAAATCTTACTCTACCAGCACGCATTGAGCCAGCGACCATCGCGTGTTGCGCCGACCCCTAACGGTATGTGATCAACTGAGCCATACATGCCATGCCCAGTGGCAGACTTGCATTTCTTTTGTTTATACGGGGTGTATCAGAAGTCTGAAATAATATTGACGTGCAAAAGGCGAAGTGACTCAAGAGCCATGTTGGGCGATTAGATATCGTTGGAATCAGCGAATCTTCGTCTTTTGAGCCGGGTTTTGTGCAAATTTACCAAAATGGCGCTTGAGTTAATTTGCCGTTTAAGCGTCGATATGTTAGGTACACATACGTTAGCTAATATGTACGCTTAGCGAGGGCAGATTATACCTAACTATAATAGTTACTGAATTACAGATCTTTGAGTTTTTGTTGTAAGTATCGCGTTATGGTTTTAGGGAACACCTATTTAATAATGTAAAACTACATCTACAAGAGGAGAATATCAATATTAACAAAGCAATACTTGAAAGTTTCGCATAGGACTCGAGATTTTAAAGTTGGTGGCAAAAATAAAATTGAAAAATAATTTTCCAATTTCGATAAAGAAATCATGCCTTTTAGTTGGGTTGGCAATGATTAGTTACGGTACACGGCAGGGAAGGCTATGTATTTCTTAGCCGCACAGCAAAGAAGACACATACGAGGCGTATTATACCTCGTTGGGCACTGAACGAGTTAAACCGTTAGCTGGTCCGTTCGCGCCTTTAGCATTTAATGGTACCTTTCTAAGTATCTTCTCGTGTCCCCAGGCAACTCACGGTGTATATTAAAGCTTTGGTAGAAATCAATATCGTAATAGCTAAAATATTGTCCAGCGCAACCTGTAATCAGTCTGCCCAAGTGACCGGAAAACAAACGAACCACATTTCCAATTTGTTCTGAATCCATTACATACTTAAAAGGATGCAATTTTCGTGTAGCTTACTCAACGCCGCAATGTATGTTGTGTATAGGAATTTTGTGAAGTGTATTTTAGTGTTACTTGCGGTTGTACTTGTTGTGGTCGTGAGAAAACCCCTTTGGCGACAATCGTCGTCGGTACGTTATGATTGTACTTATGTTTTTTTTTTGTTAATTTCGGTTCGAATTCGTCACGTATTTGATGATTGTGGTGTGTGAAATGGGCGTAATTATGAAAGGTGTCTTGGTACAGAAAATAATAGAGTTAGAATGCAAGTTTTCAGTTAGAAGATATAAATATTCGAAAATTAAAGATGCTGTATGTAAGATGCTATATATTTTGGTTTCAATAGGTAAATTAAAAATTAGGAATTATGAATTCGAGGATAGAGATTATTCATCTTCTTCTTCTTAGTCGGTATTTTCATTACTGAAGGTCGTGTCTAGTCTGACGTATTGATCCCTTGATGTACTATGGTCTTCCACGTGTTCCTGTCCTCGGCGGTTTTAATGGCTTGGGTTATTGGTAGGCCAGTGAGCGTCTTTACTAGGTCTGACCATCGTGTAGGTGAGCGACCCCGTGCTCTTTTCCCGTCGAACTGGCCAACTACCATTAGCTTCTCTAGGCTGTTAGGGTTTCTACGAGCGATTATGTAACTTCATTACAGACATGTATCTTTTGAAACCACAAAACATGTCAGCTTGTTTATACATTTTGCCAGATGGGGATTCAGCTGCGATTACAATTGAATTACGTAATTATTAATTTGGAAAAGTTCGGAGAGTCCTCAGAGGCCATTTTGACACTGTCTATTCATTGCGTTTAACTTTGGATTATTTCGTGTGAATAAAATACTTGAAATATGTTCTAACGCATATTATCTAACGCACGACAGAAGTAAGTGTTTTTAAACCCAACAAGTCAAGGGTTTATTCTTTATTATTTTCTTGTTATTATGCTAGGTTACATTGTATTGTTATAACCACTAATGTTGAAACGGCCTCTTAGATCTTGAGGACCTTAATACGTGCCCTTTTCTTCACATCAAAGTATGTACAAAAGAGGAGGTAATACATAATACATCATCACGCCTGTATAGAGGTGCACTGCAGTGCGTTCGACCACTCGGCTACCACTGATTTTAGCAAAAGAGGAGGTATCTGCTAATTATAGATGACTAATGATTTATAAATACCAATTAAGTACATAGAGATGGCCCCTCTCGGCGGGTCAAGCACCAGGTTACGCGTGTATCGTTATCTTCTCGATTTACGATCGATTACAATCGATACATCATGATTTGTGTTTCCGCTACCGGTGTTAATATAGTTATTATTCGGTGTTAACTAGAGATGTTATTATGACAATTACATTTCTCTGTTATCGTTGCATCTCCAGGTTAAGTTCAGAATGTATCGGGTTTCGAAACAACGTTGATGGAGTTTTCTCATCTATCTATCTATCTATAACAAATGAAAAAAGTATATAAACAATGACTTTTGATAATGTGGATCTGAATAGAAGCAGGTATATTGCAAATCGCGTTACATCGTGACCCCAGTCCGGCATGATGGCTGCGGGGCCCACAGCTGGTCGTGGGAACCCGCCCGCGGTCGCCGCCGCCCCACGCGAGCATTCCACCATTCAATAAGATTGCCAGTTTAAGACTTAATGGTTAAGATAGTGTGTGAACTTACTTATTTCTTTACCGTCAACACAGCCTGAAAGATTTTATTACAAGCTTTATATTAACTTGCAATGTATGTCCGGGTGGGATCTTGCAACTGAATTTTAAATCAGTTGTCTTTAACCGATTGAGCTGAAATTTGGTATACACGCTTATTTTGGATGACAATGAATGCTTAGCTATGTGACGTCATTCTAATTATAATATGGCGGATCATCCAAGATGGCGGATTTTTCTGGACTACCACAGTATGGGTATCAAAGAAACACGAAGAACACGAAAACTAAGAGCAATTAAGTAAAATATTGTTTTTAAAAAGTTTTTTACCATTATTTTTTTAGTTTATTTGCAACACTATAGTAACGCATATTTGAAATTGAACTTTCCGTTTTCATAGAAGTTTCAAACTACATAGCGACATTTTTCAGTAGGTATTCTTCAATATATATGTATTGAAACTTTCACTTTGTCACGCGAAGAAGAAGAATAATCAACTAATCTTCTACAAGAAGATTAGTTGAATTCTAAAAAAATATTTATAAGTACTTAATTATTAGTATTATAATTATGTTCATTCTGTTAGCACTCTGCTCCGAATTAAAGGACACTCAACTTCCGTCCGTATTGCCATCCTTCTTATTATCGTAATGTATTTATACATGCGAGCGAGACCGCAATATTTTTTGTGCAATCAAATACAGTTTAGTCGTAATTCCTGTATGACAGAATAGACAGATAAATCTCCGTAGTTTATACCTTCATATGCATTTAGTAAAAAGCTGCTTGCTATGTTGAAATAATGACACACTTCAATTTTATTTAGTTAAGTAGGGACCTAGATTACAAATTATCGACTGAAATTCTAAATTTAAACCAATTCAAACGCCTTGGGCGTTTCGTGCGCTTACCGCCTGAGAATCGAGCGTCTGAACCAATTTTAAAATTCACATTCGTGAGAATGGAATCCGAAAATGTGACAACGGCCAATCCCTCACACGATTATCCAAAAAAATATATAAACCAACCATTTATTGTTGACCCTCGGTATTTAAACCAGATACCCCTCATTCGTCATGTTTCGTTTGAGGGCATGAGAGCAGGGGAGGTCTCGAGTGAGGAATGATAATCGGTAGCGCTCGATCACGCAAACATCCTTCAAGTATTCGTGCTCAGTTGATTGGGGGTTAGCTGCTGGCCAGTAGTCAGCTGTGGATCATCGGCCTTTGTTGCTTAGTGATTAACTATTTATATTGTTTGGAAAATGGATTTTATCATACACAGCAGTTCCAAGTTTAAATAATAATATTAGTTATTAAGAGATTGTTCGTTGTGCTCTATATGTCACTTGTCCTTATGAATGCTTTTAAGAAATACCTGTTTTCTTTGTAACAAATAAAAGTTATTCTCCGCTTCTGGGAGTATTATTTCCAACATACCTGTCTACTGCTGTACCTAACCAGTTGGGTATCTAGTTTTATTTCAAGATTAGGTATTTGTTTACAACTGTTAAGAATTACAAAGTAAAACGGATAGGAGACCGTAACCAAGACGTTGGCTGCAGTCCCTCGCTAAATGGCTAGAGCCATTCTGGAGGTAACGGCCTGTGTTCCGTTGTGCCAATTTTTATGATAATTACCTTTTTTAATTTTAAACGTCGGATAACTCTTTAAGGATATAGTCAAGTACCTCGTCTGATTGATTAGTTTAGTACTAATAACTAAAATAGTGAAATAAATTATTACGGCAAAGTTTGGTACGTAGTTCTAAATACATTATACCTACATTATTATCATCTTATAGTGCAGAGATGTATCTCCATAAATTGAACGCAGTCAATACATTAAAAAATCAATCAATCATTGTACCTCATACTTCAGTAGGAAACTAATTCAGTTCTATTGAAATCTATTCATTAATATATATTATGATTATTACAAAACTAATAATTTCTTTTGTCGAAATTAATTAGATAATTAATTCTTTTCTAGATTTTGATTAACTTAATTTTGATTAGGAATCAATTATGCGTATCGTTCAATGATAATACAACTAGAATTTATAATTTTTGATTGAGTAAAGAATAAAACGTAATAAGTAATACAATCTGTTTATAAAAAAAACAAAAACCGACTTCAAAAACCTAGGTGCACTAAAAAGCTAGAAATAAGCTTATAATTCATTACATTCGGAGTAGGTGCCAATCTACGTCAGACTAGGCAAATACACACATGAATTGGCACCGGCTTCAAATGTAATGAATTATAAGGTTATTTCTAGCTTTTTAGTGCACCCAGGTTTTTGAAGTCGGTTTTTGTTTTTCGTTAAAAAAAAATTTTTTTTCACGCTTTTTAGTGTCAATTATCATTAAAAATATTAAATATTACCACCTCATAACAACCCTAAAAAAAAAAATATTTACAGCCAAAAAAAAATACGTCCCACTGCTGGGCACGGGCCTCCCCTCAATGCGAGGGGGATTCAGGCCATAGTCCACCACGCTGGCCCGATGCGGGTTGGCAGACTTCACACATCCATCGAGAACTAGTCAAGTTCCCTCAGACGTGCAGGTTTCCTCAAGATGTTTTCCTTCAGCGTTTCATAGCAAGCGATAATCTCGGATGAAAATGAGATTCGCACATAAATCCCAGAGGTGCGAGCCGGGTTTGAACCTGCACACTTTGATTGCAAGGCGTGCGTTCGACCACTCGGTTACCACTCATTCTACGCAGATAAATTAGCTGATTCCAAATATGTATATAAGTCAATATCGTCCATAAGTGTCGGTTAAGTCATATAGCCTTTCCTCCTCGATATCTGAGTTTAACGGTTATCAGATTCAATGATCTCGTGTGAAATAATTCAGTTTTTATCTTACGCCGGTCGTGATACGCATCGTATAATTTGTTTGATTGCCCGCTCGTCTCATTGTTGTGCTGTGAGAATAGTTCAGACACGAATTTTGTGAAATTCCGATCAACAGGAAAGTGCATAATGATTTTTTTTTTAAAACATATGTACGGTCGAATAATTGAGAAACCTCCTCCTATTTAGGGTTCCGTACCCAAAGGGTAAAACGGGAACCCTATTACTAAGACTTCGCTGTCCGTCCGTTCGTCCGTCCGTCTGTCACCAGGCATACAGCTGTTTTTTTAGTATTTGTTGTTATAGCGGCAACAGAAATACACCATCTGTGAAAATTTCAACTGTCTTACTATCACGATTCATGAGATACAGCCTGGTGACAGACAGACAGACAGACGGACGGACAGCGGAGTCTTAGTAATAGCGTCTTAGTAATATTTATTGTCGATTCATAAGTGCCTGTATTGGTTTATATGAATAAAAAATATTCTGATTCTGATTCTGAGGGTCATTTACGTACGGAACCCCAAAAACTCACAATCCATATAAAAAAGTGACTTTTCTCGGTAGGTATAGACGATTTCGATTTATATTTAATAACCCATAAATACACAAAGGGTGCCGCTGTCAAAACACCCGTACCCACGGGGTATAGACCACTCGACAATGTTTTTTTCTTATTTCGCAGGTGCAGAATGAGTGTTTGTGGTGAAAAAAATAATATATTTTACGACGGCGCTTAAAGTTACCTGCGATGGTTCATGGATGAGGATTTAAAGTAATAAAATGGCATTCGATGCGCTGTTTTTTTTTAATATTTGCTAAGGTGTAGGTACAGGTACAAAAAAGGTACAGGTAGGTAATTATAACAGATAGTCAAAGTCAAAGTCAAAGTCAAAGTTCAAGATAGCCACCTATCAGGTACTGACGCTGCTAACGCGTTTGCAGACTACTTTGCTAGTGTCTTTCTTCCTGAGTTGCCAGAGTTAAATTTTAATAACATTATTATTAATGGTAACCTTGCCAGCAGTAATCGTATCGATGTAACACAATTTACCTCTGATGATATCGAGCGAGCCATTGACAAGCTTAAACTTAATAGTTCTATTGGACCAGATAGTGTCCCGTCTTTTATCTTGAAATATTTTAAAAAATACTTAATCAAGCCTCTTACTCATATATGTAACGTAGCCTTAATTTCTGGTAAATATCCAGCGCAATGGAAAATTACGAGGGTAACGCCTATACCAAAGAAAGGTGGTAATGGGACCATTGCGGATTACCGACCAATCGCCATCTTATCTTCACCAGCTAAGGTCTTTGAGCATGTTTTATCTCATGAAATTCGTAAACAAGTTGACAAGTATTTATGTAATGAGCAACACGGTTTTCGATTTAGTAGATCTGTTAATACAAACCTAATTTTATTAGTTGATTATATTTCTACCAGCATGGATAAAGGCCTACAGGTAGATGTAGTATACTTTGATTTTCAAAAGGCATTTGATAGAATAAATAATGATATATTACTAAGTAAACTATTTTCCATAGGATTCTCACCTTGTCTTCTTCGTTTGATCGCCGATTATCTGCGTGATCGTCAACAGTTTGTTCGTTTGGGTTTTTATGAGTCTCACTCTTATCATACACGCTCGGGTGTTAGCCAGGGTTCTATTTTAGGGCCTTTACTATTTCTAATTATGATTAATGATCTACCTTTAGTAGTAAAACACGCCAAATGTCTCTTGTACGCAGATGACCTAAAGCTATATATCCAAGTAAAATCTTTATCCGACTGCTCTGCACTCCAACAGGACATCAATGCCCTCAAAGAGTGGTCTGAGACTAATAAAATGGAATTTAACATATCTAAATGTAACATTGTGAGTTTCGGTCGTATGCGGAACTTAATCCAACATGATTACATCATAAACAATGATCACATTTCACGAGTAGTTACGATGAAAGATCTTGGTGTAGTCTTTGATCATAGACTAACTTTTCACGAACACATTCGATCTCTTGCTAAAGAATCGTTTCGACGTTTGGGATTTGTGCTCCGCAACTGTCGGGACTTTAATAATGAGAATGTCATTAAGTTATTATATTGCACATTAGTTCGCAGCAAATTAGAAGCTAGTGCCTGCATATGGAATCCCCATGAGAATTCGTACGCATTGATTCTGGAGAAAGTGCAAAAGGCTTTTCTACGGTACTTTTATAGACGAAGGTTTGGATACTATCCATATCTGTATCCTACCAAATTCTTATTGGGATGCCTAAACCTTAATTCCCTGGAAGTAAGGCGGGCGGTGTCCCAAGTCATAATGGCCTGCAAGACTCTTCTAGGTACTGTCGACGTTACTGATTTACATGAGAGGCTATTCCAATTGTTCGTGCCTAATAACTATTGTCGGGCAAGACGGCACAAGTTGTTTGCTGTGCCGCAGTGCCGCACGGTCGCTCGTGCGTTGTCCCCCATACCGCGCATGCTAACTGCGCTCAACGCCCTTGTGTGCCAAAATCCCGAGCTGGACTTATTTGCTGATGAATGGAAGGTGATAGTGTCAGAAAGTGTGAAGATGTGTGAGATGAAAGAGTGAAAGGTCTATCTGTCTTACCTTTTGTATTGTCTTACTTATTGTGTTACTGTATCATTAGTGTAAGTGGCAATTGTATTGCCGTTCTAATTGATTGATAAATAAATAAAAATAAAAATATTAATTAAGAATATTAAGTTTATGGTATTAACCAGCTCTACATTTAACTTTTGGGTCATTTGACGATATCGTTTGACCGTTCTGCTCGGGTCACTGCACTGCATGGTCGCGGGGTCGAATCCCGTTTGTGGCAATTTTCAAAAATTGCCTTTTTTCTAGTCTTGATGAGATTGGGATTGCTTTCTGATCATTGTAAGGTACCGCCATTATACCAGAGTTGCTTGCTTTGGCACGATTCGATGAGTGTTCGAGCTCCGCATAAGGCGACAGCGGCGCGGAGCGGGGGCTGCGCCGCACGGCCGCGTCGGCGGCGCGGTGGGGCGCAGGCACCGTTACAAACGGCCGGGACTTCGCCACAAGCCACCGACGGAACGCACGCACTCTTATTGTCCCGCGAATTGTTACCTACTTGATTGATTTATTATAATATACAGTATTTAAAGTTACAGTCCACTATTTAATTTACATAAGATCTGAATAGATCTCCAACAAATGGTCCTACAGTAGCGCTTAAGGATAAGCGTAGCACCTAATAGTGTCAAGCAAGTAACGTTAACGAACTTTGGACTCGGTCATCGATTGTGCGGTGTCATCGCTTCTACGGCAGGGTGAAATCATCAGTGGTGCAGAAGACGGATAATTTGAAGAATCCATATGTTGAAGTATCAGAAAACGACGTCTTGGTGAATTTTCGACTGGCATCAGAACCGAATTACGCTGCGTCATCGCTTCAACGGTGGACTAAAGACTGCCTTGTGGATAAGGATGACGATATTGTGAGTCCGTTCCAATATTTTCCTAATAATTATCCTTTCCAAAGCATTTCGCAAGTTGATATTCAAATTTATAACCGTATTTTTTTTTTCTCTTCCCTTTTCTTCTTCACTGCCTTCAATTTGTGTTTCATAAATTGCAACTATTCGCAGCTATACACAATCCGAACGCATATCTTCGCTTGGATTATTTCTAATTAGCGCTCACGCAGCTTATCGTATTTGTTAGCGTTTTACTTTCTATTTTTAGTTAACGGTCAATCAGCTGTGCGCGCGCGCCTGTCTGTGTTCAAGGTCACGCGCCTATCATGCGCTTAATGCATTAAGTACTTATTTAACAGTAATTAGGTAGTAGTTAATCCTGCATACATTTTACGTCCGATTTTTTTTTTTTTTTGCCATGGCCACTTTGGATGTAATGATTAAGAAGCGTGGGGCTATGAAAGCAAAACTCACAAACTTTAACAACTTTCTTGGCGTGCTTACTACTAGCAAACATTTATCTCTTCTACAACGCATCGATCTCGAGGGCCGCTTAAGCAAATTTGATTCCTTATACGTTGAATTTGACGCGTTACAGGTGGAGATTGAAGTGCTTTCGGACAGGCCCGACGAGGCCTACGAGGAGCGAGCCGCCTTCGAAGAGCGATATCACTCGCTGTCAGCACAAGCTCGCTGTTTGCTATCAGGCACCATGGCCAACGATGACGGGTCTGTAGCGGGCTCGACAAAAAGCAAGGCGGGTGGATTACAAAATTTTATACGCTTACCTAAAATAGATTTGCCTCACTTTGATGGTAGTTATCAATGTTGGTTAGAGTATAGGGACACGTATTTGTCGTTAATACACAATAGTCAAGGTGTCGATGACATTAGCAAATTCCACTACCTTCGTGCATCTTTAAAAGGTAGTGCTCAAGCGGTAATAAAAAATATAGACTTCAAAGGTTCCAATTATTCAACAGCGTGGAATTTGCTTTGTGAACGATACGACAACAGTCGGCTTTTGGTCAATAATCACCTGCAAGCCTTGTTCGATGCCGAAGCAATTATATCAGAATCATGTTCTTCGTTACGTGATATTGTTGACGTCATAAACAAAAACATCAGAGCGCTTAAGACATTGAACGAGCCTACAGAGCACTGGGATACACTGATCATTTATATGATGTCTAAAAAATTGGATTCCAAAACAAGTAGATATTGGGAGCAGTACCGTAACACGTTGTCTACATCACCTACACTACCACAATTTTGCTCTTTTATTAGTAAACAGGCTGATTTATTAGAAACCTTGGAGGACAATCAACACATACCCAAATTCACAGACGTAGATAGTAAATCAAGTAGTTTCATAGTTTCTGCTAATAACAGCGACAACTTTCACCAAACTACGCCAGTCAATAAATTAAAATGCGCTTTGTGTTCCAAAGAACATCTCTTATATACGTGCGATAGTTTCCGAAGCTTACCGGTCGAAACGCGTTTATTAAAAGCTAAGGAATTTAAGGTTTGCCTTAACTGTCTTCGTTCTGGCCACTTTACGAAACGGTGCAGGTTGTCGCGCTGTAAATATTGTAAAGGTAGACACAATACGCTTTTGCATGTTGACCCATCTAATGCCGTACCGTATCAGGACCCCATGCCCAGTAGTGTTGCCCTTCCCGTTGACACTTCTGATGGTGCCTCCGTTACTACCAGCACATCAGAGGATGTTGTCTTGTCAAGTGACATTAAACCTACGAACCAGTGTACGTCGTCCCGTATCTTACTGTCCACAGCGTTGGTGAGAGCGGTGAGTGATCAAGGCGAGAAGTTTGATGCCAGAGTCCTGCTCGATAACGGTAGCACTGCCAATTTTGTTACACAGTCATTTTGCAACAAGTTGGGATTACCACGGCGGAATACCGGCTCCAAGGTAACGGGAATAAACAATCAAACTACTATTAGTACACAATCTTGTAGCTTAGTTATTGAATCTTACAACGGCAGTTATAAGGAACACATTAATTGTATTATTTTACCTGAAGTAACAAAACTTATGCCGTCTTCGTTAATTGATATCAGTGACATATCGTTGCCATCAAATTTAAAATTAGCGGATCCCTCATTCGCTATTCCCTCAGCTGTGGATATTCTGGTTGGCGCTGAGGTATTTTGGAATGTCGTAGGCAGTTCGATCATCAATCTGGGGAAGAACCAGCCCAAATTGTGTGAGACCAAATTAGGGTGGATAGTATCAGGCCCCGTGGCTCTTCCACTTCATCCATCTTCATCTAAACAGTCACATTTTTGCAATATGGCATTTAAACAATTAGAATCAAATTTAAACAGATTTTGGGAGTTGGATTCTGTGTCTCCAATACATTCACAATCACGTGAGGAGCGCGCCTGTGAGGAGAGTTTTCTTCAAAACACCACTCGTGACGAACAAGGTCGGTTTGTAGTGACGATACCTCTGAAGGACGATCCGAGTGTCTTAGGCGAGTCGTATCAGATGGCTAAACGTCGTTTTTTTTCTTTAGAGCGTCGTTTTCAACGTGACCCTGTCTTCAAGGAAAGATATGTGTCTTTCATGCAGGAATACGAGCGCTTGGGCCACATGACACCGAACGACCCTTCATATAAACCTCATGCTGGGAGAGATGTGGACTATTTTATTCCACATCATGGTGTAGTCAGAGAGTCTAGTACGTCAACTAAGCTTCGGGCGGTCTTCGACGCATCAGCGGCAACCACATCCGGGACGTCACTTAATAACATCCAGTTGGTAGGCCCCACTGTACAGGACGATCTCCTGTCCATTCTTTTACGTTTTCGACAGCATAAATATGTAGTTTCTGCAGACATCGAAAAAATGTATAGGGCAATATATGTTTGTTCGTCGCAACGCTGTCTGCAACAAATTGTCTTCCGATCCTGTCCGCAGGAACCGCTGAAAACATATAGGCTGAATACGGTGACATATGGAATGGCGGCTGCTCCGTATTTAGCCACGAAGTGCTTAGTCAGTCTTGCGTCCGCTGCCAAGAACGAGAGAACAAGGACGTCAATCCAGAGAGATTTTTACGTTGATGACTATTTGGCCGGTAGTGACTCCATCCCAAGTATGCTGGAATTAGTTAAAGAGGTTGTGTGTATCTTATCTTCGGCAAATTTTCACCTACGAAAATGGCAGTCCAACAGTCAACATGTTTTAGAACAAATAGCGGATGCTTCAGAAAGTAGTCGTACCTTGGATCTCTCGGATAACAAAACCATGTCCTCCAAAACTCTTGGATTAGAATGGCTATGTAAGTCAGACTCGCTAGGTTTCGCTATAGGCATTGATACAAACAAACTAGTAACCAAGCGCCACATTTTGTCGGTTATAAGCCAAATCTTTGATCCGTTAGGTCTAGTGGGTCCGTGTGTAATAGAAGCCAAAATAATCATGCAGCAGCTGTGGATTACACGGTGTGAGTGGGATGAAGAAGTTTCTCACGAGATACGTGAGCTGTGGCTGTCCTTCGCCAACATTCTGCCATGTTTGAATAACCTAAGCATACCTAGGTGGGTGTTATGTACAGATTCGGCATTATACGAGATACATGTATTTTCCGACGCGTCTGAAAGGGCTTATGGGGCTTGTGTATATGTCAGGTCTACAGGCAATAATGAAGGAGCTTGTGTTCAACTTTTGGTTTCCAAAAATCGCGTGGCACCAATCAAGCCAACGACAATTCCTCGGTTAGAGTTATGTGGAGCTTTGTTAGGTACAAGATTGTGCACTAAAGTTTTAAGTTCCGTTACCTTACCTATAAACAGAGTTCAGTTCTGGTGTGACTCAACTATCGTACTAAGCTGGTTGCGCATGGCGCCGAACTTATTAAAACCGTTCGTACGAAATCGAGTTGACGAAATACAGGAGAGTACTCTGGGTTATACATGGAGCTATGTGCCGTCCAAGGAGAATCCGGCAGATCTTGTTTCGCGCGGGCTGAAGGCCGATCAAATCAGCAGTTGTTCTTTGTGGTGGTCCGGACCACAGTTTTTATCAAAGCATGAAAAAGAGTGGCCAAAAATGCCTAATGATACTGTCAAACAGGATCTGCCCGAAGTCGTATTAACTCATCACAATGATCATTGCTCTTATCATCTTAATCCATCAAATCAATCACAACCATGTATAATTAAGTCTATAATTCATAAATTTTCTAGTTTCAATCGGGTACAAAGAGTGACGGCCTATATACTAAGATTTATTTACAACGTACGGAATAAAAATTATAAAAGATTAGGTTTCTTGTCTAATGACGAACTTAATAGTTCATTAAACGTTATAATGCGTCATGCTCAAATAGAAATGTTTTCCGATGAATATAAATTGCTTCAATCGGGGAAGGCATTGCCTCGAAAAAATAGACTTGTCTCTTTGAGTCCGTTTTTAGATCCTGAACAAGTCATTCGTGTAGGTGGCAGGCTTGATAACTCCCCATACGACTTTAATGTTAAACACCCAATTTTGATGTGCAGTAAGCACCACCTTACTAAAATCTTATTTGAGAAGGAACATCTGAGGTTATTACATGCCGGACCTCAGTTGCTGTTAGCCAATATCAGGCAAACTTATTGGCCCCTAGGAGGCAGGAATTTATCTAAAACAGTTGTCAAAGGGTGCATCAAATGTTTTAGATATAAATGTCAAAATATGCAACCGATTATGGGACAGCTCCCAATATCTAGAACTTGTTTGGAATTTCCCTTTCTCAACTGCAGTGTGGATTATGCTGGGCCCATACTTATAGCGGACCGTAAAGGTCGGGGATGTAGGCTTATAAAATCCTACCTATGCATTTTTGTTTGCCTTGCAGTCAAGGCGGTTCATATCGAGCTCGTTACAGACCTGACCAAAGAAGGATATATAGCTGCTTTAAATCGCTTCGTAGCTCGACGTGGAAAGCCCATAAGCATTTTGTCAGACAATGGCACTAACTTTGTAGGCACCTGTAACGAGTTGCAACGATTCCTACAAGACTCGAATATAACATACGAAGTCGCTCAACAAGGAATCGAATTTTCCTTTGCACCTCCTTATTCTCCCCATTTTAATGGCATTGCTGAAGCCGCCGTTCGCTCAACCAAACATCATTTAAAAAGGTTGTTGCAGTTAACGCACTTTACTTATGAGGAAATGGCAACTTGTTTAGCTCAAATAGAGGCAGTGTTGAACTCTCGACCGCTTACCCCATTGTCCTCCGATCCGTTAGACTTCACAGCCCTTACTCCTGCACACCTCTTAATTGGCCGGCCACTAATATCCGTTCCACACCCACAGGTAGTCGATACCAACTTCAGTCGTCTGGAACGCCACCAAAGAATCGAGCACATGAAGCAACACTTTTGGAATCGCTTTCATCTTGAATATGTATCTTTGCTCCAGAACAAGACGAAATGGACGTCTACATCAGGACAATTATCCGTGGGGACCCTAGTCCTCCTCAAAGAGAAGGGACAGCCACCACTGGTATGGCTTTTAGGGCGTGTCATCAAGGTCTTTCCTGGTAGAGACGGCGCCACGAGAGTCGCCGAACTGAAGACCAAGAAAGGGACACTCCTGAGGGCCTTCAATAATATTTGTCCTCTTCCTCTCAGTTGAAGCCTTCAACCCGGGGAGGATGTTCGAGCTCCGCATAAGGCGACAGCGGCGCGGAGCGGGGGCTGCGCCGCACGGCCGCGTCGGCGGCGCGGTGGGGCGCAGGCACCGTTACAAACGGCCGGGACTTCGCCACAAGCCACCGACGGAACGCACGCACTCTTATTGTCCCGCGAATTGTTACCTACTTGATTGATTTATTATAATATACAGTATTTAAAGTTACAGTCCACTATTTAATTTACATAAGATCTGAATAGATCTCCAACAATGAGTAAGGGTTGCCTTGAGTTGTTATCTATAAAAATACATGTGGATAAGGGAAGTATGTAGAGAAGTGAAGTATGTAATTATTGAATAGGTTTTTACGAAGAATCATCTTCATCTCAAACATTATTACAACTTCACCTGTTTATAGACAAATAAGGTAAGTATGTATGAATTTTGTTTTACAGCTAGTAGTGCCGGCACTAGACTTTGCTGACGAATTTAGGAAAAAGAGTTACCTTAGTTACTCCCTGAAACATCAGTTATCTGCCAGTAAAAGTCCCGACAAAATCGGCAAGGTTTTTTTTATAGCCTAGTTTGTGTCCCACTCCTGGGCGAAGGCCTCCCCTCTCTCCCTCCACCGATCCCGATCCTGAGCTATTTCCAGCCACGTCTTTCCCGCAAAGTCGTCTAGATCATCGCGCCACCGTTTCTTTGGTCTTCCACGGCGTCTTGTATCTGCGGGACTCCATTTGGTACTTATTTTGGCCCACCTCTGCGGGTCCATATGAACGACGTGGCAAGGTTACAGACAAAAAATTAAAAAAAGGTTTTTCGTTATGATTTTCGTTAATAGTATACTTGCATTGTATGCTCTTGGTAGAAAGCTGTTATTTTGACATTACAAACAGACACTAAAATGTTATTTATTTGTATAGAATTGATTCACTAATTCCCCATAGGCCGAGACTAATTCGCGATATTTACTTCGACTAACATAACTTTATGTTACTTTAAAAAAAAAAGTTTTTTTTATAGATGCCATTACTATTACACTCAGGGGTGGTCCACCAATAATATTTATAATGGCTGGACATAAAAACATAAGTATCTAAATTATCTTTTTATGTTATTTAGAACTGTCTTTTTAATTTGCTACAATATTCTAATGATATATATTTACTACGATCTGTGCCTGAATATAGGATCATCAAAAAAGCAGCATAAGTTATTCTTAATAAAATCAGCAAGTGAAAGCCCCGTAAAAATCGATCGAGTCGTTGTTGAGATAAAAAACATTAAAAAGCCCAGAAAAAAAACAAACAAAGAAATAGACAACAAAAATCATAAACAATAGTTTTGTTTTTAACAGACTTTCTGTCAGTTTCTGAACGACTCGTATGTGATTTTTTAAATTCACTTAAAGAAAAAAAAGGTTTTATTGTTTTTAAAAGCGAATGGTACAATGCGTGTCAATGGATCGCCGCGTGTGAAGTCTCAAATCGATGGGGTAATAAAAGCACCGCTCGAGCCACTCTTGCGCATGAGATCGCTGCAGACGAATAGTGGGATCTTGTCTGCTTGATACTTGACAAATAAAATAAAACGAACACTTTAAAACAAAATCTCAGCTTATCAGACACTTTGGAATTCGCATAATTACACACGTAATTAAACGAATTTATGAAACGAAGTATGTAAATAGATATTTCAAATGATTCAATTCTGGGACTCTAAAATGGATACTTAAGCCATTTCACTAACACTATTTAAAATTTTGAGTTTTTAATTTACGATACGTGTTAAATAGGATTTCGCTGCTGATATGAATGTGCGCGTTAATTTCCAAAATGCTTAATTTTTTTTAAAAACAGAATTGCTTCGCATCCGGAAAAAGTCTGAATATTAATTATTTTAAGAATAATTTCTCAGAGGTCATTTTCGACTCCCAGGTTGTATAGAACATACAATTTAGTCTCTAACTGTCCTTTTTTAATGAATAAAAAAATCTCAATTCAACTAAATGTTTTTTATTTTTTTCTTGCCCAATGCATTCTATCTAAATTAAAAAAAAAAACAATACAAGTATCAAGAGCATTTATGACTGTTACGCGTAAGTGCTGTATACATCGTGTAGGGTTGGCACACGCCTAAACAAACAAACAAACTGGCATTGCGTCACAGCAGGACAATGGGATTATGTGTTTGTAAAGAACACCGATAATTGCCAATACTTGTCTAGTTTTAATAAGGTTACGTTCGACAGATATAAACGAACGCAGAAAAAAAAACGCGGCCAGCCCTCCTAGCCAAAACTAACTACATTACCTCAAATATTTTAAGAAATTAAGCCCCGGGCGATCTGGGGCGGGCGAATTTACTTGTAATTTTTTTAATGTTCGCTTTTTTTGTAAATAGTGATTATGTACCTAAATTAAGCTAATTTAAAGTACTCTGTGGCAAATATTGAACTGTGGTCTGCGTGACAAAATTCACTTGTTACAATACGTTGAAAAATGAGCTTTTTCTATGAGTTGATACAGTTCATTTTGGTTTGTGGGTTATCTGTGGGGAGTAAAGTTATTTTAAGTGTGAAATTCGACATTCGGAATACAAAATTGATTGACGGATTGTCAGCCCTGTGCGAAGAGGCGCCACCATCGCAGCGCCGGCGCAGCCTCGCCCATTGTTCCGCGAGTTGTGCGCGCGCTACCTGCACCTTACAATTATACGCCTTTTTACTTTTGCGCCTTTTATGCGCGCGAGTTTGGAGAATCCGCGTCATAATGTGATTTCGACTTGGTGGTGTTAAAACAATAGTGATTAATGTTGTTTTGTTAACCGGAATTATCAGCCTTCGTCGCGGTGTATGCCAAAGCGATCCCGTGGCGCCCCAATATAAGCGGAATATGGTACACCGTCGGTTTTTATTGGGTATACGGCCTTCTGCCGGGACTCCTACATACCCCTGCTACTTTCCCCGAGGTGGCAGGGTATCCATAAAGGATTTTCCGACGTTAAAAAAAAGGGATTATCAACCTTACCACCACCACTTATAGTATTGTAGTTTCAATTAACTATCAATTTGGAAAAAAATCACTTCTGAAAACTGAAAATCACTTACCTGTCAGAAATTTGAAATTAAATTTAAAACATTGCTTCAAGACAGGTAGTGATAAGGGGGGGTAGTTCATTTATTTTTCAGTTGTCATAATAATGCATCATCACGCAAGTATTCCCCGAAGGGGTAGATAGAAATGCACATTTCGCCGATGTCATCATCTATTACATTGGCACCAAATTACATCCGCGAAGTGAGGTTGCAAATGTTGCAATGCAGTGCACCTCTTCGGAGGACATGGAGGTGACTCTGTATACATATAGATTTATAAGTCGGTTCATAGATTTATAGTTAGATTTATAAGTTTGACATAATTTTATAGATGCATTTATAACTCTCTACGTATATTGTTTTGCCTTTGCCAGATTCTAAGCACCTAGATAGTCAAATAACAGAGATTAGGAAAGGAAACGATTAATTAGCCAGCCTCCTTCCGCAATAAAACCCGGCCGCTGCGCTAACTCGGTAGCCCAATAAACCGACGGTAGAACAATAGACGCCATTCTTATATTCTTACTGCGTTTAAGTGGGTTACTGCATGCTACTGAAAGGAGATAGCTTTACGGCCTAAACACACCGGGGCGTCAGGCGTGCGCTTCTAAACTTTGCCAATATTAAAACGATCTTTACATTGTTATTATATATTTAATTATTGCAATTTAAAATAAGCAGTGGTAGCCGAGTGGTCGAACGCCTTCCAATCGAAGTGTTCAGGTTCAAACCCCGGCTCGCATTTCTGGGATTTATGTGCGAATCTCATTTTCATCCGAGATTATCACCTGCTATAAAACGGTGAAGGAAAACATCGTGAGGAAACCTGCACGTCTGAGGGAACTTGACTGGTTTTCGATAGATGTGTGAAGTCTGCCAACCCGCACTGGGCCAGCGTGGTGGACTATGGCCTGAATCGCCCTCGCATTGAGGGGAGGCCCGTGCTAAGCAGTGGGACGCGACGTTAAAAGGGCTGTAGTACTGTACAGACGGGAATGCGGCCAGCCTGTTCGGGCCTTTGGCATCGACGACGACGGTGTGGAGGCATTCCTTTGTATTTAATTTGTTTTTATTTTCATTGTCATTATAATTTAAGACTGTATTGACTCATAGAAAAGGTCAAACACAGCGCGAGCGAACTTTGAAGCGTGTTCGCGTGGCTTTTACCACAGAAATTTAATCTTTATGTGTATTATCAAAGAGTTCGTTTTGGTAATGGCAAGATATGTAAAAAATGTGCGTTGAAAAATGTGCTTTTTCTATGAGTTGATACAGGTCTTTTTGACATTAGCAAAGTATTGTTGGTGTGCGTTTTGACGCATCCCATTGTGCAGGGCTTAACTTAAAGTTGTTAAGTATTTGAGTATATACTTGTGGGTCCTGTGGCCTCCCGTCCAATCCTAACTTCCTGTGAATGTCGTATAAAAGGGCCAAATAACTTTTTTTAACTAACAACTGTGTCCCACTTCTAGGCAATGGCCTCCCCTTCCCTCTTCCACACTTCTCTGTAACGTAAGCATCGTTATTGGTAAGTAAGCCTACATTATCACATTATCATCTTGATAGACAGCAATATTGATAAATCAAGAACATTCTTACCTAAGTATTATGTACGTAATCTCGAATATCCTACTAATATTATGTCATGATTTTTAATAAATTACAAAATGATTTCAAGTGTATCGGTATTTCGTTAAATACTCGTTGGTATCGATATTATTCTATTTAAAATTGGCAACACTATCGTGACACGTCGTGTCATGGGAGGAGAGAAGTGCCGAAGGAGCGCGAGACAGGCAGTCGTATCGGGGGGTCGAGAACGAGCCGTTGAGGTGGAAGCTTCACCATTTGTTAAATGTACCTAACCTACTTGTATTATAATCTAAAAATAAGATATCTATGCAAATGGCTGTTTATATAAAATAAGTGAATATCTGCAGTTGGTTAAATTCATAATAATTATAACCGTGCCGTGTGCGTGCGTATAATTGTAGCCGAGTGGTCGAACGCACGCTTTGCAATCAAAGTGCGCAGGTTCTATCCCCGGCTCGCACCTCTGGGTTCCATGTGCGAATCTCATTTTCATCTGAGATTATCACTTGCTAAGAAACGGTGACGGAAAACATCGTGAGGAAACCTGTGTGCCCGGTATAATGGCAATAGGCTCGCCCCCTATTACATTGGGACCAAAATACATCGGCGAAGTGTGGGCGCACTGCAGTGCACCTCTGCCTACCCCTTCGGGGAATACAGGCGTGATGATGTATTTGATGTATTTATTTTATAACCGTGAAAGTATGTGAGGATGGATGGATGCATGTTTGTAACTCTTTCACGGAAATACTACTGAACGGATTTTGATGAAACTTTACAATATTATTGTGTAGACATCAGAATCACATACAGGCTATAGTTTATGAAGATATTGAATTATGCAAATCTGTGCGGAGGAAGTCGCAGCTAGATGCTTGATATTTCACTTTTCGGCTAGCTGCACTGAGTGGTCGCAGTTTCGATTCCCGTCAAAGACAAATTTCTGAAAAGGCCTTTGAAAAAAGGTTTGAGTGTTTGGGATCGCTCCAAGTCCATTGTATCTTACCCACATAGGTAGGATGAGAAGGTGTTGTCTAGCGATACTTGCGTAAAACTATGGCGCGCATATTTTTTTGCCGATACCAAAAAGAACTTTGTAACAACATACATAAAGACTGAATTGCCGTGGTAAATTAACGCGAACAGTTGTCAAAATTCGCTCGCGTAATTGTTGACATTTCGTTAAAATATGAGCTTTGTTTTATGAGTTAATACAGTTCGTTTTGGTATGGCTTTAGTTTTGATAACTGTCGTATGTGTTATTTTTTTCTTTTCCCATTTGCGTAAAAGTTGAGCTAACCTATCGCACTTACGTAAGCCGGACAAAGCGCGTTTTCTGGTGTGTTAGTGTTGCCAATTAACAGTATTAAATACGTACCAGTTCGGGTAAATGAGCTTGATTTTAATTGACCCTATTTTGGTACATAACGGCTAAATATTAGTTAATGCTTATTTCAGAACTTCTTTTTTTACGAAATGATGATATTTAATGGAATAAGTTGAGGAATGGCTCCACCTGCGTTTAGCAGGTATTTAAGTCAGTGTCATGTAATTCATAGCAAGGGCAAATTCAATAAATACGCATTGTAAATAAAAATGGATGATGACAGTGATAAAGATGGCGGACGAATCATTATAGAACTTAATTCGAGTGGTAAATGTCTGGTCTCTAATTCCAAAAACCTTAATAATTAATGTACTTAATTTTATTATGTATTTAAGTATAGATTAGGTGGAATAGGGATGTAATTAGGCGTATTTGTACTCAATCATTTACCACTGGTAAGACACTTTTCAGGAGCTTAGGGACCCGATTCTCGTAAGATACACACCATCTCTAATTCGACATAATATGTCAAAAAATCAAAAACATTTTTTTTTATTCGTGTAGGCCAAAAAGCACTTACAAATAGCCAGATTCTACCACCAGTTCGGAATGCTGATTCCATTGAGAAGAGCCGTTAAACTCAACTTCGAAATGATAATTACGAGTAATACATACTCAGCAGCAACGCCATGAGAGCAAACAGCACCTTTGCCACAAACTTTGTCGAAACAAAAAAAAATTCTTTTATTTCGACATAATGTAGAATTAGAGATGATGTCAATCTTGCGAGGATTGTTCCCGGACTCGTGTAATTGTTGTGGTTGACACAAATTATAACAAAATCTGATAGCCGTGTCACTTATGTGCCCCATCAGATGTAGGGTTGGGAGATTAACAGAATAATAGCTTTATGGGGATAAATCCATAAAGATTTGTCCCAATAACCTGCCAATAATGGTTGGGCTATCGGACCTGGCTTGTGGTCATTGACTAGATGTACAGGCGATACTAATTTTTTGTCATACCAAAACGAACTGTATTGACCAATGGAAAGATCTCATTTTTCAACGAAATGTCATGTTTTTCATAGATGCCGCGAGGGAATTGTGACGCGTGGTTGCGTGACTTTTACCACAGAAATTGAGTCTTTATGTGTACTGATGCAATGCTCGATTTGGTATTAGCAAAAAGACTTACGCGTGCGTCTCGACGCCTAATTGAGCCCAGAGCTTAAACACCAAGTAGATCAAGTACTATGCGATCCAAATAAGAATAAGAATGTCAATATGTGTCAAATGTCACATGAAAAGTATGTTTTGCAAAAAACTTATTTGCATATCAATAATAATAGTACCTAAATCAAATATTAATAAAAAGGTTAAATTAGTAGTAATGTCTTAATAGAATATTTAATTATTTAAAGTCATAATTCGTTTTATCACGTCACAATATCGCGCAAAGACGATCCTATTCTCATTTGAATCGCATAGTAGGCTGATCAAACTAAAGGGCGTTAACACAGTTCCACTGGATGGTAAGTGTATTATTTCAGTTAGAAAGAGGTTATAAATAAACTTTACAATGTCAACTTATGAAATCTGTATTTTTCTACTAAACACTAGCAAAGGTGTGTTGATTGTTATTTTGGTATTCAAGTTATTTAAAAATTTATCGTCAAGCAGTATCAATTATACGACATTTTCCCGAAAGTTGGCAACTATATCTTAATTCTTAAATAAAAAAATATTTTTTTCTTTTTTTTAATAGCAACCCTATAATCACCCCACCGTGTGTCACAGACAGTCATGCGTATAACGTAATCCGCATTATACCCCGAATAGCCATCGCGTTCAGCTGCTAACGGCACAGATGTCCCGCGCAAATTAATTGGAAATGTCAAGTGCACGAGAGCCGACGCCATCTTGTCCCCCCCTGCCCACTTTTTTTATTATTCTTTTTTTTCGCGCACGTGGCTTTATTACGAGACAGCTGGGCGGTAGTGTGTTTGTACTTGCGTTAGTAACAGCCTTGTATTGCGATATTGAACAATATTTGGTCGTGTCAAATTAAAGTTATAAATACTCGATGACGTTATTAATTCTTCGATACCTACATTTTATTTTTACATAACAACGGCAATTTTATGTTTAACTATGACTTGCTTTTAAATTTTTCAAGTGTTACGCTATTATATGATTGAAAAACAATGTGATCATCGTATATTTATCAGTTATATCCGCCAAAGAATTAAGACGAAAGAAAAAGGCCTATATTATATACTCACATTCTACCATGTACAATTAAAAATGTGCAGTAATTACATCATATATAATTATATCTACATATAAGTAAAATGGTAGGTCATAAATAAATCAATTATATATTTTTTTCAAATTGGCGACACCATAATGACATTTGACATTTGCGCGGGAAGGGAAGGTGCACATTGCATCGTCGTTCGCGGGTTTGACGCGCGTTTGGTTAATGCAAAGATAATAGTCTGACCTATTTAATATATAATATCGCCGTCTGTTTCCGGCAATTAGATCGAATGCGATCACTATTTTCTTTGTTATGTTGTGAAATAAAAAAATATATTATTTGCTCGTTCCGAACACCTTTCCTTACGAATTTGAGCACCTGATGCGTTTCGATCGCAGCTGATGACTCCGAAGCCACGATACAACGCAACACCTTGACTTTTCGTTACGGAATTCCATCCCCTTAATTACATTTTATTTAATGTTTTCGACCACTCGTCTACAAATATCTGCGGTGTCGATAACAATTTGGTATTTTTACAAATGTGGCACGCGATAACAGGGTTGTCATGTCAATTAACAAATATAGTACCTAGTAGTAGTAGGTAGTATTCATTTAACCATTTTTGCTTGCTCAATACCAACAAAGTTTCTTCCATAATAATTGTGCATTAAAACCACAAGAAAACAAAAATGTAATCATATTTTTTTTTCTAGGTGTTTTTGTAAATTGCACGTCTTCATCGGTCTGGGAGGCAATTGCTGGGTTACCCGCTGGTGCGTCGCGGTGCATGCTAAAGCGATCCCGTGGTACCCCGATACAAGCGGAGGATGGTACACCGTCAGTTTTAGTGGGTACACGGCCTTCTGCTGGGACTCCCACATAACCCTGCTACTTCCCCCGAGGTGGCAGGGTATCCATAAATAATTTTCCGACGTTACAAAAAGAAGGTATTTTTGAAACAAATTATTGCTTTTAAGAATGGGGAAGACCTCAAATGCGTTATTCGCAAATAAATCGTGTCGTCATGTCTTCCACTTTAGTTTAGTTAATCTATTATGAGTTTGAACAGTGTTAGGATGCTCTTCTATAGGTCCCTCTACTGAGGGACTATATTTATATATTTTTTAAATTTCTAATATTAGTACTAATAGATAGATTTTAGACCAGGAATCCGATTTTCGCATAATCGACATCATCATCAGCCGGTGTCAGTCCACTGCTGGACGTAGGCCTCTCCCAAGATGCGCCATTGAGCCCGATCTTCGGCTCTTCTTTTCCAGTCAATATAATCGACATATCTCGAAACAAAACGGCAAATAGTCGTGTCTTTTCGTTTTGTTTGACATAATATGTCGAATTAGAGATGATATGATGATGATTCTCCCTCGCACCACCAAACTGTGGAATGAACTTCCTGCAGCGGTGTTCCCGGACCGATGCGACAAAGGTATCTTCAAGAAACGAGCCTACTCATTCCTTAAAGGCCGGCAACGCACTTGCGATGCCCCTGGTGTTGCAGGTGTCCATGGGCGGCGTTGATCACTTACCATCAGGTGAAACGTCTGCTCGTTTGACTCCATATCTCATAAAAAAAAAAAAACGATATTGCGAGAATTGCCCCGCAGATTATGTCTTATGACACCATGAGTCGCTCTCGACAAAAAAAGTGTCATTAAGTTAGGTAATTAGTTATATACCAAATACTTAGTGATTATACTACAGCCCTTTTAACGTCCCACTGCTGGGCACAGGCCTCCCCTCAATGCGAGGGGGATTCGGGCCATAGTCCACCATGCTGGCCCAGTGCGGGTTGGCAGACTTCACACATCTATCGAAAACTAGTCAAGTTCCCTCAGACGTGTTTCCTCACGATGTTTTCCTTTACCGTTTCATAGCAAGTGATAATCTCGTATGAAAATTATTGTAATAAAGTTAAAATGTTGCGGCATCCGCCACTTATTGCAATGTTATCAAGGTATACATAAACATTAGCAGCCAAATTTAAACAACAGAGCAAAGATAACATATCGGATTATATCGCCGCTGTTACTGTTGTTCTATCTATACAAATAAATAAAATTGAAGTGTCTGTTTGTAATATCAAAATGACACTTTTTTACCAAATGCGTATGAAATTATATACGATACCTATAACGAAAACGCAATTATTATTTTTTTTGTCTGTCTGTCTGTCTGTCTGTTTGTTTGAGGTAAACTTCTAAACGGCTGAACCGATTTCAATGGGACTTTCACTGACAGATAGCTGACGTTCCAAGGCGTAACTTAGGCTACTTTAATTTTAGAAAAAGCATTAGGGTTCCGCGGGAAAAACATAATACCCATATTTCCGGGTAATCTCCCTAAAGTCCACGCGGGCGAAGTCGCGGGCACAGCTAGTTTATTTATATAAGTTGATAATCTCGATTTATCATCCACAGGTGTCTGGCCACGATTTGAAAAACCGGCGACTTAAGCCTTCCCCACACTGGGCCGACAAAATCCGTGCGTCAAAATGATTGCCAGTAGGTACCAAAATGAACTGTATTGACTCATAGTTAAAGTTCATTCCTCCACGAAGAGAGAGCGAGAGAGGAAGTGGGGCGTAGCTTACCATAGAAATTTAATACGTTTGTGTATTAACACAGAGTTCACTTTGGTATTCGCAAACATTTTGACGCGCGACTCTTGACGCCTCAGTATGCGGGGATATTTATTCTATATTATCGTAATAATAAATGTGACAATTATTTACTCGTACCGATTCTAGTCAGGGGAACTATGACTAGTGGTCCGTCCCGGCTTTGCACGGGTTTATAATATAGCCTATGTTACTCAGTGATAATGTAGCTTTCTAACGGTAAAATATTTAATTCCAAAAAATATTTTTTGGAATTGGTCCAGTAGTTTTTAAGTTAATTCGTTACATACAAAAATACAAATCCTTCCTCTTTATAATATTATATTCCTTTATTTCTCATTTTTCTTATTTAGTACATTTTTAAATATTATATTATTATTAGTATTGAAGTATAGATATAGATTACCGACGAATATTATTGTTTTTCATAGTTACTAAATTAGTTAGTAAAAAAAAATCCAGACAAGCGCGAGTCGGAATCGCGCCCCGAGGGTTTCGAACAAACTTGTATGTAAATAGTACGTCCATCATAGCAATCCAGTGTCTAAGATTTTTCAGTTAACAGGAAGGTAACATCTCAACTCAAAAGGGTTTAGCGCTAGTGAACCAAAAAGAGATCAAATACTTAATCCGATTCCAACTAATATAGATCTCAATAATATTGAAAGTTATTGTAAGTGGATATCATAAGAAAACACGTATCTTATTACATACTTATAATTTTATAGGTAGACTAGCTGTGGACTTTAGGGAGATTACCCGGAAATATGGGTATTATATTTTTCACGCGGAACCCTAATGCTTTTTCTAAAATTAAAGTAGCCTAAGTTACGCCTTGGAACGTCAGCTATCTGTCAGTGAAAGTCCGATTGAAATCGGCTCAGCCGTTTAGAAGTTTACCTCAAACAAACAGACAGACAGACAGACAGACAAACAAAAAAAATTAAATATCTTATATACTACTAGCTGTGCCCGCGACTTCGCCCGCGTGGACTTTAGGGAGATTACCCGGAAATATGGGTATTATGTTTTTCCCGCGGAACCCTAATGCTTTTTCTAAAATTAAAGTAGCCTAAGTTACGCCTTGGAACGTCAGCTATCTGTCAGTGAAAGTCCCATGGAAATCGGTTCAGCCGTTTAGAAGTTTACCTCAAACAAACAGACAGACAGACAGACAGACAAAAAAAATTAAAATTGCGTTTTCGTTATAGGTATCGTATATACTTTCATACGCATTTGGTAAAAAAGTGTTATTTTGATATTACAAACAGACACTCCAATTTTATTTATTTGTATGTATGTATGTATTTATGTATTTACTAGCTGTGCCCGCGACTTCGCCCGCGTAGACTTTTTTTCCGCGTAGAATTTTTGTCTGTCTGTTTGTTTGAGGTAAACTTCTAAACGGCTGAACCGATTTCAATGGGACTTTCACTGACAGATAGCTGACGTTCCAAGGCGTAACTTAGGCTACTTTAATTTTAGAAAAAGCATTAGGGTTCCGGGGAAAAACTTAATACCCATATTTCAGGGTAATCTCCCTAAAGTCTACGCGGGCGAAGTCGCGGGCACAGCTAGTAACATATATATTCACACGTTGCAGGATTGTACTGCAGACATATTGAATACGATCATAGAATCCGAATCAAATTTTTTACTCTAATGTTAACCATTATATCAGGTAGATAATTTCCCAAGGTAGTTTCCCAAGGTACAGAAAATATCGAAATGTATTTCCTATAGAAAGAATGGACAAGAAATCCCATGGGTACCTACTCTTTTTCAAAAGGGTTACAGGCCCTGTAACATGACCGCGTAGACATAAGTTTTATCTTTTTCAACTGTCAGATTCATCGAGAAAATGACGTCACCCCTTGTCCAGTAGAAAAACCTCGAAGTGACGTCATTTTCTCAATAAATCTGACAGTTGAAATAGATAAAAATGTCTTTATGTAATTAATCCGTGGACAACGCCGTGGACTGTACTGTGTTTGGATAACTTTTTGTAATACTATTTGTTAATTTTTATGTACTGTTGTTTGTTGTCTCTAATAAATAATTTAATTTAATTTTACACGGTCATGCTAAGGGTGCAAAACATAATACATTTAAAACAACAAATAATTACGCTCGCTCTAGTATTCTCAGGAAGTAAAATTGGTATACACATACGTCATGAGGCTGGCGTCATGATAACCCATTTTGTATAGGCCTACGGTAATTACAAATAGTTTTTATTTATTTTAATCGCCATAAAGGACGCTTTATTTTAATGGACTACGCTGTTGGCCTTGAGTTGGCCTTTACAGCTTCACCGGAGGAGTGGCGAGTGCAGAGTGCGACTCCAACCAAAGCCTTAGAGGCGGAAGAGGAGGGCAACTAGCTCAAGGGCGCCACATGGGGCACGACCTCGGCTTGGGCAGTTGCCGTGAGGGGAGAGGTAATGACTGCGCTCCTAGGTGCAAAGATGCACCTACGAGCAGAAGAGGGGGTTCCTCGACCTCGCCGGCGAGGTCGGAGTCTGTTTGGATAAAGGACGCTATTATACAATTCCATTTAAAGAAGATGTGCTACGTAAGACTCAGAGCTGTTGAAAGTTTTCGAATGCTATTGAAACCCAGATAAAATACAAGCTTTTAAGAAAACTTAAGAAGAGCCCATCCGTGGCAATTGGCCGCTTCGCTCGTCATTGAATCCTCGCCTATTGACCGTTCTAAACAAAAAACAAACACTGTGATATCATCGCGAATCCATTGCTGCCATATGCGGAGGCGATTGTTTGCACTTGTAAACAGTACAGCACCCTACGCATCTGTATAGTGTTGAGATGATGCGATGACCGTAACGTTAGTTTGCAGGTTATTATCATATAGGTAAAGAATAGAAGCGGGTCATCGGCTATCTCTTCATCACCGATTTTATTTATAATCCGAGCTCGCGACATCGTACGCGCGAAATTTAGCAGCCCTAATTAACCGAAACAAATGGTTTTGTTTTTTTTGACGGGGAACCCTATTTTTTTCTAAAATAAAAGTGGTCTAAGTTACTCCTTGTAACATCAGGTGTCTCCCTATGAAAGTCCAATTAAAATCGGTCCTGCCGTTTGGGAGTTTACTTCACAAACACAGACAGAGAGAGATTTTTTTAAATTGCTTCAGCGTATATACTTTCATATGCATTCAGTAAAACGCTGTTATTTTAACATAACGACATTTGTATAAATGATTGGGTCATTAAACGTTTTGATAGATGCAGATCTATGAGTAACTAAACATCAGACAACTTTTCATGACACAGGCAAACAGATAACTTTACATAACAGAAATAATTTTCAGAATAACACAAACGTCTTTTTTAAAGGCAATGTGTTTCAATATCTTATGAATAATTACGAGTTATTGGATTTCAATCCACATAAGTAAAGCTTGAAATTTTTTCTCATCACATTTATTTAAATTTGACCCAGTTTAAATGGTATATTGCAATAGTGATGGATATGACCAGTATATTCCAAGGTGCATCTGTCACCTGAAGGTCACCTAACGTAGATTCGCTCATGATATGCGTCATTTGGTATTTATCTTGGATGATGAACCTCACTAAAATATACAGGAATCGTCGCAAAGTGTTTCTTGGATGCAGTTGTTTTAGATATATAACATCGTACATGATCACGCCTGTATTCTCCGAGGGGTAAGCAGAGGTGCACTGCAGTGCACCCACACTTATTATACTTATTAAATATCTTGTTGAATGATCTACACTTCAAAAGCAATCGAATTTTTACACGATTACTTTCTTGTGGCTTATAAACTTAAGTAGATATAATGCTGTTTTTAGATCTTCGTAGTCCACAATCTATTGGAATACTTACTAGACATTATTAGGGACTTTAACGTCATTAGTTGTTGAAATCCAAAGGACGGCCTCATCTTTTTTTCTTTGAACACAAATAAATACGTATTATTATAGCAGCTCCTACAGTACGTACTACAAATGTCTTTTATAATACGTAAACAAAGCAACGGACCGAAAGAATACTTACCCCTTTTCATTTTTAACTGCTCAGGCGCGTGTACGGAATAATAGATGTTGCCCCCGCGGAGGCTAGCGCGCGACTGACACGTGCTGGCCTCGCGACGCGCACGTGCCGCCATCTATTGTATTGCGACCTCATTATTTTTAACAGAATGAAGTAATTTTGCAAGTTGTTTTGTCCTACCCTTTTAAAATCTATAGCTTTCTTAAGATGTTAAAAACAAGTGCATTCTAAGTGATATCGAAAATGTATCAAGCGAGTTATATCATATAAATTGTATTGTTTTCTTATATTTACGCGAATTAAACCGCAAACAACAACTAAATATGAGGGTACCCAGTTATTAACTATGACATCAGGACGTCTAATACCTCAGTCCCCCCGTGACCATGGTTGCTGTAAAGCAGTCGAAACGTCGGGAACATAAAAAAGTAAATAAACGCGATAGAATTCGTAAAATAGTTTTATTATTTCAATCATATAAATTGTGTTAAGTAGGTATCTTAACTACATATCTAAATATTTTCCGTACAAAAGTTGAGTGAAAAAATACGTGCAAAAATTCGTCTATAGTAACCAATTATCAATTTCTTCAAAGCCCCGGGCACACTGGGGCGTCAAGACGCGCGCTTCAAAATTAAACTAATTCCAAAACGAACTCCGGATGAATATACATAAAGTTTGAATTTCTGTGATAAAAGTCACACGACTATATGTCAAAATTTCCTCGTGCTGTCAGTGTCATTTCGTTGAAGAATGAACTTTTTGAATGAGTCAATACAGGTAGTTTTTTGACATCCTAGTGGGAGCCAAACTTTATAGTGTTAAATGGGGATTCTACAAAAATGTTTTACTTATACTAAACAGGCTTTACCAGATGTCTAAAATCATAATCTATGTATTTAACTATAAGAGTACATGATGCTGTAACTGTCTAAAAATACTTCCAAACTTCGAGTGCAGTCGAAAACCGCCCAAGACAATAAGACGACTATAAATAAACAGTCGATCGATACTCAAATAGACATATCGACCAGATGGCCGAGGATATCCTGTTCTGAACAGATTGCCCGCGATAATTATAGTCGGGTAAGTGGCGCGTGCGCTGCCGGCGGTAGTGGGGTGGCCGGCGGTGTTGCCAATAAAATGAGAATTCCCCAAAAAAACAGATCACTATTTCGATCAATTTTTGCATTTTAAATTGGACGCAGTTCAACAAAAATTATCCAATTCACATGAATGTTTGAAAAGTTTTGAGTTATTGCAGCTTGCAGTCTGATAATGTATTACATGCGTGAGGGTAGCATAGGTGGTAAAATGCTTTTACTTTAATTCTACGGTGGGATCTTTTTTGCTGATTTAAAATGCCTCCTTTATGAACCGTTTGGTATAATTAACTCATTTTTGTTAATTTTGTAGATTGAGTCCATTTTGCTTAACTACATTCAATTGCAAATAGATGCGAGCACTAACAGTATTCTTTAAAATTTACATGTATGGTTATCGATGTATTTTTTGTGGCATCTACACGACGATTCAGTGTAGTTCTGTTTTAATGCATTGGGACGTTGTTTATATAAATTACAATTGCGGATTCACCTAATCAAATATTTTTTTCAACATAATCTGTAGCATACCACGAATATGAAAAATAACATAGGTATGTTAACTTACGAGTTGACTCTTATGTACGCAATTGGTGTTGGCACACCCTTGTCATATAGATCATTAATGGGGAAAATTAAATAAAGGCTGGTATCCCCGCGTGACCACTTGACGCCCCGCGATTGCTTGGATTTGTTGCAACGCGTGCGCATGATGTGATGCGACGTTGTCACGCGAACTTACTGTCCGCTACACATGGCCTTTTTTAACTTTAGTTTTTTTTTTATACTTGGACACAAACAGCACGAGACCGCAGTGTGTGGAGGATTAAAGGAGAGGTATTTGTTCAGGAGTAGGACACGAAAATAGGCTAGAAAAAATGGTACCGCTTAGACAAGACCTCGGCAAATTATGAAAAGGCCAATTTCGAAAAGTGCCGCACACGGGAATCGAAAGCGTTAACACCTGCTGCAGTGAGTCGAGCGGACTACTACACCAAGGCATCGGTAATTGAATCACGTGATACTCAGATATCATCACCAGGTATAAATGTATCGCCCATAACAGAAAAAGTGAGAAGTAAGAGACTAGAATAGTTTAGGCATGTGATGAGAAGAGTTGAGAAGCATGAGGCTAAAAGAGTGATGAGTATTAATGTGGATGGATACAGAGCGAGAGGAAATCCAAAGAAAAGATGGATGGAGTGTGTAAAAAGTGATATGAATGAGATCGGAGTGGATGTCGGTATGACGGAAAAGCGACATGAATGGAAGAAAAGGACATACTTTGCCGGCCCCAAAATAATGGGTTATGGTGAGGCAAATGAATAATAATACTCAGATATCAACAGGGCGTCATTATCAATTGTAATTGAAGGCAAAGATACAGATATTGTTGTAAATATACAATGTAAAGTGCACGCATGTTGTGTTTAGTATCAACACAACCGGATTTGGATCTCGTGTGAGGCTTCCGCTCGTCGAGACAGGAACCGCAAACATTTGGAACGAATTTGAAGTAACTTATTGAACTGAAAACAAATCTGTAGTAACTTATTTAACCAATTAACAAAGGCACTATGAAGCAATTATATTGTTTTTGTAAGTAAAAATTTTTATGTATTTATTTGCTAATAGTTAAAGTTAAAATCAAATCAATTATTTCGTATAGGCCTATAAGGGTACTTACAAATTGCCAGGTTTTTTTTCCTTATGTCCTAGTTTACTGCTATTGTTACTACTACTACTACTATTATGTATTGTACTATTACCGGATTGAAGCGCGACCTCGACTGGGAAAATCCGACAAGAAACTCAGTGGGCTTGTCTTGTTTCTTCTATCGCCTTATAAGGCAAGCATAACTTATTACGAAATCGTGATACCTCTGATACCGCTATTTAATGAATCACTGATAAAATGGTGGGTATTAGTCACAACAAATAATTCACACAACTGATCCATCACAAATCGTCTTGTCGTTATCGCATAAATCGATAAATTACTTTGCGATTTGACAATAACGGAGTCATGATGACATTCTCGATTATTGAAGTCGTTTGATATGCTAAACGGATGCGATATCGAGTACTGATCGATATATCTTCGACTAGCAAGGCAGCCATCTTAAAAAAAAAAACATCATCTAAAATAGCCTATATTACTTCTTATAACATGGGCAACCTGACAGTGAAAGTCCCGTCGGAATCAGTCTAGTCGTTTGGGAGTTTAGCCTAAGCAAACAGCTGTCTGTTAGAATATATAGGCTGCCTACTTACAAACGCAATTTTGTTTTCCTGTCTGTACCGACAAAAAAGAAATGCTTTTTGGTTACAAGTATTAATATTAGTGATAATCTAGATGTGTGTTACATGCATAATAAACTACATACTACTGTCTGGGAAATGTTCCGAATTCCGAAAGAGGTAAACATATTTCCGAAAACATTATTATTTTTGAATTGAAATTAATTTATGACACTTGTCATAAGCTAATATTTTACATCCCTTTTAGTAGTGATATTGGTAGGCTGGGGTGCACTGCAGTACACCTACACTTCACTTAATTAGTAAAGTGAGGTGACGGCCTAGTTTAGTGGTTCAAGCGTAGGGCGCTAGATTGCCAACTGTACCAACTAGGGTTAGAATCCCATCAGCGACAAATTTCGGAAAAGACCTTTTCGGAATTTGCCCTGGTCTGGGTGTAACTGGGATGGCCTCCAGTGCATTGTATGATACCCTTACAATCATTGCTTAGTTAGGCGGTTGGCGATAATTATTTGTTTTAAAATGACAGTTAATTTAGTTGTTAAAGTTTATCGTCGCGGTGCATGCCAAAGCGATCACAAGATGGTACACCGTCGGTTTTTATTCGGTATAGGCCTTCTGCCGGGACTCCTACATACCCCTGCTACTTCCCCCGAGGTGGCAGGGTATCCATACAGGATTTTCCGACGTTAAAAAAAAGGTGTTAAAGTTGATAAAATGTTGCGCACCCCTTCCGCGAGTCAGGATGTCGAACTTCCGATACAACTGTTCAAGTTTACACGACAATGAGTGATGGCGGCGTCCATATTTATTTATTTTAAAATAAACGCTCAGAGGCGCGTTCATAAAATCCCCGGCGTTGCCGCCGTGTCAAGTTTTATTCGAAGGGCGATAAAATATTGCTCTGTATTTACGAGATCGGATGAGAATAACGCCCTGTAGACACTGGGGCGACTAACTTGACGTTTTATAACTCTTTACGCTGTATAAATAGCCCTGGAAACACTGGAGCGTCGAGACGAACGAACAAAAGAACTCTGTGTCGATGTACATAAAGTTTAAATATCTGTGGTAAAAGTCACGCGAAATTTTGTTGAAGAATGTTCTTTCTCTATATGTCTATACAGTTCATTTTGGTATTGGCTAACATTAAGACGTCCGCGTCTTGACGCCCCAGTGCAGCATTTTTTGTAGTATACGCCACACGACCACGCGTCAAAATTCGCTCATGGCACCGATGTTATTTCGTCGAAATGTACTTCTTTGAGCTATTACATTTGTTTTGGTATTAATAAAAAAAAATTGGTCGCGAGCGTTTTGACATTGACGCGTGTGTCCGCGCAGGGCTTTCAGGTGTCAGGCATACCAGCTAGGACTATTTTAAGATGGATTGTGTCGCATTAGGTGTCCAGAACACTACCTATCGTTGTGGGGTTGATATGACTTAAATTAACTGGCCAGTAAAGTCAGTTTGTTGAACGGCGGTCAGTAAAAGTCAGTTTTTCCAGAAAATAGTCAGTAAAGTAAGTATTTTAGAGTCACACAGTCAGTAACGTCAGTAGGTACTTTTGACTATACAAATTGTTTCGACCCCTGTATTCTTTTAATGCATGAAATCTATATCTTCTATCACTGGTATCTAAAATATGACCAGTCATGAGACGTTAGACTACCATTACTAAAAATGGTTGTTTTCATATCAAAACAAAACCAAAACATACCAAAACCTTCCTCGAGTACCACTATCCATTGGTGAAAACAGTAATATGAAGTGAGTGACTTATGGGGTTTTCCTTGCTGATACGAAAAACTACCTCCCATAAAATCAACTACTACAGCCCTTTTAACGTCCCACTGCTGGGCACGGGCCTCCCCTCAATGCGAGGGGGATTTCAGGCCACAGTTCACCACACTGGCCCAGTGCGGGTTGGCAGACTTCACACATCTATCGAGAACTAGACAAGTTCCCTCAGACGTGCAGGTTTCCTCACGATGTTATCCTTCACCGTTTCATAGCAAGTGATAATCTCGGATGAAAATGAGATTCGCACATGGAACCCAGAGGTGCGAGCCGGGGTTTGTACCTGCACACTTTGATTTGCAAGACATGCGTTCGACCACTCGGCTACCACTGCTATATAAACTCAAAAATCAACGACAATCTTTAACTGTTTCTACAAATGGTTACGTTATCTATACGTGGTCTACATATCAACGGCTTATGTCATATCTAACCGATACAAGGCTATCGGTACGTGCAGATAGATAATCAATCGATCTTGTGTCGGCATAATAACTTGCCTTCTGGCATGCCAATTTTTTGGGTCTACCAATAGGAGACCACTTTCAGCCCCATGTAGAGGCCAACAAGGAATATGTTGATTAACAAATCAAAGTTTCATGACCAGAAAATGAAACCAAAATTAATTGAAATACGATTCAGAGCAAAAGTAATAAAACAAAAAAAGGTACTTCAATTGTGTCTCTGAGATGATAAAATACATCATCACGTCTGTATTCCCTCAAGTGATTAGTAGAGGTGCAGAATAGTGCACCCACACTTCGTCAATGTATTTTAATTTCAATGTAATAGGACATAATTGGGCGAGTATATCGCTATTATACTGGAAGCAATAGCCCTCAATACGAGGGAGATTAGTGCCAAAGTCTACCACGGTGACCCAGTATGGTTTGGTGAACTACACACGCCTTTCCATAGACGAGCAGGTTTCTTCAACATGTTTGTCTCCACTGTTCAACAAGTGGTAATCATAATTACGTTTGAAAAGGACGTGGAATCCCAAAGGTGCGGGTCGGAAATTTGAACTTACACCTCTTGCGTTCAAGGCGGGCGTTTTACTGTTACTACCTGGGCTACCACTGCTCCTACTTACTACTACAGCCCTTTTAACGTCCCACTGCTAGGCACGGGCCTCCCCTCAATGCGAGGGGGATTCAGGCCATAGTCCACCACGCTGGCCCAGTGCGGGTTTGCAGACTTCACACATCAATCGAGAACTAGACAAGTTCCCTCAGACGTGCAGGTTTCCTCACGATGTTTCCTTCACCGTTTGATAGCAAGTGATAATCTCGGATGAAAATGAGATTCGCACATAAATCCCAGAGGTGCGAGCCGGGGTTTGAACCCGCTCACTTAATTATGCCAAAATTAACATCCCCTAAGGGCATGTCTCGTCATTAGTTAGTTATTACCCGTAAATGTGTCACATCCCGGTACCCACGGGGTTCGGAAATCCACCCTACTGGCGTTCTCTACTAAGATGTGTACAAAAAATTTGAACAAAAAGTGTCAGGGTGAATTACAGTTTAAATGCCAAATCATATCGTGTTTCATATAAGCATTCTAATTGTACACGTGTAGAAATATATCAAGTATAATGTCCATTACGTAAAACCCTGCACACTTTGGGGCGTAAAGATTTTGCCAATATCAAAACGAACTCTGTGTTCATGTGAATAAAGATTGAATTTCTGTAGTAAACGTCTAGTCACCACGGGTCAATATCGCACGCGCTGTCAACTACATGGCGTTGAAAAATTTGCGTTTTGTATGAGTTTGTTTTGGTATAGGAAAAATACAGTAGGTTATTTCGATGTATTTAAATTAAATTTCTATCAATTATAGGTTAGTATAATTTGTAATATCACGTTAGAAACAGTCGAGTCAGGTCGAGCAGTGGTAGCCGAGTGGTCGAACGCACGTCTTGCAAATCAAAGTGAGCGGGTTCAAACCCCGGCTCGCACCTCTGGGATTTATGTGCGAATCTCATTTTCATCTGAGATTATCACTTGCTATGAAACGGTGAAGGAAAATATCGTGAGGAAACCTGCATGTCTGAGGGAACTTGTCTAGTTCTTGATAGATGTGTGAAGTCTGCCAACCCGCACTGGGTCAGCGTGGTGGACTATGGCCTGAATCCCCTTCGCATTGAGGGGAGGCCCGTGCCCAGCAGTGGGACGTTAAAAGGGCTGTCGTAGTAGTAGTAGTTAGAAACAGCAAAGCAACTAGGATAACAATAAATTAGTCATCCTCTATCGATAGCTAATTATTTCTTATATAAACATAAATTTAGAGATTCTTTTTCTAACTACCTCATCATTCGCCATAACTAAAACGTGGTACCAATTTGGAACTAATTAAATATGGCATCCGGCTCATTGGCTGTCAAATCGTCGGAACGTTGTTTTTTTGTTGTCTGTACGGTGCGCAGGCGCAAAGAGATGTGTTACAGCTCAGTGGAGTGATCTTGGAACGTTTACTTATCCGGGAGAAGCGTTATATGGATATGAAGGATCTACTTACACCAGTAGGTAACTATTTTATAGGCCATAACCTAATTAAATGTTTTTTTAATGTTAATGTTAAATTCAAAATTTGAATTCCAATTATGCAGCTAGCATTTCACGCGGACAAATTCATTTTTTTTTAATTAATCAGAACTATGTAATAACGTTTATATTTAGTTTAAATATTTTTAACGGGTAGGTTTTAACGGGTAACGTAAAATGTAACAAAATATAATTATGATTTCAGAACGTATTTTAGTTCCAAGTTAAGGCATCTTATCTACTATAATTATTTATGAAATTAACAAACTTAATGGAATAATATGGATAAATGGCTTCAATGTTAAGTAATTAATACCATGAATAAAGAGACAAGACAAAACCAGTGTTGTCATAATTAAATTTTAAAAATGATATTAATGTTTCATATGGTGAACACCTAGCATTTTTTTAATGACCAAAATCAGAATTGTTTTATAACATGTAAATCAATAGGTACAGACACTTATGAATCGTCAGTAAAAAAATAATAATAATAATAGTATCTATACCACCCATTCGGAATGCATTTCCTATGGAGAAGAATGGGCAAGAAACTCCATGCTTGCTTTTTTCCATATACCATACTAGGCATGTCCACACTAGGCCGCCACTAGAGCAATTTTCGCACCGGAAATGCGCGTCGTTATTTCATACGCCGATGACATGTGTCGCCCGGCGTCTGCGCATGTGTTTCGTTGAGAAATTGACGACGTCATTAGTCATGTGAAGTTGCCACTTTTTGCAATATCGGACCTCACATGAGAACCGCGAATACCCCAAAAACGTTCCAAATAAAGTTATCTATTTATCAATAAAAATAAATACGTGAATTTTCAGTCAGTATATGGTGTATCAGAAGTCCGAAATAATATTTTGGGTACATATACGGTAGCTCATATGTGGATGCTTAGTGAAGACAGTTTATACCTAACTATCATAGTTTCTGAATTATAGACCTTTGAATAATTGTCACAGGTATCGTGCTCTGGCCAATGTGTACAGGCATAACCCTATTCAGCAGTGTAAAGTACACTTATGAGGGGCAACTACCAATATTCACAAAACAGAACATAAAAAATAACATAGAACTCGAGATATTACAAGCACAGTTACAAGTAATAGAAATCGGCGGCGAAAAAAAAGTTGGAAAAGCATGGTCGGATTTCGATCAGATTTTTATACCATTCAGTTGTATAACCGATACTGATGCAAACGTCAAAGTATAATTTCAGACTTCTGAAACATCCTGTATTCCTTCTTGTAATTCGATCACATTTAGGTCTATTTTCAATTGGCTGGTGACCGATTAGCTTACTCTATATCAATGAACGCAAATATTGAATTTCTGTGTAGAAGCTACGGCGTCTGTGCTGCTAAATTCACTCTCACGATGACGTTAATTCATTGAAGAATGAGCTTTGTCTACGAGTAAATACAATTCGTTTAAGTATTGGCAACAATTTTGCAACATGTGTTTTGACGCATTAACGTGACCGTAAGCGTATTCCAGTGCTTGTGAAAATGAAAGTTTACTTTTAGACCTTTCTAAACCTTCACAAAACTATGCGTTTCAAATAAGAATACGAATGTCAATAACCTCTATCTGTCAAATGTCACTTGAAAAGTATGGTTTGCAAATAAACTTATTTGCAAACCAAGTAAAAATAAAAATAAAATATTTTGCTTAGTAGTAAATTTTCTTAATATAATATTCAATTATTTAGACATAATTAGTTTTTTAAAACCATACCATAACCTTTTTTATTATCATTTTTGGCGCAAAGGCCCAGAAGCCATGCCAAAATTATTAAAGAAAAGAAAATAAGGACGTCAGCCGCCATTTTATCGTTGTTAGTCTGCTTTGTCGTGCAACTGAGTGCATTTTTCACTCAACCTTTGCAAATAAATTTTATTTAAAAAATATCTTGTTTTGCTCACCCTACCTAACTGGTTAGAATTGACAGTTCTGACGTCACAATATGTAGCAAAGTTGATCCTATTCTCATTTGAAACGCATAGTAAGTTATTAAATTTGATTTATGGAAATTACAAAATAAAGTTCTTATTTTAAAAACCTCAATGGTTGGATAAGTGCTTGATATTCTATTTCAGTGCCACAGATATTACAAAAACATATCTTCATTTAAAAATAGAATACGTTCAATGTTTTTTATTAACGGCCAGTAATAAAAATGTTAATAAATAAATCAACATATTTTTTTCTTAATTGATACATAAGCATCACTGGGTGCAACTCACCTGTACCCCGCTGGCTGTAGGTGGATGCAATTGGGATGATAAAAAATTTAGTTTAATCGGCTTCGGAATCACACCTTTTATGTAAAAAATTAAGGTATTGTCCTTCACACACTGGGCATAGAGTAGAGATAATATCGAACAGACACGTCACACTTATATTTGAATGTCAAAATTTGATCTTCTATTTTTACGAAATTATATATTTTTATTGGAATAAGATGAGGAATGGCCGCACCTGCGATTATCGGGTATTCAGTCATTAATAGCAGTGCAAAAATCAATAAATACATGTAGATAATAAATAAAAATTGGTAATAATTTGAAAATTATAAGTTTTTTCGCTATTATAAGGGAACATATTTAAACGACAGCTCAGACATGTAAATCGTACGAAGATGTTTGTGCGAAATATTCGATGCTAGCCTTAACTCGCCTTCCAAACTCACAAAGAGAAAGGTGATTTTATTATGTTAAACATCTACACATCTCTGTCTTTGAATATGTAAAAGAAAGACAAAGTATTAGTTTTTAAGTAACCATTTGTTGCAATAAAGATAGAGCGGTATCTTAACAAATTTTAAGACAAGGCGTATCGAAAGTTGATATTTTAATAGCGTGTCGACTGACCAATCACAGTGCAAAGCAGGACTTTCCCAGTGGGCGGTGCCTATTGCTATCGAAATAACGATTATGAAATTCGTAACATCATACATTATCATAATTATGTTAATGACTTAAGTATCACCATCAGTAATATCCGTCAATAAATAATTTTTTCAGTATATTTTTTGAGCAACAAAATTGCATAACACTCAGATATTTTTTTTATTTACGTAAATCCTTTTTTATCTGAAATAGAATATTTGTCATAGCATTATATAATAATGAAGCAATTTTTAAAAATAATATTTGAATGGAGCCAGTTCTATGGCCTATATCCGCTCCGCTTTGAGGGGAGGCCCGTGCCCAGCAGTGGGTCGTTAAAAAGGGCTGTAATAGAAGCCAGTTCTATTGGTTCTTCAGTCTACATTGCACAATAGGGCAGGTCGTATCGCAGGTGGGGGCACAAAAAAACGAAAGGATTCGCCGGCGCGGGCGCAGGTGCGCGGGATCAGGTGCCGGGATTTGGGTTACCAATAGCATTCATAATTCTATACTGTGTCTAGTGTAGGAACTTTAAGTAACAAGTTACTATCAGTTTTGAAAGTACCAAAGAAATACCAAACGTGTAATGGAACGTTCCTTTACATTTGATAGTAATACCTCATGTTTCCGCTAGAGGTGCTGCTGTCGATTGCAAAGCGATGCAATAAAAATAATCTTTTTAAAATTTAGTCAGTCATGTACCTAACTATGCTATAATTTATTGGTAGATTAATAATTTCGTTAGAAACCATTGTATATTTGTCACAAAGGTTTTAATGTTGGCCGTAGTCTTAACTTATGACGACATGTATATTTAACACTACTCGTACAGATGGCCGCTTAAAAAATTGTCATAAGGAGTTTTAGGTTTTTGAGTTCCCAGTAGTTGCCGCCACTATTTTAGTAATATCTCCTTTCCCAAAGGCACATTAACTTACCTATTCATATATACTTAAGCGTGATACACCTGAGAATCAAACTCAAGTTAGCAAAACTGTGACACATGGTCCGCTCGGCTATCATTGACATTACCCCATAAAAGGATCGAGTAAAAAAATGACGTAACACGACCCATCCCGCCGCGCGCCCCGCCCCGCGCCGCCGACCGGCAGACAAGTGTGGAGACAGACAGACAGGTAGCGCTTTGTTCTCAAACAATGCACAATCACACGGACCACGAACGGATCCCTTTTTGTGTCGAGTACGAGGCGCGTACAGCTGATTACACTACACGTCAAAATTAGGCCAGAATATATTTTAAAAAGTTAATCCGTTTATAAATGTCTATTCTATTTTTATTCTAAACTCTTTGTTTTCTAGGACCGATTTAAAAAAAATATATCAATTTGAATTTGGAATCATAAACTTTATGCGATAAAGAACCAGTAAAAATATTTTGTTGTGCTACATACTGTAAATAGCTTGTCTAGATAATTTTGATGACACAAATTATTATTATGATAAGGATTCAAATTGCACTTTAATTTAGATTTAAAAATTTTTTTTTTTTTTGAAGGACATTGTTGGCCGTAAGGTGGCCTTTACAGCTTTACCGGAGGAGTGGCGAGCGCAGAGTGCACTCCAACCAAGGCCTTAAGGGCGGAAAGGGGTGGCAACTAGCTCAAGGGCGCCACAGAGGGCACGACCTCGGCTTGGGCAGTTACCGTGAGGGGAGAGGTAGTGACTGCGCTCCTAGGTTCAAAGATGCACCTACGAGCGGAAGAGGGGGTTCCTCGACCTCGCTGGCGAGATCGATGTCTGTTTGACTAAATTATTATGATCATTGTGAACGTTACTCAATCCACGTTATAATAATCATAAAGGATATTATGTAGCCTCTATCTGTTTGTATCTTATCTTCTTACTATTACCAGATTGGTAAGTAATTATAAATATAGTGAGAACATAAGACAATATTTCACTGTACAATGTATAAACACAAAGAGATTTTTTTAGGCCCCGTTAATTGGCACCGTCGCGTCCCCATTACGCAGACTCCTCGCCACTGATACGCGTTTGCTTTTACAGAATGCACATCTGGGAGCAATGAAGTACTTGACAATTGGAAAAGAACTCATACAACCATAAAAATCAGCCAAAAATAGCTTTTAATGCCATTACTCATAGCTCAATTTTGTTTGTTTTGATCACCGACACCCATCACTGCGAACACCTGTTTCAACCGCAGCGTTTATTGCAACTGTTTATATGCGAAAATTGATTTTATTCTCTAAGGAATACAGTTTAGTTTTGTATGTACGACAGTGGACACTGCATTCCTGTTTCGTAGGGATGTTCGCATAAATTATCGATGTTTCTCTCCGCTTACGCGTCGAGAATATGTCTGTCCCTTTCTGTGAAATTGTTTTTGTTTCACTGCCGATCTGTAGAATGTGTAGACGTGAGACAAGTGCCGAGCTTCCCAGACTACAGATTCTGATACATGATGCTGTGTTTGCTTGTTGTCGATTAATTTGTCACATAAGGTGAGTAGATTAATAAATATGTATATTTTATTTTAAAATGTGTTGATAATAATTTGGTTTCATTTATAAAAAGATATTGTACATTGACAATTCTGTTTAATCTTTCAAATCATGTATGTTAATCATTTCTTGATAAGTCTAATTTGCTTAGGAAGCAGTTGCTGGTACTGTGTCGCCTACTTGCTGAGTCAAATGCCAGTTGATCGACGCCGGGTCACGGGGCTAGTTCATAATACACGAGGTGTCGGCGGCTAGCCGGCGCCATGGCGGCAAACGCGGCGCCTACTATCCTGTCAGCCATAATAATACACCACAACTCGTAAAACAACCTTCACTCCTCCACACAAAGTTTAAAGTCTACGAGCACGAGCAAAATCAGCTGTGGTTTCTTCGCTATTTTATTTCAGACTCTAATGCTACGGAAATAATGTTGATTTTAGATAATAATAGACCATCGATATTGAATTCGTTCTTTAATTTTGAATTCCAAGCACTGAGTAAAAGAAAGCGTTTTTTTAAGGAAGCGTTCGGTATTAGCGTTACATTAATTTTATATCTTAGGCAACAAAACTAATGAGTGCACCGAATTATTATGGATATCCAAGATATTTATGTATTTATATACTCTACAGACAGGCATGGGCTGTGAAGATTTAATATACGTCAATGGCTGTGACTAATAATTATCACTTGTGCAAACATAAAGTTTAAATATAAGTTGGTAGGTACACCGACCGCATAGAGGTCAGTTATATTTGGCACCTCTTGAGTTGCCGGCAGGTGGCAGCTAGCTCTGTCGGGTTATTTCATTGGAAAAATCTTATTTAACCACCATTTCGCGAGTAAGGGCCAGTCAATTAAACTCAGACGCGTTGATTGACAGGTCATTGAGTGAGACCACTTAATTTTTTTTACCTTATCGATATACCTACATAGAAAAACGTTTTTTGTCCGAATACACCAGCTTTATAACTAGACAAAGTGCTCGGAATAATTGTACGGTCCAGTTGTTTGATATGGCACCGGCGGCGCGAAGTCATGGTTAACAACATTTCATTCAACATCACACTCGACAGGTCTATGTTTTTTCCAAAGGCCCTCATCAAATAGCCAAAAAAATTAAGACGTTAAATAAAACGCGACGAGATTCACGCCGTTTCCTTGCGGTCGTGGCTAGGTGTCAAAAGCTTTACCTGACCGCTGACACCTACACGGACAACGCTACACTGGACCGATATTGACCATCTCAGCGACATTATGTTTGTTCGGGAGTTATCCTTTCACACCTCGACTGAGGCCGCTACTCAAATTGTAATGCAAACATCATGAGCCAAACTTTTAAGAATGACACGTATTGTAAATTAGCTCGCGCTTTCGAGAAACGTGATTGTTTTATATAACTAAGGAACACAAAAAAGTATTTGATCAAAACTCAGAAGGCACGTTGTAAAAATTATGAACGCATTGAATGTATCTAATTGATGTGTATAATGAAGGCAATTTAAATTAGATGCCACTGAATTCCGGCGTTAATGCCCAGACAATCATTTTTTATTCTCTTATGAGTTGAGTTAATGTGGTAACCCCTGCCTGAGCCCATAAAAATTCACGACAAAACCTGTATAAACGGCTGGAGGCAAAACTTAGTTGTTTTGCGACTCGTTCCCAGAAATCGTGGAAACGTTCGAGCAAAAAGCCGTCAGAACAGGATTTTGTATCGACATCGCCAAATCTGGACGCGTTAAGAAATGATAAAGAGTACGCCGCCGCTGCCGCAGCCGAGTGCAAACTGCATCTCACCGAGAAAATTACAAAAAAGCTCAAACATAACGCAGACACTTCCTTAAACGAGGACATTTTGATATATAAACTGGCTCCCTGTCTGATAGATAAGAAGTGGTTACTAAAATGATTTTAAACAGTTTGAAAGACCGAAATAGGCGCCACAATAAAACGGTAAGAAACTTAAAACCAAAATTAAAACTAAACACCTTACAGAAGGTTCCTTGAGGGATAGATCCAAACTTGATCTAGAAATTACATTTGAAAATAAGTCCTCTCGAGATATCCATAATTATAGCAAAAAAAACTCGTGGTAGAGTTATCAAGCACAATTTCCAATGTTCCTTTACTGAGCATCATTACAAAGTGATGACTTGCATAATATCTTCATCTGGTAACACGACGATGATAACTATAATGTTATAAAACCCTGCACCCAAGATACTTAGCATGTGGGAGCTGACTGCGAATAAATGCCCAGTAATAGCCCACGATTGTAATATCGATTGTCCAATACGAATTTTGATAGGTCTGGTCTTCTAAATGCAGGGAGTGCACGGTGCGAATAAAGTGTACGTAAATGATCGTATAATGCGTATGCGTGCGTGAGTCACGGACGATCACATGTGCATGTGGAAATAGCCTGTAAGTTTGTACAAATGTTCAGATATACGGGCGTATAGTGCGGTGTTGTGTGGCGGTCCTCACGACAAGTCGCCGCCGACGGCCAGAGAATGCGACCGGCTGGCGCACCAGTGCTGTAAATTTATCGATACTAAGTTATTTGATATCGATAATTTTAATCACAAATGTTTAATAACAATACGCAATCAGATAGGAATATACTTTTTTTGTTACTTATACGTAGCTTGGTTATTAGATGGAAATCCATGACATCGTTTTAGCGAAAACAAAACAAAAGCAATCATTAACTATCAATTGATTTGAAAAAAAAAAACAATCAGTTCAGATGAAATATTCACACGTAATGTTACAAAAAGTGAGACGAGATTCGCGATATATTAATTATTAAATTGAAATGGTCAATAAAAATGCAACAGCAATCAGTGTCACACGATAAAATTCCATACATATCACGTGGGCGCATCTCTAAGGGCGAGACCGGGCTGGCGCCGTGCTTTTTTACCCCGGCCCAACTCGCTCTGGCCAACTTTATAATACGCTCCGTTTCGTCAGTTGAACGCTGCGTGTCGAACGGTAGGCATGTGCGCCGTCGCATCCGCCGTACACTTCCGAATGTGCGTGTTCGACAGAAATGACAATATTATATTGTGATAGTTTTATCAAATAAAAACTGTGTCTTAACGAGTGCCAATGAAATAAGTTGCCTTTAATAGTGCGTTTATGAATTGTTTCGATGCGAAGGACTGTTTTATTGGAAGTTTATTATTGGATTTGACTTCTGGATTTTTTTTTTCAAAAATGTCGAATTTTACGACTACGGGTGATGCTACTCGGGCCGTCGTAAAAGGTTTGTTTATTATTATTAATTTGAAATAATCTTAAATTTTGTGAAAAAAATTATTTATGGTAATTTAAGGTTACTTTACTTATTAATTGCATAATGCCGTCCTTGCACAGTGACACGATATTCATGCAGGTGTTTTTTAAATTCGTTTTTTTTAATACTTGTAACTTTTTAAATATTTTTTTTACCTTAAAGGGTTTAGAAATTTTGAAATGAACTTTTCTTCTTGGCACCGACGTTTAAAGAACGTAGATAATACCTATTCATAGAGAATATAAAAAACCTTTTTTTTTAAATCTAAGTACTTTGTGATCTAATTTACAAGTACATAGCTAGGAATTAAACAAGCTTTTGTTCATAGCATTAACCAAAGCGGTTTTAATATGCCGTACCTAAATGGACTTAGTCCGGAAGTAGTCAAGTTAATAGTCCGCTGATTTGAATTTTTATTAGTATACCATATATGTCAGCATTGTTGAATTAAAAGAACTTTGTAAGTACCTACTTAATATTTAAATACTTCTACAGTTAAGTATTATGAGTTCCGTGTGCAGTTTTATCCAGGTGGCCAATTGGATTTGATGTATGGCGTTAACTCCCATTGTCGTCTTTTATAAAGTCTACAGCTACATGCAACATGTGTTTCACTTTTTGGGACCTCAAGAGGTATCTTAATTTATGAATTCCTACTAGAACCTACCAATTGAAGTACCTACAAGACGTAAAAAACTAAATTCTAAATTACGTTCAACTTTAGTTAGGTAAGAACTACCTAATTTGAGACCTGATTGTAACAACTTGTTCCAGTGACTAAACGTATTGAATAATACATCACGCATGTAGTCCGTCCCCGAAGGGGTAGGCAGTTTCAGCAAGTGGTAATCGTGATTGAAAATTCCAGAGTTATCCTAGAATATAAACTTGCAACCGTTCTACCGACTAGGCACAATTTTTTTTAACAAAAACTTTTATTCTGTTTAAAAAAACTATCTTCTAATCAACTGTTACAAATTCCCATCGTTAAACCCGTCAATACTAATTATTAATTACTTTTCAACCCTAAACAAAGGGTGTTACGAAAAAACCAACCCCCACATGTTGCAAGGGCGACCCCGCTTACAAGTGAATCGTAATACAAACACAATTTACTAGCAGGCTACACGAATATACACCCTAATAGCATGTGCTTAAGGGTTCTCAGTGACATATGGGGTTCAAAATTGTATTGGTTTGTTTGTTCACATGTCGCTTGACGGGGGTCGTGTGAGATTTGAATTAGTATTTTTTTTAAGAACAGTCAGCCAGCAAGTGTTATTTCGTAAAGAATCGGTTCTCAAATTCCGAAATATATATTAACTTAATTTTTTATCAAAAACGTATTCTGTTACAATATACATAAAGATTGAATTTCTTTGGTAAGACCTTGCCTTGGTCTGGGTGTAACTGGGATCGCCCCTATTGTATGGTACCCATCATAGTAGAAGCTATGCTTAATTTGGGATCATACGATGAGTATGTGTTAATAGGCGATGTCTTTTCATGTTCTATGGCATCACAAACCACTGCTGTACTTACTGCACTTGCAGCATGAGCGTCAAGATTAGACGTATGTCACGAAATAACTTGATGTTGTCTCTTTCACTCGTATGAAATTAGACAGAGAGCGACCGAGCCAATCCGTGACAGAGGTCTTGTCGTGACATGCGTGCTGACACCACTGACATATCCATTTATAAATTGTTTGTGGAAGAAAACATCAAGATAGCAGTGGTAGCCGAGTGGTCGAACGCACACCTTGCAAATCAAAGTGTGAAGGTTCAAACCCCGGCTCGCACCTCTGGGTTTATGTGCGAATCTCATTTTCATCCGAGATTACCAATTGCTATAAAACGGTGAAGGAAAACATCGTGAGGAAACCTGCACGTCTATAGAAAGGCGTGTGAAGTTCACCAACCCGCACTGGGCCAGCGTGGTGGACTATAGCCCAAAAATCTCCCTCGTACTGAGGGAGAATGTGCCCGGTATAATGGCAGTAGGCTCGCCCCCTATTACATTGGGACCAAAAATACATCGGCGAAGTGTGGGCGCACTACAGTGCACCTCTGTCTACCCCTTCGGGGAATACAGGCGTGATGATGTATTATGTATGATGATGTAATGTGGAAGGATTAAAATTTATATAAATTTGAGAGTTAAAATACGGCTTTGTAGTCATAAAATCCATCGTTACACGACACATACAATTAGTTACCAACGTAACACATTTAGCAAACAATACAAGAGAATAAACAATAATCGAACAGTCAGAAAGCCCTGCGCTAACAAGCGCGTCAAAATTCGCGCGATATTTTGCCGATACCAAAACGAAATACTTCTTTTACAAAATAATGAAATTTAACGTAATAAGATGACGAATGGGTGCACCTGCGATAAGCAAGGATTCTGCCAATATCTACTAATTATTAGCAAGGACAAATTCAATAAACACATTATGAAATTCGATTTTAAGAATGGCCCGAATGGGCCTAATGCATTGCTTTAGTGTTCTAAACCATTTTCGCGTTATTGCCTTTCTAATGAAACCGTTTTGGGGCACATCGGTGAGATGAAAAAAAAAGTATGAGCATTGATTTTAATCTACTTTTATTAAGGAGATATGAAGTTTTGTGTATCTCGTGTAAGATTGGATATTTCGTGATACATATCCGCTTTCTACCGTCAATATAGAGAAGTGGAGTTAATTCGTTCGCCCCAGTGTGTGCAGGGTGTAAAGGCGGGGACCGTTTGTTGCCACATGTGAATGACGTCACAGGCCGCTTGGGGCCCAGATGCGGCCCGCACCAGATGTCAGCCAGCATTTAATGTTCGGACGACTGTTTGACATCTGTATAGTTGTCAGTGACGCCGACTACTGAACTATACCATGCAACTACTAATCATATTTATAATACATATATCATCACGCCTGTATTGGCCGAAGGGGTAGGCAGAGCACCCAAATTTCACCGATGTATTTAAGTCCCAATGTAATAGGGGGAGAGCCTATTGCCATTACACCGGGCACATTCTCCCTCCATACGAGGGAGATTTGGGCCATAGTCCACCACGCTGGCCCAGTGCGGGTTGGTGAACTTCACACACCTTAACATAAATGATTACACATGATTTCGAGAACGATTTGATCACGATAGGAGATGGTGTTAGCCGGGCAGATACCATAGTTCAAGTATACGCTGAAAAGTCACAGGGCCCCAAGTCCTCATAACTCTATCGTTGTGGATCTGCTATGACTCCATGTTTACAGCCTCCGGCACATTGGGGCGTCAATGCTCGCGCGTCAAAAAATTCAAAACGGACTCTGTGTCAATATGCATAAAGATTAAATTTCGGTCGTAAAAGCCACGCCCCCTCGCGTCAATATTCGCTCGCGATGTCAGTGTCATTTCGTTGTAGAGTAGACTTTTTCTATGTGTCAATACAGTTACCGCAGTGTGCGGGAGGTCTAAATAACAATACATATTATCCATGGTATCTTAAATATGACCAGTGTAGACGTAACAAATGTCCAAGAAGCCATTAGACTAGTCATATTCTTGCTACAATTGAAAAAGATGTTGTTTTTATGCTTAACAAACAACGATAATGGTGGGGGATTTGGGGTAAAGTACTCGTGATTTTTTTCAGTGGAAAGGTTTCGTTTTGTTTCATTATGAGTACTTTAACGACTGCCGTTATTTTGAAACATCAATCACGTGGTAGCGGCCACGTGTGGCTTGCTCTCGCACCGGATGCTGTAAGATTGTTTGGGCAACACCTTTTTTGATAAGCACGCCGTTTCATGCTTAATTTCAGATGCTTATAGTCAGCAAGGACTCTTAAATCATCTTTCAAGTAACACTCAACTTAAGAGATCTTCTAACCAACTTGTAACCTAAAATTACTACTGATATGGTGTATAATTTAATGTATTTCAGTTTTCTTTTATGATTATTTACTTACTTTATTTCCAACATTAAAAAAAAAATCTAGCCATAATTATATTTATTTAAAGTGCAAGCATTGCCCAATTCTAGATTTTTTCTAGAGTTATCTAGATTTTTTACGATTGCTTACAAATATCTTGACTAAACTTGAGATTGCTTTTTTGTATACCTACTTAGATAAACGGCCAGACAGTGTGTATTCTACCAATAAAAGCTTTGTATCAACATAGGTTTTATTTGACCAATAACTCTACTGATTTTGACAGATAAATATAGACCCAGAAAATTTTCGTTTTATTTGGCATTCTATACGAGCATTAAAAATCGGCCCCTAAATAACTTATATGTAGATAAGTATCAACGATTCTGAAATTGGGCTGTTTACATAGCGCAAAACATAATCTGCGCGCGCGCAGATTGTCACGACTGAATACTTTTTTGTCGCACCTCGAATACAGAATGTAACAATAATGACGACATACGGAATTCCCGAAGTCGTAATATTCTATCGAAATGGCGGCGTCTCGCGAAACGGCATAGTGCTTATACGAGCATGCAGTCAGGTTATCGGAATCTCGTTAATTTGATATAAAAAATTGAGCAAATAATGACGATCGTAAATTCTCAAATACATCGTACGTACTACCAACATTATTGCTATCAATTTTTGACATTAGTGTCGGTTATGTTGGTATCAAGTAGGTAAGCGTATTGCCTTCCTGCTTACAGCTGTAATATATGAGGGAAATTGTAATATCTGTGGTCAAAGAAAAAAACTAGGGATACATATCCATGCTTGTTTTTACTATATAAATTGCAGAAATCTTTATTTTTGTGTGATTAGATATACCTACTATGAAAACGTCATAATATCTCATTTAAAGGTGCGTTGAAGGGAATACGTTAGTGTAGAGAATAATAATAAAATAGGTTCATTACGATTTGCAGTAGAACCTATTTCTTCAGTTCCCATACTTTCAACATCTGCAGTCAAGACCTTGGATGCATTGTTCGTATCGACCCCATCTGCTAGCCTGGTGTGTCATAGTCATAATAATACAGAAGTCATTGTTAAAACGGCTGTTAAAGTTTTCGAAATACCAAATGTTATCCGACCAGTATATTATTGCGATTTGGGATCTAAAAGAACCCTTCTTTTAAAAAACAGTAGGTACCTAAAGCTACGGCATCTATGTAATTTTGCCAACTACTAGAAAATTTTGTTTTAAAATGTTCTTATTAGTATTCGATGTTATTGTCTATGGTTAAATTAGTTAAAACTCTTTGGATTTTTTTTCGTAACCTTCGTTAGGGGTGCACGCATCGGTATTAAAACATTTTTGCATAAACATTAATATTGAAGGGATGTAGGGAAGCCTAAATTTCGTCGTAACGAACAAAGGGAGGAAGCGAACGGGTGGCCAGGGACAAAAACAAAAGATCGGTGGTACTTCCCTTGCGTCGTCGTCGCGGATATAAAAAAAAATTAGGTAGCAAACAAAAAGCTTAGAAAGAAGTCTTATAAGTGCCTGAATAAAAAAAATGGTACATTTATATGGTAATTATACATGACACTATCACAATACCTTTTTGCAGGTCTAATTGAATATTACAGAACAATCAATAAATTGACGTAGTATGCAAAATTTGCAAAAGAGTTGGTGGTAACGGCAGGATTAATGTTTTATGCTTGGAATATGCAGCTAGGGCCTGTAAATAGGTGCCAACATAAAAAACAGGTTATGTTGTAAGTTTGTTTGTAGGAATAATCTCCGAAACTATAAATCCGATTTAGAACATTATCTCATTAATAAAAATCTTTGAGTGGTATAGGTAGGTTTTGTCTTGTTTTGATATTGTGAATAACTAGTTTTATTATCAAATTATATTAAATTTAAACGCAACAATAAATATATTAAGTTAGCCATTCTCGTAGGACAAATGAAACTCGTAAAACTCGCTGACCATGCGTGGGCGCATCAAGCACGCGAAGATCTCTGTAACATTACCTATAGAATCTAACTCTGAGCGATTTTATTTCACAGTTTCCGCAGGATATGACTTTTTTATGGCGTCTCGTGCGAAATTGTTTGATAAGGTTTTGTTATATATTTTTAGTGCAACACTAGATTTTTATTTATTTTATAGCTTAAATATATTATATTGTATATTTATGTGTTTTTGAAATCGGAAATACTTTAAACATGATACACTCTATAAGTTTCGGAAACTGGCCTTATCATTCTTGCTGCGTCAATGATTGCCTGTCTACCAACCACTAGTGACCCATTCACTCCTAAATCTCTACCTTAATTATTTTTTGTTATCTTCAAATTTTCATTTATCACCAATGTATTATGTTATTTCTATTGTCCTACTTAATTATGCGTGTTGTGACACCTATATTAATTGTGAATTTAGTGTTACCTTATTTGAATGATATATTTGTAACAATTCTTGGCTGTCCTAAAAAAACCGCCCACGTGCGAGTCGGACTCGCGCACGAAGGTTTCCGTACCATTATCTATAAAACGGCAAAAAATTACGTTTGTTGTATGGGAGCCCCTTAAATATTTATGTTATTCTGTGTCGAATTGCAGTGGTAGCCGAGTGGTCGAACGCACGCTTTGCAATCAAAGTGCGCAGGTTCTATCCCCGGCTCGCACCTCTGGGTTCCATGTGCGAATCTCATTTTCATCTGAGATTATCACTTGCTAAGAAACGGTGACGGAAAACATCGTGAGGAAACCTGTGTGCCCGGTATAATGGCAATAGGCTCGCCCCCTATTACATTGGGACCAAAATACATCGGCGAAGTGTGGGCGCACTGCAGTGCACCTCTGCCTACCCCTTCGGGGAATACAGGCGTGATGATGATGATGATGTATATATTCTGTGTTTTAGTATTTGTTGTTATAGCGTCAACAGAAATACATCGTCTGTGAAAATTTCGACTCTCTAACTATCACGGTTCATGAGATACAGCCTGGTGACAGACGGATGGACAGCGAAGTCTCAGTAATAGGGTTCCCATTTTACCCTTTGGGTACGGAACCCTAAAAATAAAAATAGATTTGATGCATTTAATTGGAAATACTTACGTTTAAAAAGAGTAAAAGTTAAGTTTTCTTTCTTTAAATAAACTAGTGTTTCTAATAGGTATTTAAACGTATTTCTGCGAGTTTAATTGGTTGCGTGCACAGTTCTGCTATTGGCTGTTAGTTCGTTACGATTTGTTATTGCTGTCGGGCGGCGCTAAAAGCGACGCTTGCGTATCTTTACGCTTATCTTCTTTATAATTACTCAGAAAATGAAACTGTTAAACTAAATTGTTTCGTGGTATTTTTATTCCTTTACATCAAAGGTTGGAGACTGTTATAATGGCAATCCAAATGGAGCTGTACTCACAAAGAAACAGGATTGTTTTTTGTGTGCACTTTAATCTATCTCTGTCAGTCAGATTATGTGATCTGCGGGGGGTATTTGTTATGTACCTAACCGTTTTGCGAATAACCGTATACACGTGAACGTCACGTAGTGACCTTGTGGGGTCGGCGGATCTCATTTATATATTTTTCACTCAATATTTCCGCGATTCACGGGTAGAACTGAAAATTACTTTATCAGTTTCATGCGTGTGTCATGATGCAAAACGGTTATTGTAATCATGCTAATATTATAAATGTGATATTATAATTGTTTATACATCAGAATAGCTACTACTACAGCCCTTTTTTACCGTCCCACTGCTGGGCACGAGCCTCCCCTCAATGCGAGGGGGATTCAGGCCATAGTCCACCACGCTGGCGTTGCTGGCAGGTGCGGGTTGGCAGACTTTACACATCTATCGAGAACTAGTCAAGCTCCCTCAGACGTGCAGGTTTCCTCACGATGTTTTCCTTCACCGTTTCTTAGCAAGTGATAATCTCGGATGAAAATGAGATTCGCACATGAAACCCAGGGGTGCGAGCCGAGGTGCGAGAACTTGCGCACTTCGATTTCAAAGCGTGCGTTCGACCACTCGGCTACCACTGCTACTTAGACTTACTGCTTACTTATTAGAATAGCATAATTATGTTATTCTTATGTATAAACTATTCTGATGTAGGTAAATAGGCTTATTATAATGTTAAAGTAATATTGCTAAAGTAGGTGTTAAGGGAGCTGACTGTACAATAATTTGATGGCTATCAGTTAAATGATATATCTCGAGGGGTGAAAGTCTTTTTGACTTGAGCGCCTTCTTTAACTTTACAGAAGAGCATACTCCTTTGACGAAAAATAATTACCTTCGTGTAATAAATAATAATAATAGTTAATAATATCTCGTAAAAGCAGATAAAGATAAAGAAAGCAAGTATCTTGATCTGGCTCACGAGGTTTTCGACATGTGGGACATTGACGAAAAAAAATTTGGAAAAACATGGTCGAATTTCAATAATTTTTTTATACCATTCAGTTGTATACACTATACTGATGCTAGCGTCCAAGTATTATTTCGGACTACTGATACACCCTGTATAACTCATTTTGCGATTTTTGTCGCTTAGTCAGGATTGCCTTTCAAGCGTCGATTAGTTTATTACTCATAGAAATTTAATAACATGGAACTATGCTTGTGTTTATGTTTATACCTGGTGTTTACGAGAGACGAGAGCGTCACCGCATTCCTCGCGCTCCAAGCGAGACATTTGCATTAATTCGCCAACAAGAACCGTCTGAATCTGAGATTAACTTACGATAAATTGCCACTTAATTTGGACGGCGCTTAACTCAACTTGTTTCTAAGCGGCGAATCCGGGAGACGGCGCCTGACGTTATGTGAAGCGGTTATACTTTGCATGTTGTTAATGACGTAACGCGTATTGCCGCATCTATTCGAATGTATTTCCATTAGATTGCTTTGTGGTATTTACAAAAAAAACAATAAATACTGGAGAGGTGTCAATGGACACCCGGATGGAACGAAGTTCCTTTTGAAATAAAAAAACACAAAAAAAATGTACATATACATACACACGCACACACACATCGGAATCGGAATCGAAATCGAAATCGAAATTACACACACATATGTAAAAGTGTCGTTACAATTTTTCGTCTTAATTTTTAGGGTTCCGTACCCAAAGGGTAAAACGGGAACCCTATTACTGAGACTTCGCTGTCCGTCCGTCCGTCTGTCACCAGGCTGTATCTCATGAACCGTGATAGTTAGAGTTCAAATTTTCACAGATGATGTATTTCTGTTGCCGCTATAACAACAAATACTAAAATACTGAATAAAATAAATATTTAAGGGGGCTCCCATACAACAAACGTGATTTTTTCGTTTTTGTTTCCGTCTAGCCCCCTTTCGCAACGCGCGATAATGAACCACGTTCCAAAATCCTGGGTGCACTAAAAGCTAGAAATAACCTTATAAAAATGCGGTAACACACAATAAACAAATATACGGTTCGAATTGAGAACCTCCTCCTTTTTTAGAGTTAAAACCTATATCGAGGGGTGAAAGGCGACTTAAGCGACACTTTTGGGTGACCTTGACTTATATACATATTTGGAATCAGCGATTTTTTCTGCGTCGAATGAGTATGCTCTCCTGTAAAGTTAACATAATGTCGCTCAAGTCATCAATAGCCATCTCCTCTCGGTATACTCCTCTCAGTATGTTATTTCAAAACTGACATATTCTTAACGTCGGAAAATTATTATGGATACTCTGCCACCTCGGGGGTACTAACAAGGTTATGTGGAAGTCCCGGCCGAAGGCCGTATACCCTCTAAAAACCGACGGTTTACCATCTTCCGCCTGTATCCAGGCACCGCGGGATCGCAAGACTGCCCTGCAAAATAGTTTAACTTTAATTAGGAGTAGATAGCAGTTTCAATCAAACATATTTATTTTTAGTATGTCAACCCGTATTTCGCCAGAGTGGTGGACTATGGCCTGAATCCCCTCGCATTAAGGGCCCGTGCCCTGTAGTGGTACTTCAAAAGGCAAGATTAAAAGTTTGAAAATTGAACCCATGAGTGAGCTATTGCTGCCAATAAGTACAAATTAAAACCATAACTTTTAATAGCAAAGAAAAAGAGTTGTTTTGTTTGGTTGGTAGACTTGGTAGGTATAATACAGAAACAACTCTATGGTAGCAGACGGCAGATAATACCATTGTCACAATAAGCCAGTAACAGATGTACAATTATGCACAACATCTGGTGATTATTGGATGCATGTGATTTTTTTAAACGAGATTTCTTTTATCGACTCTAAGGCGCCGATGACGCCGCTTCGAGGTCATGTCTCACAGCACGATCGGCGCATAACACAATTTTGACATTATTAGCTATAATTAAATTGACAGGAAAAAGGCTAATTATTGTTTGCTTAATAAAAAAGTAAGGTTATACAAAAACATGAAATATAAAATGTTTTTTTGTCATTATTAAATAAAGTAAGTTTTATTGCAATTCAAAATGGCGCCCCTGGAAAAGAAATTTAAAATGTGCAAATAAAAATATGTAACAATAAGTCCTAGTTTCAAATGTTCAACACGAAGCTTAGCAACAATGAAATACATAACATCTGTACATACAAGAACGATGTCTATGCGTATATGAATCTAAACTAACGCACCGCGGAAAGCAAAAAAGAACATGTAGATTAATGTCATTCGTTGTAAAACATCACATTCCCCATTATCATAGCATTAGCCTCAGGACGCATAAATAGGTTAGTTTTAGTACAATCAACCCACAAAATACCAACACTATACATCTGCCAAAACAACTCGTGGTATTAATACTTATTTTATTACAAATTGTGAATTCCAAAATTAAACATTTAAAATTTGAACATAGACAAATGTTGTTTTCGAAATTTGAAAAATGATATCGCCTTTTATTTTTGACGGTAACTGTACCGCGCTCCGTCTCCCGGATGCATAATATAGTTTTTTTTTTTGGAATATCTATGAGTAGTCTAGGCTTTATTCAAATATGGGCCATCAATATTGTGATACAAATGACTTCTGCCAATATGTCACAGCAATGCAATTTTTCTGAGTTCACCAGGTGGTTTATCCATTAAACATCGGATATCGGATGACCAGAAAAAAATTACCAAAGATATTTTGAAATTGTAATATTTTTTTACTGGTGCCAACAACAGAGTTGATCTTTTTCAGTATTTAAAAAAATAAAGCCCGTAAAATATTTTTGCATCTTTGTAAAAAAAGAACCTTACTTTAAATTAAAAATATTCAAACTTTGCAGTAAAAAATACTTAGTTAATTAAGTAGCTACATCGTTTTGGTAATTGTCAAAATATTCTATTTTAGTTGTATAGTAGAAAGTACTGGCAGTTAGCATATAAAAATGAGTAATTTACAAACCTTTTTTTTCAAACATTTGTCATGTCATTCGTTTTTTGAAATTTGAATTTGTGGTTAAGGCGACTACACATGGATAAATCGCAACTTATCCTTCGGCACGTGTCTGCCAGGTGCAAGCCACAGATACACAATGTTGAGTCTACGCGAGCGGAACAATGGCGTATTTTGACTCCGACGGACACTCGCTCAGTCGCCGTGTTTGAACAGTTTGTGACAATGGGCTCACTATTACAACGAGGGGAGCTCGATGTTTTAACAGTGTTGTAAGTTTTTAAGGCGTATTAGCGATCGTTTCCGTGTCAGATGTTAAGTAGATATCAATAAAAAATCCAAATGTAACTGTTTAAGTTTCAATATCATATTTTATGGTATGTGTTTTAAATATAAAAACAGAAACTTACCTACCAATTACTTAGGAGAGGATTTTTTAGGAAAAAAAATACCGTTACCCTTCAGTTTGGTAATAATAGCATAACAAAGTTAGAATTACTTACCTATTAAAAGTAGATGCGCCGTTTGAATCTAAAGGCAAAGTCAGATGTACGGATCGATCGCACGAAAATTCTAGGAAACGCTGCCCCCTGTGAATACGTAATCGCGGCGCATGCGGTGGCGCCGCCTGTGTGAACTGCACTTATAAATACTTTTTTTTCCATAGAGACGTAACTATAATTACGTAACCTCTATGCTAAATAATGCTAACTTAAAGTAAGACTTGTTTATTTTTCAATGATGATACTTGCTTTGAATAACCATAAAAAACTTTGCATTTTTATTCATAAAAGTATCTATTTGATAATAAACTTATTTTATTATATAAGATAGGAAGCCATGCACAATACATATTTCTTGGTGCCTATTTCCCATGAATCAATAGATACTTATTACTATTTCCCGGACTTTTTCACGGGATTGGTCACCATAAAACGGTAACATCCCTAAACTTTGTTCAACTATAGGGCCCTTACCACCATCCTTAACCATTATTGTTATAATATTACTTACTGATAAACTTGTCGAAACATCAAAAAAGTTGGCGCGAAAAAGCTTGCGTATGAATTTCCAGAAACAAGCTTTTAATACAGCGAACTTTAAATATTTATCTGTTACAATACCGTAGTACACTTGGCAACACACATCTTAATATTTACATGCAAAGGGACTTGAGCCACGATGTATACACACACACCTTTGAGACTACTTACGTAACTAACAATCGTAATTAGCTACTCATAGCTAAGCGGTATTAGTGGTTCATTATAGGTGCAACGACTGGCCGGCGCCGCGTGTCGACGCCAAGACTAGTGGCATACGTGACCGATAGGCACAGTCCCGACGAGATCGCGGGATCCCGGAGCACCGGATAGACATTTGATTTAAATTTAATTTAAACTCGCGGGATAAGCCCCCTTAATATTAATATTAGTTCCCCGTCTTGCAGCAATGTTTTTAATATTACTTACAGTTTTCGACAGTTAGACTTAAGTACAAAATGTGTCAAAAATTGTCAGTTACTATTTAAACAACAATACTTTAAGCGGTGGTGGTTTCACGATACGAGATCTTTTAATCGCTTCATATAAATTACATATTGCACAAGATTTGCGAGATTTAATTGGTGGAAATTAACAAATCTTATATAATACAGCATATTTTTACGAAATTAAAACGATTTCTCAATTTTATTCCGCCAATCAAGTCTGGGGCATTATAATGATAGAGTCTGTAAGATTGACAAAGATTTCATTAACTAATATAAGAAATGTAATGGGTTAATGGTACAACAATATTGTACCCGCGTGCCCACGACGGCGCCATTCGTAATGTTTGTTCGGTGAAAGTCGTAACATCACGACTTCTCATACATTAAGCTTAGAGGACCGTGCGAATATGCACGGACACGACATATTACACTTTTTTTCATTAAGTGACCGCTCATTATTTTCTCATTTCGCCCGGTAAAATCACGTAAATCCCGTGATTACCGCACCGGTAAATGTATGTTGCATCACTGTCTCGTGGTTTAGTAATAATCATAGGCGAATTAAATTATTACTATATTGCTCTGATCGTTAAAATATTGACGTGAGCCCACTTCCAAGACAATGATTAAACTTGGCTGAAGGGACCAGCATAAAACTGCGAGTAATTTTATAATCTCAGAAGACTTAAAAATGGCAGATAATATTTTTTTATCTTCTTAGTTCTATTAGAAACACATCACATACTGACAGACGATTTAAATTCTAAAATAAATAGAATGTGTTTTTAAAAGTTTATAATTATATCAATCATGGGAGGTAAACTCAAAGAAAAAAAAACTAGAAAACCATAGACGTTTTATCTGTATCAAACAGTTCACTTAATTCAAAGCGGGCGCATTAACTCGTGACCGTATTTGAAAAGGGTAAAACATTATTTTTTGTTATTCGGACGCATTTGGTTCCGTGAAATTTGGCGCCAGATCTGTATCTCGACGGCGACTGTTTATCAGATCAAATCAACACCCATTCAAACGCGAGAGGTCCTCGCAGCGGCACTTTGAGGGCACTAAAACTCTTTCTTTTAACACCGGTGTGCAGGAGACGCCATAACGAGACCCCTCAATTTTTATTTTATTGTTCCAACAGCCAGTAATATATTAACATCGGCTCGAAATTCAACATGTAGCCCATTAATCACAACGGATTTGAAAAAGGAATTTACGGATGCGTTCAATAAGGTTTTTTTTTTTTAAGTTTATAAGATGAACATGAAGTTTAACATTAAATTAGAAGATTATAGTTAAAATAGAACATTAACATTTAACAAAATGCCATTAGGAAATTGGAACAGCTTTACATATTTACTGATCTCTGCCCACGCAACAAAATTTCATTAGAAAACACAAAGAACCTCTCCGTGACGATTAAAAATCCCGATGAAACGTAGGCGGCGCTGTCCAAGTTATATCCAATCTTTTTTTTAAGTTATAAAAACACCTGTAGTGTGAGAAGCTTCGTGAACGCAACTTAGTCCAGTGACTTACTTTGTTGACGTTTTATAAAAAATCTGATAAGTCTTTTCCTCATAGATATAAAGTTGAAGATCGTATGCTTTCCTTATATTGAACGGTAGTATGATTTTGTTAAGTTGGAACGCCTCTTCGGCGCCTTGGCCACCCGATTATGAGCAATAAACTAATTCCGGTAGCTTGCATTAAGAACTAACGATTATACGTATCGGTATGTATTCGCTTCACTAGCATCTGTTTAGGTTGCACCGACGGATGTCACTACTATTGTTGTTCCAAAAAAAGTTTGACATTTGATACGTGTCTCGCATTTTAATAAAAGTTTGGCGCCAAATCAAAATAAGTTATTTTTATGATCGCTGTAATTTACGATTATACAAATCAATGTATGTATATGTTACATAATAAATATCCTGTATTATTGTCGTTAAAAAGGAGTTTTTTTTTATTTTATGGTATAATGTGTAAAACCTTTTTAAAATGACAGCAATTAGCCAAACGCTTACTTATTATTTTTATCTTCCGTCTTGCATTATATTGAAGGTAAAATAAAAATCTTATCGAGGTGGTGCATTTTTAAAGAAATTTCATTTTTATCTAAGCTAGTTCTAACTTTTAAAATAATAGTAGCTAAGATAATAACACGTTCTAAATATAGATTTTCCTATGCACAGTAATAAAAACCCCACATTTGATACAATCTACAAATAAACATAATAATCCCAAAAAATATCAATACCTACTAATTTTTATATTTCTAATTTCGACAGACAATAAGTTATAAACATTTGGGAAAACCGAGATCCATACACAATTTATGTAAATCGTTTGTATGGTAACATAATAATACGAATATTTTAGTTTTGGAATGCGGACCATGTAAAATAATATGATTATATTACAATCGGCGCCGCGCCTGCGCATGTGGACTGGAACCAGTTCCATGCTGTGCACGACCATGCACGCCACCACACTGTTAGATGCGCAAACGCTATCACTATAACACATCATTTGTATCTACAGTTTCATATCAGTAATGGGTACCAAATATATAAATATTGTCGAAATTACCGCGTCAGAAACATTCACTGTTCCCGATATGTCCCGGAACGGTACATCACTATGTCGTACACTACTTAAAAAATATACGGAGTCGTTACCCGTGTAAAGGGTAGGTTAATTTTCGGTATTGGTTTAAAAGTAATACTTTATATATACTACCGGGATTGCCCCCAGTCCATGGAAATTACTGAAAAGGAGTACCTAAATCTAGATAAAATTACAATCTTCCTTAATCTAGATGAAATTACAATAAGATAATCTTGAAATTGAAACCACGCGGGAACAAGAGTGCGAACATTTTTCAAATTTATGGATTTTGTCAGTAACATTTCGATGGTACAACAAATTTCGTAACATTTTATAAAGTAAATTATATCCGGTAATACGGCGGAGGCTTTATTCGTGTCTCGCGTGACGTCACTGCGCAGGCGCCGGCGCCAACTGAGTCGCGCTCAACCTTGTCCTATACGAATGAAAAAAAAAGAATGTCATATTTTAACGTTTGTTTTTTAAATTATTTTTGGCATAACATTCGGATACTTCATGAATAATTGGAGTAAACTTAATGATAGATCCAACATTACAGATCACATACCTAAGTAGGTACATAGAAAGTTATGATCCAGTTATAGAGGCATGGTAAAATTGGTAGTAAATTGATCAAATGTTTAGAAATTAAAAGACAAGAGCTGAAGATGTAATAGAGTTAAAATAAAAATCAAACAACCCGTTATTTCTGTTGTAATAAAATATTTGAATGTCGTGTAGTAATTAATTGGGTAGGTTGGTATGTCACAATGAACATCTTTGGATTTTGTGTTGCAGTGACCTACCTACACTAATGGTGTAGTATACCACAACAGAATCTGAACGCCAAATTATTATGGGGTTTGTTTACCTCGTTCAAACATTAGGAATAAAAACTAAAATTGTGCATCTACTACGCCTTTCAGTTGGGCGGTTGCCCCGAAGATGTCAGGTCGCGGAAATACACCCTTTTCTCGTAACATTTGCGTATCAAACTGAAATTGTGCATCTGCTATAATACTATGCCTTTCAGTTGGGCAGTTGCCCCGAACGTGTGCAGTCTCGGAAATACTCCCTTTGTTGCAAAGGCCATAGGCTATACAATTGTTTTAATTATTATTTATTTATTGGCGTTCGTACGCACCCATTAGACGCAAATGGGATGCAACGAAACGTGTTCTCAGATTGTTTAGGGCCACAATTGTAGCGATTGTGGCCTTCCCGACGCTAAAACCTAGCTTATCTAAGCTTCATAATTTGCTTTGACAAGTATGGGGGCCTAACTGCCAACTCTTAAAGTATTTTTGTTTCAATGGTAATGGTACATTTTTTGACAGACTTTGTACTGTCTTACTGTACTTTGTACTGTCTATTAAAACATTACTGCAAGACAAACATTACTTTTGCAAGTTTCGTAACACCATTGTGTTACTTTCACGAATCACAATATTATTTTTTGCGGATACCTAAGTATTTATTTCTTTTGAATACTAAATATCCAAATAACTAGAATAATTATACGTTTTGAAAATAATTTTTCGTTACTTTTTGAGCTAGCTAAGTACCTACCTAGTTATAATAATATGTGCTTGTTTATTAGTCAAGTAATATATTTATTGTTTGCCCAATACATTATTAATGTATACCTTTTCTTTAGTTTTTTTTTAAATGAAGTCATACTTTTTACTTTTCTATTTGTTATTAAACGACCTACGTCTTACTTTTAACACATTATCCTTACTAGCTCAGTAAAAGAGATCCGTGTACTAAATACCTATCGTCGTTTTCGTGGCTCCAAGCTCCCAGCATTAATACTCAGGTCACATCGCGAGCTGTAACGAATGTCGGCGCCGTTTGTTCGCTGCTTTTTGTTGCGCCCGCGCAGCTTCCGACGCGAGCGTACGCATTCCCACTGATTGGCCAGCGACCATAAACAGAACTGGGCTTAACATCAGATACTTTTAACCACAATATCTAGATCCTCGTGATTTTATAGGGCTTATTAAAGGAAAGCTAGATAAGTACTAATAAGAGGTAGAAAATTTATGAAATGAAGTATAAAGCCCTGTGCACACTGCAGCGTCAAAGTCGCGCGTCTGAATGTTTGTCAATACCAAAAATACATAAAGTCATGCCTCCCGCTGTGACAAAATACGTTCAAAAGATCGATTAGTTATGGTTCTTGTCTTTGTTACAGATCGGATATCAGAAAAGGACGCAGGCTTCGTGTCAGGCGGGGACGATGATGACTCCTGCTCCGGCCCTGCGCATTCTGACGACTCGGGGGTCCGCCTCGTCGAGTCCGACGCCCGAGTCAAGCGCCCCCACACCCCCACTCGGCTGCAACCCCCCAAGAAACGCATCCGTCTCAGCTCCCGAGAAGACCTCGCGAGCCCCGAAAGCGAAGCACCGACCAGCCCTTTCAGACCCTGGTCCTACCCGGAAGAACCTCAAAGAGAACCCCTATCACTGGTTAAAAAGGAGAGTAGTCCACTAAGGCAGCGGCGGAGGCTAGAACCAACACCGCCGCCTCAGCCAATCCTACCCCCACCTGGCCCGCCAAGAGTGCCCCCACATCCGGGCGTAGTCGACGGCCCGTACCAGGAGAAATCCAAGCCCAGAGAACAGAGGAACTACAAGAATATGACTAGAGAGAGAAGGATAGAAGCCAATGCGAGGGAGAGGACGCGAGTTCACACGATTAGCGCAGCCTTCGACACTTTAAGGAAATCGGTGCCGGCATACAGCCATAATCAGAAACTGTCAAAGCTTTCAGTGTTACGGATAGCGTGCGCGTACATTACCGCGTTATCCGCGGCGATGGAACCGGATAGCGATCTATCGACGGCGGTGGATAACGTGACGCATACGATACATACTGAAGGCAAGCTGAGGAAGAAGAAGGATGACGCGTGAACGGTGATGTTCGTTACTTGTGTGAACTTAGAGAAAAAAATTGAAGATAGCGATTGAAAATGTGACACCTTGTGATGGACCTTTTTATAAAAGAAATCTCGATGGTTTCTCATTGTTTCCATAAAAGACTTACAGTCTGTTCTTTGAGTCCTTTAACAGGTGCTTTGGAGTGGTGAAATTTTAGATTTTTGAATTGCGCGAGGAAATGTTAAATAAAATATTTGTGTAATTAATTTTTATGATGAGTAAATACTTACTTTACTCATCTAATTCGCTGTAGGAATGTGTGATTAAGTATATTTATTACGATGGATATATTTGTAGGCGACTATTTTTAAATATCGCGTTGACTGATGCTTAACAGTAAATATTAAGACGTAATTTTACTGGGAATTAGACGCATAACTAAAAAGGCGATTTTAAAAATACTGGAACATTACCATAGACTACCTAATAGACGTTAGTATAGATGACACCTAGCAAAGCAAATAGCGTAAGTGTAAAACTTTAGTTTTTTTTTAATAATGGTATATTGGCCTGTTTTTAATAAAATACCGTCCAGCAAAGCAAAAATAAAAATAAGAAGTAGTACAAAAATGACAATAATAATTGGTAATTAAATTGGAGCAAAGAGTGCGGGTAAAACATTTTTATGAGCTTTGTAAGTAAGAGATGCAAAATGTAATTATTGAATACCATACTTATAATAGAAAAAAAAATCCCGTTTTGCATTATATAAAAGAGATTCGCTTAAAATATAATTCAATTAAAATTCGTGTTCCACGCACAATTCGTCCTCTATAATCCGTTTTGATGGCTTTTCGGAACCAAACATTTCATTAAAAAGAACCCAATATTTGAAACATAGCTTTTAAAAACTTGGATTATGAATTTTCCTATAATTATAATTACTGAATCTCAAATCGTCTGGTTTACTTATTCACATTAAAATTGGTTCCAGAGAAATAGAACTAACCCTAGTACAAACTTTAATGTTCCTGTGTTTAAGTATTTTGGATCTCGGGTCAATTTGATTCCTAATAATTTTAAAATGAGTACTGGCAGTTACATTTTCGAGTTCCCCATTTAATAATGTATTTACTTACCTTTTTTTAAAATATAGAACGTTTCCCGTATAATATCATTTCAAATATTTCTTAACAAAAATATTATAATTTAATTTCGTAAAATGGCGAAAATTTCATGATAACCATTCCTCAACCCAGTAAACTAATGCAAAAAAAAAATCTGTGTAAAATATGTATTTATGGCTTTAATACAATATATTTATTACAATCGAGTCAGTAAAATTAAGTGAGAACTGTATAGTTTATATTATGTATAAGAGAAATGTTGCATTTTTGTAAATATTAGATTTTTTAAATGTAAATAATAATTATTATGTTACTGTTTTGTTTGATATTACTTAATTAAGTGTCAAAGCACATGAGATTTGCGACAGATCCTTACAACTAAACGTATTTTGACATTAAAAATAAGGAATATCTTTGTCCACGTTAGAAACCTTCGTTTATACTCTTTGCCGATTATATAGATATATAGATATCTAATCATATATTTCTTCAATGCCTAATATATTTAAGTACCGAATCAGAGAAATCTATTGAAGATAATTTAATTAATTAATTAATGCCTTGAACACGTATTGTGATACAATTATTGTAAATAAATCTAAGTATAAACCATCGCATTGTTATCTAAGTCTGAATAAAATTACGCCAACTGCTTAAAACTTACTTTATTTACAGACAATTAAATACTTATTTATTTACGTTTGCCCCCAAATTTATAGAAGCCTACTCCATTTACAAACTCCTTACGAAAGCCTCTGTAAATGGATACAAAATCTCAATAATTTTTTGGGTTTATGTCTGTAACAATTTTATAAATCAGCCTTTCTACCACCGCCTGACTTGTAGTAATGTATTTAATCATAGGTACTTTCAGTTTTTGACAGTGAACTTAGTACACAATCTGTCAAAAAATTACAGTTAATATTAAAACAACTATTAAAAAAAAAATAAGGCTCTGGTTTGTCCGAAATGTAACTCACAAGGATATTAGAATGAAATAAAAGTAAAAATAATAACTGCAGGCATGTAATAACCTACTTTATCCGATAGTGCATAATTATTTGAAATAACTACCTATTTAATTAGATATAAACGAAGGAAATAATAAAAATGGATGAGTACACATTAATTTTTGATGTTTCATTACTTACTGCCTTCTTCCTGCTAGGGCTATCCGACGCTTGGATTACTGGTATCAAACGGAAATGGACATAGATAAGTGATAGTTAGCAAAGAGCGGTAGAAGAAGTTAAAAGTTTATAATATTGATAACCAAAATGTCAGTTGTCATCAAAATTATATCGGGACGATTGCTTTACCAGTCCTATCCTTGGTAAAAACAAACTAGCATGAATGTTGGGACTATGGAGGGTAGTAGGGACCCAAAATAGAGAAGATACCTGCGCGATTGTTTTCTTCGTAAGGCAAATCCATAGATTAGACAGCTATAATTATAGGTAGATAACATAAGCACAGTGCATAAGCCTCTGCTTTATGTCATTACGTATCTCTATGGTTAAAAAAATAAATAATGACATAGACAAGAAGCTTATATTTACCTCCTATATTTTGTCTAATCTGTGGATTTGCCTAATAAGTATGGAGTGTAGAGGTATAAAATGTCCGTTGATAGTCTATGGTTAAGTGTAACAGAAACGATTTTTTAAATAAAAAAAATCAGAAGGTTATGTAAATAGGAAGTAAATTTTCCATCTGTTAGTTGACAATAGGGTCTATTATCATCCCCAGGTGTACGCGGTACCAGTAGATAACGTGGCACGCGCACTTTGTCAATATTGGCACTCAACCCCTCGTTAGAATAACTACCTACCTTGCTATTAAACAACATTTTTTGTTGATAAATGCCTATTAGTTCGTTTAAATTCTTGCTAAAATTTTGAAGGGAAAGTTTTGAAGCGTTGAAGATGAAGCCTGGTTAGATAGGTCGCCTCATCGAGAAGCTCCGGGTTCGAAATCCCAAACCTAGCGCGAACATTACGCCTAGATGCAAAGGCTACGTGCGTAGTATTAATGATACAACGTTACATAACAGTAGTCTTTGCAAAAGAAATAAATATGATTAAGTACCTGATTTAGAAAGATTTTATATAATAATTATTATTGTTAGTTCGACGTGAAAAAGAAAAAAAATGAAAACTTTCAGCATCGCTAATGCCATCTTTTGTTGAATAGGTAATAACAAAATACGGACATCTAATAGCATCGAGATAGAGATAACGAATATAGTACTATACGACGGTGATGTAGTTACACTACTCGGCGTAAGATGGCACTAGTAAATTAATCACTACCGCCATCTTTCGGCGATAGGGATTATGTACTGTAGATTGCCACCTAGTAAAAGCTGTTAGTTGTACTTTCCACCACTAGGTGGTGTTAGTTTTAAAAATATTCTTTCCTCTATGAACAATAAAAAAAAACGAATTATGCCTTTGGTCACATGGCGGGAAATTAGTTAGCTTTTTGTATAGAGAGAACACAATTCAAAGATTAAACGTGACGCTTGAAAAACAAGTTTCTTTCGCAATTATTTTATTAATGTTATAATTATCTTAGTTTACGTATATAAGTTAATTCACGCCGTCCATTTGAGGCATCGAGTGTCCAAGTGCGTGCCTAAACAACGTACGCAGCAGTATCGAGCTCCGCAAGGTACGCAAGTGTAATTCGATGGGAATCCGCATACCGCACAAAAGTGTCGATCTGGAAATCTGAAACACGATTACGAAATTGATAGATAACTCTTTGTTGTTCCACCTCTTTAAGTAATCTATACCAATAAATAAAATTAAACTGTCTGTCATATCAAAATAACAGCGGTTTTTTAAATGCCTATTCAATATTCCTATAATGGGTGTTATTGGGATCGCCCCCAGTTCATTGTATGGCACCCATAGTACAAGCTTTGCTTAGTTTGGGATCATACGATAAGTATGTGTAGTCTGGCGATACATATTTATTTATTGCCTCTCACAAACGATTAAATATATAAAGATAAGTGAGATACGGGCCCTATAAGTTTAAGACTTTTTTACATCACATTCAATAAGAAGGTCAACTCACTGTGAAGGCGGCACTTGGGCTGATAAATAATTGGGCGGATCCGGTCTAAAGCTCCCATCTTCCTCCACCAGTTGTGCAAATGTTTTACGGAATCTCATCTTGTAGTACTCTGCACTTTTAGCTTTCTTCTTCCTAGTCGGTTTCTCGTTGGAATCCGCGAATTTGGGCACTTTCTTCGACATGACCAGGTCTGCATGCGGGTCCTCGTGGAAGTTGTCCTGTTCGAGAGCCTCTATGGCCTTCCTCGCCCTCCTCTTCCTCGCGGCGTCGTCGAGCACCTTCCTCCGCTCCCCCTCCTTCACCCTCCCCGACTCCCTGGAGGTCATTGTTCAAAGACCTTTGTCATGCACCGGTATACTGAGCTGGTCCATCAAATCGTCAACCCGAGCCTGTAATTTAGTAAATATATCATCATGCCTGCATTAACAGAAGGTGTAGACAAAGGTGCACTGCAGTGTACCCACAGTTCGCCGATGTATTTTAGTCTCAATGTAATAGGGGGCGAGCATATTGCCACTATACCGAGCACATTCCTCCTCAATACGAGGGAATTGTTGGGCCATTGTCCACCACGCTGGCCTAGTGCGAGTTGGTGAACTACACACGCCTTTCTATAGACGTGCAGGTTTCTTATGATCTTTGCGTTCACCGTTCAGCAAGTGCTAATCATTATTGAAAATTATATTTTCACATGCAATTATAAAATCCCTCAGTTGTAGGCTAGTGGGTTTGAACTTGCACCCTTTGCGCTCAAAGCAGGAGTTCTAACAACTAAGCAACCGCTGCTTTATTTATAAATATTGTTTAAAAGAAAAACAAACACAATGACTCCAGACCTGTAATGTCTCCACAATGTCCGCTGATATGAAGAGGTGTGTTTCGTCCAGATCTTGGAGTATAAACTTCCTGCCCAGCGCGAGTGTCTCGTCCAAGTGCAGTAGAAACTGTTTCATTGCCGGATCACTGCAAAACAAAACAAAAATATTAATATTTATTATTACAGTGGTAGCTTATTTGGCCTTGAACGCAAATTCCCTACGAGTGCGAAAACGGCCACTTTGGAATTATTGGCCCTGGTCTGGGTTAAACTGGGATCGCCCCCAGTCCATTGTATGGTACCCATAGCTTTGCTCAGTTTGTGGTCATACTACGACAATGTATGTTAACTATTTCGTATATTTTCAGTTTGCTTAGAATGTCGAAGAAACGTGGACTGAGTGCGGATGAGAAGAAAATCAGAATGCTGGAGATATTCCATCAGTCCAAGGATTTCTTTCAATTGAAAGTAAGTAACATAACTACATGTACCTACTGAGTAGATAATTTTTGGTAGGTATAACACTGCAAAGAGTTTGAAACGACTTACTTATTAATTTTAATCATCAGCCTTCTTTTAGTTTGACTCTCGTAATAATAAGGTAAGTAAACCTCTAAATTTAGTTTTAAATGTTATTTTAAATTAGCATTCAGAAATATGATTAATAGACCACAGCACAAGCATATAATAGCAAAGTAACTTATTGATACATATCGCCAGATAACACATAAGCCCTATTTACATTACGAAACTAGTGGCGTGAATGTAGTTTCGTGACATTAGTTTCATCAACAGTTTCACGAAGTAAACTTCAAGTAAACTAACATAAACTTCAACACTTTCATCGATGCATGCATTGTGAAACTTGACGTTTACACCGTGAAACTGTTAATGAAACTAATGTCACGAAACTATTTTCACGCCACTAGTGTCGTAGTTTTCATCCGAGATTATCACTTGCTATGAAACGGTGAAGGAAAACATCGTGAGGAAACCTGCACGTCTGAGGGAACTTGACTAGTTCTCGATAGATGTGTGAAGTCTGCCAACCCGCACTGGGATAGCGTGGTGGACTATGCCCTGAATCCCCCTCGCATTGAGGGGAGGCACGTGCCCAGCAGTGAGACGTTAAAACGGCTGTAGTAGTAGTAGTAGTGTCGTAATGTAAATTCAGCTATAGATACTCATCGTATGATCGCAAACTAAGCACAGTTTGTACTATGAACAACACACAATGGACTGGGGGCGGTCCCAGTTACACCCAGACCAGAGAAAATTCCTAAAAGGCCATTGCCAATATTCGCCACTATCGGGAATGGAACCCGCAAACACCTGGTTCATTGGGCCGAGATAACTACACTCATACCACTAAACCAAGCCGTCGACAAGCTATGAAATTATCTCAACATTATCAGGAATTGGAGAAGATAGCACCGAAGGAGAAAGGCATCACAGTGCAGTCTGTGAAGGAAGTGGTCCAGTGCCTGGTCGATGACCATCTAGTTGACTCCGAGAAGATTGGGACATCCATTTATTTTTGGTCTTTTCCAAGGTAATCCCTTATATATACTTACCTAAATAAATATCGCCAGACGTTACATACCCATCGTATGAACCTAAAGTAAGCAAAGTTTATAGATAGACAGATAACTATTTATTTTCTCACCTCTTAAAAAAACAAACTACAGCCCTTTTAACGTCCCACTGCTGGGCACGGGCCTCCCTTCAATGTGAGGAGGATTTCAGGCCATAGTCCACCACGCTGGCCTAGTGCGGGTTGGCAGACTTCACACATCTATCGAGAACTAGACATGTTCCCTCAGACGTGCAGGTTTCCTCACGATGTTTTCCTTCACCGTTTCATAGCAAGTGATAATCTCGGATGAAAATGAGATTCGCACATAAATCCCAGCGGTGCGAGCCGGGGTTTGAACCTGCACACTTTGATTTGCAAAGCTTACGTTCGACCACTCGGCTACCACTGCTTGTAATTGGGATTACCCCAGTCCATTGTATGGTACCCATAGTACAAGCTTTGCTTACTTTTGAATCATACAATGAGTTTGTGTTGTTTGATAAAAAAATACATTCTATAAAGTTGAGGGTCCTTGTTTTAAATAGTAAAGCCAAGAATGCCAAGAAGAGGAAACTCCACGATTTGCAAAATGAAATTGAGGAATGTTCAAAGAAAATGAAAAAGATTGAAGATTCCATTGCAAATGAATCTGTAAGTAGTCAAATAAATAAGTAGGAATCATCTAACAGCTAGATTCTAACTAGTGCAACACTTTTAGGAAAGTAATACTAATTACGTAAAATTGTAGCTGTTATTACTCCTTGTAAAATTAGCCATATGCTAGTGAAAGCTAAGTGAAAATCTGTTCAGCCATTTAAGAGTTTATTTCATACAAACAGACAGATAAACATTTTTAAAATTGCGTTATGTTTATAGGTAGCGTAGAATATATACTTACATAATGTATTTACTAAAAAGCAGTTATTTTGAGATAACAAACATACACTCCAATTTTATTTATTTACTAGCTGTGCCCGCGGTTTCACCCGCGCTAATAGTTACTTTGGCGTAGAGTGGTGTTATAAAGTCTATGATTATAAGTCTATAATACCCAATTCATGTTCGGGAATATTCCCGTTTTTGCCACATTATTCGTTGCTGCTCCGCTCCTATTGGTCGTAGCGTGATGATATATAGCTTATAACCTTCCTCGATAAATGAACTATTTAACACAAAAAGAAATATTCAATTCGGACTAGTAGTTTCTGAGATTAGCGCGTTCAACCAAACAAACAAACAAACAAACTCTTTAGCTTTATAATATTAAATAAATATAGTATAAATATATATGAATATTTAGTGTTACTAATTAAAATACTGGAATAGAAAGGACGTGAGGCCGGTGAGGAGAGGTCAGATGCATTAACTATATTGGAAACCATAGAGAAGCAAGAAGAGACACTGAAGAAAGAATTGCAGAAATACAGAGATTCCGATCCAGAATACATTAGTAGTCTGAAAACTGAAATTCAGGTGACTTATATATCCTCTTTGTATATAAAACAATCGAAAGTTTCACTTTCTCGTAGCGAATATAACCCAAAACAGACAAAAAATCCATATAAAAACCTGGTTTAAAAACAGTTGATAGTTTAAAAACCTGGTTCAGTGAGCTGACTGGCCTAAACTCGGACCATTAGAGAAAACCGGTGTAAATAGATACCAAATATATATTTTTAAATTAAAGCTATCATTTATTTACAGGACTTAAAGATTGCTGTAAACCGATGGACTGAAAACATTTATATACTGAAGTCATACATCAAGAACACATTCCAAATGGAAAATGTGGCAATTGAACAAAGTTTTAACATACCTGCAGATTTAGATTACATTGAATTATAATTGGCTATTGAATTGTTACCTGCAACTTAGTCTGCAAGAAATAAACCTATAATAATTAGAAAGAAAAGAAAAATGGCAACCATGTTACTCCTTATTACATCAGTGAAAGTCCCGTCAAAATCGGTCCAGCCATTATGGACACTACCCAGACCAAACAGATATAAATTGAACAAAATTTATATTTTTATTAATATGTAATTTCACTCAGAAAAAAACTGATATTTTGACATTACACACATACTGAAATTTTATTTACTTGTATGTGCAATAGATTTGTGTAAATAACCTAGCAGAAAAACATTACCTAAAAGATGATGGCTTAGTCCAGTGATTTAAGTGTAGCCCGCCGGGTGGTTGGGGGTTTGATTCCCGCTAGAGGCAAATTTCGGAAATGGCCTTTTCAAAATTTGGTCTGATCTGGATGTAACTGGAATCGCCTCCAGTCAATTGTATGGTACCCATAGTATAAGCTTTGCTTAGTTTGGGATAATACGATGAGTATGTAGACTGGCGATTTTTATTTAAGACACTAAGTTGACCAAGTCGGCAGGAAGGCATTATTATTATGTGGTAATGTTTGAGGTTAAAATAAGTGAAATGCAAATCTTACTATAAATAGAAGTAGCAAATATAGCTAGAAGCAAGTTTTATGTATTTGATGCTTATTACAATTGTTTTCAAGTCAAATTCCAGCCTGCAATTAATCAACATTTGAAAATTAATCAATGTTTACAAACCATTCCACGAGCACTCCTTTCATAACATTCACCATATTTCATTTTATCGTTGTCCTGTCTCGTTGAATTCTTGAGAATCAATGCAGGGAGTCACTTGTGAAGAATACTTGGAGAGAAAGGCGTTTTGTTTTTTAATTACTAAAATTAGAACCGAATTATAAACCTTTTCAATTTTAACCAATACAACACACATAGACTATATAGCGCCGATTGACACTGTCCTGCATTTTGACAAATTGCCACAGACAAACTTTGATTTGACCATAGACTGGCCGATAACTCCAGCTCGATGGTCTAATGTTAAAGAAATGCTCTATGATATCCAATGTTTGTGCAATGTTGACGACCCATGCATGAATGTTCTTCTAATGAAGACTACTGAAACATTATTGCCATAAAATGTCTAAAGGTACCTAACACATGACTTCAGTACCTCCAAGATGTCTAACGACAGAAAATTTTGTCAGTTATGTGCGTATGTGCCAATGATATTTTAGTAAACAGAAAATAAATTACGCTGGAGTCTTGACGCCCCAGTGTCCCTTTTAAAGCTCTATAGTTAGAATACATACTCCTTCGGTAAAATGCTAACGCGTTTTATTAGATACTAGCTGTGCCCGCGGTTTCACCCGCGCTAATAGTTACTTTGGCGTAGAGTGATGTTATAAAGTCTATGATTATAAGTCTATAATACCCGATTCATGTTCGGGAATTTTCCCGTTTTTGCAACATTATCCGTTGCTGCTCCGCTCCTATTGGTCGTAGCGTGATGATATATAGCTTATAACCTTCCTCAATAAATGAACTATTTAACACAAAAAGAATTATTCAATTCGGACCAGTAGTTCCTGAGATTAGCGCGATCAACCAACCAAACAAACAAACTCTTTAGCTTTATAATATTATAGTATATAGATTATTCAAAAATCATGATTTATTTTATACAGGTAACATTGTACCATTATCTTTTTTATTATCAGCGATAAATACGTAGGTACCAGATAATTTTGTACCGTCCTGCATCGAATCAATGTTTACTGAAGTTACCATATTGGAAACAAACAACTGCGTATAATCTGGAATCTTATTTCCTGTGTTTTACAGGTCAGTCGATACCTACATAACTACCTACCCACATCATTATTTCTAAGTTTAATTATAGGTAAATTACTTCCGTACCTACGCTTTATACGCCCATATTCAAAGATTGATATCGAATCTGTGTAATTTTGTAGCAGTGGTAGCCGACTGGTAGAACGCACACCTTGCAAATCAATGTGTGCAGGTTCAAACCCCGACTCGCACCTTTGGGATTTATGTGCGAATCTCATTTTCATCCGAGATTATCACTTGCTATGAAACGGTGAAGGAAAACGTCGTGAGGAAACCTGCACGTCTGAGGGAATTTGAATAGTTCTCGATAGATGTGTGATAAAAGTCTGCCAACCCGCACTGGGCCAGCGTAGTGGACTATGGCCTGAATCCCCCTCGTATTTAGTGGAGGCCCGTGCCCAGCAGTGGGAGGTTAAAAGGGCTGTAGTAGTAGTAATTTTGTAAGACACGAAAGACTCGAGCTAAATTTAGTTGATCGGTCGAAAATTATTTTGACCGCACATTCCGGCGTCAACGCTCACGCGTCAGATGTTTTGCCATACCAAAACAAACTGTATTGACTCATAGAAAAAGTTCATTCTACAACGAAATGACTTCAGTTGATTTTGGCGCCCCCCTATGATATGCGGCCTGGGGGTGAAGTCTGTAAACACTATCGTTGTGGTTTTGCTATGACTTCATATTTTAAGGCACGAAAACAACATCTTTTATCAAGGGTAGCTAGAATATAACTAGTCCAATGGCTTCAAGGAGACAATGTCTAATGTCTCCATCGGTAGTATTTTAACTACCATTGATAAAACATGTTGTCATAGCAAAACCACAACGATAGTGTTTACAGACTTCCACCCCTGTTCGGTCGCTCTCCGCTCGCACCGCCCGGGACCGCCACTGATGATATACCTACGATAAAAATTAAACGCAATGTGGTTATTTATTTGTGTATAATAGATTCTAAGCATCGTTTACACGGTTCGTTTGTGCGTCAATGTGAGGTCGGTGAAGAACGTATACAACGTGGAGGCAGAACATGACATCACAGCATAAAGCATAAAACAAACTCTGGTGACTCATTCTTCTTCTTCTAATTTAAGGGCTCGGCCCTTGTCGGTGCATCTGATGAAGTCCCCGCCATCTGGGTCGATCCAGTGCAGCCTTCTTCACCTCCACATACGACATGACACCAACCTTATCTTTTATTTGACTCATGTAACATATTAGCGGTCTACCTCTCCCACGCTTTCCGTTGATCTTGCCTTCTATGATGTTCTTAATAAAGGTGTCATGTCGCATGAGATGGCCTATCATCTATCCTCTTCTGTTCCTTATTGTCTCTAATGTTAAATAAATAAATTGAATAAATGTTTTTTTCTTTCTTTCTTTCTAATAATGTTCTTCGTTCTTGCACTCTTTTCAATACATCCTCGTTTTTTATCATTTCTGTCCAGCTGATCTTTTCCATTCTCCTCCATGATGACTCATAGAAAAATTCTACAACGAAGTGGCACTGACAATTTTGATGCGTGTGAGCGTGATTTTTACCATTGAAATTCAATCTTTATGCATGTTGACACAGAGGTCGTTTGGGTATTGGCAAAAATTTGACGCGAGCGTTGACGACCCTGTGTGCTCGTATACTATCAATAATATGGCCGCCATTTTGAGCCATCGCCATCTTTCTTTGAATGTTTCGTACTCGTTAGGTCACTACCCTTGCAAATCTCAATGCACATACTTTATCTATTTTAATATCACTGATAAAACCGATAAAAATATTTTGATAACACAATTTCAGCCGTGAACAATGATATTTATTATTTTTGTTTTGCGTCGAAGTAACGATAGCTATTGAAAACTAAGTACAAGATCACACGTGTAGGCACATTGCTTGCAACTATAATCCTATGCTGTATTTTGGTCTCAATGGTATAGGGTGCGAGACGAGCCATTATACCGGGCATACGCTTCACGATCCCCTAGGAAGAAGACTCATGCAAGAAGGGTTTTCCGAGAAGGTATTAAATGTACCTTCCCCTAACAGTTATGGGCCAAAAATGGTTGATGTACGAAAATAAGAGTATTTTTTAAACATAAACAAAAGCAACTATATTATGATGTTACAAATGTTATAAAATTTAAAACAAAAGTTTTAACACGTACCTATGTAAAAAATAATCTTGCTCACAATTGCTCACGCACGATAGGAATTCTAGATGAATTGAAAAGAATATATTTTTCGTTTATAAAAAATAATTGCTCGTGATTACAAAGATTGTATCATAATAATTAGTAGGTACATATCAACGTCTTTACCTTTTTGTTACGTTATCCTGTAAAAGTTTTGAAACTAAAGTCGTATCACCCTACCAGACCGTAGTTACAAGGGCTTGAATAAAGTGCCGAAATGCTTTAAGAAAAGGATAGTAGTGCCTAACTTTTTTAAACTGGGCTTTGCAGAAACCACTACCGCGCCACAAGATGAAGAACTCATCAGACGTCGACACTCAACTGCTGAAGAATGGACAACTTTTTAATGCAATCCGAAAAAACAAAAGCCTTGAAGACAAACTAAAGAAAATACAAAAATACTTAGATCAAGGAGCAGAAATCAATGCCGCCGATGCTAATAACAAAAATAACAGCCCTCTACACGTTGCCGTCGCAAGGGAAGAGGTTCAAATTGTTGAACTTCTGTTAAGCAGAGGTGCCGATATCAACAACAAAAATAATGACGATGACACCCCAATAGATATTGCAAGGCAACTACGCAATCATGATGGTAAATTAATCCAAAAAATATTACAAAAGCAGTACTATAGCTCTCAGTCACCATCATTAAACCAACAAGACGTGAAAGGTTTAAAAATATCTTCAGCTCAGACAAACAATGATAGTGAAATAACTCAAATTGACGTAAGTTACCAAATACCACTTGACTCTTCCGAGGAAAAAGAAGTAAAAGAGTACGTGTATAAAAAAAGATGTGGAACCTCCGGACTTGGTGGCCAGCTCTACGAGACGAAACTATTATGCCTTATTTTATTAAGGGCTATAAACAAAAAACATGTAACTGAATTCTATTTAGCAACAAACTTGGATGGTATGGGAGCTTTCGATGATATAGTTTTTAGATATTTTACCAGTGATGAAGTAAAGCCAAAATTAATGTTCATACAAGCTAAACACAGAGACGATCCCGCGAAGGACAAGATAACAGTCGGAGAAATGTTTAAGCAAAATGGCGATTTCAGTTTACACAAATACTTGGACAGCTACATAAAGATAAGTCAGAGATTTACACCTATCAACAGTGATGAAGTATTCCGGGGCGTCTTTAAGAATACAGATTGCTCTTTCATAATTTACACACCTGCTTTAGAAAAATGTAACAAAAAAAATATAAAGGAACAGAGCGAGGAACAATATTTTTTAAACACAACTGATACTGGAAAAATATTTCAACTCGAATACGATGATCACCACGTTGAGTTGTTAGTTCAGTCTGTTGTCAGAGCACGTGCTTCAATGTTAGCAAAAAGAATAATGAAGTTCATTTTGAGTGGAAATGTTAGTAACATGATGATGGACGATGTTATAAAAACTTATCATATATTTTTATCTGAACATGTGTTTGAATTGGGAATTATGGATTCAACCTTCTTGTATCGGACATGTAAATTTCTACCTGCATTTTTGGTAACAAAAGACCAAATTTTATCGACTTTAAGGGAATACATTTACAAAGAGGTCGCGACATTCAAAATGAAGTCTGTGTTATATAAAGAAAGCGAAATTAAAACAATATTAAAATCTCTTGTTTTCAAAGTACCCAGAAGCTTAGGAATGCTCGAAATTCAGTTAAATGGAAATGAACAGAAGAAGGAACGCCGCATTAACTATATACTTTCTAAACTTTTAAATATCTTTCAAATGGCACCGCGGCTACGCAAATCTTTAAGCTTGAGAGAAAAAGGAATTTTACCAGATTTTGTTATCAAAGTGGATGATAGCATCATAGGACCACATGAAATATTTCAGGATTCCGACTTTGAGTTATATCGGTTAGGAGGTTTAGTAGGGAACTTACTAATATACGACGATGAAAGTAAGATGTTGAAATTTAATATGGGTGGACAATATATTTGCGGTGATTGCGTTAAACTCCATAAAAAGCTGCAAGAAGAGGTTTCTATAGGTGACAATCTTGAAAAATATCGGTTGGATATAAACGTTCATGGGTTCCCTAGGCTCATGTTATTTCACGAGGATCACGATAGACAGTTGGTGAAATCGTTTTTGAACAAATTGTACTTTCATACAAATCAAGCAAAAGAAGATGACATGGACAATATCGCTAAACAAGAAATCAATAAATATTATAACTCGAGAGGTCAAAATGATTCCGTTTTTCGTCTTCGAACGGACGCAATTTTTTTAAAAGTCCACGATAAGATACAAAAATGGTGGAAACAACAGATAAGCGCCCCGTACCTGACAAAAAGTTGTCAATTCTATCATGAATCTGAACGTGAAATTCTTTGCAGTCCGTTATTGAGCATTCTTAATTATTATTATCGAGAAAAATTGATGAATATACCTGCCGAGTTCACTGATATTGCTGTTGGGTCACTCGAAATAAATTCATTTATGAGTAGTAAAGGTAGGATACTACTCATTAATACAGAGGAGATTGAGTTCACCGCCATAAAACTAATTCAGCACTATAAAGCAACGAACTGTGACGTTGAAAACACATTTGTAGATATGGATTATGTTATAACTGGTGACTGTTTTGAGTCAGTCAGTATTGAATCAAGGGAATCAAAAGCATCAGGTGCGCTAATAGTTATCTGTGAAGACAATAACAATGCTCAGGTTTTAAACCGAAAATTAAATACTTTGCTAGAATCCTTTGAAGGAAAAGTAATCATAATTACCAATAATGTTCTTGCTAAACAATTTAAATTTAACGTGCCTATGGCACATGTGATTCGAAGGCTAGACGAGTACAATAATTTTAATGATCTTGTTCCCAAATTTCGTGAGAGGTTTTTCGAACATAGTATTGTATATCAGGGTGATGAAATTCCTTTAGGCAGTTTAATAGACGAAGGATCAGCACATTACATAGACTCGAATGTTTTACGGAAAATTATTTTAGGAAACGAAAAAATATCGATCGGGGAAGCTACATCAAGTTTTACATATGATAAAACAGCTGATTATTATGTGGAACGAACTGTCGGTCGGCACGTTACGTTAAAAACAATAGAACAGCAATATAGTGATATGTATATAGTAAATGATCCGCATGTAATTACATCAATACCAGAAGGAGTCAATGATATAATTTTAGTTGCTGATACAGAAAACGAATTTGATAAATTTTGCCTCCAGCAAAAGCACAAAAATTTACATTGGTTTAGAAATGATAATAAATTGTTTACGTGGAAAAAATCAAAAGGTGGATTAAAAACACTAATTAAGTATGTTTGTAGAGGTACAAGCGACTCATGTATGAAACGAGTCAAGACTTTAAAAGATCTAGAAGAGAAATCAGTCATTATTAGCGGTGAACCTGGCATGGGCAAGTCCACCTTGCTCACACATTTGGCAATTCATACGAAACATGTTGATCGTGCGCTATGGATAACCAAAATAAACTTGATAGAACATTCAGACATATTTTTTAAATGGAAAGTAAATAATACTAAAGTCAAGTACCATGAAGCGATGACATTTATGTTAAAAGGAATCGGGCTTCAGGTATTTAAGGCAAGTAAAATGGATAGGGCTATAGAAATCCTTACGGATAAGATTGTTGAAAGTATAATTGGTTTAGATAAAGGCAATGAAAAAAATTATAATCTGATAAGTGTTAAAAATGTTGAATTGTTCGAAATAAATCTGTTTTATCATATGTATAAAAACGGCAAAGTTGCTCTGCTTTTAGATGGATTTGATGAGATTTGTCCTGATTATGCTGACACTATAATGGATATGATAAGTATTTTAAATGATTCCAAATTAGCACATTTATGGATTACTACAAGATCGTACAGAGCTCTCAATAAATTGGAAGACGGTTTGAACATATTTTCATACGTACTACAGCCTTTGACACCAGTGGTTCAAAAAGAATTATTAGGCAAAATGTGGTCGAAAACGTTAGGTTACCAATATGTGAGTATTAGTTCTTACGTTGAAGAGTTTTTTAACATAATCTCAGTTTATCTTGATGATAAAAATAATAAGTTCACCAGTTTCCCTTTACATTTAAATATGTTAGCAGTATTACTTGAAGATTATTTTAAGACATATTTTGATGCAGTTCGTCAGAACAGCGATAGGTATAGGAAACGTAGTATAATTAGAAATTTGAATTTAATATCGCTCTATGAACGATTCGTTGATATAAAGTTTATGGAAATTCGTTTTGGCGAAAAGAAGCGTTTTATGTGCATCGAGGATCCAGATATGAGACAATTGGTCGAAAAAGAACGCAAAGATTTTATAGAGACGCACAAAAAAATATCAGCTTACTTCATTTTTGAAATCAGTGGACACAATGTTCTTTCTCCAGTACTTTCTTTGGACATAGTAAAACAGTGGTTTCCTGAAGAGGACGTATTGAAAATTCATAATGTGATTGAAATCGTAAAGGAAAGAGAGGAGAAAACTGGCATTATAGAACGAGTCATCGGGAAAATTCCCATATTCGTGCATTTAACGTTTGCCGAGTACTTTGCAACGGAGTTTGTTTGTGATCAATTAAAATCGGAACATTGCACCCTTGCAATGTGGGAATACTTAGTAAATCACATTTTTCTTATGGACAAACGGGGTATACGCAGATTTTTTAACAGTAAACTAGCATCTGATGAAACCTTGAGAGACCTGACATTGAATAAGAGTTACGCGACAATGGTGTTTAACGCGCTTTTGTGGCATCAATATTATTTACCGATGACCTCTCTAATGACTGCACTTGATGAATATTTGGATAATATATCCATGTTTTTATTACTTTTCGTGAAAACTGTGATCAATAAAGATAACATACATCACTTTTTAAAATTTGTAACCAAACGTTGCTTCAGGTTTTGCGTTGTGTGTGCCACTGTAGAGCACCGAAATGAAAACGCATTAAAAACCATAATAAGTCTTATTGAAAACACAGACAAAACACAGATAAAAAATATATTTCACTGCGAAGATATGCCAAGGTATAATGCGCTCTTACTGGCCGTTACGCGTTATAGTCAATTTGATGCGGATCGTGAGATTTTACTGATGTTGATGAACGCAATACGACATGATAGCGATCTCATTGTGGAACTTTTAACTTTACAATACGACTCATTTTATACTTCTGTATCTCAATACATTGCAGTATCTAGTACAAGATTGCACTATTTTTATTTATATTTATTAGGATTAAACAAAGAACAACGTATGGCAGTATTAGGTGTGACTGATTGGGACGGTAAATCGCCAGCTCACTATGCCGCGAAAGAAAATAATTATTCATATTTTCATGTATTACACAACTTACTGGACATTGAACAATTTAGACAAGTTTGTACGACATTCGACAAGTCAAAGTGGACACCCTTGTATTATTTTCCGTATAATCGAGAACAATGTCACGATTTGAAGTATTTTTTAGAAATAGTGTACAATGTGACGATCATTAATGTTCACGAATTTATATTTAATATTGTACTTAATAGAAGATAAAATGTTGAAGTAAGCCATTTGCTTTATTTAAACAAAACTACTAGTCCTATTATATTTCATTAATTACCTACTGGATATATTTTCGCTAAATACTCTTCACAATTTACTAATATTTGACAGTTGCACACGGCCAATTTTGTGAGTGACATTGACGTCAGATTGTCAGTGTCAAGACGTATAAGACTAGATGGTCGTGGCACTAACGACACCAATTTCAGATTCATCCGCCACCTTTATCAATGTCATCACCCATTTTTAGGGTTCCGTACCCAAAGGGTAAAACGGGAACCCTATTACTGAGACTTCGCTGTACGTCCGTCCGTCCGTCTGTCACCAGGCTGTATCTCATGAACCTGTTGAAATTTTCACAGATGATGTATTTCTGTTGCCGCTATAACAACAAATACTAAAATACAGAATAAAATAAATATTTAGGGGGCTCCCATACAACAAACGTGATTTTTTGCCGTTTTTATAGATAATGGTACGGAACCCTTCGTGCGCGAGTCCAACTCGCACTTGGCCGGTTTTTATTTATAATGTGTAGTTATTAAATTTGTCCTTGCTAGTAATTACTCGACATTTCCATAAATACCGCTTAGCGCAAATGCAGGCATTCCTCATCTTATTCCATTAATATTTCATCATTTCATTTATTTCGTAAAAAAGAAGACATCACTTTCGGTAAACATTTTTTGGACGTCTTTTTGATACAGATAGTAGATAGATAGAACTATAATTTCTTATATCATTGGAATTAAACTCGATCGGAAATGAAAAACTTAATGTTTGTTTCAGAAAGTAAAACAGTTTTAGTGGCAACACTTTATAGACCCTTAAACATGGACAACAAACAAGCATTTAACAATAAAATCATAAGTAACGGTCAGCTTTACATCGCTATCTTAAAGAATCGATGCCCAGAAGAAAAACTGAAGAAGATACAAAAATATTTAGATCAAGGAGCGGACATCAATGCCACCGACGCTAATAATAACCATAACAGCCCTCTACATGTTGCCGTCGCAACGCAAGAGGTCCAAGTTGTTCAATTTCTGTTAAACAAAGGTGCCGATATTAACAAGAAAAATAGCGTCGATGAAACGCCATTAGATATTGCTAAGCAACTACGCACTCCAAATGGCATAACGATTGCACAAATATTACAAACGCACTACGATAACACTTCGCTACGATTATTAAAGGAACATGACATGCAGAATGTTAAGGCACAGAAAAACAATGATATTACATTAATTAGTAGAAATAATCAAATACTTCCCCATGAAGAATCTTCTTCCGAACATACAATGTTAAAACAATATTTGTATCAAAAAAGAAGTGGTACTTCCGGGCTTGGTGGGCAGCTCTACGAGACTAAACTATTGAGTCTCATTTTAATAAGGGCTCTAAACAATAAAACTGTAACACAATTCTATTTAGCGACAAATATCGACGGTATCGGTGCTTTTGATGATATAATTTGCAGATACAATACCAGTAAACAAGAAAAGCCAAAATTAATTTTCATACAAGCTAAACATAGAGACGATCCCGCGAAGGACAAGATAACAGTTGAAGAAATGTTTAAGCAAAATGGCGATTTCAGTTTACACAAATACTTGGACAGCTACATAATGATAAGTCAAAGATTTACACCTATCAACAGTGATGAAGTATTCCGGGGCGTCTTTAAGAATACAGATTGCTCTTTCATAATTTACACACCTGCTTTAGAAAAATGTAATAAAAAAATTATAAAGGAACAAAGCGAGGAACACTATTTTTTAATTACAACTGATATTGGAAAAATATTTCAACTCGAATACGATGAACATCACGTTGAGTCTTTAGTCCAATCTGTTGTCAGAGCTCGAGCTTCATTGTTAGCGAAAAAGCTAATGAAATTTATTCTGAGAGACAGTGTTATTAACATGATGAATGATGACGTCATTAAAACTTATCATGTATTCTTGGCTAAACATGTGCTAGCATTGAAAAATTCAGAATCATCTACTCATCGTTTTTGGCATTTTTTGGAGACATTTCTTGACACCAAAGACCATATCTTATCGATTTTAAGAGAATGCATCTGCAAGGAAGTAACAAAATGTAAAGGGAAAAGTGCGTCACGTCAACATGATGAAATTAAAACGATATTAAAATCCCTTTGCTTCGAAGCTCCTGCCAACTTTGGTAACCTCAACTTTCGGTTTGTTGGAAGTGAACAGAAAAGACAACGACGGCTTAATTTTCTGTTTACTATATTTACAAAAATCTTACAAAGCGCTCCGCGCTCTCGCTCAGCTATGTCCGACTATGTTATCAAAGTGGACGATAGTAACGTCGGGCCGAACGAATTACTGCAAGAATCTGATTTTGAGCTCTACCGCTTAGGTGGTTTAGTGGGCAATTTACTTAAATACGATACAGAAAGTAAAATGTTGAAATTTAACATGGATGAACAACTTTCAACTGATTGCATTGAACTCCGTGAAAAGCTGCAAGGAGAGATTTCTATAGGAGGCGACCTCGGAAAATATCGGTTAGATATGAATGTATATGGCTTCCCCAGACTGACGTTGTTTCAGGAGGAACCTGATAAACAATTAGTGAAAACGTTTCTAAACAACCTATACTTTTATACTAACCAAGCAAAAGAGGATGTCATAAAAAATATCGTGAAACAAGAAATCGATAAGTATTATAATTCAAGAGTTCAAAATGATTCCATTTTTCGTCCTCAAACCGACGCAATATTTTTGAAATTCCACGATAAGATACAAAATTGGTGGAAACAACCACGAAGCGCTCCGTATCTGACAGAAAGTTGTCAATTCTACCATGAATCTGAACGTGAGATTCTGCGCAGTCCGTTATTGAGTATTCTTAACTTTACGTATCGGGAAAAATTAAAAAACATACTCACCGAGTTCACTGATACAGCCGTTGGGTCACTTGAAATCAATTCATTTTTGAGTGGTAAAACGAAGGTGTTACTTATTATCACCGCCCAGAATAAGTTTACCGCCATTAAACTAGTGCAATACTTTAAAGGAACGAATTATAAAGGTGAATACACATTTGTAGATATGGATTACGTAATAAATTTTGACTGTTTTGAGTCTGTCAGTATTGAATCAAGGGAATCAAAAGCACCAGGAGTATTAATAATTATCTGTGAGGATAAAAGCAATGCCAATGATTTGCACCAAAAGTTAAATATTTTGCTGAAATCCTTTCAAGGGAAAACAATAATAATAACCAATAATACCCTAGCAAAACAGTTTAAATTCGAAGGCTCCAACATAAATGTGATTCATAAGCAAGATAAGCTCAACAACTTTGATGATCTTATCCCAAAATTTCGTCAAAAATTTCTCGAGCGAAGTGTAATATATCAGGGCGACGAAATTCTGCTGAGCGTTTTATTAGATAAACAATCGTCGCGTTACATATGTACGAATGTATTATCGAAAATTATTTTGGAACGTGAAAAGATATCCATCGGTGAAGCCACGCTAAATCCAGCATATGACAAAAGTGCAGATTGTTATGTTGAACAAACTGTGTGCCGTTACGTAACGTTGAAAAGTATGGGCCAACAATATGATGGACTGTACATATTGAATAGCTCGGACGCATATACTCCAACACCGGACCCCAACGGAGGCAACGCAACTAAAACAATATCTTTGACTCCACATGGAGTCAAAGATATTGTTTTAGTTACAGACACTGAAAATGAATTTGACGCTTTTTGTCTTCATCAAAAGTACGGCAATATACATTGGTTTCAAAATAAGGGTACAATTTTAATATGGAACAAATCACGAGGCGATCTTGAAACATTAACTAAGCACGTGGGTAGAGATTCAAACAACTCAAATATGACACGAGTGAATACGCTTAAAGATGTTGAAGAGAGATCAGTAATAATCAGTGGTGAACCTGGCATGGGCAAGTCTACATTACTCACACACTTGGCAGTACATACAAAGCATGTTGAGCCCACACTATGGATTACTAAAGTAAACTTGATAGAACATACAGATATTTTTTCAGAATGGAAAGCTAAAAACAGTATAGTTAAGTGTAAGGAAGCATTGATATTTATGTTAACGGTGGTCGGGCTTAAGGCATTTAAGGAAAATAAAAGAAAGGATGTGCCTAAACAAAATCTTATGGATAACATTATCGAAGTTATAATGTGTGTAAATTATGATATAGATTACATTAACAATCTGGACGGAATTGAAAATCTATCCGGGCTTGAGTTGTTTGAAATCAAACTATTTTGTCATGCATATAAAAACTGTAAGGTCGCTTTACTCTTAGACGGATTTGATGAGATTTGTCCTGATTATGCCGTTCAAGTTGTAGCCATGATAAATAATTTCAATAAATGTAACCTTGCACATTTGTGGGTTACTACTCGATCTTATAACATTCTGAGTGAATTAGAAGGAGCTTTAGGAGTATTTTCTTACTCATTACAACCATTGACGCCTTCAAGCCAATCTAAGTTTCTACAAAATTATTGGTTCAAAAATTTAGGTCTCGAAGAGGAATCTTGGATACGCAGCATCTATATAGAGGACTTTTTTAATATAATTTCAAAATCATTGGACGATATAAATAAGGAATTTACCAGCATTCCGTTACACTTGTACATGGTGGCTGAAATTTTTCAACATTCCTTCAAGGAATATTCCGACCCGTCGGTCAAGACATTATCAAATATGTTCAGATATAATTTACATACTACTCTGAATTTGATTTCACTGTACGGACAGTTCGTCGATAAGAAGTTTATGAAAATTCGTTTTGGGGAGAAAATGCAGTTCATGCCTATAGAGAAACCGGATGCGAGAATACTTATCGAGAAAGAGCGCACTACTTTCATGGAAATGCACAAAAAAGTATCTGCTTACTGTATTTTTGAAAGCGATATTTTAAATGAAATTTTCAATAAATACGAGATAAAGGAAATAGACGATTTCATTCATAGGGTAAAACAAGGTGAAGAAAAGACTGGTATAATTGAACGTGTTGTTAAAAATAAGCCACGGTTTGTACACTTAACTTTCGCTGAATATTTTGCAACGGAATTCATCTGGGATAAATTGGCAATTGGCGGCTGTGGTCCTTCATTGTGGAAATATTTGGTGAATGTGATTTTAGTGTCCGATAGAAGAGGTGTGCGTAGGTTTTTTAACGGCAAACTTTTATGGAATGCACATATGATAACAAGTATAAAGAGTATGCATATCGTGTTCGATACTCTTTTAAGCCAGCGTGAATTACCTATCAACGCGTTGTTTGTTGCCGTTGATGAAAAGCTACCTAGCCTTGCCACGTACATTTTAATTTGCATTAGGCCCGTACTAACTAAAGACAACTTGGATGACTTTATAACATTCATAAATAGACGACGCAAAGGTCGGTGGGGTCATTGTATTTTGTGCACATCCGTCGAGCGAAATTTGACTGTTTTTGTGGAACTGTTAGTGCAGATGGTAAAAGACCTCGACGAAAGTAAATTGAAGTCTCTTTATAACTGTGAGGACATGCAAGAGTACCAAGCGCATTCGGTTGTCACGGGTACCATGCGGGGTATTCCAGATGGTGACCTTGTACATCTTCTTTTGAAAGACATCGCATATAACGCGTATTATTTGCTCAATACATTTGGTGGGCAGCTTTTGGGTGAGAAAATGTTTCAGGAAATATTGAAGAGAGTTGAAAAAGATCGTCTCAAGGAGATTTTTGTCGCGACCGATATATCTGGCCGTTCATTGGCGCACTATGCCGCTAAGATTAATAATTTTGTTTTTTTTGATGGGTTAGAAGCATTAATTGGCAAAGACTTATTCGTGCAAATTTGCCTAACTGAAGACAAATTTGGTTACAACCCATTTTGTTATTTTATTCCTGAACAAATACTAATATCTAGGCTCGGTTATAGGTTGTATCCCAAAAGATATAAAGAGCTATTGGCAAAAGTATTTATGTCAAAGTATGAAATATGTAAAATAGCAGTGGTAGCCGAGTGGTCGAACGCACGCCTTGTAAATCAAAGTGTGCAGGTTCAAACCCCGGCTCGCACCTCTGGGTTTCATGTGCGAATCCATTTACATCCGGGATTACCACTTGCTATGAAACGGTGAAGGAAAACATCGTGAGGAAACCTGCACGTCTGAGGGAACTTGACTAGTTCTCGATAGATGTGTGAAGTCTGCCAACCCGCACCGGGCCAGCGTGGTGGACTATGGCCTGAATCCCCCTCGCATTGAGGGAAGGCCCGTGCCCAGCAGTGGGACATTAAAAAGGGCTGTAGTTATTATTATTTATTATATATGAAATATGTTATTAAACTTAAGACTAGAATAATGAAATAAATGAATGAAACTATGATCTTTGAATTATTACGTGTATAATTTCAACACTTGCCCTATACTCGATTTAAAATAACAAACGGAGCAATAGATAACTACAGCTAAGTAGATCATAAATAGTGCTTCTGTTTTTAGGGTTCCGTAGGTACCTAATAAGACAAATATGTAACCCTTATAGTTTATAGGATCACTTTGTTGTCCGTCTGTCTGTTTGTCAAGACCCTTTTTCTCAAAAACGGTCTTGAACCCTTTTTCTCAAAAACCCGTGAAGGTATCAAGTTGAAATTTATAACAAAGACTTATGTGCCTTGGTGCCCAAAAAAATCATACGTTTAGGTTAACGCCACCAAAAGATACGGCGGGTTATATTGCAATTTAAGTACATTTGCACGGGAATCAAAAACTTATAGGGTAGGTACTTCCTGTCGACCTAGAATCATGAAATTTGGCAAGAAGCAAGGTACGCTTGTATTCGTCGATGTATTTTGATCTCAATGTAATAGGGGGCGAGCCTATTGCCATTATACTTGGCACATTCTCCTTCAATACTAGGAAGATTTTTGGGCTATAGTCCACCACACTGGGCCAGTGCGGGTTATTGATCTTCACACGCCTTTCTTAAACGTGTAGGTTTCCTCACGATGTTTTCGTTCACCGTTTCATAGCAAGTGGTTATCTCGGATGAATATGAGATTCGCACATAAACCCAGAGGTGCGAGCCGGTGTTTGAACCTGCACACTTTGATTGCAATATACCACTGCCATGTGGTAGCCACTACCATTCCCCATAAATAATAGATCCAAATTAAAAAACCATTATAGTTTAATTTAAATAATACGAGTGTCCTTAACATTTTATTATGTTATAATATATTTACTTAACTTAAATTAACAAGATTGACTAGATAAAACATTGTAGGTAGCATAATTACAATGTAGAATGTACATATCGAGGGGTGAAAGGCTTTTTGACTTAAGCGACAGTTTTTTAACTTTACAGGGAAGCATATAATACTCATTCGACGCAAAATAATTAGATGATTCCAAATATGTATACAAATCAATATCGCCCAAAAGTATCGCTTAAGGCCCGTTTGTCCACCGCCGCCGTCACCGGACCGTCACCGAGAACGAAATTCTTTTTTTTTTTTTTTTTAACGGAATGATCGAAATGATGATATTTAATGGAATAAGATGAGGAATGGCATCACCTGCGACTAGCGCGAGTATTTCGCCAATGTCAAGTAATTAATAGCAAGGACAAATTCAATAAATACACATTATAAATAAAAATGGATAATGACAGTGATAAAGATGGCGGATGACTCTCGAGAACGAGATCATTTAGGGCCGAGTTTAAGATGACGTGACGGCGATCGTGTGTCAGTCTCAGACAAAACAAAAACCGGGCGAAAGGCGCGGTTCGACGGTAGTTTTGTTTTGTATTGCCGGCGCATCCGCCCGTCATAAAATCGTGCCGTTCTAGCGGTCACGCCGATCTACTCAAAACTTCGGCGGCCGGGATGACGGAGCTCGGTGACGGACGTGCGGTGGACACGCGGCTATAGTAGTCCATGTACCGCCACTTCGGCGCCATCATCTCGTTCTCGTTGACGGTCCGGTGGCGGCGGCGGTGGACAAACGGCCTAAGTCAAATAGCCAAATAGCCTTTCATCCCTCGATATAACTTTACGACAATCGTCGAGATCTGAGGCCAGTCTTGCTTTTTTTATTATTTTACTTAAAATTTGTGGTAGTTGGTTAAAAAATCTAGTTATTTTTCCTTTACCAAATGATGAATTTTAATGGTATTAGATGAGGAATGTCTTCCTGCGGTAAGCAGGTATTTCAGCCAGTGTCAAGTAATTAATAGCAAGACCAAATACAATGAATACACATTATAAATAAATATTGGTAATGAACGTGATGAAGATGCCGGGTGTTCAACCCAAAGGTAAATGTAAAGGTAGGTAAATTAATTAACAATGACAGATGTCAAATCGAACATCTCAGATATCGACGACAACAGTAATTGTAGAATGTATATCGACGCTTCAAAGGCAATTGTTACTAAGCGACAAAAAATCGTTAAATGAGTTGGTACCATTTGAACGGTCAGATTTTTCTGCGTCGTTTGGTATATATAATTCATTTAACGATTTTTGTCTCTTAGTAACAATTGCCTTTCAAGCATCGATATACAAACGAAAATAGTAGCCCTCTAGCAATATTTTTTACAATGTATTGTCCTACTTTACATATATTCAGTGTATTTACAATAATTACAATGCTTTAATGTTAGTTTTACTGTAAAACTTTTATACTAAATAAGTTAGTGTAAAACTTTTACACTAACTTATTCAGTATAAACCAATATTTTTGTTGTATGTTATTAGTTACATAGTGATGTCATTATCTTAAACACAAACCACAACTAAACTATATTAGACAGTACTCCCATTGTGCCGTCTTGCTCATACATTGCGCCCATAAGAAGGACGGCAATACATTTATACTAATTGATTGATTGTTAACAGAATCGACAACATTATATCAAGTGGTGCAAGACTATGTGACAAGCTTTTTTTTTTTTTGAAGGACTTACACTGTTGGCCGTGAGGTGGCCTTTACAGCTTTACCGGAGGAGTCTGTGACAAGCAATATTTTGTTAACTGTTCATGAGAGTATACTCATTTGACGCAGAAAAAATCCCTGATTCCAAATATGTATTTAAGTCGATAGCGCCCAGTGTCGCTTAAGCCTTTCAACCCTCTATACAGTATGTTTCAGAAGTCCGAAATAATACTTTGACGTTTGCATCAGTATCGGGTAAACAACTGAATAGTATAAAAATTTGATCGAAATTCGACAATGTTTTTCCAACTTTTTTTTCGTCGGCAATATCTATAACTCGTAATACATCGAGTCTTATGTTAAATTTGCATGTTCTGTTTTGTGAATATTGGTAGTCGCCCATCATAAGTGTAATTTACACTACTGAATAGGGTGGATGTACCTCATGGCCAGAACACGATACCTGTGACAAATATTCAAAGGTCTGTAACTCAGAAACTATGATAGTTAGGTATAAACTCTCTTCACTAAGCATCCACATAAGAGCTACTGTATATGTACCTTAAGTATTATTTCGGAATTCTGATACATCCTGTATAATTATTTATATATACAGACTAGTATAGGTAGTACAGATAGATATATTGTGCAACCTACTTAAGTGTAAAACTATAAATAAAAATAATAGTGCGTTGAAGGCATCAATTATTTCTATAACCATCTGTGGTTTAGAATGATCCCTTCATTGTAAATGGGAGCAGACGCACCTTACTGTACTAGCTTCCTAAGCGTAAAGAATTTGTATTTAATATTAGACTGCCGTGAGTATAATTCTTCTCTAGTATTGTGGCAAAGGTGCTGTCTGCTCTCAAGGCATTGCTGCTCCTGAGAATGTATGACTCGCAATTATCATTTTGAAAAGAGTAACCATTGAGTTTCTTACCGGCTCTTCTCAGTGGAAGCAGCATTCCGGACCGGTGGTAGAATCTGACTATTTGTAAGTGCTTTTTGGCCTACACGAATAAAAAAAAAAATGATTTTGATTTAATGAAAGGCAATTTTAAGTTTTTATTTCATTGTCTAAAATTAGTATAATAATTAAGTTATTATCGCCCAAAGTATTGCTCAGCTCAAATGGCCTTTCACCCCTCGATATATTAGCTAAAGGAGACTTGGAAAACCGTCGTATTACCACACCAATAAACATCTACTGGGCCCTGATTTTCGTGCGATCGAGATTCGAAACAAATGAAAAAAATACATACGATTTGACGTTTCGTTTCGAGATATCTCGAATAGAAATGAATCTCGATCGCACGAAAATCGGGACCCTAATTTTCGATTCTGAAATATTGTAGTTGCATTAGTTCAGGAACCAAGTGGAGCTATTCAATCTGATTAAAGATACCCTGGAGCCTTAATATTACCACTTATATAATTCTTCTTTTACAGGGTTCCGTACCCAAAGGGTAAAACAGGAACGCTATTACTTGGCTGTCCGTCCGTCCGTCTGTCACCAGGCTGTATCTGATAAACCGTAATAGTTAGACAGTTGAAATTTTTACAGTCACACACGTATTTCTGTTACCGCTATAAAAACAAATAAAAAAATTAAGGGGGCTCCCATACAACAAACGTGATTTTTTGCCGTTTTTAAAGATAATGGTACGGAAACCTTCGTGCGCGAGTCCGACTCGCACTTAGCCGGTTTTTTTTTACGAAATGAGTGAAATTATTAAATTCAATGGAATATGTTGAGCAATGTCTCCACCTGTGACAAGGGGATATTCTGCCAATCTCCAGTATTTAATAGCAAGGTTACAGTAAATACACATTATAAATAAAAATAAAGGTGAAGAAAATGACGGATATGTCTGCAAATCGCAACTGATATTTGCTCATAGTAGGATAATAGTAGGAGTAACGGATGTGTGCGAAAGCGTTCCCGTGACCCCTCCGATATGGCGGGTGATTGGATCACCATGGGTTTTTAGTGGATATACGGCTTTGCTTCCACATAATCCATCTCCCATATCATATCCATAAAGGATTTTCCCATGTTAAAAAAAAGGGGAATAGTAGGAACATATTCTTCTATCACAGATTAACTTGGTAGAAAACTGTCTATAGGTATGTAGAAGGTCTCAGTGCTTCCTACATCTTTAGCGTCAATGTTAGTTTCGACGTGTTTTACGCCATTCTCCTGCTCACAGCACTTGGGGAAGGGAGCTGTGGCGTCGCTTCTAAACGCGTGCGATTTGCTGTAGTTCTCTTTGGACCGCTCCTGGTTGTTGTTGGCCGAAAGGCCTGCACTCCTTCCTCAGAGTTTGGAAGAACCGTTGTTTAGAAGCCTGATGCTGCTTTCTCGACCGACACTTGTCCTGTATAGTAAACAAGTAAATACAGTGTGAAAGAAGGAGAAGAAGAAGAATTAATACTATAATACTAATTAATACTATACAGAAGTCCGAAATAATACTTTGGGTACAAATACGGTAGCTTATGTGTGGATGCTTAGTGAAGACAGTTTATACCTAACTATCACAGTTTCTAAGTTATAGACCTTTGAATATTTGTTACAGGTATCGTGTTCTGGCCTTTGGGTACATCCATTACCTATTCAGAACATGTCAATTTTACATAGATCTCGAGATATTACGAGTTAAAGATATTGACGACAAAAAAGTTGGAAAAACATGGTCGAATTTCGATCAAATGTTTATACCATACAGTTGTATAACGTCAAAGTATTATTTTGGACTTTTGAAACACCTGTATAAGTTTGGCGACGGCGCTGATCGCTTGGCTCACTGCACCCACACCCAACGGGTTCGATTCCCGTCGGCGGCAAATTCCGAAATTTGCCCTGGGCGTCCAAGTCCCCTCACACTATAATTGTGGAGTAGCTATGACTCCATTCTTAGGGCATGAACACAGCATATTTTTATCAATGGTAGCTCGAATATAATCAGTGTAGACAATGGACATTGTCACCTACAAGCTTAATAAGACTAGTCCTATTCTAGTTACCATTGATAAAAGATGTTGCTAATTTGCAATGAAAATGGCGTCATAGTCTGCCAGCGATTGTGTCAATAAACTTGGGGCTCTGGTCTGTGTGTGACTGGGATCGCCCCCAGTCCATTGTATGGTACCTAAAGTACAAGCTTTGCGTAGTTTGGGATCATACGAGTATGTGTTATTTGATGATATTTATTTAATGAGTGATCACCATAGACTTATTAGCGTAGTCAATTCAAGGTCTTTGATTATCTAAGTTCTATAAAATGATACTTACGTTCTAGGCACCATACTGATGTTTGTCTTCCTGCTAGAATGTAGCCGCCTGGACGTGGATAGAGATAGGGAGCCTCTGGGCCCATGCACGGAGTTACTCCGACAGAGAAGATACCTTGGAAATAACCAAAAGCAATATATATCATAGCAACAGGATTGGGTATAAACTTGACTACCTTCAGATATAAAACCAATTTAAAACAATTAGCACGTTTGGCTGTTGCACCAAGCAAGCACCAAGCAAGATGTTCTTACTCTTTCATAATTCAAGCAAGAGAAAGAGACACTTATAGAGGATGGATAGTAAGTTAGAACATCAGAAGAAGATAAAAATGTTAGAGAGTGTGATGGTATATCGCAAGGAATGGTAGCCTGGTTTGTAGAACGGTAGGGGTGCAAATTTAAATCCCAGGGCCCGTACCTTTTGGGTTTTTTGGATTTAATGGGCGAATGTCTTCTTCAATCATGATGGCAATAGGCTCGCTCCTATTACATTGGGACCAAAATACATCGGCGAAGTGTGGGTGCTATACCTCACTGCAGTGCACTTGCAGTGAGGTATAGCAAAAATCTTTTTGCCAGGCGGGGTCTGCTACGCCTCATTCAACGTTTAGGTTGGGGATTCGGATTCAGATCGTTGAGAATTCTTCTTGCGCGATTCAGGATTTTCATAGACCGTTGTATGGTGGCTCCGTTTTTAGTACGCGGAGAATTGCGATGCGTTGATAGTCGTGCCATTTATTACCGAGTGCTGGAATTTCTGCTTTTGTGGCGAGATATAAAGGTCGCCACATTTGTGGATATAACAAACCTGTTAAAGTGCTTCCGGAAGATCCCGCTGGTGCAGTACAAGGCTATGGGGTTCACACAACTGTTTAGGAATGAGAAACAGAACCCCACAATCCTGAGGCCGTGCCACCAGCCGTTGTAATCCTCTTGGGCTGTGGGACTGATACAAAAATACAAGATAAAAACTCAACATTTCAATGATAGTACATTCAGGCTATGCTCGAGGTAGGTTCTCGGATGGAGTGTCTCTCTGTGAGAGAGTCTCTCAAAATAAAACTGTGACAGATTGCGACAGTATCAGAGGTACCTATGCATAACCAAACATGCTTGAAGCTAAGCCAACCATGCTTGAAATTGTGAGAAAAAACATCGCACGTACGTGTCATGACGATGGCTTGGGCTAGTGGTCTGTGCGTTTCTGCGCCGGTCTGCGTGTGACTAGTTTGGGATCATCCGATGAGCATGTGTTGTTTGGCGATATATATTCATTAGATGCATTGACGCTATACTCACCAGTAGTAGAACCACATAGTGAAAACGTGTGAAGGAAGGAAACACGCAGCGAAGACTAGTACAAAGGCGAGTACAGTCACTGCCACCTTTCTCCTCGCTCGCATCTGGAAGTATAATAAGAAAAAAGTTTAACAAACTGTAACAGGACTACGGATGAAAATTGCGTATGTTACCCGGGCCATAATAACGAATCTATTGAGATCTTATTCATCAAAGTCAGATGGATAGCTCCTAAGCTATGCATCCACTGTAGATAGGTGCTACGGTGGAACATACGTTAATACAGGGCTTTCCAAACTACATACCTTCGCGGGCCAATTAACTTTACTTTACAATCGGAAAAATTACTGAATCGTAATCTGGCATAACAGCAAAAAGTCGATAATAGCGCTACCGACTTATTCCAACAATACACTTTTTGAATTGTTTTCCCATAGGAGATTGTCCCCCTTTAATTCTACCCTCCATAGTTCGTAGGGAAGAAAGTAGGGATATAGTTACCTGTCTTTGTGTACCCTGCATTTCACCAGGTACGTTTTGAGTGCTGAGAACTAGATGGCGCGCCATTAGCACGTAGAACAGTGCGATGACAGCTAGCGGCAACGAGTAGTACACCAGGAACCTCATCAGGACGATCGCTCTGGGGTAGCCCTCGCCCCATTCTACTGGGTAGGGGTAACACACTAGGAACTGTCAACAGAAAAGGTGTGTTAGTTACTTGCCGAGCCCGCGATTTCTTCCGCATAGAATTTAGGAAAAGCAGACAGACAGACGGACATCAAAATGGGGTTCCTCTTTTCTTTGTTAGGTACGGAACCCTAAAAGTAGCCCAAGTGTTAACTTTAAGAAGGTCGCGAACTTGACTTTGTCTCCCATGAGTCAGTTTGTCTGCTTATTCCAGTGTGACAACCAGTTAAGTGCACCATTTAATAAATAAATGACTTCTTAAAACATCAACTATCTGTCAGCGAAAGTCCCGTCGAAATCGGTCGAGCCATTTCTAAAATTTCCCGTAACAAACATACAAGCAGACAGACTTACAAATATTTAAAACTGGCCAAGTACGAGTTGGACTCGCGCACGAAGGGTTCCGTACCATTATCTATAAAAAACGGCAAAAAAACACGTTTGTTGTATGGGAGCCCCCTTAAATATTTATGTTATTCTGTTTTTTAGTATTTGTTGTTATAGCGGCAACGGAAATACATCATCTGTGAAAATTTCAACTCTCTAACTATCACGTTTCATGAGATACAGCCTGGTGACAGACGCACGAAAGGACTCGCGCACAAAGGGTTCCGTACCATTATCTATAAATATAGATAATAGTACGGAAAACTTTGTGCGCGAGTCCGACTCGCACTTGGCCGGTTTTTTTTACTTTACAGGAGAGCATAATCATTCGACGCAGAAATGCTATTTGATTGCAAATATGTATATAAGTCAATATCGCATTGTACATAGTTACATTGTAATTTAATAAATAGTAAAGCAGTGGTAGCCGAGTGGTCGAACGCACGCCTTGCAAATCAAAGTGTGCAGGTTCAAACCCCGGCTCGCACCTCTGGGTTTATATGCGAATCTCATTTTCATCCGAGATTACCACTAGCTATGAAACGGTGAAGGAAAACATCGTGAGGAAACCTGCACGTCTATAGAAAGGCGTGTGAAGTTCACCAACCCGCACTGGGCCAGCGTGGTGAACTATAGCCCAAAAATCTCCCTCGTATTGAGGGAGAATGTGTCCGGTATAATGGCAATAGGCTCGCCCCCTATTACATTGGGACCAAAAATACATCGGCGAAGTGTGGGCGCACTACAGTGCACCTCTGCCTACCCCTTCGGGGAATACAGGCGTGATGATGTATGTATTATTATTATTATGAATAAATAAATAAATCGCCCAAAAATATTGCATAATTCAAATAGCTTTTCATCCCGCGATATGTAATAAGTTAACATTTTAGTCTAAGTACATTTATCTATACCTATTGACAAAAAATACGAAAGGGTTTTGTCATAAGGGATTGCATGAAGTTATTGACACATAGACATGTTTTATGTATATTCGAGCAACCATACATTGACTGCCGATTCCCAGTGGCTTTAGCGAAGTGTCAGAAACGGCGAAAGGTTGCGAGGACCGAGAATGTGTTACGAAAGTAATCTCCATAGGGATAGCTGAAGAATCTTTTGAAAAAATATAAAGCGTAACATGAATGAGGGTCGATCGACAAAGCAAATAACAACAATAAGTGTAGGCGCACACTAGGCGACACGCGACAGCTCGGCGACTAGACGTGACGACAGGCTGCGACCGACAATCTCATATAATATATTGTTCAAAGCTCCGCACACTTGGCGTCAGAGTCGCGACGACAAGCTAGAGGAGTCGTGCGCTCGCTACTTGTCGCTGCGTCTTGTCGCGATGTGCACGCGCACACACGACGACAGGTCTGCGTCAGTCTCGCTGTGAGCGCTGAGGAAGGTGCACGTGTTTATTTTACTGCACGACGACTAGTCGCCGACGCTAGCGACAGCTCCGCGTCTAGTCGCGGCGACTATCAAATCGCCTAGTAATTTGCGATGGGCCTATGAAATCAAAATCAACTTTAAAGTATCTATATGTAAGGTTGACTTGAAAAAGGCCACGCATCAAATCAAATCAAAATCATTTATTTATAGCCACTTTTCAATATTACATAGAAAAACTGAAATATCCTTATGCTAAGCAAGTTATATTAGTACTATTTAGTGCCATCAGAGAGCGCTCAGACCCCGAACTAGGATTGAACCTGTTTGTACGGATAGTGCTGGTAGCAGTCAGGCTGGCACGAAAGATACACAGGGCTGGTATGAGTACAGTGGAGTTCCGAGTCCCGAACTAGTTAAACTGTGATAATAGGGATTCGGAGGGATGATTGCGTTGTTGTTACGTTGTTGCCAATACCAAAAAGAACTCAGTGTTAACATACATAAAGATTAAATTTCTGTGGTAAACCGCAAAATTCGCTAGCGCTGTCAGTGTCATTTCGTTGTAGAATGAACTTTGTCTTTGTGTCAATACAGTTTGTTTTGCTATGCCAATCATTTGACCCGCGAGGGATGACGCTCTCACACGAATGCAATAACTAATTTTAAATTCCTATCTGATTAAAATAGTTGAGTGAGCCCGTCCCATTCTTGTTTTGTGGAATTTCGGTTCGCAATTATGTTGTAACTCGTAACTTTGCCTCCAACACTCCGCCGCCCGCAAATAATTAGGAAACTAAACAAGGGTCATAATTTTGGGGTTTAAAATATTGTGTTGAAGTTTGCCGAGGTCCTTTACAAAGTGGATTTAAAACGGTTTTACAAAATTAAATTGGATAATTGAGTTACGAGGTAACAATTAAGGCGGGGGAGTTTAGTTTAGGCTAGGCGCGCACTAGGCAGCCAGAATATTTGTGCAGCCAGTTATAGCAGCCAATCCACGACTATTCAAGATCCTCTGTATCGAAAGTATTTTTTTTTTTTAGTTTGAACCCAAAATACGTCTGGCTGCTACAGCTAGTGCGCGGAGACTGACGGCAGCCACATACACCTACACATTTTATGGCTGCGCGCAGCCAGCTGGCTGCCGTGCAAACAGGCGCGTTTTATTGGCTGCCGCAGCCGAGATTTCGTGGCTGCCTAGTGCGCGGGCTCCCATACAACGTCGTATGTTCGTCTGGCTGCCGCAGCCTGGCTGCGCAGACATGGCTGCCTAGTGCGCGCCTAGACTTAACGATATCACATACAGGGGCGAGCGAATTTACTTGACTTTTTTGAGAATGTAATCTATTCGTGTACGTCAATATTCGCGAGTCAATTTTTTTGCTATAGCAATACGAACTGTATTAATACAGGCAACAAAGTTCATTCTACAACAAAATTACACTGACAGCGAGAGAGATTTTTGACGTGTGGGCGCGTAGCTTGTACAACAGAAATTCAATCTTTATGCATATTGACACAGAGTTTGTTTTAGTATTGGCAAATATTATGACGCGAGCATTGACACCCCAATTTGGTAAAAATCTTTTGATCAGAAGTTCGTCTTGCAAAACGGGTTAAGGGAAATTTTGTTATTGGGCTATTTCTACCTATTTCGATAAAAAAAAAACTATTTCCAATACCTGTGTGGTTGGATTGACGACAAATGCTCTCACGTACGAGCCAACATACGCCGGAGTAGCCAGCAACGCCGCCAGTACCCATATCCCAATGGCAGTAGCCACCGTCAGCCTGGTAGCGCGCTTGCTGCCACCTGAAAGTTGAGATATACTCTATAACAAAAGTAACTAAGTTTAATTTTGATTGAGGTCCTTGTCACGCGCTTTACTGTTATTTTATTCAATTTTAATATAAACTCATTTTGTACATGGATCTCTTTGCCTATAATAAATTAGTTTTATTTTTGCGTCTCCTTCCGCATGGAATTTAGAATATTAAAAAATAAGGTAGCCACAGTTACTCCTTATAACATCAGCTATCAGTTAAAGTACCCTTAAAATCAGTCCAGCCGTTCTGGCGATTACTGGCACAAACAGACAGAGAGGCAGGCAGACAGACAAAAAGATTAAAAACAGTATTTTTGTTACAAGTACTGTATAGTTAAAGCTTCTAGGATGCATTTAGGAATAATTTGTTATTGGAACGTAGTTCCTTATCGCGCGTTGCGAAAGGGGGCTAGACGGAAAAAATTAAGACGAAAAATTGTAACGACACTTTTACATATGTGTGTGTGATTTTTATTGTATACATTTATGTATACAATAAAATTCGATTTCGATTGCGATTGCGATTACGATTTCGACACCTATCAAGTATTTTTGTAATTATAAACATACACTTCAATTGAGTTTATTTGTATAGATGTACAATGAACTAGCTTTCACCCGCGACTTCGGCCGCGCAACCTTCGATTAGTCAATATCGTTATAAATTATAGATTACATATTATTCTGATGTATAAACAATAATACTGTAAAGTTTCATTGAAATCCGTTTATTAGTTTTTGCGTGAAAGAGTAACAAACATCCATCCATCCATCTATCCATCCTCACAAACTTTCACATTTATAGTATTAGTATTATAGCCTATATATTATTCTGATGAATAAACAAGAACACTGTAAAGTTTCATCTAAATCCGTTCAGTAGTTTTTGCGTGAAAGAGTAACAAACATCCATCCATCTATCCTCACAAACTTTCACATTTATGGTATCAGTATGAAGTATGATGTACGTAGCAGATGCAATGTTACGCCTTGTCTACGTAAAAGTATTACAGCAATAAAACGCTATTGTAACAGTAAAAGATAAACGTTATTGTATCATTCTTTATTGGTCTCATAAAACAGCTTGGCCAGAACCAACAGACTCACTCCGCGCTAAATAACGAAGATCGTAACTCAGCTGGATTTACAGCTACGCCCTTATTCGCGGCAGGTATGCCAATGACAATTAAAAACGAAAGGTATTTTTTTTTATTTGTTATTAATAAAAAATATTACTTGTTGACTTTTGGAATTATAAAAATATATCGACGCTTGAAAGTGAATCCTTACTAAGCGACAAAAAACCGGCCAAGTGCGAGTCGGACTCGCGCACGTAGGGTTCCGTACCATTATCTATAAGAACGGCAAAAAAATCACGTTTGTTGTATGGGAGCCCCCTTAAATAATTATTTTATTCTATTTTTTTTGTATTTGTTGTTATAGCGGCAACAGAAATACATCATCTGCAAAAATTTCAGCTCTCTAGCTATCACGGTTCATGAGATACAGCCTGGTGACAGACGGACGGACGGACTTAGAAAAAAGTTCATTCTTCAACGACCGCTCGAGTGAAATAAAACACGTAGTCCTGTGACTTTTACCATGGTAATTCAATCTCTATTTTTATTAGAAGAGAGTACATTGTAAATAAAGTCAAGATAATTCACTCGCCCCAGTGTGTTTAGCGCGTGATTCTATGATAGTGTGCCTTCAGCACTCACTTAATAAAGTCCCCCTCACACTCCCGTGACGTCCCCGTCGATCGTCTCGCGTCAGAATTGTTTGCCGATACCAAAACGAACCTTGTGTCAATATGCATAAAGATTGAATTTCTGTTGTTAAAGCTACGTCCCCACGTCACGATTCGCTCGCGCTGGTAATGCCATTTCGTCAAGGATTGAACTTTTTCTATAAGTCAATACAAGCTTTATATTAGCTTGCAATGTATGTATGAACGGGTGGAATCTTGCAACTGAATTTTAAATCAGTTATCTTTAACCGATTGAGCTGTTGGTATACACGCTTATTCTGGATGACAATGCATGCTTCGCTAAGTGACGTCATTCTAATTCCAATATGGTGGATCATCCAACATGGCGGAATAGTAAAAATATTTCTGCACTACCACCGTATGGGTATCAAATGAGTGGGCTTGCTGAGGAGAACACGAAAACTAAAGGCAATTAAAAAAAAGCTTGTTTTTAATTATTTTTTTTTGTGCAGTCTTATGATGACACCCAAAATACGAAAGGATGTGCAAAAAATAATATCATGAATTGTGCCGAATTCTTATTATACAGGGTGTATCAGAAGTGCGAAGACTCATTGGAACGACTAATGATACAAGGAAGAGTAGATTGTCAACGCTCCCGCGGCAGATCACCAACAAGATGGACAGACCTCATCAAGTCCCCAACGAAGTGTACCCTTAATGAATGTGCACGTAAAGCTACTGACAGAGAGAGATGGAGAAGTCTCACAAAAACCGCAACCAACCAATTAGACAATCCATGACCACGACCACTCCGCCAGGAGTGTACGACTAAGAAGAGATCAGAAGTGCGAAGTAATACTTTGGCTAAATCTACGGTACCTAGCTCATAGGTGGATGCTTAGTGAAGAGAGTTTATACCTAACTATCACAGTCTCTGAGTTATAGACCTTTGAATATTTGACACAGGTATCGTGTTCTGGCCTTTGGGTACATTCATAACCCTATTCAGCAGTGACTACACTTTCGGGGCGACTACCAATATTCACAAAACAGAACATGCAAATTTTACATACGACTCGAGATATTACGAGTAATATACATTGACGAGGCAGTGGTAGCCGAGTGGTCGAACGCACGCTTTGCAATCAAAGTGCGCAGGTTCTATCCCCGGCTCGCACCTCTGGGTTCCATGTGCGAATCTCATTTTCATCTGAGATTATCACTTGCTAAGAAACGGTGACGGAAAACATCGTGAGGAAACCTGTGTGCCCGGTATAATGGCAATAGGCTCGCCCCCTATTACATTGGGACCAAAATACATCGGCGAAGTGTGGGCGCACTGCAGTGCACCTCTGCCTACCCCTTCGGGGAATACAGGCGTGATGATGTATTATTTTGACGACGAAAAAAAGTTGGAAACATATGGTCGACTCAAATTTTTATACGATTCAGTTGTATTCTTTCGGACTTCTGAAACACCCCGTATTGTGGGTATTGCTTATTACTTGAGGTATAAAGGCGAGGGTTCGTTAATATTCAGGTCGCAGTTTAGTAAGGTCAGGGGTCGACTTGAGCCTCCTGTACACTAGGGGCTTGGGGGGTGGCGGCAATTCTCTCGCATCTTATTTTTTGCTAATAATAAACGAGATCTCGTTCATAGAAAGAGGCGTGGCTTTTACGACAGAAATTCAATCTTTATGCATGGGACGTTTTGGTAGGTACGCCCCAGTTTATTTTGTGAGTGCTGAAGACATATTATAATACAATCACGCGCTAAACACACTTATTTTTTTGAAAATTTACTCTGTGGTGATATAAATAAAGATTGAATTTGTATGGTAAAAGCCACACTATCTGCCATTATTCGCTCGAGCAGTCGTTGAAGAATGAACTTTTTTCTAAGTCAATACAGATCGTTTTAGTATTGGCAAACATTTTAACGCGCTTGTCTTGACGCCCCAGTGTGTGGGGGGCTTCATTGTGGGTGTGGGCGAGCGAATCCACTTTTTGTTCTTTGAAAATGAACTCTATATTAATATACATAAGGGTTGAATATCTGCGGCAAAATTCGCTGGTATCTTCGATAAGATATCGTCGAAATATATGCTTTCTCTACGTGTTAATACAGTTAGTTTTTTGTAATGCATAAAGAAGAATGAGTTATTTGTGACGTGCCTATTTGCGTAGGGATTTATTAGTTAGTTATTTTGGTTCAGTGTTTCTGTTATTATTGAATTAATTAATATCACCAGACTCACAACATCTGCAGTGGTGTTCTGAAAGCAAATAGCCTAGCCTTGAACGATTATATTACCACCAAATACTTAACTAATTGGTGGATTTGGTAGGCATGCCTTTGCAGGATCCTACTAATCCTAATAATATTATAAATGAGGTGTTAAAAGTATGGACGCCTGACTGTTTGATTACAGCAACCTATAAGTTCTTTTTCAGCCTGTGTCGACCGACTGCTGGGCATAGGCCTCTCCTCTTTCACACCATCCGATCCGGTCTCGTGCCAATCTGGTCCAACATGTCCCGGCCACCTTCCTTATGTCATCGGACCATCTGGCTGGTGGTCTGCCTGGTTCCCGGGCCCTTTTCTCGGCCACCACTCTGTTACTGCCCTAGTCCTTCTGCCATCTTCCCGCCTTATCAAGTGTCTGCCCATTTTCACTTAAGCTTCGCAATCCGCATACCGACATCTACTACTTTCGTCCGTCGACGAATTTCAACGTTCGGTATGCGATCTACGAGAGAGATGCCTAACGTAGCCCGCTCCATGGCTCTGTGTGCGACTCTTATTTTGTGCATGCATTCCCTATAAGTTACCACTGTACAAATAACAATGTGATTCTAACAGGCTCCACAACGTACTGACACTGACGTGGCTTTTAAGACGGAAATTCAATGCTTATGCATATTGATATAAAGTTGGTTTTGGTATTAGCAAAAAATAACGCGATTACCACAACGCGTTTTTTTTATTAAACTATGATATAACTATATTAAAATAGGACAAGCCGAAATGCTTACAAGTGTTATAACGCTTATTGGTTGCGAGGCTAGACATATAAGTCAAGGGAATAAAAAACAAGCTTTTATTTAATTGCCCTTAGTCTTCGTGTTCTCCTCAGCAAGCTCTTTCATTTGATACCCATACTGTGGTAGTGCAGAAAAAATAACTATTTCGCCATCTTGGATGACCCGCCATTATGGAATTAGAATGACGTCACATAGCATGCATTGTCATCCAAAATAAGCGTGTATACCAAATTTCAGCTCAATCGGTTAAAGATAACTGATATAAAATTCAGTTGCAAGATTCCACCCGGACATACATTGCAAGTTAATATAAAGCTTGTAATAATAAAATGGCGCCTTCGGTTATTTCATTAGCGGAAGGATACCGCCCACCGCTGCTACTAATAAAATTTGTAAACAACTTAAAAATATTTCGGTCAGCACCAATTACATGTTCAAATAAACATACACAGTTTTAGTACATCGTTAATGTAAAAATGTGCTAGATTGCAATTCCACTTAGACCTAGAAATAACAAAAAAAAAACCGGCCAAGTGCGAGCTGGACTCGCGCACCGAGGCTTCCGTACCTAAACTGTGAAAGAACCGAGCGTTACTCTAGCGAAAAGATGAACTAGATATAGAGACAAACTTCACTTTGCGGTTGAAATACTGGTATCCCCACACAAAATAACTACAAAATAAGTTTGTAATCACAAAAACCATTTTCTAGCAATAAATTTACAGTTTTCGGATTTTTTCCTTTACTTGTGCTATAAATCCTTGCTTCTTGCCAAATTTCATGATTTTAAGTCAACGGGAAGTACCCTATAGGTTCTTGATTCCCGTGCAAATGTACTGAAAATGCAACATAAACAGCTGCGGCTGATCTTTTGATTGCTTTAACCTAGAAGTTTGATTTTTTAGGGCACCAAGGGACTGTGTCTACAGTCTCTGTAAGTCTCTGTTATAAATTTCAACTTGATACCTTCACGCGTTTCTGAGAAAAATGGTCTTGACACCCCGTCAGACAGACAGACGGACAACAAAGTGATCCTATAAGGGTTCCGTTTTTTCCTTTGTAGGTACGGAACCTTAATTAAGCCCTAGGTAAAAAGGTAAAAATAACTCTGTGTATATACACGTGAAGATTAAACTTCTGTGCTAAAGCTATCTACGCTCCCATGCGTTACAATTCGCCGCACGCGCTATCAATGTATGTATATACAGGGTGTTTCAGAAGTCCGAAATAATACTTGGACGTTTGCATCAGTATCGAATATACAACTGAATAGTATAAAAATTTGATCGAAATTCGACTATGTTTTTCCAACTTTTTTTTGCCGTCAATTTCTGTAACTCGCAATATCGCGAGTCCTATGTCAAATTTGCATGTTCTGTTGTGTGAATATTGGTAGTCGCTCCTCATATATGTAGTTTACACTGCTGGATAGGGTAATTGATATACCCAAAGGTCAGAACATGATACCTGTGACAAATATTCAAAGGTCTATAACTCAGAAACTATGATAGATAGGCATAAATTGTCTTAACTAAGCATCTACATATGAGTTACCGTATATGTACCCAAAGTATTATTTCGGACTTCTGATACACCCTGTATATATATATATATATACATTGATAGCGTTGAAGCGCGCTATAGCGTGGAAGAGTGAACTTTTTCTGTGAGTTTTCGGCTAATCTCCAAAACGGGTGTACCGATTTAACGGGACTTTCACTGGGAATTAGCTGATGTTATAAGCAGTAACTTATGCTACTTTAATTTTGACTAAATAATTAGGTTGCCTCTTTCCGCGCGTACGAAGTCCCCGGAATCAGCCAGTGAAATACATCTTAATAGCATAAAAAATCTTATCCGTCTTTGTTCAAAACAGATCATCAAATCATATACTCTTTTAGTTTATTTATGTTTAAATACAAATGGAATTTTCCGAAATTGTATCATATTCCGCTCGTGTTGATGTTATTGTGGAATATGAATAAACAGATCGTAGATAATCGTGAAACTGGATGGAAATGCGTGGATGCACTCAGCCAGAAGCGGATGTGAATCATGAAACCCACCATCCGATGATGCTATAACATCTAGTGCTTTTATTTTCTCAATTTGCATTTACGATTTCTTAACATCTAATACTAACTTAAAATAAAGATAAAAAAAATAAGTAGTAAGTAGTGGTAGCCGAGTGGTCAAACGCATGCCTTGCAATCAAAGTGTGCAGGTTCAAACCCCGGCTCGCACCTCTGGGTTTATGTGCGAATCTCATTTTCATCCGAGATTACCACCTGCTATGAAACGGTGAAGGAAAACATCGTGAGGAAACCTGCACGTCTATAGAAAGGCGTGTGAAGTTCACCTGCACTGGGCCTGGTATTGAAGGAGAATGTGTCCGGTATAACGGCAATAGGCTCACCCCCTATCACATTGGGACCAAAATAATTCGGTGAAATGTGGGCGCACTGCAGTGCACCTCTGCCTACCTCTTCGGGGAATACAGGCGAGATGATGTATTTATATAAAAGTAATAAGCATTATCTTACCGCAGACGTTTAGTCTTTATGTTGAGTTCATAAAAAAACTCGCCTATAGATAGTAGGCATAATAACATCCTCTTTCGGCAATTTTCATTTCATAAAACACTTTATTAAACATATGCAGCGTTACTTGATAAAAGAGAAACTAATAGCATAGCTCCCAGTAGACAGTTACCTAAACGGTTCGTATAATATTAGCTCCAGAGTTGTCTGGCAGTTGTAAACACATCTCTGCTTGTTTGCTGTTTGTCTAAATATTGAACTTTATTTGATGAATTTACTGCTAGGGAATTTAGTTTTTTTTTTAACCTATATTGTCCCACTGCTGGGTAAAGGTATCCCCCATTCTCCTCCACACATCTCTATCTCCTGTCATATCACTCCATCCCTCCAGATAACGGTCTAGGTCATCGCACCACCTTTTCCTGGGTCGACCACGGCGGCGGTGTCCGTTATCTGGGATCCATTCGGTACAAATTTTGGCCCACGGGGTGTCATCCATTCTTTTTAGATGACTCACCCATCCCCACTTCAGCAGAGCGGACTTTTCACCCACGTCTGTAATGCGAGTCATGGAGCGCAGTAAAGTGTTTCTTACATGGTCGATCCGTTTGAAACCCAAAATACTGCGCTCCATGGCTCGTTGGCAAATCTTGAGTTTGGACTTTTAAGGGAATTTCGATATCATGAATTTATATTTACACCAAGCTTATTGTGTTAAAAATCCGTTAAGTGACAAAGCCTAATTTTGTGTTACAAGCAAATATTGATCTCGCTAGAAATTATGAAGACACAGATTCGTTTCCATTCTTGTCAAGAATTATAAATGTTAGTACAATGAGACCAAGACTGACTTATAGAAACAACGTTTCGTTTTCCGACTGCTGAAAAGCAGACATAAGCAAATATGCAGAAAGTGATGTCTTGAGGAATTGTGAAGGCATATTTATCTCCATTTATATCGTAGCAGTCTTCTGTATCTTGTGTCTTATGTAGCAGTGGTAGCCGAGTGGTCGAACGCACGCCTTGCAAATAAGAGTGTGCAGGTTCAAACCCCGGCTCGCACCTCTGATTTCATGTGCGAATCTCATTTACATCCGAGATTACCACTTGCTATGAAACGGTGAAGGAAAACATCGTGACTAGTTCTCGATAGATGTGTGAAGTCTGCCAACCCGCATCGGGCCAGCGTGGTGGACTATGGCCTGAATCCCCCTCGCATTGAGGGGAGGCCCGTGCCCAGCAGTAGGACGTTAAAAGGGCTGTAGTAGTAGTAGTAGTATCTTGTTATCTATAAATGTTAGAAAAAAAAAAACCAAGACTGGCCGATACAGAAAATGTATAGCTTTCATGTAGTGTACGTAACTCAAATTAGCCAAAATGACACTTAAGTCAGTGTCAGTAGAAGTGTCCCTATATTGTTTGTGAGACAGTCTTACTGCGACTGATTTTAACCGCCAAGTGTAATTCACAAGTAAGTATGTACTTCTAAACGGGATCAGTTACTTGGCTTAGCTATCTTGTCAAACACATTAGTGACTCACAAATGTCTTTGTACATAGTTTAAAAGTATTACTTTCACTCTTGTGAGTATGGTATGTATGAGATTACAGATAACAGCTAAGTATTAGATATACCAATACCTAACTAAACTCTATGACCATCGTTATAAATAGTTTAAATTTAGGAATTCTGAAGAGGGACAGCGCGCACGCAGTCCCTCACTACCAAAAATTACGCGTCCGAGTTATCCACATTAGGGAAAATCGCAAGGGTCAACCCAACCGTAGTGCAATGGGAGGGCCTCGCCCTGGGGGAACCGCCGTCTTGATCACGGTATCCCCTACGCCAGGTAAGTATGAATTTTATAAGTCTGCCGAGCCGAGTGACTATTTGCAACGCGGTCTTAGCACCGCGGTCTAAATTTTGCCCGCTAACGATCAGCGCCATCTATGTGTGGCGTTGAGAACTAAACTGTCATAAAAGCTGGGCCAAGTACCGTCAGTAATCTAGTCATAGTTAATATTTGTATTTTCTCTGAAGATTGTTGGAGGACGTGTTTAAATTATTAATTCCTAGGTACCGGTGCACATCAGAGGTTATTAAATTTAGCCTATCCTAGATCTCGCAGAGTTTCAAACTTTATTAATATGGCTGAAAATAGTTCCCGGTTAACAAGTTTTTTAATAAAATTATATTTCTCGTATGTGCTTGAATTATTTTAATTCGCAAAAGAAGTCCTTTGATCAGCAGTCGTGTTTAAATCCGTAAAACCTAACACTTTCGGTTATTTTTTTATAAAATAAGTTCGTTATCTCAACTCACACTGTTCATGCAAAATTATAATAGCTAATTAAATTATGTAGAAATTCAATGATCTAAAGTACCGTGCAATAATGCAACTGAATGTATACATAACTTTCCATATATTTGGGACTATTTGGGAGTTAGAATTTATGGGGTGATATCAGTTCTGTGTTCGGACATGTGTGCAAGCATTTTATTCATACGCTTTTGGCTGCGAGCTTGGATGTGGTTCCATTTTACGACGGCACATGTTGGCTTGTATATTGTGGTTTAGGCGAGGTCGAGTTTTAATGGTTTTATTTTGCAGAACGAACGTCAAAATTAAATTGCGTCATTTGGCTTCAGTAGTCTTAGCTCCCGCGGGGTGCCTTTATTTCACTCGACAGAGATTTAATGGGTTTTTATTGAGATACGCCGTAAAAACTAAATCATCGTTTCGTTTCGTTTTTTAACAAGGCACTTAATTTATATTAACAAAATGTAAAACGAAATTTTCCTTCCAACAATAAAAATTCGCTGGAGCGTCAATAAAAATTTGTCTAGAGATATTGGTTCCATTTGTTTAGACTTAAATCTTACAGAGATATAACAAAATATATTGCTCCTTTGTTCCTGTGATTAAAATGCGATTATTTATTTTAGGGATCCGGCAAAAATAGCCCCATAGCTATTCGCGTCTAACGTAACAACGAGTTTGATGTCTTGCCAAATAATACAGAGGAAGTTGTTTAATGTCAATTTGAGTCTTATTGTCTCGTATAAGAGTACACTTACCCGGGACACCGGTTGAGACACGAACCTTGCTATAGATAACGAGGCAAACATTTAAATAAAACTTTAACAGTTGTTCAAGGTTTCATTCATCTTGTAACTTTTTATCGCAAAATATACCTATTTGAGAATAAGCCTATTTTTGTACATGCTTTTAATGTTTATTTTTAGAGTGTTTATAAATGAATAGTACACCATTTAAATGCCTAAAAGCCTAAGGTGTGTTTAGAGCCTTAGAAGTGATTCAAAAATGATACATTTACTCTTAAAAATTGTTCTCTAGCTTACTGAAAATGATTATGTAAAGTCGGAAATGAATTTTTATTTTAGATTTTTGAAGTGTTCCGTTTTCCTCAAGATAATGCAACATGTTTCCGAAATCCCAATCTTTTCAACTCTCATCTAAAGATAACAAGATCGGGCAAGCGACCTTACAGCATAGAAACATATTTTGGCGACGGCTTGATCTAGTTGTTGGAGCTGCTCGGCACCAGGTGTTTGCGAGTTCAATTCCATTCATAGGCATTTCCATAAAGCGGGTTTCAGACTACGCTATAATATAATATCATATAGTATATAGCTCATAGCACAACAATATCGCGCACCATTCATTGTTATGGACACGTTCACACTGTACTGTACTATATATTGGCTTACTATACGCTATATACTATTGCAAACTAATGTAAAGCTTGTAAAAAGAACTTAATCGAAACTTTTGACTTCGCAAAATGTTTTCAGTGTATCTGAAAAAATAACGCAGGCTCCTTGCAGGCATTATCAATTAAGCTGCACAATAAAACCGAACGCGTACTTGTTCAGTGCATCTGGTAACTAAAACGATTCGCTTTACACGACTCCCCAAAACAAAGCGCTGTTTAGTGATTTTATGTTGTTAAAATATAAATATTTGCTGCTACAGAGATCAGTACAATTTAAATCATGTTTAAATCACTTTTAATGACACGTAAAATGTAGATAATAAAACACGAGACGGAAACCGTTGTTTATTTGAGAGCACAGATGGCAACACAGGTCTGAAAATAAAATACTGATCAGTCCCTTGTGATTGTATGTACTTTTAATTATATGTAGCCGAGTGATCGAATGCACGCCTTGCAATCGAAGTGTGCAGGTTCAAACCCCGGCTCGTACCTCTGGGATTTATGTGCGAATCTCATTTTCATCCGAAATTATTTTGCTTTTGCTATGAAAAGGTGAAGAAACACATCGCAAGGAAACCTGCACGTCTGAGGGAACTTGACTAGTTTCCGATAGATCTATGAAGTCTGCCAACCCGCACTGCCTGGCCACCCGACAACCCGCACTGGCCAACGTGGTGGACTATGGCCCGAATCCCCCTCGAATTGAGGGGAGGCCCGTGCCCAGCAGTGGGACGTTAAAAGGTACGCTGTAGTGTAGTAGTAGTACATAGTTATATTTATAGAGGTACCTAAATACTTTATTATGTAGAATTATATAAGCTTCGCGCAAGCTTCTAAAACATTTAAACGTCGAGAACGTCTTCTAAACGCCGGGAACATAAAAAAAGTAAATAAACGCGATAGAATCCGTAAAATAGTTTTATTTCAATAATATGTCGAATTAGACACAATGGTGATCCTGCGAGACTTTCCACTCAGTAGGTTAAGTGTTTGGTAAATTCTTGTCATAATCTGTACACGGCGAAGGGGTAGGTAGAGGAGCTGCAACCCACATATCTTGTAGGATATAAATAAATATGTCACCAGACAGCACATACTCATCGTATGATACCAAACTAAGCAAAGCTTGTACTACGGGCACCATACATGGACTGAGGGCGATCCCATTTACATCCAGATAAGGGGCCCGATTTTCGTTTGATAGACATCAATATCTATTAGAGATATGTCGAAACAAAAGAAAAAAATACGACCAATTTGACGTTTCGATACGACGTACCTCTAATAGAGATGGATGTCGATCGCACGAAAATCGCCGCGCTGGAGTTTTACCACCACCTCTTGGAGTATTATTGTTTCCATACTGTCAATCTTTGAAAGATTTTGACATTTGACAGTTAACTGTCAAAAACTGGAAGTAATATTAAAATAATTCTGGGATCATCCGCCATCTTTATCACTGTCATTATCCATTTTTATTTATAATGTGTATTTATTGAATTTGTCCTTGCTATTAATTACTTGACATTGGCGAAATACTCGCTAGTCGCAGGTGAAGCCATTCCTCATCTTATTCCATTAAATTTCATCATTTCACTCATTTCGTAAAAAAGTGAAAATAATTCTGCTAGACTGGTGGTGGTAACGGGGCAGGGCAAATTCCGTAAAGATTATTTCCGAATTTCTTCACAGATGGGAATTGAAGGTGCAACCATCCGGTGCAATGAACCGCGCGGCTAACGCTCAGACCATTAGACCCAGCCGTCTTACGTATACTTAGCAGAGTTAACTAAGAGCTAAAGGTTCAAACTACAAGGCTGACATACTCGATAGTTCAATCAAAACTTTGATAATTTAAATAGCGTGCATGTTGTAAGATTAATTGACCTAATTATTGATGAGAGCTGGACTCGCGCACCGAGGCTTCCGTACATAATCTGTGTAAGCACCGAGCATTACTCTAATGAAAATATAAACAGGATAAAGGGACAAAATTAACTTTGCCGTTGGTCTACCTACTGGTGTCCCCATACAAAGTAACTACAAACTAAGATTCCCGTGCAAAATGCAACATAAACCGCCTTATTCTTTCTATTGTGTTAACCTAGAAGTTTGATTTTTTTAGGGCACCAAGGGACCGCAGAAATACGTCTCTGTTATAAATTTCAACTTGATACTCGTTTCTGAGTAAAAGGGTCTCGACAGACAGAGAGACTGACAGACTGACAACAAAGTGATCCTATAAGGGTTCCGTTTTTTTTCTTTTTAGGTAGGGAACTGTGAAAATAGCTCGGAATACTAAATAAGGTTTGTTTTGTTTGACCGTGGTTGTGGGTTCGATTTCCGCCTGAAGCTAATTTTGGAAATGGTCCTTTGCATTTGGAATTTGCCATGGTCTGGTAACTGGAATCCCCAGTCCTATGTATGCTACCCATAGTACAAGCTTTGCTTAGTTTGGTATCATACGATGAGTATGCTCGATTGGTTGATCGACTGTACAGCGGAATGACGCAAATTATCGATTAAAGATCATGAATAAACTTCAATGACGGTAAAACAAGTTGGCATAAATGAAATGTGTCGAGTCGTATTTCACGCGATCCGCGCTCGTCATTATTGGTTTCATACAAACCGGAGACGTTTTGTCGAAAATTTGGATATATAATTTTATCACTCAGCTATTCCAGTTATTCCACCTCATCACGTGCCTCCTTAGAGGCGCTGAGGACGTTGAATCTGACTCTTGGTTAACGACCTATAATAATAAGAAATTTACTCCTAGTCTTAATATTATTTTAAAAACAGTAATAAAACCTTAACTTTAAAAACCTTCACACATATAGATGTGATGCCATAGGGCAAGTCAAATAATAGCCCAGGACCGAGATATGTGTAGAAGTAGGTATAGGGGAGGCTTTTGGCCACGAGTAGGACCCAAAAAGGCTATAAAAAAATTCAGTGACGTAGTAACAATCATTGGCGAAAAATATACCTAAATGTTGACATTTGCGACAGTTTAATATTGTGTAGAAAATTAGCAATGTCCCAATTTCCCTAAATTGCGTGAGTGAGGTACTTATGACATAGCAAAACGAACTGTACTGACATATAGAAAAAAATCATTCTGCAATGAAATGACACTGACAGCGCGAGCGAATTTTGACCTGTGGGGGCGTGGCTTGTACGACAGAAATTTAATCTTTATGCATATTGACACAGAGTCCGTTTGGTATTGGCAAATATTTTGACGCGCGAGGATTGACGCCCCAGTGTGCCGGGGGTTCAATGTACCCTAAACTGTTGTTTTAATAATTACTTAATAGTTTTCTTATATTTACGCGAATACTATACATTGAAATAAAACTATTTTACGGATTTTATCGCGTTTAACCAAGCATACCATTGCAAGACCTCAAGACACTGTGAGCACTTTCTGCGTGGATCGGACCACAAACAACAACTAAATATGAGGGTACCCAGTTATTAACTATGCCATCAGGACGTCTAACACCTCAGTCCTCCCGTGACCATGGTTGCTGTAAAGCAGCCGAAACGTCGGGAAAATAAAATAGTAAATAAATGCGATAAAATCCGTAAAATAGTTTTATTTCAATTACTTAATAGTAAAATTAAAATGGAAGAAAGATGAAGAAATAATAATTAATTGTTATTGATAAGTTTAAAAAAAACCTTAAGAAAGCCAGAAAGTCACACAAAATTATTTCTTTGACAACTTTGCAGATTTTTGGTGTCTTTCAGTTGCTCGTCTGGACAGTGATATTTATGACATAGAATAAGTACAATAGAGACGACGACGTAGAGCAGAAAATAGAGTGAATGAAATTCAGTATTCGCCTCGTAAAGATGACTGGCAGAAGTGTAGAGTTCTCAATAAAATAGCTTTACCACGGATGTCTATGTTTTATAGCGATCGGGTAAGAAAATGTTGAGACAAATTGTTAGTTCTTCGCATAGCTTATACAGGCGCTGTTCAATTTGGATTATACAAATATGATGTGATGTGTAAAACGAACTTTATTGGTCCAGATATAAAGCTCATTTTTCAACGAAATGTTATCGGTGACGCAAGCTAATTTAGCAGCGTGATCGCGTGGCTTTTGACACAGAAATTCAATATGAATACATATAGACACAGAGTTCGTTTTGCTGTAGACAAATGTAGTTTGATCGTAACCAATAGAATTAGCAGCCATGGAGTTAGGTAGGTGCATGTTTAAAAACAATTAACTATCTTTACCAAACTCATGAAGAAAGGGGTCATGTCTAGATATTACAGGCGTCGTGTTTATAGGAACATCTAATGTAAGCCTTATTTATCGTCGTTGTTTAGTTAAATGTACAATTGTCACGCGACTTTTATCGACTTGCCTTTTCTACTTTCTTTTTTTTAACGAAATCATTGAAACGATGATATTTCATCTAATAAGATGACGAATGGCTCCACCTGCAATTAGCGGTATTTATGGCAATATTGAGCGAACAATAACAAGGACTAATTCAATAAATACACATAATACATAAAAATGGATGATGACAGTGATAAACTTGGCGGATGAATCCACTAGGTGGCAGAGGTGCACTGCAGTGCGCTCACACTTTGCCGATGTATTTTGGTCCCAATGTAATAGGGGGCGAGCCTATTTCCATTATACCGGGCACATTCCCCCTCTATACGAGCGAGGTTTGGGCCATAGTCCACCACGCTGGCCCAGTGTGGGTTGCTGAACTTCACACGCCTTTCCATAGACGTGCAGGTTTCCTCACGATGTTTTCCTTTACCGTATATATTAAAACGTTTAGAAATCAACTATAATGTGAAAGCTATGTGATTATTCCTTTGATAAGATAGATTTAGATATTTGGTGAGAAGCGTCTAAGTTTAACGAAGACATCATTAATCTGCAACACACAGTGATAAGGCAAGTATGTATTCCCTTTTGAGTTGAACTGATTTGTATGGAGTCTGTAAGTCTATTAGATAGGTGAACATTTTGAAATTCGGTGCTTTACTAATGAGATACGGTTTGGTTGGCTTTTCATCTGTCAATCTGAGTTTCTACTATCTAACATGTCTGGCGTTTGGCGTTTTTTGCCATTTTAAGTGGCTAACATATGCGTCGGATTCATCCGCCATCTTTGTCACTGTCATTATAATTTTTTTTATTTATAATGTGTATTTATTGAATTTCTCCTTGCTATTAATTACTTGACATTGGCGAAATACCCGCGCTAGTCGCAGGTGAAGCCATTCCTCATCTTATTCCATTAAATTTTATCATTTCACTCATTTCGTAAAAAAAAAACATATGCGTCTCTGGCATTTTGTATTTACTGTCATTTTATGTCTGGTATTCTGTCTTTTCAACAATTTTGAGTGTCTAGTAAATGTCACAGTTTCACAATTCTGAAATTTCTGTTATTTCTTGCGCTCTGTGTTTTCTGTCATTTTTCTTATGGCATATACCTACGCGTGCTGACATTGTGTAAACAATGAAAATTTAAATTTAAACAATCCATAATAATCTGAACCGCGCGGTTTGAAATTGTCACTGTCAATAAAGTTGATATCCATACATACATACTACATACATACATACAAATAAATAAAATTGGAGTGTCTGTTTGTAATATCAAAATAACACTTTTTTACCAAATGCGTATGAAAGTATATACGATACCTATAACGAAAACGCAATTTTGATTTTTTTTGTCTGTCTGTCTGTCTGTCTGTTTGTTTGAGGTAAACTTCTAAACGGCTGAACCGATTTCAATGGGACTTTCACTGACAGATAGCTGACGTTCCAGGGCGTAACTTAGGCTACTTTAATTTTAGAAAAAGCATTAGGGTTCCGCGGGAAAAACATAATACCCATATTTCCGGGTAATCTCCCTAAAGTCCACGCGGGCGAAGTCGCGGGCACAGCTAGTCTAAGAATAAAATTAAGAAATAACTTTCTATAGCTATCTAGATTAAATTTGCTATTTCTGATCAAGTCCGTGTACCAGACAGCTATCATATCTAGGTATTGGATTGAGGACAATCCAATGGGATTTGAGGTAGAGATGTACGACGATGTATGTGGTACAGGAAATTATACTCTTTACCTCTCGTATAGAGTATAATTTTCTCTCTACTAACTCTATAACTCGAGTCGGCTCTTCGGAAAAGTTAACCCCGTCTGCAATTTAATCTCAAGTTTAGTTTTCTCATTTGCGAACCCTTTGAAGTCATTGTGGATAGTTAGATTTATTGTTAATATAAACACTATTGGACTGTTAAATTATTTAAGTTAATTGAAATTGTGATTGCTATCTTCTTCTTTTGTACGAAATGAATGGTTGATATTTAATGGAATAAGATGAGGGATGGCTCCACCTGCGTTTAGCGGGTATTTCAGCCAGTGTTAAGTAATTAATAGCAAGGGCAAATTCAATAAATACACATTATAAATAAATATTTAGTGATAAAGATGACGAATGAAATCGTCATTGCTAATAATACATCATCATCATCACGCCTGTATTCCCCGAAGGGGTAGGCAGAGGTGCACTGTAGTGCACCCACACTTCGCCGATGTATTTTGGTCCCAATGTAATAGGGGGCGAGCCTATTGCCATTATGCCGGGCACATTCCCCCTCAATACGAGGGAGATTTGGGCCATAGTCCACCACGCTGGCCCAGTCCGGGTTGGTGAACTTCACACGCCTTTCTACAGACGCGCAGGTTTTCTGGCGATGTTTTCCTTTACCGTTCAGCAAGTGGTAATCATTGTTGAAAATGACATTCGCACATGAAAATTATCTCAGAGGTGCGGGCCTGGGATTTGAACTTGCACCCCTTACGTTCAAGGCGGGCGTTCTTGACCACGAGGCTACCACTGCTATTCATATTCATATTAATTCATTGTTGTTATCATTAAAGCAATTACATTTAAAACGTAATACGTGAAAACGTTTCATTTATTGTAAGTACTTGCGCACACAGGCGAGTCGAAACGTGACAACCTTTTTGCTAATACCAAAACGGGAAGAAGAATATTGTTTAACGAAATGTCAGAATCAGAATCAGAATCAGAATCAGAATCAGAATCAGAATCAGAATCAGAATATTTTTTATTCATATAAACCAATACAGGCACTTATGAATCGTCAATAAATAGTAAAAATAGTAGCTCTACCACCCATTCGGAATGCATTTCCTATGGAGAAGTATGGGCAAGAAACTCCATACGTCCACTGTCATAGATGGCGCAAGCGAATGTTTTCACGACACAAGTCACGGGACTTAATACATTTTGCCTGTTCCCGTCCAATAAAATACGACTTATTTTGTAATTACTCGTAATATCTCGGCATAAATACCCGTTAATCAAAGGTAGGTGTACCTCATCTTATTCCATGAAATTTTCAACATTTCAACTATATGCACAGGTGTTTCAGAAGTCCGAAATAATACTTGACGGTTTGCTTGAGTAAGTATCGGGTATACAACCGAATGGTATAAAATATTAAAACTTAATTTAAATGTATTTTTTTATATTTATATTTTAAAATGTACTAAATAGCAAAAAACCGCCCAAGTGCGAGCCGGACTCGCGCACGAAGTGTTCCGTACCATTATCTATAAAAACGAGCAAAATATAAAGCTGTAAAAATCACGTTTGTTGTATGGGAGCCCCCCCTTTTTTTTTTTTTTTTTTTCCGGGCCTCTATCGACCCGGCCCGCGTGCTCACCTCTGATGTGGGGGTCAGAGTACTTAAAATTAGCCTTAAGTTTAGTGTGTGTAAAATAATTTTTCCAGCCTGGTTTGTTTTATTAAAAATGAAAGTCAAATAAATTTTATTAAAAATGTGTCAATGACAAGTAAATACATGATAATAAAAAAAAAGCAAACCCGTCTAAAAATAACAAAAATATACAATAAAATAGCAAAAGGCTATGGACAAGGATAATATACAGCATATAAAACATGATAAAGATTAAAATGACAGAGTTTCCCTACTATCCATTGCGCGGATCCGGCAACCAGAGCCATTGATGCGCAGTGTGGTGTAGGCGGCTGTTGGTCGCTTATTACTAAATAAGTTGGCAGCTGGCCTCTTTCTGCTTAGGTCTTATTTCTATCAATGACTCTGGTCGCCACCTCCACGCAATAGCCTAGTAGGGTATCACGTCTATCCTTGTCTGGGAGCCCCCTTAAATATTTGGTTTATTCTGTTTTTTAGTATTTGCTGTTATTGCGGCAAAAGAAATACATAATTTGTGAAAATTTCAACTGTGTAACTGTCACGGTTCATGAGATACAGCCTGGTGACAGACGGATGGACGGACAGACGGACAGCGAAGTCTTAGTAATAGGGTTCCCGTTTTATCCTTTGGGTATGGAACCCTAAAAATGAACAATATAGGACAAATAATTTAATAATATACCTGTAGCATGCAGTTTTCTCAGGGGGTCAACGATCGCGAAGTACCGGTCAGCTGATAGAGCTGTCAGTGTGAAGACCGACACTCCGATGCTGACATCCTTAGCAGCTTCCGACACTCGGCAGACAGTGGCACCCCACGGCCAAGACTCCACCGTGTACACGATCGAGGTGAACGGTACACACGTTATGATGACCAGGAGATCAGCTAACGCTAGAGATAAGATGTACCTGAAAGTAGGGAATACCAACTTTAATTGCTTGATTTTAGAGTCTAGTGTTCATTGCAAGCGTGCTAAGTCAGAATCAGAATATTTTTTATTCATATAAACCAATACAGGCACTTATGAATCGTCAATAAATAATAAAAATAGTAGCTCTACCACCGATTCGGAATGCATTTCCTATGGAGAAGAATGGGCAAGAAACTCCATGGTTGCTTTTCTCCAATAAGGATTTACATTTTTGTGTTTTTCTTAATTAACAATTATACAATATAAAGTTAATGAGGCTATACATTCTCAAAACACAATAAAATCACTACACAAACTACCTACGTGTTGTACAAGATTTAAAGGTAGGAAGGAGGAGGAAAACGGGACAAATAGCTAAAATTCCTTAAATGAGTTCCTGTGGAGCCGGACAGGGCCTGAGCAAGCGTGTTTATTGTCGAGATCATTGTTGTCTGCTAAATTTGACGTGGACGTAATTATTGAAACAGTTTAATAATATTATAATTATGGTAACTTGGTTTAACTTGATTCGTGGAGGTTGATTTCATAGAAAATAAATGTCTATGGTTATATCTATCTTTATTCATGGAGACGTGACTCAAAGAATCGAATAAAATAATTCATTATCTTTAGTAATGTTCTAATTTTAAATGAAATACGTTTTAAAAATAATTACTGTGATGGAACGAGTATTTATATCGATTCAATTTCAATTTGCCTAATATGGGTATTTTATTGTAATTTGTCCGAAATGGTAATTGAAAACCGATAGCATGACGTGTAGATTTAAGCCCCGGCACGCTGGGGCGTCAACGATCGAGCGTCAAAATGTTTGCCAGTACCAAAACGACCTGTGTGTCAATGCGCATAGAGGCTAAATTTATTTTGCAAAAGCCACACCCCCACGCGTCAATCTTTCGCTCGCGCTGTGTCATTTCGTTGTAGGATAAACTTTTTCCATGTGTCAATAAAAAACCGGCCAAGTGCGAGTCGGACTCGCGCATGAAGGGTTCCTTACCATTATCTATAAAAATGGCAAAAAAATCACGTTTGTTGTATGAGCCCCCTTAAATAATTATTTTATTCTGTTTTTTAGTATTTCTTGTTATAGCGGCAACAGAAATACATCATCTGCGAAAATTTCAACTCTCTAACTATCACGGTTCATGAGATACAGCCTGGTGACAGACGGACGGACGGACGGACGGACAGCGAAGTCTCAGTAATAAAAAATTACAGGTGAACTTTGACGCCCCAGTGTACGGGAGGCCTTATACTTAGTCGACTATACTATACTAGTGCTGTACAACAACTGTCACCTACCATAAGGGAGTTTGTATTTGGACTATAGAACAAAACATCATGATTTATTTTACAAGCTTTATTACAAGCTTTATATTAGCTTGCAACGTATGTCCGGGTGGAATCTTGTAACTGAATTTTAAATCAGTTATCTGTAACCGATTGAGCTGAAATTTGGTTAACGCTTTCTTTGGATGACAATGCATAAGCTATGTGACGTCATCCTAATTCCAATAAGGCGGATCATCCAAGATGGCGGAATCCAAGAAATCGTATAAGAAGTGAGTAATTTAATTGTATTGCAGAAATAATATAAATAATAAACTTGTAAGCCCTGCTTGGCTTGCCGGATGAAAAGTAAAGCCGACATCGAACGAGCAGCCATTGTTTAGCAAAATTGTTCCACATTTGTTATAGCTGCGGCTTTTTTTATCTGGAACTATAACATTAGCATGGAAAGCTGTCTTTGGTTATAAGTAATATTATAGTCGCCGGAATACTTTTTAGGGTTCCGTATCCAAAGGGTACAACGGGAGCCCTATTACTAAGACTTCGCTGTCCGTCCGTCCGTCCATCCGTCTGTCACCAGGCTGTATCTCATAAACCGTGATAGTTAGAGAGTTGAAATTTTCACAGATGATGTATTTCTGTTGCCACTATAACAACAAACACTAAAAAGACTCAAACAAATATTGAAGGGGGCTACCATACAACAAGCGTTATTTTTTTGCTGTTTTTATAGATAATGGTACGGAACCCTTCGTGCGCGAGTCCGACTCGCACTCGGCCGGTTTTTTCCTCTTCTTCTTTTCTTTTTTTACGAAATGATGATATTTATTGGAATAAGATGAGGAAAGGCTCCAACAGCGTTTAGCGGGTATTTCAGCCAGTGTCAAGTTAATTAATAGCAAGCGCAAATTCAATAAATATACCTTCATTATAAATAAAAATGGGTGATGACAGTGATAAAGATGGCGGATGATCCACCACCTCTTAAAGTATTATTTTACAACAGTAACTGTCATTTTGGCAGATTTTGTACTGAGTTTAATAATAATAATAAAAAATCATCACGCCTGTATTCCCCGAAGGGGTAGGCAGAGGTGCACTGTAGTGCAACCACACTTCGCCGATGTATTTTGGTCCCAATGTAATAGGGGGCGAGCCTATTGCCATTATACCGGGCACATTCCCCCTCAATACGAGGGAGATTTGGGCCATAGTCCACCACGCTGGCCCAGTGCGGGTTGGTGAACTTCACACGCCTTTCTACAGACGCGCAGGTTTCCTCACGATGTTTTCCTTCACCGTTCAGCAAGTGGTAATCATTGTTGAAAATGACATTCGCACATGAAAATTATCTCAGAGGTGCGGGCCTGGGATTTGAACTTGCACCCCTTACGTTCAAGGCGGGCAAACTTTTTGTTCTTGCCCACGAGGCTACCACTGCTTGTACTGAGTTTAAACTGTCAAAAACTGAAAGTAATATTAAAACATTGTTGCAAGACAGGTGGCTGTTTTAATCTTAAATAATAGTGATCAGCGTACAACCTTAAATGAATTAAATGAATGATACTAACTAAACTAAATAACTACAGCCCTTTTTACGTCCCACTGCTGGGCACGGGCCTCCCCTCTATGCGAGGGGGATTCAGGCCATACTCCACCACGCTGGCCCAGTGCGGGTTGGCAGACTTCACACATCGAGAACTAGTCAAGTTCCCTCAAACGTGCAGGTTTCCTCACGATGTTTTCCTTCACCGTTTCATAGCAAGTGGTAATCTCGGATGTAAATGAGATTCGCACATGAAACCCAGAGGTGCGAGCCGGGGTTTGAACCTGCACACTTTGATTTGCAAGGCGTGCGTTCGACCACTCGGCTACCACTGCGTAGAATGAATGTTACCGTATATTAAACTGTGCCCTACGTAAATTATCTCAAATCAATTATTTTAATTCTTTTTTAAGTGACATTGGGTTAGTAAAATTTGATCACAAAATTCATTTACATGTTTAAGACTATAATATAATGTGTTTTTTTTTTAATGGACTACGCTGTTGGCCGTGAGTTGGCCTTATAATATATGTCAAACACTTACTAAAGTATTATCTTATTTTATTAAATTAGAAAAAAAGGAAGAATAAAAAAACTATGATAGTTAGGTACTTACGTGTTAGGCACATTCCTCATAGCCTTGTGTCTAACAAACACAGCGACCAGTGTCCCGTTGCCAACGACGCCAATAACGAATATCAGAGCGAATATCAGCGGTACTATGTAAGTCTCCGGCCGCTCGTAGTACGGCTGATACGACTCGGAGCTGTTCGCCATATCTTCGTATGTCTCGTTGTACTCCTCCATCTCGCATATTATCTGGAAACAACGAGAGAGTATCGTTAATAAATTAATGTTAAAAAAACTTTTTAAAAACAATCTTTTATTTATTTGCTCTTAGTTTTCGTGTTCTCCTCAGCAAGTCTTTTCATTTGATACACATACTGTGGTAGTGCAGAAAAAATAAATATTCCGCCATCTTGGATGATCCGCCATATTGGAATTAGAATGACGTCACATAGTTAAATATGCATTGTCATCTAAAATAAGCGTGTATACCAAATTTCAGCTCAATCGATTAATGATAACTGATTTAAATTCCAGTTGCAAGATTCCACCCGGACATACATACATTGCAAGTTAATATAAAGCTTGTAAAAATAAGAAAACAAAAAAAAAGTAATTTTAAAAATCACCCGAAATCTGTGCAGGATGGATATATAGATGTTTGTTACTCTATCATGCAAAAACTGCTGAACGGATTTCGTTGAAACTTCACAGCATTATTGTTTATATCATCACCATTTGCCTTACCTTATCCCATTATTTGGGGTCGGCGCAGTATGTCCTTTTCTTCCATTCGTCTCGCTTTTCCGTCATACCAACATCGACTCCGATCTCAATCATATCACTTTTTACACACTCCATCCATCTTTTCTTTGGTCTTCCTCTCGCTCTGTATCCATCAACATTCATACTCATCACTCTTTTACTCAAATGCTTCTCATCTCTTCTTATCACATGCCCAAACCGTTCTAGTCTCTTACTTCTCACTTTTTCTGTTATGGGCGCTACTTTTATACTACCTCTAATATGTACATTCCTCACCTTACCCATTCGCGTCACTCCACACATCCATCTCAACATTAGCATCTCGGCAGAGTGGAGACGTTTCTCCTCACGCAAAATGTTTTATATATTATTATAGCATTATTGTTTATATATCAGAATAAAATGTAGACTATAATTTATAACGATATTGAACAATCTAAATCTGCGCGGATGAACTTGCGGGTAGAAGCTAGTGTAACAGATATATTAATACATAAAAATTATTCCATTATCTAGAAGGTTGCCCCAAGGAGCTCCAATCCCGCCAGTTACGCGCACCATTCAACCGTTAAACAGCCTACAATCGTAAAACGAAAACACTCGCAATGAGTAAGGAATGGTTTGCGAACTCGTAAACTGGAGTAGGCATAATTTTATGCTCCCAAAAGTTTAATAGGACGTAATATTGGTGTGTTTTTCGACCCGTAGGGGATGTACCGGGAACTGATTCCGCATTGAATTTTATTGCACTGTGGAAGAAATGGTTATAACGATGTTTCGTCAAGGGAAAGCTTATGGTGTGATCATTTTATGGTTTTATTAATTAATTAAGAGCAGTGGTAGCCGAGATTATCACTTGCTATGAAACGGCGAAGGAAAACATCGTGAGGAAACCTGCACGTCTGAGGGAACTTGACTAGTTCTCGATAGATGTGTGAAGTCTGCCAACCCGCACTGGGCCTTCACCCCTAGATAAAAAAATATGTAAAAAAAACCCTGACAATTTGCAAGTGCACTTAGGCCTATACGAAATAAATTATTTTATTTTGATTTTTATTTCGTCTTCCTATTACAACTTGTATAAAATGTAATAATCCATTTACTGTAGTGTCATTACTCATGACAAATCAGTTCTCTCTTCTATCTCGATAGCTTAAATTGGGTAGAAGGTTCCACTTCTCCAAATTAATGAGGATATCATGTTCAAACGAATAAACAACGAAGAATGGAAGGGACTCAGAAGAAATAATTAATGGAATAAAAGCTACGCTTTAGAATAATGTAGGCAGCTCACCGACCACATACATTCATAAATTACTATTAAGCCCTGCGTACACTAAAGCGTCAAAACCCGCGCGTGTTTTTTAGGGTTCCGTACCTAAAAGGAAAAAAGGAACCCTTAAAGAATTACTTTGTTGTCCGCCTATTTGGCAAAAAGCAAGGTCTTATAGCGCCTAAATCCTAAAAGTGTAAATATATTTTTAGAAAAAGTTTTTTTTTACCATTACAAACTTATTTAGTAGTTAGTTTGTATGTCCGATATTCCTCAGTGCCTGAAGACAAAAGTCTTCGAACAGTGTGTGTTGCCAGTGATGACGAACGGATCCGAGACGTGGTTGCTCACAATAGGACTCATAAGACGGCTCAGAGTCACTCAACGAGCAATGGAGCGAGCTATGCTGGGAGTTTCACTGCGCGATAGAATCAGAAATGAGGACATCCGCAGAAGAACCAAGGTTACAGACATAGCTCGAAGGGTTGCACGTTTGAAGTGGCAATGGGCCGGACACATTGCCCGGAGAACGGATGGCCGTTGGGGCATCAAAGTCCTAGAGTGGCGGCCACGAACAGGGAAGCGGAATGTGGGACGACACCCGACCAGATGGACGGACGACCTCACCAGAGTCGCCGCGAGCCGATGGGCGCATAAAGCCCAAGAACGTAATTTGTGGCGGTCTATGGGGGAGGCCTATGTCCAGCAGTGGACGTCCCTGGCTGATAGATAGATAGATAGTTTGTATGGGGACACCAGTATACCAACTGCAAACTTAAGTTTGTCTCTCTGTCCAATTTATCTTTTCGTTAGAGCAATGTTCGGTGCTTTCATAGTTTAGGTACGGCCTCGGTGCGCGAGTCCAGCTCGCACTTGGCTGGTTTTTATTTGCCAGTACCATACCATCACCCATTTTTATTCATAGCTATCATATTCCCGGCATGTACATTTTGTAAATTTATTAGTCTAAAGGTATCTTTGCCTTATTGTCTTTCGAACATCGGTTGGATGGATTCAAAGTGTAGAACGGACACGGGAGAAACAATTTTTGTGTTTTGTATACTAACTAACTACAGCCCTTTTAACGTCCCACTGCTTGGCACGGGCCTCCCCTCAATGCGAGGGGGATTCAGGCTATAGTCCACCACGCTGGCCCAGTGCGGGTTGGCAGACTTCACACATCTATCGAGAACTAGTCAAGTTCCCTCAGACGTGCAGGTTTCCACACGATGATTTCCTTCACCGTTTCATAGCAAGTGATAATCTCGGATGAAAATGAAATTCCCACATAAGCCCAGAGGTGCGAGCCGGGGTTTGAACCTGCACACTTTGATTGCAAAGCGTGCGTTCGACCACTCGGCTACCACTGCTATTATATATGTTTTATATACGTAGATGCGTGTTAATTGAATTTGTCCTTGCTATTAATTACTTGACACTGGCTGAAATATCAGCTTACCGCGGGTGGAGCCATTCCTCTTCTTGTTCCATGAAATTTCATCATTTATTTCATTTCGTAAATTAATAATTATTTATTTTGAACTCTGACACGCATGACGCGTGGTTGCGTGGCCTTTACCACGGAAATTGAATCTCTCTGTATATTGACATAGAGTTCCATTTGATATTGGCAAGAAATGAACGCGCGCGTCTTAACGCCCCTGTCTGTTTAGAGCTACTCATATGAAAGAAAGAGAAAACATGATATTTTATGACATGAGACTATTCTTGGCGTCCGTGTTAGCCCTACTGAAGTAGCCACGCGACTTAATTTGCTTGCGTCATCGATGATATTTCGTTGGAAAATGTGTTTTCTTCTATGTTGATAAAGTCCATTTTGGTGTGGGCGATAAATTGGTCCCAAAAAATCGTATTATTGTGTGTCTGTCTGTAAGTAGAGATCGTGGGAGAATTCCATTTAGATTATCGCCACGTAGGTTATCTTACGAGGCGCAAATTGACGTATTATACGGGCTTCGAAATAAGGAGCAGACTGCTTTATGGTGCCGTGACTCGAATATTGAATCATTTTGCCAAAGTACAAACGAATGCCCTGAGCATATTGTCTACGCTGGGTAGAGCGGAACTTGATTTTATTTTTTGAAAATGTACTGTGTGCAAATATTAATAAAGATTGAATGTCTGTGGCAAACAGTACGCGATCGTGCGTCATCGATGGCATTTCGTTGAAAAATGTGCTTTGTCATTGAGTTAATAAAGTTGCGTTTGGTATTGGCAGAAAACTAATTTATAAAATATATTTTTTCGATTGTCAGAAGTTTTTTTTTATTTTTTCTATAACTTTTAAAATAGAGAATTACTACTAAAGCCGTTTTAACGTATACCGGGCCAGCGTGGTGAACGGCCATAGTTCACCACGCTGGCCCGGTGCGGGCTGGCAGACTTCACACACCTATCGGGAACTAGTAAAGTTCGCTCAGATGTGCAGGTTTCCTCCCCTATGCGTGACTTTGAAGTCTGCATACGTAAGATAATCTATGTCAAGACAAATAAGACATGGCATCAATTCAATTATTCAAATTTGTTTTGGTAGTCTGTTTGGGACAGTGTCTGTACTTTTTAATATTATTGGATTGTCCATTATGGACCACAAAATCAACTCAAGCCACAGTGTAGGTAGATAGAAAGTACACACAGCCAAAAAGGTCCAGTTTGTTTAGAAATACATCCATCATTTGCTCGTCTATGTCGAGTATCGCAGTTACGGATTCCTTCTAAGTCCTTATCGACGCCCTCTTTGATTAATTGAGATCAATGACCCATCTAGGTTGATTGATGGGTTTTGGGTAATGTCCGATGCGTTGACCACTATTGGGCCTGAGATTTACATCTAATGATCAAGCCCAGGGTCGCGTCCTATTTTTCAACAATTCCAAAACGAACTGTATTGCTTTATAGAATTAGCTCATTTTTCAATGCAATTCAATATTTATTCATTTTAACATAGAGTACATTTTCAAATAAAGCCAAGTTAATTCGCTCGAACCAGAGCATAATGACGACATCTATTGATTTAATATGTACAAAATTCCTTTTGTTTGTGGGTGCTCGGCTCAGTGTAAGGTTATATACGCACGGTAAAACCGGCTGCCACATAGTTATAGATTTAGCGGGGAAAGACGTAAAAATACAGAGCTGGCTCTACCTTATGGTTAGAGCCTAAAATCTTGTAATGAAGTCTAATCTGCGATAAGATATTTACTTAATATCCGGTAACGCCAATAACATAAAGTACTAGAGACATGATTTCAAGGAAGATTAAAGTAATCAGTGTTTTCAGAAGATAACTACTATTAATATAGAAGATCCATTTACTAAAAGCAATGGAAATAGGCGCGTCAAGGACGAGCGTGCTATTTTTTTTGCTAACACTAAAACGAACTGTATAAACTTACAAATGAAGCACATTTTTCAACGAAATATCATCGATGATGCGAGCGAATTTTTACGCGTAGTCGCGTATCTTTTGCCACAGAAATTCAATCTTTACACATATTGACACAGAGTTATTTTCGATATGCGGGAGCATTTTGACGCATGACTCTCAACGCCGCAGTATGCGGGAGCTAAAATCTAGGGAAATCGCAGTTTGGTGCGTCTCAGTGCATGTCAAAGCGATCCCGTGGCGCACCTATACAAGCGGAAGATGGTACACCGTCGGTTTTTCGTGGGTATACGGCCTTCTGCCGGGACTTCCACATAACCCTGCTACTTCCCCCGAGGTGGTAGGGTATCCACAAAGGATTTTACGACGTTAAAAAAAAAGGGAAATCGCAAAGTACAGCTGAAACGTCGTAAAAAAAAAACAAAATTGGTAATATTGTATGGCTTTCGTTAGCTTGTGGGCGATTCGAAGTTTCTCTAGTTTGTGAAAAAAATCTTTTGTCATCATTGAACAGTAGCCTCCTGGGACGCCTAAGGCGAGGACGCGGTTCGTTTCGTATAGTTTCATAGCTGAAAGCTTTGTGTGTCCAAATCTACTTTGTTTTTGTCACGTAAGTCCTGAATGATGAACTGGTTGCAGATAAATTTTGTAGCGTTGGGATGGGTCTGCATACGACAGTTTTCCTCACAAAAACGTCCTCAAGTAAGACAGGCGCACCTAGTGCGCCCTATCCCAGAGGAGTACATGGGTGGGGCTACCCACGCAGTGAGGGTTCCGCATAAGTGGATAGCCGCCGATGGGTTGCGGAAGTATGCAGCAGCGTTCCCGCGACCCACCGACTAGTGGAGCGGCGTATACCAAGGGTTTTTAGTGAGTTTCTCACATCGCCATTCTGCTTCCCCCGTGGCAGACTGGCATCCATGATGGATTTCCCCTTGTAAAAAAAAGGCCAGTTTTCCTGTCCTTTTTTAACCGACTTCAAAAAGGAGGAGGTTCTCAATTCGACCCGTATGTTTTTTTTTTTTTTTATGTATGTTACCGCATATCTCCGGCGTCTGTCGACCGATTTTGAAATTTTTTTTTAGGTTTGCTAGGGAATTCTTCAAGGTTGGTCCCATTTCCAAAATATTATCAGAAATCTAACCCCTTGGGGGTGAAATGGGGGGTTGAAGGTCACATAATTTCAAAAATATTTTTTGAACGACTTGAAACTTTGTATATATATTTAACATACAAAATAAAAAAACACGTCTTTCAGGAATTTTGAAAGAAAAAATATGTAGGGGGTGAAATGGGGGTCCAATTCGGAATACAGCATATCTCCGGCGTTAGTGAACCGATTTCGAAAAATCTTTTTTTGTTTAATACGGATTGTTAACAAAGATCGAAACCCACCCCCAAAGGGGTGGAAAGGGGGGGTGAGGGGGGGTGATTTTTTTTTTGGCTGTAAATTTTTACTTTTTTAGGGCTGTTATAAGGTGATAATATTTGCAAATTTTCAACGATTATTGACACTAAAAATCGTGAAAAAAAATTATTTTTAACAAAAAACAAAAACCGACTTCAAAAACCTAGGTGCACTAAAAAGCTACAAATAACCTTACAATTCATTACATTTGGAGTCGGTGCCAATTCATGTGTGTATTTGCCTTGTCCGACGTTGATTGGCACCTACTCCAAATGTAATGAATTGTAAGGTTATTTGTAGCTTTTTAGTGCACCTAGGTTTTTGAAGTCGGTTTTTGTTTTTTGTTAAAAATAATTTTTCTCACTAAAGATGCTATGGATGCAGTGAAATGCTTTAGTTATACTTTTAGAATTGTATTCATGTTCAATACTTATTCATAAAATATTAGTTAAGATATGATTAGGTTAAATATCGAGGGATGAATGGCTATTTGGCTGGAACGACATTTTTAACTTTACAGGAGATCATACTCATTCGACGCAGAAAAATTAGCTCATTCTAAATATGTGTATAAGTCAATATTGCCGAAAAGTGGCACTTAAGCCCCTCGATATATAATACACAAACAACAACTACATAGCTACACATTTATTCAAGACAGATTATACCTAACTATCATGGTTTCTTAGTTACCTTTGAATATTTGTCACAAGTATTGTGTTGCGATCTAAGATAACATCCATAACCTTACTTAACAGTGTAAATACATCCACTAGGGACGGTAACTCATATTCACAAAATAAATACATCCCACGCCTTGAAATTAAACTATTTTACGGATTTTATCGCGTTTATTTACTATTTTATTTTCCCGACGTTTCGGCTGCTTTACAGCAACCATGGTCACGGGGGGACTGAGGTGTTAGACGTCCTGATGTCATAGTTAATAACTGGGTACCCTCATATTTAGTTGTTGTTTGCGGTCCGATCCACGCAGAAAGTGCTTACGGTGTCCTGAGGTCTTGCGATGGTACACTTGGTTTTGGATTTAATCATATTGATTACTGGATCCCAAGTTGGTGGTAGCACCCAGCCATCTTCCCTATTGAAATTAGGATGTTTTTTAATTTCAATGGCCTCGCGTATCATCCTTGGTCGGAGTCGGTGTTCTTTTGCGAGGATATGCGGTTTATCAAATCTGATATAATGGCGGGTGCGGTCCTGTACATGTTCACAGATTGCAGACTTCGTGGAGCGTCGGTGTTTCACGTCAGCTATATGTTCTTTTACGCGGGTTTTAATTGATCTTTTAGTTAGCAAGCATATTATCGTCTCTATCAACGTAGAGGCTTAAGCCCACTGGGACATCCACCATACCATACCCACTGTTGGCATCCCCCCACTTATTGGCACCCATGACTTTTGTAGTGTATGCAATCAAAGACGGTCTATCGTATACTGGTTTATTGTCCAGGCAAGTTAACGGTGCTCATACATGTGGGTACTCTTATATAATTTGTTATCTATGTACCCAATATATTACAAAGGAGACGGGGATCTCTGGGCCCAATTGTAATAAGTTGAGATATGGTTTAAAAAAAGCGGTATTTTTTTCTGATTCATAATATAAAAAAATCAGCTCAATTCACTATCCGGGAGACGAGAAATCATAAAAATAAGTTTATTTCACTGAAGAAATAGAGTATCGATTACAATAATCGATTACTGTGAACGATTTAAACAATTGAACATAAAATACTTGATTGATTCAATCAAAATGAATACATACATTGTAATAATTAACAATAAAAAAAAAATACAATTCATATAGTAAATAACTGTGTGGCGTCCGCGTTTCCGAACGCTCCACAAAATGTCGACGGACGAGTTTCCGAACGCCCGCGCGCCCCAGACAGAGTGAGCACGTTCGGTAGCTCAAAAACAAATTGTGTTATTAATGATTAAGCACACATTTAACACATAAACTGTATATTCAAACAAAATAACAATCACAGTTAAAAAATCAGCTGTTTAGTATCTAGGTTGTTGTCACTTTGTAGAATAACCACACTTTTACTAAATCTCTAATAATTCTGCTCTCAGATTGCCAAGATCAGCAAAATTTTCGGATATGGTTTGATAATATATAAGCTCTTAATTGACACCACTCTCATATTTTTACAACTGGGCCCAAGAATGTATGAAAGCGTATCCGTCTCCTTTAAGTTAAAATAACACTACATAAAGATTAAATTTCTGTCGTACAAGCCACGCCACCACGCGTCAAAGTTCGCTCGCGCTGTCAGTGTCATTTCGTTGTAGAATGAACCTTTTGTACGTGTCTATACAGTTCGTTTTGCTATGCCAAAAATTGCGAATATTGACCCCACAGTTTGCGGTAGGCCCTATGTTAACCGCCTGTATAGAGATACACACATACACATAAATTGGCTGACTCAATTAATTAAGCTGTTGTAGAGACAACAGCTAAATTAATTAAGTAAGCCAAACGATATCCATAAATTAATACAGCGCATGTACCCACCAATATGTGGTTTCTCAGATACAATTACTGTTAGTAAGTATCTACCTCCATGAAATTAATTTAAGACGATAATAAGTAGCAGTAGCCTTGTTGGTAGAATACGCGCCTTGACGCAACGCCCGCCCGCACCTCTGGGATTTCCAGATTTCATGTGCGATTGTCATTTTTAATCATAATTTCCACTCGCTGAACGGCGGAGGCAAACCCTGTGAGGAAACCTGCATGTCTATAGTGTGGTGTGTGCAGTTCACCAACCCGCATTTGGCCAGCGTCTTAGCCTATGACCCAAATGTCTTCGTAAAGAGGGGAATATGCCCGGTATAATGACAATTGTCTCGCCCTCTATTACATAGGGACTAAAATTCATCGGCGACGTGTTGGTGCATTGCAGTGCACCTATGCCTGCCTCTTCGGGAATACAGGCGTGATGATGTATATATCTGATATAATAAAGTATTACCCGTAAATAATTTTGTTTACGCACAATTATTTTATGTTAAATAAACTTTTCTTCGTATTAATTTCTTTTCGAATATTGAAAATGAAATTAGTTATCTCGATTCTTAGATAAACCTACAAATCGTAATCGATTCCCTCGATCCCTAGAAGTCCGAAGCCAGACGACTGAAATTCAATCTGAACTGAATTATGATTTATATTCTATCAAGACTAATGATCGGTTTTCCTAGTACAAACGCTCCATAAACCAACGCTCCTGCGATAACCTATCATAAGACTTGGTAGCATTTAAATCTTAAGGTTAATACAGGTTTCCAGTTATTTCACTCATCTGGCTACGGACTTCTAGGGATAATAAATTGTGCTTTGAAGTTTTTTCTACGTATGGAGCGACAACGCCAACTTTGTTGCTACAGCAAAACGAACTGTATTGACACATGGAAAAAGTTTATTCTACAATGTAATTACACTGACATTGCAAGCGGGTTTTGGTGAGTGCGGCGTGGCTTTTATGAAAAAAAAATGTCTTTTTTTTATGACAAATCTTTGTTCACATCGACACAGAGTTTGTTTTCGTGCAGGTTTCCTCACGATGTTTTCCTTCACCGTTTCATAACAAGTGGTAATCTCGGATACAAATGAGAATCGCACATAAACCCAGAGGTGCGAGCCGGGGTTTGAACCTGCACACTATGATTGCAAGGCGTGCGTTCGACCACTCGGCTACCACTGCTATAAACTCAAACTTATTTAAAGTAAAAGCACATTTGACAAAGAAATTACATCAAAAAAGCAGTGGTAGCCTCGTGGGCAAGAACGCCCGCCTTGAACGTAAGGGGTGCAAGTTCAAATCCCAGGCCCGCACCCCTGAGATAATTTTCATGTGCGAATGTAATTTTCAACAATGATTACCACTTGCTGAACGGTGAAGGAAAACATCGTGAGGAAACCTGCACGTTTGTAGAAAGGCGTGTGAAGTTCACCAACTCGCACTGGGCCGGCGTGGTGGACTATGGCCCAAATCTCCCTCGTATTGAGAGGGAATGTCCCCGGTATAATGGCAATAGGCTCGCCCCCTATTACATTGGGACCAAAATACATCGGCGAAGTGTGGGTGCACTACAATGCACCTCTGCCTACCTCTTCGGGGAATGCAGGCGTGATGATGTATTTATTTATTTATTACATCAATGATGCAAGCGACTCTAGTTGAGTGGTGGCGTAGCACAAGCCACTGAAATTCAATCTTTATGTTTATGACACGGTAGGTACCTTTTTATAAAAAACCAAGTTAATTCGTAGAGCGTCAACGGTGATAATTTGAGTCTAACAAAAGCTAATACTTAATACGATGGGAAAACAACTCGCCAAATATACCAAATATGTTTACGCAAAAATGCTCTGTATTTATAAAGAATGAAGACTTGAAATAGTAACAGCGTATATGGACACCGTACATGGATTGACGGCGCCTTTCATTTTGACGTCTGAGGGGTGTACGGACATGACAGGCTTTCATATAAGCGACGAAAAATGTTCAAGGACTTTCGATCACATTGCCAACATATTGTATGTACCTAATAATAAAACGTGTTTCATACATACATATACTCACGCCTGTATCCCATGGGGGTAGGCAGAGACTACCGTTTGCCACACGCTACGATCCTGACATAGTTCTTTCGCTTCATCCACAGTCATACATATTTTCATGCACTTCCGTCCGTTAAGGGTGCTACGGACTTGACCTTTCTGGAAGATAATCTGGTCGTGAAAGGTCCTCCTCGGGTGTTTCATATTTCTTGATTTTGGTATCTACGTAAAAAATATACATCGTCACGCCTATATTCCTCGAAGGGGGAGGCAGAGGTGCAGTGTACGCACAGTTTGCCGATGTATTTTAGGTCCTAATGTAATAAATTAAGAGCCTATTTTCTATTATACCGAGCACATTCGCTCTGAATGTAGGGGAGATTTGGGCTATAGTCCAACCACGGCAGCCAAGGGCCTGTTGGTGAACTTCACATGTATTTCTATAGACGTGCAGGTTTCTTCTTAATGTTTTTCTTCACCGTTCAGCATGTGATAATCATTATTGATAATAAGGAGTTGAATAGAGGCTAATTGTACATTATTTGAATATGTCCTAAATTCGAGCGAATTCACTTATTCTTTTTTATGAAAATGTACTCTATGTCGATTAGCATAAAGATTGAATTTCTGTGGTAAGAGACACGCTTCAACACGACTAAATTCAACGCGTGGGAGTGACACTGACGCTTGAAAATCGACGCTGGCAGTGTCATTTAGTGGAAGAATAAACTTTTTCTGTTAGACAATACAGTTTGTTTTGGTATGGCAAAAAAATAGGAGTTTCACTTCACGTTAGAATCAGAAATGAGAACATCCGCAGAAGAACCAAGGTAACAGACATAGCTGGAAGGGTTGCACGTTTGAAGTGGCAGTGTGCCGGACACATTGCCCGGAGAACGGATGGTCGTTGGGGCATCAAAGTCCTAGAGTGGCGACCACGAACAGGGAAGCTGAATGTGGGACGACCCCCGAACCAGGTGGACGGACGATCTTCTCAGGGTCGCCGGGAGTCGATGGGCGCATAATATTTTCATACATCATTATAATTTTTGTATACGTTCTGTACCCATGAAATAACTTGACTTTATTCAAAAATGCACTTTATTCTTATATATAAATAAAGATTAAATATATGTGTTGAAAAAACATTTGACCACGCGTGGAAATTCGCTCGCATCATCGGTGTCGTTGAGTTGAAGATTGTGTTTCTACGATGAGTTACCTACTCAAGTAGGTGGAATTACTTATAGTATAGTAGTTATAGCAGTAGTAGCCGAGTGGTCGAACGCACGCCTTGCAATCAAAGTGTGCAGATTCAAACCCCAGCTGCAACCTCTGGGTTTTATGTGCGAATCAAATTTTCATCCAAGATTACCACTTGCTATGAAACTGTGAAGGAAAATATCTTAAGCCAACCTGCACGTCTATAGAAAAGCGTGTGAATGGACCAACACGCACTGGGTCAACGTGGTGGACTATAGCCCAAAAATCTCCCTCGTATTGAGGGAGAATGTGCCCGGTATAATGGCAATAGGCTCGCCCCCCATTACATTGGGATCAAAATACATCGGCGAAGTGTGGGCGCACTGCAGTGCACCTCTGCCTATGCCTTTGGGGAATACAGGCGTGATGATGTAGTTATCTACTTAGAAACTCAAACGGCGCAAATATAGGGTATCTAAGAAGGCTACCTGTTTGAGTCGTTTAGGGTTGAAATTCTAGGTTCGTGGGGTCAGCGCGTCTGTTCACCGCTCCGGCGCGGGCGGGCTGGATTTTATTTCACGCAACGAATAAGTATCGCTATTCAGCGCGGAAATGCGGCCAATCTGCTGGGAACTATTCATTTCGTCGACGATGTGGAGGCATTGCTTAGTATATAATTGTTTTTTTAGGGTTCCGTACCCAAAGGGTAAAACGGGAACCCTATTACTGAGACTTCGCTGTCCGTCCGTCCGTCCGTCAGTCCGTCTGTCACCAGGCTGTATCTCATGAACCGTGATAGCTAGAGAGTTGAAATTTTCACAGATGATGTATTTCTGTTGCCGCTATAACAACAAATACTAAAAAAACAGAATACAATGAATATTTAAGGGGGCTCCCATACAACAGACGTGATTTTTTTGCCGTTTTTAAAGATAATGGTACGGAACCCTCCGTGCGCGTGTCTGACTCGCACTTGGCCGGTTTTTATTATAATGATTCTAAGTTGAGAGAAATAAATTCATCTAAGTCAACTGCTTATAATTAAAATTAAATGGATATTTACCGATAATTAATATTCTGTAGGGTTCAAAATTTAATCTATTGTTCAAAGTTTTTCTAATTTTAGATTTAATCTTCCACGAAACGTACCTACTCCGCAGAAAGATCAATATTGCTTAAAATAGCGGTATACTTAATCCGCTTTCATATAGGCGTGGGAGCGAACATTATTTATTATTAATAAGATATTATTATAAACGCTGAAGGAAAACATCTTGAGGAAACCTGCACGTCTATATAAAGGCGTGTGAAGTTCACCAACCCGCACTGGGCCAGCGTGGTGGACTATGGCCTGAATACCCCTCGCATTGAGGGGAGGCCCGTGCCCAGCAGTGGGACGTTAAAAAGGTCTGTAGTAGTAGTAAGATATTATTAACTAAAAACAATAAATTAATAATTTAGGTTAAGGTAAGGCAGTGCTTCTAGGGAGACCATAGTGAAGAAGATCCACTCCCTGGAGCCTTGACTGCTGGTAACTTGGACACGTTCTAAACGCCGGTGGGAAACAGTTTTTTTATATTTTTATGGTATAACTAGCAGACCCGGCCACGCGTTGCTGTGATCTAAGCTATCCTATCTCTCAAGTTGGACCAGACTGCTCTCGGTGTGCCAATTTAATTTAAAATCGATTAAGTAGTTTAGGAATCCATCGCGGACAAACATCGTGACAGGAGATTTATATATATATAAAGATTTTAATTTTACAGAATGTAATTTATAGGAAACATGAAAAATAAATGAATAAAACTTAATATAGGTACTGTTGTCTGGGATAGGTAACATTATAATTAAATATACATAATAACCAGACCTCTGATCCAAATAAAAAATAAATTTTATTAAACTTTCTTAAATCACATTTTATATAAGGAAAGTGAGCAGGCGAGTCCAGACTCTGGACTCATTTATTTTTATTAAATATTGGACTATTAATATTAATAACGCATTTCTCGTGTGTTAAGTTTTCCTTTAAACTTCTGGCATCGCAGCTTAAAAATCAGCTGTTTCTTTTGAACAAGATACCTAACTGCCCATGCCTAGGGTTGGCTTTAATTTTGTGCAAAAAATACTTAATCAAAATTCTAATTAACGAAACTAAAATGTCAAATTTAGGTAAAATATATGTCTAATGCAGACTTTTGCAGCATAAGATCGGTATAAATTTCCACAGGATAAAAAAACTGGCCAAGTGCGAGTCGGACTCGCGCACGAAGGGTTCCGTACCATTATCTATAAAAACGGCAAAAAAATCACGTGTGTTGTATGGGAGCCCCCTTAAATATTTATTTTATTCTATCTTTTAGTATTTGTTGTTATAGCGGCAACAGAAATACATCATCTGTGAAAATTTCAACTCTCTAGCTATTACGGTTCATGAGATACAGCCTGGTGATAGACGGACGGACGGACGGACGGACAGTGAAGTCTCAGTAATAGGGTTCCCGTTTTACCCTTTGGGTACGGAACCCTAAAAAAGGTATTTATAACTTTTTTATTTTCAACCGACAACACCAGAGAGAAGGATATGTTTTTTCATATTTTTTTCAATGCTTTTGTTTCTTTTGTAGCCGCCAACATTTTTCCCGCTTTTCGAGAGTTCGCAATCTTGTTAGAAAAGTTTCTAATACGCTCAAACATAGGAAACTTAAGACTTAATCCTATTAAGCAACATAATAATTATATTTAGTCTTTCCCTTGCCTCATGTAGAGTATTTACAACATACATTTGACGGCATGGTCTAAAAGGTAGGCCGTCAGGCTTTCTGCACCAGGTGGTGTTTCGATTCCCGTTAGCGGCAAATTTCGGAAACAGCCTTTTCGATGTTGGGTGATACTGAGATCGCCCCCAGTCCATTTTATGGTACGGTATGGTATGGTATAGTAAAAGTTTTGTTCAGTTTGATATCATACGATGAGACGTCTGATGGTATTTATCTTACGCGTGTTGATATGAAAAGAAAATGATAGAATTATTAATTAATCAAAATGATTATACCTGTCATTATCTTACCACCATTGATTGTCGGTATCACGAGCACGATCTTTTCAATTTATTCACGTAATCAATGGTCACATGGGACATCTAAGCCGAATGGATGACACCCGGTGGGTAAAACTATGCACCAACTGGATCCCAGATGACGGACACCGCCGCCGTGATCGACCCAGGAAAAGGTGGTGCGATGACCTGGACCGTTATCTGGAGAGATGGAATGATCTAGCAGGAGATAGAGATGCGTGGCGGAGAATGGGGGAGACCTTTGCCCAGCAGTGAGACAATGTTGGTTAAAAAAAAAACAATGGTCACACCACGGTAATATTATCTACTATTAACGCGCTTACGCGTTTTTTATAATCAATAAATGTTGTGCAAGCTTATTTTCAAGAGACAATTGAAACAATTTCCTACCTTTTAACACCAGGCACCAGTCTTACAGCAATATTTAATACTAGCGGTCCATCCTGGCTTCGCACGTGTTTATAATATTGCCTACTACTACTACTACAGCCCTTTTAACGTCCCACTGCTGGGCCGTCCACAACAGGGGGATTCAGGGTTGGCAGACTTCACACATCTATCGAAAACTAGACAAGTTCCCTCAGACGTGCAGGTTTCACGATGTTTTCCTTCACCGTTTCATAGTAAGTGATAATCTCGGATGAAAATGAGATTCGCACATAAATCCCAGAGGTGCGAACCGGGGTTTGAACCTGCACACTTTGATTTGCAAGGCGTGCGTTCGACCACTCTGCTACCACTGCTACATTGCCTATGTTACTCAGAGATAATGTAGCTTTGTAACGGTAAAAGAATTTTTGAAATCGGTCCAGGAGTTTAGTAATTCGTTAAATACAAAAATACAAATCTGTCCTCTTTATGGTATTCCTATATTAAGTATAGATTCATTTCAGTTTTTGACAGTTAACTTATTACAAAATCTGTCAATAATTTAAAGTTACTTTGAGAGGTGTGGGTAAGGTCCCTGATTGAATTTCTTGTATGCTTTCAGGGTTCTGTACCCAAAGGGTAAAACGGGAACCCTATTGCTGAGACTTCGCTGTCCGTCTGTCACCAAGCTGTATCTCATGAACCGTGATAGTTAGAGAGTTGAAATATTCATAGATGATGTATTTATATTGCGAATATAAAAACAAATACTAAAAAACTAAATAAAATAATTATTTAAGGGGGCTCCCATACAACAAACGTCTTTTTTTGCCGTTTTTATAGATAATGGTACGGAACCCTTCGTGCGCGAGTCCGACTCGCACTTGGCCGGTTTTTTTATGTCATATCCAAATTTACAGTGTGAAAGTTGTTGCATCAATAAAATGAAACAAACTTATTGCAATTGTTACATCATATATACATCATCACGCCTGTATTCCCCGAAGGGGTAAGCAGAGGTGCACTGCAGTGCGCCCACACTTCGCCGATGTATTTTGGTCCCAATGTAATAGGGGGCGAGCCTATTGCCATTATACCGGGCACACAGGTTTCCTCACGATGTTTTCCGTCACCGTATCTTAGCAAGTGATAATCTCAGATGAAAATGAGATTCGCACATGGAACGCAGAGGTGCGAGCCGGGGATAGAACCTGCGCACTTTGATTGCAAAGCGTGCGTTCGACCACTCGGCTACCACTGCTTACACTATTGCAATTGTTGCTTACACTACTGCTTACACTACTGCTTATTGCAATTGTTCTTGCTATTAATTACTCGGTACTGGCTAAAATACGATTATTTTCGCCAATACCAAAACGTACTTTATATTAGAGCACATTTTACAACGAAATATCATGGATGACGAAAGTGAATTTGGCGGCAAGTTCGCGTGGCTTTTGCCAAAGAAATATAACCTCTGTGACTATTGATAAAGAGTATATTTAAAAAAAAAGTCGAGTTGATTCGCTCTTCCGAGTGTTTTCAGTGCGTAACACCCATAAAAGTCGGCGAAATCACCATAATTTTAATATAACGGTTGTTATAGAGACGCGAGATGGGACCGTGAACACGTGTACATAAGTGCTCTTTTGGCATACGATTCATTCATTAAAAAGTTTCGCTCTTAATATAACACGTGCAATGCTAGAATGAAGCTATTTTCAACTGTACTGTAGCATAATTTACAATTTGATTGTTGATCTTTTGCAAGTGACTGTACCTACACGAAAAAAAATTGAGTAGGTACAGGCAGTTGCAAAAGAATTTTTTTTTTAAATCTATTATTATTTGGGGTTTTTATCCTATTGGGATATGTCAACCCCATCGTACCTTCTAACTTAACCATACTTTATATAAATCAATGTCCCCTTAATTATAGGTAACTAATTATTTTGAGAACACTGCTGAACTGTTACTAATCTACTTAAACTTTTGGCAACCTCTGAAATCGGATTTGACAAAATGCTCTGGATCAGACCTACATCCAATGCATTCAAATTGAAATCCCTCAGCAGTGTTCTGCGTTCGTCTTCGTTTCTGACACACCCCATCAACATATGCTGAATATCTTCAGGCTTGTTACACTCGCTCAAAAGATTAAAAATCAAATAGTAAAATATATTACAGTTGATAAAAAAATTAATGCAACTATTCTATAATTTTATTTTTTATGAGATAGGGAGGCAAACGAGCAGACGTTTCACCTGATGGTAAGTGATTAACGCCGCCCATTGACACCTGCAACACCAGGGGCATCGCAAGTGCGTTGCCGGCCTTTAAGGAATGAGTATGCTTGTTTCTTAAAGATAACTTTGTCGTATCGGTCCGGGAACACCGCTGCAGGAAGTTCATTCCACAATTTGGTGGTGCGAGGATGAAAAATCCTGGTAAATCGCACTGTACTGGAACACCATTCATCCAGATGGTTAGGATGGATTTAATAAATGGATTTACTCAATCTATTGATAGAAATTTCAATCATTCCATCAACCACTCATAGTGGGGTTAGAACGCATGTCAAGACTAAGCTTTTGTCACAGATTCACTTGCTCGTTCTCAGTCTTATTACATACGAGAGACAAAATGAACATACCGTGATATATGTCTAGTCTTGGCGCAATTGATACAACTAATGTAGTATTATTTCAGTAGAAAAATGTTTTATAAATCCAGTGTAACTGCTTTATATCTGTCAAAAATTGTTGACTGTTACAGTATGTTAGTTTGGTCTTAGGTTTGCTACGTACAGTTTTTAATTTTAATGTATTCAATTATCGAACGATTTATAGTATGTGTCAATATTTGACAGGCTTTAAGTTTCCGGTAGGCGCGAACGTAACGTAACGTAACGTAACGTAGCGAAAGATTTGAACACTCGATCGAACTTGTACAGAGTTATCTAACTTTCTTTTTCGAAATCAATAAAACGCAGAGGCTTATACTTATGTGAATAACACATTTATTTGCTCGTTTATATATCCACACGCTGTAACTTATAATTAAGTATCGAATTTAGTTGAAAGATGAGTTGACTCAAGCGGCAATTTGGTTATTTTGCACGAAACCCAGCTCAAAATAAGGAGAAAAAAATAGCTGATTTCAACGATATATATAACTTAATATCGCCTAACGTGGCGCTTCAGTCACTTGGCCTTTTACTCGTTGTTATGTACCTGTCATGTTATATACTTGCCCTTTTCGTTTATTACATAACTCATAAGCCATAACCCACAGGATGTTTATGCCTAATATACTTTTATTGGGAGTCAATCCTGAAGTGTCAGTAAAAATGTTGATTAGTTGGTTAATGTAAAGGTTACATAAAACACCTGTCTACCACAGTCTATTGTGACAAGACTCAATGTGAGAGATATATTTTATTTGTCTCTTTCTTTCTTATGAATTTCGATAGAGATAGAGAGAGACCCAGAGTGACATAATCCTTACTAATATTATAACTGCGAAAGTAACTCTGTCTGTGTGTTACGCAATCACGCCTAAACTACTGAACCGCTTTAAATGAAATTTGGTACAGAGATAGTCTAGAGCCTGAGAAAGGACATAGGCTACTTTTAACCGACTTCTAAAAAGGAAGAAGTAACAATAAGCGCGGGTGAAACCACGGGCCCAGCTAGTCTATTATATAAGTATTTTCATGGTACACGCTTCTCGTTTCCTTCACTTAGCATCTAAAAGGTGTATCAGAAACCCGAAATAATACTTCAACTTAAGGTTATATACGTATAAACTTGATCGAAATTCGAAAATGATTTTGTTTGCTGTCAATTTTAAAAACTGTTGAAATCCTTTGCTAAATTTTTATGTTCTGTTGGTAAATATTAGTACCCGCGCCTCGTAAATGTAGTTTGCACTGTTTATTACTTTTATTATAATATTTTTAACGATATTTGTGCCAAATACTCAAAGGTTTGTAACTAAAAAACTAGGCCTTCACTAGTCATCAACATATTATCTACCGTATATGCACCAAAAATATAATATCGGACTTCTGATACACCGTGTATAGTCGCTTTGTACATATTACTGTAGTTGTAGCATTGTTGATTACATCTCTTTCTCTCGTACGAAATAAGACAGAGAGCGACAGAGCTCAACCGTGACAGAGGTCTTGTCTTGGCATGCTAACACCACTGCGAATTGTTCTCGATTGATATACTCGTAAAGTGCATGTTATTCGTGCACTGACAACATGCATTCGAAGCACGTAAAGATAAGTACTAAGAACGCAATGCAATATGCTTCTATGTATGCACATTTAAACACGTGGTTCTTGGCTGAAAGCTGAAGGCACGTATAGTGTTAGTGGAGTGAATATTGAGTACCCGAAGACAGCTTAAGGTCGCGTCGAAAGTTGCGCTTACTAATACTAAAACTCTGTAGACATTATGAAGGAATTGAATTTCTATCGTAAGAGCCATGCCCCCCACGCGTCATTTTATTGTAGAACAAACTTTTTTTATGAGTTAATAAAGTTCGTATTGGCCCCAGTGGTCGGTGAAAAAATCAGCTGTTAAGGAGATTCCAAGGTCATCTAGTTCACATTTAAACAATCTGCCCCCGTAGCATGACCGCGTAGACATAAGTTATATCTATTTCAACTGTCGAGAAAATGACGTCACCGAGCCATGTTCAGTACAAACTGCTCAAAGTGACGTCATTTTCTCGACAGTTGAAATAGATAAAACTTATGTCTACGCGGTCATGCTACGGGGCCTGGAAGTAGATACCAATTAAAACTTTTCTTATCTCTGTATTTATGAAATCAAAAGAGAGGAAATCTTCTGTGTTAGGAGCATTGTGACGATAAATTAAATGTTCTTCAGAACGTGTGTGGAGTTGACGTTAAGTTGAGGCGGGTACGGGCTTTTCAAATTGATAATAAACAACACACCATCACAGACTTTTTATTATATTATACTTGCACGGACTTGGGAGGGAATTGACGTGACTTTTAATGAAATTGTACTCTGAATCAATGTCCATAAAGATTAAATTTCTCTGGTAAAGGCCGCGCGAACACGTTTCAAAATAGGCTCGCGGCATCGATGACATTTCATTGAACAAAGGACTAAAGCCTCCAGTACACTGGAGCGTCAACAATCGCGCTATTTTTGCCGATACCAAAACGAACTCTGTGTCAATACGAATAAAGATTGAATTTCTGTGGTAAAAGCCAAGCTGTCAGTGAAATTGAGCTGAAGAATTAACTTTCAATAGAGTTTCTTTGGTATGGCAAAAAAAACGCGCGATTTTCGACGGCCCCGTGGGTGGAAGGAATAAGTCAATTAATGTAGAGTTAATGTAGAGCCATTTAATTTAAATGTGCATAGGTAGAGGCATATAAACATATATAATACACGCTTAGTACTTATCTTAATTTCCAGTAGATAATGTAGAGCCATTCCTTATGTAATTCAATTAAATTTTATAGTTTTATTCATATTGCGAAATAGAAGAAGAAAAAGCAAGGAAATTAGTCTATAGCGAAAAAAGAAAATAGCTTCTCAAATACGTACGTAGTTCAATAAAAAAAAAATGAATGAAAACTTTCAGATTTCAAAAGTTTGAGTTTCTTATCGTAACAAACTTCGATAAACATCAATACCATTACGCTCTTGTAACTCAGTCGAAAACTTCAAATCGATTTTTCAGACAACAATATGGCCGCCGGTAACGATACAACGGTATGTTAACTTTTCCGAAACGTTGAATATCATTCAGATTACTCCGCTCTGAAGTTTTCAAGACTCCAACAAACAGACACGTCATGCAACCGGCATCTTGCCAATGACAAAAGAAAACACATTTTCCAACGACATGCAATCTCGCGCCTTTTTTTATTATTACAAGCTTTATATTAACTTGCAATGTATGTCCGGGTGGAATCTTGCAACTAAATTTTAAATCAGTTATCTTTAACCGATTGAGCTGAAATTTGGTATACACGCTTATTTTGGATGACAATGCATGCTTAGCTATGTGACGTCATTCTAATTCCAATATGGCGGATCATCTAAGATGGCGGAATAATTAATTTTTCTGCACGACCACAGTATGGATATCAAATGAAAGGGCTTGCTGAGGAGAACACGAAAACCAACTGAAAGCTTGTTTTTAAAAAGGTTTTTAACCTATTGTTTTCTTATATTTACGCGAATACTATACATTGAAATTAAACTATTTTACGGATTTTATCGCGTTTAAAAATAAAATAGTAAATAAACGCGATAAAATCCGTAAAATAGTTTAATTTCAAGGTTTTTAACCATTAATTTTTATTACCCGAGTCATTTAAACTTTATTTAGACTTTAATTCTCACATATTCAATAGAATCGCTCTCCATTACATAGGACCAAACTACATCAGCGAAGAGTAGACTGCAGTACACAACTACCCCTTCGGGGATTACAGGGGGATGGACTTTTTTCATTCCCAAAAATAGGCAACTAAATTCACTCGCATAAGTATGTTAGTTGCTTCATGATCGTCAATTACATTAAATGCTGGCCTGGCTGGTAGTGGAATAAAATCCTTCTGTTTTAAACCGACTTCAAAAAAGGACGAATTTCTTAATTCGAACACTATTTTTTTTTATTGCTTCATTTTAATTACACGTCAAGACGCGCACCTTAAAATTAGTGCTAATACTAAAACGGACTGTATTGACTAACCCAAAAAGTTCATTCTTCAACGAAATTACATTGACAGCGCGAGCGAAATTTGACGCGTCCGTCGCATGGCTTTTACCCTTAAAGTAACTAGAGAACCCATGTCGACTCTGCTCTGCGTATGGCTCTACGCCATTTTTTTTTACATTTATCTGACATCCTCTATTGTAGTTACTTGTAGTACGGCAACTGCAATGGCGAATACCAGATACTACTACTACTATACCACTACTACAGCCCTTTTAACGTCCCACTGCTGGGCACGGGCCTCCCCTCAATGCGAGGGGGATTCGGGCCATAGTCCACCACGCTGGCCCAGTGCGGTTTGGCAGACTTCACACATCTATCGAAAACCAGTTAAGTTCCCTCAGACGTGCAGGTTTCATCACGATGTTTTCCTTCACCGTTTCATAGCAAGTGATAATCTCGGATGAAAATGAGATTCGCACATAAATGCGAGCCAGATGCCAGATGCCCAGAGGTGCGAGCCGGGGTTTGAACCTGCACACTTCGATTGCAAGGCGTGCGTTCTACCACTCGGCTACCACTCTGCTATGTATGAATGTCAGATAAACGCCAAAAAAATTGCTACACGGTGGAGTTATATATCTCGATGCTATTAGCACTGAAATTCACTGTAACTGTATTGACACAAGGTACGTTTCAGCATGGGCCAAAATATTGACGCGCCGTATTGACGCCCCGTGTGCTAAACACTTTAACTTGTAAAATACTACGCATAAACATGTAATTTATGTTTTTTGAGAATCATTCTTGCATGCCTAGTTAAGACTGTTTAAGGAGACCGTTTGACCTAAATATCCACTCAATTTCACGTAACAGACAGATAGTTTTGTGTACAACAAAAAGCTCGGATTACAGGACAAAGAAAGGTTACGCCGAGACAATTACTAGATGGGTCTGCAACATTTGGGGCTAGCAACTGGTCCAATAACGTAATTATTTCAGTGGTACAACAATGATACCAAAAAGTAATACCTAAAGGTTCATATTACTTAGTAATAGCCTAGGGCCGCTCAAGATCTAGGTAAGGAATAACTTTATTTTGTTTTAAGAAATCTTAGAGAACGTGTTTCTATATTTTCTATGATACAATTTGGCGATGTATTTTTAATCCCAATGTAAGTAATAGGGGTGGGCCTATTGCCATTATACCTGGGGCACATTTCCCCTCAATACGAGGGTGATTTGGGCTATATTCCACCACGCTGGCCCAGTGCGAATTGGTAAACTTCACACGTCTTTCTATAGACGTGCATGATTCCTCACGATGTTTTTCTTCTCTGTTCAGCAAGTGGTAATCATTATTGAGAATGACAATCCCTTTTTTTTTTAATTTTGCCACCTTCAATCCCCAATTGCACACCTTAGTTAGGTTAGGTTAGGATGGATTTCTGAATTGTTATTAAAATGGGGACAACCTTGAATAATTCCCGTACTTATTAATATAGTTATGTACAGTAACAGTTATATAGTTTAAGCGTCTCCGAAAGTAAGCGTGAATGGAAATAAGTCAGCATAATTTACCGTCTCTTATCATCTCATTTTCATCCGAGATTATCACTCGCTATGAAACGGTGATGGAAAACCTCATGAGGAAACCTGCACGTCTGAGGGAAATTGTCTAGTTCTCGATAAATGTGTGAAGTCTGCCAACCCGCACTGGGCCAGCGTGGTGGACTATGGCCCGAATCCCCCTCGCATTGAGGGGAGGCCCGTGCCCAGCAGTGGGACGTTAAAAGGGCTGTAGTAGTAGTAGTATCATTTCAAAGGCTGTAAGAAAATAATTTTAATAATGTGATCTATTTTAACAAAGATAGGGTTCATGTTGAAATACAACCGTCTTGTTGACCTTTTATGATCAACTTGGCGATCCGTACTCATTTCTCGATACTGTATAAAGTACTGTATAAAAAATCTCATCTCAATAATATGGAATCTAAATCGTTTGTAAACTTTTATAGGGTCAAATGGGCAGAAGATACCCTGACCCGAGTGGATCGCGAATACAATAACGCCCTGCACAAACTTGAGTGAGCGGATAAACTTGACTTTTTGAAAATATACTCTGTGGTCATATACATAAAGATTAAATTTCTGCGACATCCCGAAATCTACGTGACGCGTTAGAACTCGCTCGCGTCTCCAATGACATTTTGTAAAAGATGCTGCTTCTACGAGTTAATACAGTTTGTTTTGAGATTGGCAAAAATAAATCGCGAGCGATTCGACGTGCCTGTGCCTGTGAGGGCAGAGCTTTACTTTATCATGGAGACCATAATATTTAGTTTTGGCACTACAAGTATTTCATATAATATCGGGATTATTTAGGGCTTAGTGTATTTCAGGAGAAAGCAAAATAAATAAATTGAAACGAAATATCAAAAAACTCGGTTTCAAGATACGACTCTGTGTAGAATTCAACAAAACAAATACAGTATAACGATGTTGCGAATTTCTAAAGTATGATTTACACAGATATTCAAATAATTTGTTAAAAATACTTGTTTTATACTTTTGTCCAAGCGTATTCTCCCACTTTAAATACTAAATTTATATATTTTTCTCCGTCGAGTTCATCTATCTTTTACAAAATTTTAGATTTCTCATGAAAACGCCGAATGTTGTGGGGATTAAAACAACTCATAGGCCCCATTTTCGTTTGATAGACACCAATCTCTATTAAAGATAATACGACCATTTTGGCGTTTCGTTTCGACATATCTCTAATAGAGATTGATGTCTATCAAACGAAAATCGAGACCCTGGTTACTGACTCAAATTTCAACAAGAACTCCGCATCATTGAAACAGTTGATTTTCTATTGCTCTGTACCCTATACGGTACGCATAGAGATCAAAGCATTAAGCATTGTTTAATACAGAGCAGCGGCATATTGAAATAATCGTTTGATCATTGCTTTTTATAGCAATTGTTATGAGCACTTGAGCAAGGAAGGGACGTAGTTGTATTTGTACAAAAAAGTGTCGGTCCCCAGATATTATTATTGCTATACGTGACTTCTTATGAAATTACATAGTTGTATTAATTTCCGTCGGTAGATACAATAATTTTCTGACTTTATATCGAGGGGTGAAAGGCTATTTGGCTGAAGCGACAATTTTTATAGCTTTACTGGAGATCATACTCATTCGACGCAGAAAAAATTGCTGATTCCAAATATGTATTATCAGAATAAAAATTAATTATTTCCAAAAAAAAAAATACTACTACAGCCCTTTTAACGTCCCACTGCTGGGCACGGGCCTCCCCTCAATGCGAGGGGGATTCAGGCCATAGTCCACCACGCTGGCCCAGTGCGGGTTGGCAGACTTCACACATCTATCGAGAACTAGTCAAGTTCCCTCAGACGTGCAGGTTTCCTAACGATGTTTTCCTTCACCGTTTCATAGCAAGTGATAATCTTAAAGGGAGATTCGCACATAAATCCTAGAGGTGCGAGCCGGGGCTTGAACTTGCACACTTTGATTGCAAGTCGCGCGTTTGACCACTCGGCTACCACTGCTGGTACCAATGTAACATTATTCGTGAGCGGACCAAACTAGACTCGGGGTCCGTATCTTGGTGCTCTATGACATACTTTTATCTAAGTAACCATACAAATAAAACTTAAAATTAAAAGTGAAATTAAAATTATCATAAAAGAGAGCAAAAAACAAAATAAAATATTAATCAAGTGTTGGACGAGGTGTGAGTGTGTGCATGTGTGTGTATATTTGTATGTATGTTATAAGTCAGTCAATATCGCTCAAAAGTCTTGCTTAACCCAAATATATTTTTACATTTATTAACCCCGTTATTAATAGAATGAAATAGACAATTTATAGAGATAAGCAATAGTTAGCGAGCCAGTCGTGTAGGTTAGAAGTATTTTTATAAATAATTAAAGTGTCAGTTGTCATCAAAATAATATTGGGACGATTGCTCTGTCAGCCCTATCCTTGGTAAAAGGTAAACTCACATGACTGTTGAGACGCGAATAAAGAGAAGATTGGCAATTTTGTCCATATCAAGGCAAATCCACGGACTTCCGTCGTACATGAGTACAGGGTATTTCAGAAGTCAGAAATAATACTTGGCCGTTTGCATGAGTATCGGGTGGTATAAAAATATGATCAAAATTCGATCATGATTTTAATTATTTTTTTCGCCGCGAATTTTAGAAACTTAAAATATCTCTAGTCCTAAGCGAAATTTTCTACTTCTGTTTTTTGAATACTAGGTGTCGCCTCTCGTTGATGTAGTGTGCACTGTACAATAGGGCTATGGATGTGCCCTAAGACCACACACAACACGATACCTGTGGTAAATATTCAAAGGTCTGTAACTCAGAAACTATTATAGTTAGATACTACTAACTACAGCCCTTTTAACGTCCCACTGCTGGGCACGGGCCTGCCCTCAATGCGAGGGGGATTCAGGCCATAGTCCACCACACTGGCCTAGTGCGGGTTGGCAGACTTCACACATCTATCGAGAACTAGTCAAGTTCCCTCAGACGTGCAGGTTTCCTCACGATGTTTTCCTTCACCGTTCCATAGCAAGTGATAATCTCGGATGAAAATGAGATTCGCACATAAACTCAGAGCGCCGGGGTTTGAACCTGCACACTTTGATTGCAAGGCGTGCGTTCGACGACGATGTAGATGCTTACACTAAGCATCTACTTAGCAGCTACGGTAAAATTGTATAATTTCAAACTTCTGATACATCCTGCATAATGGTGTAATCTAAACAGCTTTGGTGTTATAGATAAATTCATATCAATTCCGAAATTGATAAAAGCGGCCAAAGTTTTAATTATATTACTTTATCCGATCCGCCAAACATATGATCTCAAAACTAAATAAATTTGGAAGTTATACGCGTAGTGTTGGTGGCTGTCGGAACATAATGTATTGTTAAAGCCCCAGGTAGACTGTGGCCTCAAGACGCGCGAGTTATGGTTGGCCATCCTACCCAAATTAGCTTCATCAGCACTCCCAGCCAATGACGTCAAGCCAACACTTGCGACATTAACGGGAAATGCATAGTTAGCATTTAAATAATATATAAGCGATATAATAGTTATTATAAGGTGATTTTACTGTTTGCTTTGATACTATACCGCTTTATTGATTAATAAAGTATTTTTATAATTAAATACTGCATCGGCTACTTAATGCGCGCTTATTTTCTTTGGTAATAACAAAATTAACTGTATTGATTCATAGAAAAAGCTTTTTTTTCAACGAAATGTCAAGAAGCTAGTGAATTAAAATAAACAAAAAAAACATTTCTTAAAAGAAAGAAAAAAGAAATTATAGCAACTATGGAACCCAAACTACGCCCTAGTCCATATCTTGGGCTCCATTACATTTTCAAATGCCAAAAATATTGGTTGATCGTAGAAATGTAAGTAAGATAAGTAGAGTAAGTGAGTAGTTACATTTAAGGAAGGCAATGAATAAAATAATTAAGGCGTGTGGTCGTGTTGCTTGTGCCATAGATATTTCATCTTTATGTATATGTGACATAAGGTTTATATCATTATTATTAAAAATACAAGTCTATTCGCCCGCCCCAGTGAGTACAGTGCGTGAAATGATATTATAACTTTGGGTATAATAAAATTAATGAAACCACCCATTCGTACGTCGAATAACTTCCTTTTGCTAAACAATAGCACAATGAAAAGACTTTCACAATATTTATTCTGACCAAACTGAACGAACAAAAGGGAATAATAGGGGATCTTTCGTTATGATAATTTTTTTGTTATTTTTATTAGCAAGATGAGGAATGGCTGCATCTGCGATTCGCAGGTATACTGTCGGTGTCAAGTAATCTCACAAAACTATCATTGAATAACCTAAAAATGAGGTATGTGATAAAGGTGGCGAATGAATCTTTCTTTTATTAACGGACTTTAAAAACAGGAGGAGGTTCTCAATTCAAACCGTATTTTTATTTTATTTCGTTTTTTAATAAACGCTGACTTTTCAGTCGTGAGATTAACTGGCAGCCAGTATTAATTCCACGAATAACAGACAATATAAGTAGGCAAAAACATATTGAATTTAATATTTTTAATCTACTTTGTTTATGACTTTAAAAAAAAGAAAGAGGTTCTCAATTGGAGTTGTCTGTTTTTTTTTTAATTTACTTGACTATAGCCGAACTAAAAGTTTATATTGTATTGTAGGAAGTATAGTTGGTTATTTATGGTAACAAGCTATGGGTCGATCGGGTCGAGGCAATGGTGACCGCTGACCCCTGCACTTAATAAATTGGTCGACGGGGTCCCATAAAGACGATGGATAGGCTTACCAATACTGAGTTACTTGTGAAACTTTCAAGATAAGAAAACCAAATTTTAATACAGCAAAGACAAAAAATGACAAAAAATGGAGGTTTACAATTCGACTTGCATGTTTTTCTTTTGTTTGGTTTCTTTTTTTTCGGATTTCCGCCATTTTTATCAACTTCATTGTAATGTATAATGAGTATTTATTGAATTTGTTTATGCTATTTATTAGTTGACATTGGCAAAATACAATACAATACTACAATACAATACATATACATAAATAAAATACAATACTTCATCTTATTCCAGCATATTCATTACATTTCGTAGAAAAAGCAGAAGATGAAAAACACTTATTTAAAACTAATTAAATTTAAATCTAATTTAATAAACAGTCGTAAGTTATCTCACTTCTTATATATTTATATTTCTACGTCATAATATCAATTAAGTAGCGTCTGTCACGGGTTATTTTCTATAACAATATCCTCATAACGACGTCCCAATCATCTCGCCATATCGATTACTCTCGATTCTGGTCTACAATAAAAAAACTAAAAAAATACAAACTTGCAGATCGAATAAAAAAGTTTAACATAAGACTCAAACCCAAGATCCCACATCCACCACGCAATTGAAACCCCACACAATAAACTGGCACTCACCCAGAAGAGATTACATAAAAACCCAAATGTTAACCCGTAATACCGTATACTTAGCTTTTATTACCAATAACTACCCGAATAGATATCCATAATGGCTCCCAACATTATTGTTTCAACCGTTGAGTCGAATAAAAAGATAATTACATTGACTTTAAAAACATACGCATACTTTTATATAAAAAAGTTGTTTCAAGATTTTTACATTATTATAGGTTTATTACATTATTAGTAGATCCGCTAAAATTCCTCTAGCCAGTGGCGAATTAACTGATTTGCCGGCAGTAGACGATGTTATTTTTCCGCACCATAGAAAAGAAATAATTTTATGAAAAAAAATATTGAAATCGGTCTATGATAGAGATATGCGGTAACATAAATTAAAAAAAAACATATGGGTCGAATTGATAACCTCCTTTTTGAAGTCGGCTAAAAAGAAAAAGCATTGGCTAAAAAAATGGTCGACACAACCAGCGAGCCAAGAGCAGGCCATTTCCTTTCTCAACGAGTGGCTCCAGCCATTCACCGAGGGAATGCAGCCAGCGTCTTGAGTACATTTCCGCTGGGGCCAATTTTTTTTAACATTTTAAAATTATTATTTGAAATATGAAATGAAGTGGAATATAAAAATTAATTGTAAAAAAAAAACTTTTTAAAAACAAGCTTTTATTTGATTGCCTTTAATTTTCGTGTTCTCCTCAGCAAGCCCTTTCATTTGATACCCATACTGTGGTAGTGCAGAAAAAAAAATTATTCCGCCATCTTGGATGATCCGCCATATTGGAATTAGAATGACGTCACATAGCTAAGCATGCATTGACATTCAAAGTAAGCGTGTATACCAAATTTCAGCTCAATCGGTTAAAGATAACTGATTTAAAATTCAGTTGCAAGATTCCACCCGGACATACATACATTGCAAGTAATATAAAGCTTGTAATGTAATAAAAATAAGTGACAGAGGTTCCAAACAGTTAGCGTCTAGCTTTTAAAATTAATTTCTAGTTGCAAAGCTTATGTATAGAGTTTATATTGTGTGATTTACGTTTACGAGACAGACGGCTAAACAGATTGTGTGTAGATGTCTGTTAGTTTTATGCGCGCGTTAAAAATTGAAGGTCGCAGTGATAAAATGATGTCTCTAGGCGCGGGTTTGATTACAATTTAAAATAAAATAATTCATGGGCTCATGATTTTCGTCTAATTTATGTGTAAAGCGTACCGAGCAATATAATTTTGCATAATTTCTCAAACGATTCTCGGCGATAATATTAAAAGAAAGTATAAAAAGTGTTTACAAATGAAATAGGATCTTAGAAACGTTACAACTGAACGTAAAATTGTTTGCGCTGTGGCATTTCGTATTGGTTTTTAATTTTCGTCTGATTTTACTAGATTAAACACAAAACTCGTGTCATCCTACTCACGTATGTAATGTATGAGCAAAACGGCAATATTTTTAGTATTGTCAGATATAGTTTAGCTGTAGTTTGTGTAATAAAAATCGTCAGTATCGACTCCCAATCGACATTATCGTCAGATAATAAACGAAGCGAATGTTTAAATTAATATATGTTTTATTAAAGCTACGTAGTGTATTTTTTATCCTGTTAAATTCAAATGAGTTTTATTATTCAATATTATATCTTTAATTCTTTACAATTAAATATTGAAAATGAGAATGTATTCAAAATAATGTACTAAAAAAATTTAGCTACAAAATCAGTGATTGCTTTATCGTAATACACTGTATTCGATTTCAATTATATTAAATCGATAAGATTAAAATCGAGTTATACCATACCGAGTGCGAAACTAATCGAGTTCCGGCATGTATCTCCGGCTCTAATCCATTCGTATCATTCCGGGAACACAGTAAGATGGGATAAGTCCTAAGGGAGAAATCTGTGTTGTCTGCATTTTGGTTCGGATTTGCGCACATACAATTGGATTTAATAACAGCTATGTCACAAGTAAACGTGTGTTGACAATGTTAGCCGAATAAAATACTAACTTTGCTGCGAATTATGTCGATAAGAATTATGACTCTGTAATATTTAGTTCATAGCAGATTTAGAATATAAAAATCTTTACTTAAAAAAAGATTTTTTTTATTATACATAAATCATAATAATAATACATCATCACGCCTGTATTCCCCGAAGGGGTAGGCAGAGGTGCACTGCAGTGCGCCCACACTTCGCCGATGTATTTTGGTCCCAAAGTAGTAGGGGGCGAGCCTATTTCCATTATACCGGGCACATTCCCCCTCCTTACGAGGGAGATTTTTGGGCCATAGTCCACCACGCTGGCCCAGTGCAGGTTGAATTTCACACGCCTTTCTATAGACGTGCAGGTTTCCTCACGATGTTTTCCTTCAACGTTCAGCAAGTGGTAATCATTGTTGAAAATGACATTCGCACATGAAAATTATCTCAGAGGTGCGGGCCCGGGATTTAAACTTGCACCCCTTACGTTCAAGGGGGGCGTTCTTGACCACGAGGCTACCACTATTATTATACACCTATTAATTTATATATCAAACCGTATTTAAAAAGGACTTTTTTTGGTTAAATAAAATTTATAATTATCGAAAGGTTTAGATGTATGATTTAATAAAAATTAATTAATAATACTTTGATGCATAAAACAACAACCTTTCCTTTTGACTTTGATGTAGTCGGGTAAAATCTCTAAAGTAAAAGTAAAATCAACTAATCCAAAAATACTGTTATGCTAAAAACTAAGGTAACTAAGGTAACTAACTAGTTCATTTAAAAAAAATTGTATTAAAAATAAAAGTTAAGTTCTCCAAATTTATCGAAAGTTATGATCCATCTTAAGTTATGATCTATCTAAAGTAAGTGGTAGCCGAGTGGTCGAACGCACGCCTTGCAAATCAAAGTGTGCAGGTTCAAACCCGCTCGCACCTCTGGGTTTCATGTCCGAATCCCATTTACATCCGAGATTACTACTTGCTATGAAACGGTGAAGGAAAACATCGTGAGGAAACCTGCACGTCTGAGGGAACTTGACTAGTTCTCGATAGATGTGTGAAGTCTGCCAACCCGCACCGGGCCAGCGTGGTGGACTATGGCCTGAATCCCCCTCGCATTGACGGGAGACCCGTGCCCAGCAGTGGGACGTTAAAAAGGGCTGTAGTTGGTTAGTATGATCTATCTACAAAAAGCATTGTGAAACACTTTTAACTGATATTGATATAAACTTTGGGTATAATAAAAAGCAAGTTAACTATAAAGTTAGTATTTGTTATTTTACTTCAGTTTTATTTCATTATTTTAAGTATCTACGCTATGACAAATTTAACTTTCATTTTTATTACCCGGCAGAATGCAGATTATCTTTTTCGCGCACTGTCATTGCGTCGTAAAGTTCCAAATGTGTTATTTTTCTCTCGCATATTGGGGCGTCAACCCTACCGTGTAAATTTTTTGCCATACGAAAACAAACTATATTGATTCATAGAAAAAGTTTATTCTTCAACTAACTGACACTGACAGCGCGAGCGAATTGTGACGCGTGGAGACGTGTCTTGTACCACAGAAATTCAGTCTTTATGAATATTGACACAGAGTTTGTTTTGCTATTGACAAACATTTCGACGCGAGGGTCAACGCCTCAGTGTGCCAGAGCTGAAAGTATGGAAAGATACCGACCTATTTACCTAAGACTCTGCCTAACTAGACTCTATTTATACGGAGAAGGTGGCTATCCGCTAATTACGGATTAAACGGAAACGGATGTGGAGTGGTAGAATAATATGTACGAAAATGTTCACATGAGGTGTTGGATTACGGAAGTTCTGTAATATTAATTATAGTCTTAATATACCTAATTAAAAGAAAACCATTAAATTTTCATCGTTAACGGTTAATAAATAAGTATTATTTTCTGTTTAATAAAAAAGAAATCCAATTTTGTGGGTAAAATAGAAATGTTTTTATTTATAACAAAAATATGCAAAAAGCAAAGGTAGCTTAGTTGGTCCAACATCCTCCCACCTTAGGATCAAAGGGACCCCCTTTGGATTTTCAAATTTCATGTCTGTTTCTAAGACGGTGCAGGAAAACATCGTGATGGAACCAAACCACCTCTGAATAGTCGTCTAAAGTCTGCCAACTCGTACTGGGCCAGGGTGGTGGACTATGGCCTGAATTGCCTCCGCATAGACAGGAAGCTCGTGCCCAAAAAGTGACGTTATAAAAAAAAACAATCAAATTGAAAACCTCCTCTTTTGGAAGACAGTTTAAAAAGGCCACTAATTATTATTTTTATTTAAAAAATATTCGATTAATTAAATAAATAAACGGTATGTATCACACTGTATGTAAGTCACTTAATTACGCTGAGTCTGGAACAGTTTGCTTGGAATAATAACGCGTTATATAATACAATATTCTGAATTATCACCCGAATTATACCAACTTATTTTCATTATGCAGAAGCTCACGAAAACCCAAGAATAGGTGCTTGGCGACTGATATTTTGCTTATAGGCGCGTTGTGACTTAGCGAGTAGCGTCGTGAGGCTACTTTTCCTCGCTCAGTAGATCAAAGCTCGCCTGAGGCAGTATTTCGACCTGTCAGCGCCCTTATCTTTTTTTTTTGGGTCATTTTAAAACTGTGCTTCCGCGTCCACGAGGCATGCTCACGCAAGGATACTCGCTCAATCTAAACACGCCTAAGAATACATTATTCAGACCAAGTTTATGATACCAACAAATACCTAGATATTATTCTAATGCCTATATCTATCTATCAGCCAGGGACGTCCACTGCTGGACATAGGCCTCCCCCATAGATCGCCACAAATTACGTTCTTGGGCTTTATGCGCCCATCGACTCCCGGCGACCCCGGTGAGGTCGTCTGTCCATCTGGTCGGGGGTCGTCCCACATTCCTATAGGTATTGATATCAATCTTTGATTTCGTTCGTTCAGGGATTTTTGATGTCAACAGGACTTCATTCATATTTCTTTTACGTCCAGGAATAATTTCTTGACGGTAAGCGGATAATCGTATTATCTGGCCGGAGCGGTAAGCAATCAACCAAAAGGAAACGTTATGTCTGCAGTTATTTCCGGTCGTAATAAGCACACGTATCTACGTAGGCAAGTATACTTAATGTACAAACATACCAAAATAATATTAAAGCTATGTTTACGTAAATATTTATGCATTTTAAGGAAGCACAGTTTGTAAACTATCGCAAATGTCGATTAATTTTTTATTAAATGGTGATGATTTTAATTTTGTTCCTAATTTTTTTTTTTTTCGGAATCAGTATCAGATTTTTTTTAATCATGTGAACCAATACAGGCACTTATGAATCGTCAGTAAAAAATAAATAGTATCTCTACCTTAGTTAAATATAGTGTTGATATATGTAAATTAGTGAAAAAAAAATTTAGGTACGGAATTATAAAAGTATCTGAGTCAAAGAACTTTGTATGTTTGTGACAACTTTTGTGTTTAGGTCTTACAACATGCTCAAGGGCCTGGAAAATAGTGTAAACTACATTAACGGGATGCCGGAAATATTTAAAATACCCCGATACTCATTCATAGGTGAAAGTTTTATGACACTGTCCAAAGACGCACTAATTGCATTGGAAACCATACTTCATGCTATTTCATTATATTTCGTAAAAGAAGCAGGACCCTAATACTATCGACGTGAAGTGGCTATGACTTTATTATTTATATAAATAAAATCATCATCACGCCTGTATTCCCTGAAGGGGTAGGCAGACGTGCACTGCAGAGGTCCACCACGCTGGCCCAGTGCAGGTTCGTGAACTTCACACGCCTTTCTATAGACGTGCAGGTTTCCTCACGATGTTTTCCTTCACCGTTTCATAGCAAGTGGTAATCTCGGATGAAAATGAGATTCGCACATAAACCCAGAAGTGCGAACCGGGGTTTGAACCTGCACACTTTGATTTGCAAGGCGTGCGTTCGACCACTCGGCTACCACTGCTTATTATTATTATTTAAGTAACTAAAATATGACAGATATAGACATTATGAATCTCACCTTGAAGCCATTAGAATATGTAGTTTTATTTTATTCTAGCTACTACTACTACAACCCTTTTAACGTCCCACTGCTAAGCATGGGCCTCCCCTAAATGCGAGGGGGATTCGGGCCATAGTCCACCAAGCAGACTCAGTGCGGACATCACACATCTATCGAAAATTAGTCAAGTTTCCTCACGATGTTTTCCTTCACCGTTTCATAGCCAGTGATAATCTCGGATGAAAATTCGCAAATAAATCCCAGAGGGGCGAGCTGGGATTTGAACCTGTACACTTCGATTGCAAGGCGTGCGTTCGACCACTCGGCTACCACACTTTATTATTTAAGTAACTACTATATTACAGGTGTAGACATTAGACATTGTCACCTTGAAGCCATTAGACTAGTATTATTTTAGCTACCATTGATAAAATATGTTTTTTACACAACTTAAAAATGTAAAGCAGTGGTAGCCTCGCGGGCAAGAACGCCCGCCTTGAACGTAAGGGGTGCAAGTTCAAATCCCAGGCCCGCACCTCTGAGATAATTTTCATGTGCGAATGTCATTTTCAACAATAATTACCGCTTGCTGAACGGTGAAGGAAAACATTGTGAGGAAACCTGCACGTCTATAGAAAGGCTTGTGAAGTTCACCAACCCACACTGGGCCAGCGCGCTCGTATTGAGGGGGAATGTGCCCGGTATAATGGCAATAGGCTCGCCCCCTATTACATTGGGACCAAAATACATCGGCGAAGTGTGGGCGCACTACAGTGCACCTCTGCCTACCCCTTCGGGGAATACAGGTGTGATGATGTATTTATTTTAAAAATTGAGGTTATAGCAACTCCACAACGATAGTGTGTTGACTTGGGGCCCAAATAGATCTTTTAGACTATTGTATTGCTCATATGAGTCTTTGTTGTGTTACAATTGGCAAGGCGAAAAATACACTTTTCAGTACAATTTTCTCTAGAAGATTTTACCTCCATTGTGCAAATGAGCTGCGTTATTTGCATACGTATGTCTTCAGTAAGCAGGCGGGCTGACAGCTCGCGTGTTGGATAAACGTCAGACAGACCCTGTTCGTGTTGTATTTAATAGATATCTTGTACTGACAATGGCGCTAATTTTGTTCACCAATTCACCAATCTACTTTGAGAAAGCGATTTCCGCTTTGTGCCGTCAAGAAAATTGGAACTCGTAAATTGCCATAAATTACTTATTGTTATACAATTGATCAGAATAAAAAGCCACGTAGAATGGTCCACGTCTCGTCTGCCTACGACGAAAATAAATATTGATACAGCATTGAATATTTTCTAGTTTTATTAAGGAGTTATGAATTTTTGACATCGGCTTTTAAGCCCTGTGGTGTTAGCACGCATGTCAAGACAAGACCTCTGTCACGGATTGGCTTGATCGCTCTCTGTCTTATTTCATACGGGGGAAAGAGATACAATCCATATATTCTGTGACATAAGTCTAGTCTTGGCGCTCATGCTGCAACTACTGGTGTAAATTTGGATATTTCGAGATTCGATATTTTCGCTTAATGCCGCCGATATTGTCATTAGTTTTAGCTTATAAATAAGTATTTTATCAAATGATTCACGCTAAGTCATAATATTTAATTCAATCGATTACGTCACCACCACACTTCACAAATCATCAAAACAAAATCCTATTGAGATATTAATTATTAATTAACAGACATACGTTGATTGGATTAGCACGTACCTGCCAATTGTAATAAATCGACATACTTCGATGATGGAATTTCACGCGTGTATACCTTACAAACAGGTTATATTTAACTTATGAGATGGTGTGGAAGGCAAAACTAGTTGTATTGACTGATAGATAAAGTTCATTCTTCAACTAAATGACACAGAGAGCGGGAGTGAATTTTGACATGTAGGGACGAGGCTTTTACTACAAAAATTGTGTCTTTATGCATATTGGCACAGACTTCGTTTCGTTTCGATCGAGAGGCTTAACTCGTGTGTTTTATTTGAAGATGAGGGAGTACCTCATTTTACCTCGCGAGGTGCTCACGAGGTACCTCATTTGAGGTGAGGCATCACTCGGGTGGATTCATTTCGTTCGCTTACTTATCGTGCTCACTCACTGGCGAAGCGAATAAAGCTCGGGACGCGAGGAGGAAGTGGACAAGTGACGTTCAATGTTGAAATTTGAGTAACTCGTACAATTTGCTAACTTAAGGACTTCAAATTAGCTATAAAGTATAGGACATATGTTATTCTGATGTATAAACAATAATACTGTAAAGTTTCATCAAAATCCGTTCATTAGTTTTTGCGTGAAAGAGTAATAAACATCCATCGTCACAAACTTTCACATTTATAATATTAGTAGGATAGACACATCTTACGAAGGCAGGACAATATAATTTTGTAAGCTGTTCAATGCTGGTCGGTGTAGACAAACATTGTGAGGAATACGACTGTAGAAAGACGTGAGAAATTCACCAACCTGCACTGAGCCAGCGTAGTGAACTATGGCCTGAATTTCCACGATAAGATGATTAATAAAGTGAGATTTATCACACTGGTTGAAGTCTCTTTAACTGAGCTAAATCATTTTTTACTGAGTTCTGGGGTGGGCTCATGTCAATAGCATGACAGTGTCATGGCCATTGCCAGGTTAGGGATTGAACATGGAACCTCTCGGTTATAAGGGTATTCATACGCCTTATAACCTAGGAATCATATCTTTATATGTCCACAAGTTTTCAATGACTGCAAAACGATAGGTACGTTTGTTCGGTTTTCCCTAAATCAATTAAGGAACGCCAATAATCTGCTGACTTTGGTCCCTAAATCAGAGTAACGATGGAAGGAGCCAGAAAAAGGCAAAGAGTGCGTTTAATAAACGTTTTAAATCATTACCAGGGGTCACAAAGACTCGGGCACACTGGTGCTTCAAGATGCGCGCTGTAATTTTTTACCAATACCAAAAGGGCTGTATTAACTCATCGAAAAAGCTCGGTATTGACTACGTGAGATAATTTTGCAGCGTGGACATATCTTTATGACAAAGAGTTTATCTTTTTTTTTACGAAATGAGTGAAATGATGAAGTTAAATGGAATGAGATGAGGAATGCCTACACCTGCGATTAGCGGGTATTTATGGCAATGTCAAGTAATTAATAGCAAGGACATATTCAATAAATGCAAATTAGAAACAAAAAAAACCGGCCAAGTGCGAGTCGGACTCACGCACGGAGGGTTCTGTACCATTATCTATAAAAACGGCAAAAAAATCACGTCTGTTGTATGGGAGCCCCCTTAAATATTCATTGTATTCTGTTTTTTAGTATTTGTTGTTCTAGCAGCAACAGAAATACATCATCTGAGAAAATTTCAACTCTCTAGCTATCACGGTTCATGAGATACAGCCTGGTGACAGACGGACGGACGGACGGACGGACGGACAGAGAAGTCTCAGTAATAGGGTTCCCGATTTACCCTTTGGGTACGGAACCCTAAAAATGGGTGATGAACGTAATAAATATGACGGTTTTGTATAAAAATAACAATCGAATCGAGAACCTCCTCCTTTTGGAAGTCGGTTAAAAAGAGAGCACTTCGTAACATTTGATTTGATGTTTAATATGACACTTCACTTCACTCTTTAGAAGTCTGTGGCTTCCATCGAGTTCTGCCGATGATTTTGCCAACAACGGAGTTTTTTTTTTTATGAGATTGGGAGACAAACGAGCAGACGTTTCACCTGATGGTAAGTGAACAACGCCGCCCATGGACACCTGCAACACCAGGGGCATCGCAAGTGCGTTGCCGGCCTTTAAGGAATGAGTATGCTCGTTTCCTGAAGATACCTTTTTGGAAACACTTGGTCGATTCGGTGAGACTTTACAAACCAAATGAAAGTCATTATATTTTGAAGAGACTACTTTCTTAGTCCAGTTTTAAGTGTGACTTTGACGTTCATGCACGTCAGATTGTTTATGTCAAGACGGTCGTGCAACGATTATCCCAATTTCTGTTACTTTTGTTTTGGACTACTTTACTTTACATATCTGCGGGGCGATTTTCGCTTGATCGACATCAACTCATCATCATCATCAACATCATCATCATTATCATCATCGTCATCATGTCATTTATTCTCGACATATCTTGAATTAAGATGACGTGGATCAATGGAAAATTAGGGTAATTGCTATAAGCATTATTGACACAGAGTTTGTTTTGTTTTTTTTTTCAGCGAGCGTCAATACGCTCTAGTGTGCCCATAGATTTAACGTCAATTCAATTTGAAAGATACCAAAAGAAAAACTCAGTCACCAAAATCTTTAACGATAAAAAATCTGCAGGGGAGTCATCCGCCATCTTTATCACTGTCATTATCCATTTTTTATTTATAATGTGTATTTATTGAATTTGTCCTTGCTATTAATTACTTGACACTGGCGAAATACTCGCGCTAGTCGCAGGTGATGCCATTCCTCATCTTATTCCATTAAATATCATCATTTCGCTCATTTCGTTAAAAAAAAAAAGAAAAAAAAATCTGCAGGGACACGATCTTATTCGTTATATTTTCTTGATTCAGCGTTACGTCAATTATTATAAGGTTCAGTGTTGTAAATTATTATAACGCTATTATTATACTTTCAACTAATAGGCGCGCGGGTCCAATTTATTTGCCAATATAATAACAAACTGTAACAATTGAAATAAAAAAAATAAAAATTACACGAAATATTATGGATTGGAATTAATTTGCGTAGTCGCGTAGCTTTTGCTTCGTACGCTGAATCTTTATGTTTATTGCACAGGTTACATTTTCAATAAAGAAAATGTATAAATAAAATAAATTACAAAAAAAGTATTATATATTAGAGGTTTTATGTAGCATGTCAAATTGGATCTAATATTTTTTTAGATGACCGAAGTATTCTTATTAGTACACTAAAAGTGTAGCCGGCCTTCTGCCAAAGTGTAGCCCTTTTGTATCCTTTTGATGATACCAAATTATATTTTATTGCCCGCCTGTTTTATACAATAATTGTTATACTATGTAGAGCGCTACTTCTAGAGTAATATATTTTTTTTATGTTTTTTAGTGTAATTGAGTTTTAGTTTCTATTTTCTTTTGCCATAACTGTATCACCGTTTACTAACAAATAATTATTGAAAAAAAAGCCGGCCAAGTGCGAGTCGGACTCGCGCACGAAGGATTTCGTACTATTATCTATAAAAACGGAAAAAAAATCATGTCTGTTGCATGGGAGCCCCCCTTAAATATTAATTTTATTTTAATTAACTTATTTATTTTTAGAGTGAATAATATAACTAAATATTCTGTGAATATTTAAACTTTTTAACTATCACGGTTTATGAGATACAGCCTGGCGACAGACGGATGGACGGACAGCGGAGTATTAGTAATAGGGTCCCATTTTACACTTTGTTTACGGAACCCAAAAAAATAAATCACCGTTTACTATACCCCGGCCGACCTACTATCGCCTTTTTGCCAGCCTTTAGTATAACATACAGCGATAATTAATAAGGATGAAACGTAGGCTCTTTCACGTACCGTCGGGAAACACCTCGCCGTAATGTTTTCCTTTCACGGTAATATATTAGTGGCATAGATCACTGTAGTTACATACAGAGCTTTGTTTGACTTGAGGGACTTTTCTTTTATGATGTTTTTGGAAGAGAGTTTTGTTTTATAATAATTACCATTATTAGAAGTGCCTGGTATAATCGCAGTAGACTCGTCCCGTCTTAAAATATTCAATTATTGGTATTCTTGGTATTGAATTATTGCAAAATGATGATGCAATCGAGTTTTTAAACATAGTCGCGTGGATATGAGGACAACAGTATACCAACTGTAAAGTTATGTTCGTCTCTCTATGCAGTTTATCTCTTCGTTAGAGCAATTTTCGTTGCTTTCATAGTTTAGGTACGCAAGACTCGGTGCGCGAGTCCAGCCCGAACCTGACCTTTTTTACAAGCTTTGTATTAACTTGCAATGTATTTCCGGGTGGATCTTACAACTGAATTTTAAATCAATTACCTTTAACCAATTGAGGTGAAATTTGGTATACACGCTTATGCTTATTTTGGATGACAATGCATGCTTAGCTATGTGACGTCATTCTAATTCCAATATGGTGGATCATCCAAGATGGCGGAATAGTTATTTTTTCTGCACTACCACAGTATAGGTATCAAATGAAAGGGCTTGCCGAGGAGAACTAAGGGCAAATAAATAAAAGCTTGTTCTTAAAAAGTTTTTTTTACATTAATTTATTTTTTAACTTATGTTGTCTATATATTGAGTTTGCTCTTGCTATTAATTACTCGACATTGGCTCAAATACCGCTAATCGCTAGTGCGGCCATTCCTCATCTTATTCCATTAAAATTTCATCATTTCGTAAAAAAGAAAGAACTTATTTCTAAATTTATACCAAATAGGTACCAACTTTATACTTATCTATTGGAATGAATGAATGAACCAAACTTGACCCTTTTGTACCCCAACTGATTTATATAAGGATCGAAACACCAACTTTTATAAACTCATAATTTTAAAGTTGGATAAATTGAGAAAACTTTCGATATCGCATTCCTTTGTGCGAATCAAAGAAGGTTTCGAACTCTTTAAGGATTAAAAACTTTGACGTTAATAATTTATGTGATGGCAAGGAGTTTGGGCATTAGAGGTGCGTACTGACTAACAGCACCGTCTCGCAAGGCCATCAGCTCAAGGTGCAAATGACGTAAAGCTTATCCACATTTATAATATTAGTAGAATAAGAAGTAGGATTTCTGGATTCAGCTCAATACACAGTGAAATTGTTTGAATATGTGATTATTAAAACAATATTAAAATTTTAGTTGATACAGCCCTTTTAACGTCCCACTGCTGGACACGGGCCTCCCCTCACTGCGAGGGGGATTCAGGCCATAGTCCACCACGCTGGCCCAGTGCGGGTTGGCAGACTTCTCACATCTATCAAGAACTAGTCAAGTTCCCTCAGACGTGCAGGTTTCCTCACGATGTTTTCCATCACCGTTTCATAGCAAGTGATAATCTCGGATGAAAATGAGATTCGCACATAAATCCCAGAGGTGCGAGCCGGGGTTTGAACCTGCACACTTTGATTGCAAGGCGTGCGTTCGACCACTCAGCTACCACTGCTATTTTAGTTATTTATATATTATTGGTACTTCGCCTTCATGGTGTAATTTGCATAATTTTTCTGCATAACAAACAACCCGTATGCATCTGTCTGATTGGAAAACGGTTAACATGTTGTTTTCGTCCAGATTTAAATAAATATTATCTGGTTATTGTAATCATGATTAACCTGCCGAGTTCCGCATAAAGCCGGCACACTGGCGCGTCAATGTTCGCGTGTCAAATATTTTCCAATACTAAAACGAACTCTATGTATGTATGCATAAAGTTAGAATTACTGTGGTAGAAAGCACGCCCCATGCGTCAAATTTTGTCAGTGTCATTTCGTTGAAGAATGAACTTTTTCTTTGAGTCAATACAGTTTATTTTGGTATGACAAACAATTATCGCGTGAGCGTGGACGCCCCTGTGTGCTGGAGGCCTAATTGAAACGATTTATTTTCGATCACTCGAAGCATAACATATTAACCGATAATTTATACCAAATTGTTAATTTATATTTTTCCAGATTTTATACAGAATGTCCGAAATAATACTTTGGGTACATAAACGGCAGCTCATATGTGGATGCATAGTGAAGACAGTTTATACCTAACTATCATAGTTTCTGAATTATAGAACTTTAAATATTTATGACAGGTATCATGTTCCGGCCTTTGGGTACATCCATAGCCTTATTCAGCAGTGTTGACTACTCGTATGAGGAGCGGCTACCAATATTCACAAAACAGACCATGCTAATTTTACATAGAACTCCAGATATTAAAAGTTATATAAATTGACGACGAAAAAAAAGTTGGAAAAACATGGTCGAATACGATCAATTTTCTATACCATTCAGTTGTATACCCGATACTGATGCAAACATTAAAATATTATTTCGGACTTCTGAAACAGCCTGTAGCGAGTCACTCGGTAGAACGCCCGCCTTGTATTCAAGGGGTGCAGTTTCAATCCCAGGGCTAACACTTCTGGAATTTTCGAATTTCATGTACCAACGTCATTTTCAAAAATCATTACCACTTGATGAACGGTGAAAGCAAACATCCTAAGGAAACATGCACGTCTCTAAAAAGGCGTGTGAAGTTTATCAATCCTCATTGGGCCAACGTGGTTGACTATAGTCCAATTCTCCCTCGCATTAAGTGCCCGGTATAGTGGCAATAGGCTTGATCCCTTTTACATTGCGACCAACATACATCAGCAAAGTATGTACAACTCTACCTAACACTTCGGGGAATACAGACGTGATGACGAATTACCAATTTTATTAACATTGCAACTTACCTACTTATCAAGTATTGGCTGAATTGAAACAACTGCTGCACTCATGTCTCATTGGGTACGTTAACACCGTGCGACCATGTGACGAACGGAGTAATACATAAATAGGAGGATAGACGGTGAGCCTCGCAAGGCAGCTCGTTCAGTGTGAACCGACTCATTCACTTTGTCCGTACCGAGACTTACGAGTTGTTATGAGGTCAATCATTGACGGCCGGATGACCTACAACGGCTCGTAAAGAGGTCCATTGTAGGTGCTATTGTGGCAGAACAATGGCACAAGACGAAGGAATGGTACACAGGATATTAGCGCTTTGCGATCTAAACAATCTGTGGCTTAAGATGTTTTTACTATGAAGCCATACTACTGTTTCTTCTTTGTCTAGTCCTTTGTCGCATGCTCTTCGAAGTTTGAAAGTAAGTTAAGTTTTTTTTATTACCATTTCGATTAACCATGAATCTGCTAATGACAAGGTGACTTTTACTTAATTTATGAAATTGAATACAATAAAATGATGAATGGCTGCACCGGGCTGTTAGAGGGTATTCTGATTCTAACAGTGGCAAGTAATTAAGATTAATTTTAAAAAATATTAAAAAGGGTGACGAAGGTGATAAAGATGGCTGATTTATCTGATGAGGTTGACAGTGTAAGTTTTAAGAAAGAACAGACTGCATGGTTGCATAATCTGTGCAGGACGAAGGAGCAACGTTATAAATACACACCAGGTGTCATAAAACCCTAAGTATCACATTTTCTTCATATTAAATTTATATAGTGTCCTTATAATGAAGCGAGGCTAATTAGTCTTCCTTTATACGCAGACAAAGCGTGCTCTCTCGTACATAGCGTGAGGTAGACACTTTACATTTCATATTTCACTACTAAAAATAACTACAAGTATTTGTTAACTCTGTTAAAAATCTAAATAAAATATACATTTCAAGATAAATTAACATCAACGGACCTTGTCTTTTATAGTGTTATTTGAAAGTATAGATACCTAAAGCTGTCAAAAGATCTAATGATGAATGCAGCAGAAGGGACAAGCGTTCTAACTGAACATGGCTAGGCTTGTCGAAGAATCAATTAATTGATATTTTCGTATGGGGGAGAAAAACAATTACTTATGGATTGTTATTACTACGTTATTACTACGTCTTCATAAAATCAATGTCAAATATCGTATAGGTCAACGAGGGCATTCACAAATTGTTATGTTTACTTTTTTTTTCTTTCTATGTTACGGCAGGCAGTTATAGCCGAGTGGTCGAACGCACGCTTTGCAATCAAAGTGCGCAGGTTCAAACCCCGGCTCGCAACGGAGTAAATGGGAGTATGCGCACCTTATACTAGCTTCCTAAGCGTAATGTCAAAATTTGTATCTAATATTAGACTGCGTGAGTTTAATTCTTCTCTAGTATTAAGGCAAAGATGCTGCCTGCTCTCATGGCGTTGCTGCTCCTGAGAATATATTACTCACAATCCTTACTATTTATCATTTTAAAAAGAGTAACCATTGAGTTTCTTACCGGCTCTTCTCAATGGAAGCAGCATTTCGAACCGGTGGTAGAATCTGACTATTTGTAGGTGCTTTTTGGCCTACAAGAATAAAAAAAAATATTTTGATTTTGTGATTGTGGAGTCAGTGATAAAGTTGTTGTTACGGAACCCTGTCAAAGGCATATTGGCCCAAATCGCAGTATCCATTACCGAAATCTTCCCTTCAAGGATTGTTATCGATACCCATTGATAAACGCCATTAGCAGAGGCTCGTGCCGATTGCCTTCAGGCCCTTATCAATGGTAAAATGAATGGTTTATCTACTAAAACCCCGTCGGAACTTACAGTGAGATGTTATAAGTTTGACTATTGTAGCACCGCACGATTTTTGGATTTTATACTATATTTGCGATGTGAATATGGTTTAAATTGAGTTGTAATGTTACTCGATTATATAAGATATTTTTATTATTATCGACTCTTATTTTGTTGTGCCACTGAAATATTTTTTAGCATTGATAAGTGATTGGACCGAGTTATCTGTACCCAACCAAATTTTTGTGGGTTATATTTCATGTCCATTACAGTGGAATTGTAGTAGGTACCTACTCCTATGTACTTAAAGCGGCATTAAAGGATGAAAAAAAAAGGAGTATTTTTGGCGTTATATTTTTTCTTTTTAAATATATATCTCAAAAACAAATTTAGAAATAATTATAAGCAGTCCCCATTAGTAATAAAACATCCCTTTGCGTTAATATTGCAATACTTTTTATTTGTATTCAATATCTTTGCAAAATCAAATTCGAATCTCGACGACGACGTCGACACAAGTACACAACAAAGGGATCCTTATTTGACTTTGACAACTGAAATGTCAAGAATATCGTAAAAGTTTTCAGTAATTATGAATTTAATTGGATTACTTGAGCTACGGGGCAACTGTCTTTTCAAATAATCTAAGATAAATTTTCAAAGATGTGAATGTATTAAAAATGAAAAATCATAGTAAAATATCAACTATGAAAACGCGTTTAGTTATTTGTAATTAAAATTCCAATTTATATTTACGTTTTAAATCTTTTTACCTATTTATTTCAGCGTTAGATGAGTAATTATGCCCATAGGAGCAAGAATGATTAGTTAATTATTTTTAGACGTCATCTTTGTAATGTATTTTATGATAAGTAATGCTTTATATCTACGGTGAAGGACCACATCGTGAGGAAACCTGCACGTCTGAGGGAATTTAAGTAGTTCTCGATAGATGTGTGAAGTCTGCCAACACGCACTGAGCCAGCGTGGTGGACTATGGCTTGAATCCCCTCGCATTGAAGGGAGGCCCGTGCCCAGCAGTGGGACGTTACTACTATACCCCTTTGGTTACAGTAGTAATATTTTTTATCTATAGATACTAAGGGGTTATCATATTTGCACTAGTAGTCCTGTCCCTCTTATGTTTGCGCTAGGTATGGACTGACGTTAGTATTATAATAGCAAAGCTAAACTCGGAACCTGTATGATCTAATCCGGTAAAGCTGTAAAGGCCACCTCACGGCCAACAGTGTAAGTCCTTCAAAAAAAAGGAACCTGTATGATACTAGGGTGGGTCTCTCTAACTACTAAGCTACACATTTTTAGGGTTCCGTACCCAAAGGGTAAAACGGGAACCCTATTACTGAGACTGTGCTGTCCGTCCGTCCGTCCGTCCGTCTGTCACCAGGCTGTATCTCATGAACCGTGATAGCTAGAGACTTGAAATTTTCACAGATGATGTATTTCTGTTGCCGCTATAACAGCAAATACTAAAAAACAGAATAAAATAAACATTTAAGGGGGCCCCCATACAATAAACGTGTTTTTTTGCGGTTTTTATAGATAATGGTACGGGACCCTTCGCGCGCGAGTCCGGCTCGCACTTGGCCGGTTTTATGTTTTATTTAAGATCAATCTGAACTTGTAAATAATTAAGATATGTAACAATTTATCACGGTGAAGGAAATGATAGTGAGGAAACTATAGATGTGAAAACAGTGAAGTCTGATAATCCACACTGGGATTTGTGTACTATGACCTGAATCGCCCTCGCATTGAGAAGAGACCCGTGCCTAGTTGTGGAGCGTTATAAGACCTTTTATAATTTGACAGAATATAGCTAATTTATTTCAGTACATTTTCCTAATATACTTCAGTCGTAACTGTAGCGTAATCTACGGAGTGTATCAGAAGTGCGAAATAATATTTCAGGTACTTAATTAAGGTAACTCATATCGAAGGCAGAAAGCAGAAATGTCGTATCTTAAAATATCAAATTTTACACCAGAACCGAAAAACTATTTCAAAAATTCATAAAACCTTCAATATACTAGAAAAAAACAAAGCTCTATACTACTACTACAGCCCTTTTACCGTCCCACTGCAGGGTACGGGCCTCCCCTCAATGCGGGGGGGATTCAGGCCATAGTCAACCACGCTAGCCCAGTGCGGGTACTTCACACATTTATCGAGAACTAGTCAAGTTCCCTCAGACGTGCAGGTTTCCTCACGATGTTTTCCTTACCGTTTCATAGCAAGTGATTATCTCGGATGAAAATGAGATTTGCACATAACTCCCAGAGGTGCGAGCCGCGGTTTGAACCTGCACACTTTGATTGCAAGGCGTGTGTTAGACCACAGCTATAAAATTCTATATACCAATTTCTGAGATACGACATATCCGCTTTCTGCCATAAATATGTAGTATGTATGTATTTAGTGAAGACAGATTACACGTAACTATCATATTTTCCGAGTTAGACCTCCAATATTTGTCACAAGTATCGTGTCTTGGCCTTTGGGTAGATCCATAACCCTATTTAACAGATTAAACAACCAAAAATCATATTCCAATTTCAAAAATAAAATGTACAATACTGATGTTGTATTATACTGATGCAAACGTTAAAGTATTATTTCGGACTTCTGAAACACCTGTATCATCTCAACTGGTGGTCGATATCGAGTGCCCGATACAACGGGCTTAGTTGATTTATTATTTATATCGCCACCAAAATAATTTTCGGACTGAATTGGCATTATCTGATAACGTATATTGGTTTCGTCCGTTCAGAACCCAACTTCGAGTAGTTTATTCGCTATTGGTTTGGAGGATCTGACGGTGTTACCGCACTCCCCGAGGCCATGTCATATTTTATAAGATCATTGTGGCTTTCTCAAGTGCTTTAGAAGGCGCGTCAAATACAGGGTGTATCAGAAGTCTTAAATAATATGTACATGAAGACAGACTATGCCTAACTATCATAGTTTTCGAGTTACAGGCCTTTAAATATTTGTCACTAGTATCGTGTTGTGGCCTTTGGGTAGATAGGTAACCCTATTATACAGTGTAAAATACATTCACGAGGGGCTGCTTTCAGTATTTAGTAAACTGAAAATGAAAGTTTAATATAGTACTCGAGTTATCACAAGTTTTGAAATGTTCGAAATTCTATGAAATTTTAATACCATGCAAACGGTAAAGTATAATTTCGGAATTCTGATAAATCCTGTATTTTTCTATACCACGAACTGTATTGACTATTCTTCAATGAAACTACATTGACCGCGCACGCTAAATTAGACGCGCGGAGGCGCGTAGCGACACAAATTCAATCTTTATTGTCACAGGGTTTATTGTAGACAATTACTGGTGTTAATGAACTTAGATATCGCTCAAGCATGCTTAGCATGTAAATAGCGTGTAAATCGACAACTTGAGCCCCGTCGTGTCTACCGATTCTATCGACACTTTTAGCATGAGATAAAGAATGTGGTCATGCTAGGGCCGCCGGTAGATAAAGCACGATGTGACGTCATTTGCTCGATAAATCTAACAGTTGGAAGGGATTAAACTTTTGTCGGAGTACTAAACTGAGGGTAAATGAGCATCTACAAGGGTTATTAAATATATTTGAATCAATGATAATCTAGTAAATATATTAGAATATATAGAATATCATATAGAATATCATTGATTTGAATCCATAAAAACATATTTTTGGTGGTAGTGACCACTCTTCTTTTGTTTATTGACGATTCAAGTGTCTGTATTGGCTAACATACAGATATACATATTCGTGCGTTCAAAAATTATGATTCTGATTTATTTTCCTATACCCATAACTTGATATAACTATCCACCTATTTACTGGCGACACAGTATTTGAACTTCCCTCGGACTTATCTACGCCTACGAAAAACATCCGCATTTTTTCCGATAAATTTGTCCTCATGGTTTGGGTGAGCGAAATGAGAAAATCATGATACATTCACACTGACTGATCTTTGGTGTATTCGGCACCAGAATTGGAGTTTCGTGTACGGAATTCCAAACCTAGAGTTTTGACTGTTCGTGACGGTTATTATAGTGTTCCAGTACGCTTTATCTCTTAACGTATCGTTAATCGCTATAGTAACTGTAAATTTTTGACAGTTTTTGTACTTAGTTCACTGTTCAAATTGAAAGTTAATTTAAAAACATTGCTGCAAGGTGGATTGCTATGCCGTTTATTCTTCTTTTCATTTAAGGGTCAGACTCTTGTCGATTCGATCTGATTCGATCCATTGTAGCCTCATTCACCTCCACATACGATATGAAACCATCCTCATATTTTATCTGGCTCATGTACCCTATTCACTCTTCTTTCTTTCCATCTATCTTTCCTTCTACAATGTTTGTTATAAAGGTGTATTTTTTCATGAGAGTTTTAATCACCTTTTTAACCGACTTCTTTTCCTTCTGTTTCCTAGTGTCTCTATTAATATCCTTCGTACTTGCACTCTCTTAAATACTTCCTTTTTTGTTTTGATTTCTGTCCAGCTGATCTTCTCCATTCCCATCTAAAACCACATTCAAAACAGTTATTTCGTGATATGATAATGCCATAATACCTGTGTGTACTTATCAACGTTGGTAAGCTGCAAATCGTTGCGGTGACTTAAGTTTCTGATAAAAGTATTGCATCGATCTAGTTGCAGTACTGTAATTAGATCTCTGGGCCTTACCACCTCTTAAAGTATTCTTTTTTTGTTAAAAGGCCCCTTTCCATTGAATCTGACCCAACGTGATTCTACCAATGTCACGATAAAGACACAATGAAGATTGATTAATCGGTTAAGTTTCAATAGAGACTGTAATTTTTTGACAGAATTTGTATTGAGTCAACTGTAAAAACTGAAATTAATATTAAAAATATTCCTGCAAGGCAGGTTGGGATCGCACTCAGCGCAATGTTTGGTACCCACAATGCAAGCTTTGCTTAATTTGGCATCATACGATGAGTATGATGCCAAATTAAGCAAAGCCAGTAATAATCCTTATACCGTAAATGGGAGTAGGCGCACCTTACTATACCAGCTTCCTAAGCGTAATGCCATAATTTGTATCTAATATTACTGACTGCGTGAGTATAATTCTTCTGCGGCAAAGGTGCTGCCTGCTCTCATGGCGTTGCTGCTCCTGAGAATGTATGACTCACAATCCTTACTATTTATCATTTTAAAAAGAGTAACCATTGAGTTTCTTACCGGCTCTTCTCAGTAGAAGCAGCATTCCGAACCAGTGGTAGGATCTGACTATTTGTAAGTGATTTTTTTGATTATGTGCTGTAGGATGATATTTTATTTGTTTTATCTAAAATGGTTTCCATCTCAGTGCGAAACCCTTAACAAACATACAAACTCGGCCATCGGTCGAAAACTTCGGAGCAATACTTTTGGTTGTGAGCGATACGACCGTACGCACGCGTAGAATTGCTATTAGTTTGTAAGTGAAAACTTGTGTTTTGTACAAAAAGCCGAAGGAAAGAGAATCGAATATTGACGAAATGTAAGTCATTTCGATAGCGTCGTTTTTTTCATGACATCTTAAATATGAACTCTGTGAGATAATATTCATAAAGATTGATGCTGATGCAAGCGCTTCAGAAATTTCAATTTCGGACTTCTCAAACACCCAAATATATAATTGCCTGTGAAAAGTTGTGATCGCAATTCATCTGACAAGTAATTGTAAGGGTTCTGTATTCACTCAGAGTTTGGAACTTTATGGGACTTGGCGGTGAGCCTCAAAGCCTTAAAGTTACTTGTCTAATTTTGTTGTAAACGCAATTAAAATATAAATAAAAAAATATGTTTTCAAGCTTTATATTAATTTGGAATGTATGTCCGGATGGAATCTTGCATTTTAGATAAGTTATGTTTAACCGATTGAGCTGAAATTTGGTGTACACGCTTATATTCGATGACAATGCATGCTTAGCTATGTGTTGCATTCTAATTCCAATATGGCGGATCATCCAAGATGGCGGAATAGTTATTTTTTCTGCACTACAACAGTATAGGTATCAAATGAAAGGGCTTGCTGAGGAGAACACAAAAACAAACTAAGGGCAATTAAATAAAAGCTTGTTTTTAAAAAGTTTTTTAATATTATTTTTTTAACTGATTAATTTCTATTCTATCCTGCGTGACATCACTCGCGTCACGGACGTGGGTAAAAAGACGGCAAAATTGAAGTGGGAGAGGGCCGGTCACGTCTCGCGCATGGACCCGCAGCGGTGGGCCTATAACACCACCAGTTGGACTCTCAGTACTGGCCGCCGCCGTCGGGGTCGACCGCGAAGACGGTGGCGAAACGACCTTGCGACACCTTTGTGGGAAAATCGTGGCCGGAGGTTGCCAAAGACAGAGAAGTGTGGACGAGGAAAGGGGAGGTTTCTTTCCAGGAGTGGGACACTATTATAGGAAAGTAAAAATAAAAATAAAATTTCAACAGTAAAATTTTGAACTAACTAATGCTGGGTTCCCATTAAACGAATCGCTTGTACCATATTAGTTAGTTCAAAATTAATCTAATCTAAATACGTTGTAACTTTCAAGGAGAATCTAAACTATTTACACGCTTGGCTACTGTTCCTAAGTGTACAGCCCTATTCAGACTACAGAGGAATAATTTCTTGCCAAACGGTATCAAAATATTAACAGCATCATTGCTACTCAATTAACAACTTTTTATAACGTATAAATTGATATTAAACTGCCATTTTTAGGGTTCCGTACCCAAAGGGTAAAATCGGTACCCTATTACTAAGACTTTGCTGTCCGTCCGTCCGTCCGTCCGTCTGTCACCAGGCTGTATCTAATGAACCGTGATAGTTAGAGATCTGAAATTTTCATAGATGATGTATTTCTGTTGCCGCTATAACAACAAATACTAAAAAACAGAGTAAAATAAATATTTAAGGGGGTTCCCATACAGCAAACGTGATTTTTTTGCTGTTTTTAAAGATAATGGTACGGAATCCTTCGTGCGCGAGTCCGACTCGCACTTGGCCGGTTTTTTCTTTATCGCGTGCATACTCATCTTGTTCCATTATATCGAGGTGTAAAATGCTATTTGACTTCAGTGTCATATTTTTACTTTACGTTAAAGCATACTTATTGGACGCAGAAAAAATCACTGTTTCCAAATACGTATATAAGTAAATAGTAGTTCGTAAATTACGATAATCCCAGTAACAAACAGATCAGCACCAATACCAAAAGGGGAACTTCAGTGATTTGGTGCTGATGAGAATGGAATCACTAACAATCCGGAGTAGTAAGCCAAGCAAACTACGCCCAAACCACTAGAGGTTTAGTCTAGTGGTTTGGGTCTAGTTTGTAAAAATCTACACGAATAAAAAAAAATGTTTTTTTTTTTTATTCGTGTAGGCCAAAAAACACTTACAAATAGTCACTGAGAAGAGCCGGTAAGAAACTCAATGGTTACTCTTTTCAAAATGATAATTGCGAGTAATACATTCTCAGGAGCAGCAACGCCATGAGAGCAGACAGCACCTTTGCCACAATACTAGAGAAGAATTATACTCACGGCAAAAAAAAACAGACAGACAAAATCTAAACAGACGAATAAAACTAACTATTCCGTTTTACAAAAGACTTACCGACTAAAACTATTTATGGTTGCGTACAGAGGCTTTTATTAGATCCTACATCTCTTTGAAACGGAACTAATTGTGTTACAAAAGTTTTAATTGAATGTGTACAGATGTTACTGGGATTACCTACGTAAAGATCTTTGTATTTGGCTGTTTTCTCTCATGGGCCTCAGGTTACTAACAATAACGTTATGAAGTGACGATGGAATCGCTTTATAATGCTTAAAAAACTTTTTTTGTCAATGATATCAAGAATATGATCAGTATAGTCACTAGACACTTTCACCATAGATAAAAAAAAATTTACATACTTTAAAAAGTGTAGCTATAGTCATTCTACAGCATTTGAGGTAGTAGACTTTGGGCCCATATGTAAAATTAGTTTCTATTTGAGTGTCAAGAATCGAGAACTTAAATATTGAACTCGCATTCTTAAACTCTCGTTATATTCTACGCGAGAAGAAATAAATGAAGTATATTCTGTTAAGTTAAATTCTAATTCCAACTCGCGGCGCGGAAATACTATACATGTATTTATTTAATTCTTACCAAGCTATTTAGTGCCTAATTAGCGGTGATTAAAGTTGAATTACCTCGTAAAGCGCCGCCGAATTCGTAAATTAAAAATAATTAGGTAGTTACTGTATTATCTATGTTAGTTAATTTTAAATTAATAGTAGAAAACACGTATATTATTATGAGCAGACATACGTGGATAGACAGAAATTAAGTGCATTTAAAACAAACTTGATATTTATTTGAGAATCGGTTGAAAACATTGAATGCCAAGAACGGATTGTCGGAAGCCGATTTAAAATCGTTCGATATTCGAAATGCATTATAGAATCGTTCGATATTCAAAATGTATAGTGAAATCGTTTGATATTCAAATGCATTGTACAATTGTTCGAGATTCAAAATGAATTATTTAACTCTGCTAGTGGATGGGCACAATTTAGAATGACGAAATAAAATAAGTCAGTTGATCAACTTCAAGAACATTTAAATACAAAAATAAAGATGAAAAGAATAAATTAACATGCGTCTGTCTTTCACAAGACAAATAGCTTCATTACTAGTTTGTTTACACCGCCTCTCTATGTCTATGTTTGTTTACATTCGACATGCTAATTTAATGAGTAGATACGTAAATTATTTTTACGACACAAAACTTAAATTTCCATAAAGTTTTCATCAAACTTATTTGAGAGGTATCTGTATAAATTTTTATTTTTTTCTAATCTGTTTATCTGACACCTACCTAATATCTTTTTATGCAAAATAAAAATCTGTCACATTGTACTTTACATAGTTATCACTGCCAAGATAACTGGCTGGACGTTGCTATCAATACCTATCTAATCTATTATATTTTGAAATAGATGCCGTTCCATTAATGCCAATTTCCAAATTCGAATTTCAAAATATGCTCCTGAGTCAGAAATTACATGGAAAAAAGAAGCTTATATAATAATTTCAATGTTTACAATGTCCGAACGAAGGAACATCCTGCAAAAAAACGAACGCAGCGTTCGAATATCAAATTGTGAATCACTATTTACCGCCATTTTTTAAAAAGTGTATTTTTAGCGGCAAATAAACATTAATCACGGAAGTCTCAGTGTTGCTATCATACCATGATGCCAGTTGCCACTTAAAAATAAACATTATATTGCCAATTGTGAGGTGAATCTGGTAATAAAATTGCGAAACTGGATACACTTTGGTTCGCTATCTCCGTAAGGCTAGTTGAGATTTGACGTTTAGACCGAAAAACTTTATATTTAATTTAAAAACAAGTCTTGTTAGGGCAACAAAGTCTAAAACACCTACCTTATAAGATACCCGGTAGGGGAAGTATACTACTATTGGTTGCTTAAATGCAATGCGAAACCATTAGAACCCCTTTATACTTATATTAAAAATCAATTAAATTAAAATTGAAGTAACTCAACAATTTTAACCGATTTTTTTTTCAAACGCTTTTAATACGTGGATTTATTAAAGAAAATGGCTATGATAAGAAATATAATAGTGGTAGCCGAGTGGTCTAACGCACGCCTTGCAATCAAAGTGTGCAGGTTCAAACCCCGGCTCGCACCTCTGGGTTTCATGTGCGAATCTTATTTTCATCCGAGATTACCACTTGCTATGAAACGGTGAAAGAAAACATCGTGAGGAAACCTGCAGGTCTATAGACTACTAGACTACCAGCGTGGTGGACTATAGCCCAAAAATCTCCCTCGTATTGAGTGAGAATGTGCCCGGTATAATGGCAATAGGCTCGCCCTCTATTACATTGGGACCCAAAATACAACGGCGCAGTGTGGGTGCACTACAGTGCACCTCTGCCTAACCCTTCGGGGAATACAGGTGTGATGATGTATTGGTAGCACTGGTACAGCCGATTATGACAAGGGAAAATGTGAAATATGTCAGTTACGTCTCTTTCTCTTTAATGATTTATAGATTGTTTTTTTTTTATTGGACTACGCTGTTGGCCGTGAGGTGGCCTTTACAGCTTTACCGGAGGAGTGGCGGGCGCAGAGTGCACTCCAACCAAGGCCTTAAGGGCGGAAAAGGGTGACAACTAGCTCAAGGGCGCCACGGAGGGCACGACCTCGGCTTGGGCAGTTACCGTGAGGGGAGAGGTAGTGACTGTGCTCCTAGGTGCAAAGATGCACCTACGAGCGGAAGAGGGGGTTCCTCTCGACCTCGCCGGCGAGATCGGTGTCTGTTTAAGGCTGGTGTAGGTGTGTTGGTGGCGCTCTCGACGCCCGGGTCGAGGAGGGCGGTGATCGTGTCGGGAGGAATTATATATAGAGTGAAAGAGCGACTCGGTGCAACATAATCCGTGACATAAGTTTTGTCTATCATATTTTTTTTCTCAATGCATTATTAAAAAAAACTGTTGTTATTTATTTAATAACATCGGCGTAAGTTGTGCACCTCTATCCGTTCTAATTTAATTAAATTCAATAAACGCGAATCAATGTCGCATCGAACGTTCCGCCCGCTTCGTGTGAATTCGACCTTAATCGTTGGAAATTCTAACATTTGTGTTTATATCAAGAATCGGCGCATCTGGTTTCGGTTGAGGATCATGTTTTGGTAGTAAATGTAGTTTTCTATTTGTATAGCGAGAACGGACTTCAACCCGTAGACACATATGTATTTATATCGGGTAGTAGGAAAGGTTCATAATTGTAATTCGGATAAGGTGACGTTTGACTGATTCTATCTTCGAAAAAAGGGAACATGGAATAATATGTTTTTTGATCTATGGTCTACGTCTATAAATTCAAATTTCGAATGGTCATTGGAAAATTATCTATGCAAAATTCAAATGCAGAACGCCATTTTTTCATGTTAAATACAGTGTCACATTCGGCCAGGCTCAATGGAAAGAGGCCATTAAACAAAAAAAAGAAAGGCGGAGGCGCTGCGTACAATTTGAAATACACATCTGGCGACTAGCGATTGAAACACAAATATACAAGTTAGTTGTAAAGTGTTGTAAACAAACAATGAGAGGTTTATACAGGTGTTTGAGAAGTCCGAAATAATACTTTGGCGTTTGCACGAGCATCGGCTATACTATTAACTCTATACAAATACTAATATATTATAGAGAGGAAATATTTGTATTATTGTAAGTAACGAATAAACTTAAAAACTACTGGACCGATTTCATAAATTATTTTGTCGTTAGAAAGCTCACTTATCACTGAGTAACATAGGCATATTTATTTACGTTCTAATTTAAAAAAAATGTCCACCCGTGCGAATTTTTTTTCGAATTTCGAACATGCTTTTTCAACCTTTTTGCTTCGCCTACATCCAATACTTGTAATATCTCGAGTCCTATGTAAATTTTTCGTGTTCAGTTTTGTGAATATTGGCAGCCAACACTCGTAAATGTAGTTTACACTGATTAACAAAGTTACGGATGTACCCAAAAGCCACAATACTGGTGACGTATTCAAAGGTTTATAACTCGGAAACTTTGATATTTCCGTATATTCTGTCTTCACTAAGCATCCACGTATGAGCTACAGTACCTTAAATATTATTTCGATTTTCTGATACACTTTGTATTAGGAGATCTATGATATCACCTGCGGGGTAAGCACGCATGTTAAGACCTTTGTCACGGATTTGCTTGCTCGCTCTCTGTCTAATTTCATACGAGACAAAGAGACAGCATCAAAATAGCTTGTCTTGGCACACAAGTACTGATCTCCGACTCTCTCAATTGTTTTTGTGTTTACGAGCTAATTAGTCACATGATCGGTTGATACCATTGCTTACGTTTTCCGTAGCCGGGAAATGTTGTGTTTTATTATATACTAGCGGCCCGTCCAGGCTTCTCACGGTTTTATAATATAGCCTACGTATCTCAGTGTTAATATAGCTTTTTAACGGCAAAAGAATTTTTGAAATTCGTCCAATAGTTTTTAAGTTTATTCGTTACATACAAAAATACAAATCTTTCCTGTTTATAATATTAGGATAGACTAGCTGCATCTCGCGACTTCACCCGCACGGAATTCAGGAACCCTAATTATTTTTACCTCCAACAAATATCATTATATTTTAAACGATGCACACAAAAACTTCACAAATTATGTACTAAAACCTTCCTCGAGAACCACTCTAACTTAATTCGTTTCATAAAAAAATACATATCCTTTATAATATTAGTAAAGATAAAATGGAATATTCCACAAATTCGATATAACCATTGAAAAAACATATGGCATTCGATTTTCCTCATATTCATCCGAGATTACCACTTGCTGTGAAACTGTGAAGGAAATCATCGTGAGGAAACCTGCACGTCTATAGAAAGGCGTGTGAAGTTCACCAAACCGCACTGGGCCAGCGTGGTGGACGACAGCACGAAAACCTCCCTCGTATAATGGCAATAGGCTCGCCCCCTATTACATTGGGACCAAAATACATCGGCGAAGCGTGGGTGCACTGTAATGTACCTCTGCTTACCCCGTTGAATATAGGTGTGGTGTGATGTATTTTATTGATTTTCCGTCACAACTTTTCTCATCATCAACATGTAATACGTTAATAATGTACAGAACCCTGAAAAAGAAACCAATAAATACTTAACCCAAATTTTATATAAATCAAAATCAATCTACACACCACCTACAATTGAATTAAGTGTACAATGGTTTTGTAGGCACGTTATAAAGCATCGGCGCAATATGGTTGCACTTCAGCGCACCTCTGCCTGTCCCTAAAGCGGGTTTCAGACTACGCTATAGTATATAGCACAACAATATCGCGCACCATACAAAGCCAATAATATATAGTACAGTACAGTGTGAACGTGGCCATAACAATGTATGGTGCGCGATATTGTTGTGCTATGAGCTATATACTATATGCTATTATATTATAGCGTAGTCTGAAACCCGCTTTATACAGGCGTAATGATGTTCTAAAAGTATTTTTAAATTTAATTTTGTATGGATCAAAAACCTGTGTAAATTTTATTTTATTCTACGCAACGTAAGTAGTACTTATTATGTTAATACGATTAAGTACTTGCTAAGTTAAAACGAACTTAACGCAGAAGTTATAATCAAAGGAGGTTCTTCAAAATTGTACTTACGCTGAAATTACGTAGAAACTTAAAACACAGTCACGTATGCGATGTTTAATGTTTTTTTACACAAGAATAAAAAGAAATTTATTTTTACTACACGTTACACTCTTATAAACACTTAAAAAATCGTTATTATTGTCTTTGGAACAATGTCACAAATCGGAATTTAATTACATTTTCAAACACCAAAGAGTTTCCAACTGAATCACAAGAAGGTATTTTGTTGAAATTAACATAGCGAAAAAAATAATCGAATTTCGTTCTATTTTCAAATGCACGGAGGTTTTATTTAAATTTGAAAAAGTTTGCAAACAAAAGAAAGATAGATTTCCTTTTTTTTAATTTGAGTTATTTAGGTTCGTTCGCGCGCAGGAACTTGGTTCATTCGTGTGACGGCCGGCCGTCGTACGCGGTCGCAAGACTTCGACTGTAGAGTGTATTGTAGCCCGCTCTACATCGCTACGCGCTACGTAAGCGCTAGCATTGGCTTGCGGCCTAGGGCGCTTTTAAAGCACTGCCCCTTACCACCACCTGTCTTGCAGCAATGTTCTAAATATTACGTTCAGTTTTTGACAGTTAACTTAGTTTTTTTTTTGGGACTAAGCCCGCCACACATTCCCAAAAAAAAAAGTTAACTTAGTATATAATCTGTCAAAAGTTGGCAGTTACAATTAAAACAACAATACTTTAAGCCTCTGTTCGTTTATTGGATAGACGTAGAAGTTATACTTCTATCTACGGTACCTTTTTAATTTGTTAGCTTACAATTTCGGTTCATCGATTTATAGATTCGGTGATTCAGTGCCTATTTATATATGAGTAACAATTTAATTAATTTCTAACTAATCGCAAATAAATGCGCAGGTTTTTTTTTTACATGACTAAAACTGTATTTAATTCATAATATTTCGATATATATTTTCATAGTATAGTAATCTCTAGTGTGCTAAAAAAATTACCAAAGCGAAGCTATTATTAAAATTTGAATTTAGAATTAGAACACTAGTTTTTGTTTTTCTTTAATTGAATTTAAAAATAGAACATTTTCATTTTTAAGATATGAAATGAATGGTGGCACCTCATTGGTCCAGCGCTAATTGGAACTCCATTGTAGAGACTGTAGAGTGCGGCGGGAAGCCTTGGAATATTCAGACTTGGCAACGACATGATGCGACAAATTATTATCTAGCAAATTATATAGTACCTATTATTTATGTAGAGTATTTAATTTATTATTTTAAAAACTTTAATTGGTTTGAAAATTAAATCATATTAAATTTATTAATGACCATAGTATAGTCCAAAGGTTGTCTGGAAGAGATCGCAGCTTGCGATAAGACCGCCCGATGTACACCACTATTTGTTCCTTGTTTTGTGCATATATTTTGTGTAATATCCATGTAACTATTGGTGTACAATAAAGAGTTTTCTATTCTATTCTATAATATATCTCTTTTCTGAACTCTACACTGTAAAATTGAAAGCCAACAGTGTAGTCAATAGGTATAATATACTTGGGCTATACCTGGATAGCCCATTTCCGAAGGCTTTATGCAAAAAAGAGTAACCATGAAGTTTTTGTCCATTCTTTTCCATAGGAAATGCATTCGGAAGGAGTAGTAGAGTTCTGTTTTGTTTTTGTGTCGTCAAGATTCTTAAATAAATTTTGATTCTAATTCTAAATTCAAATCTAAGACCATTCAATGCAGTAAGTGAAATAATAGCCATAGTTCAGTAATCGGAAAAAATCGAAGTAAAATATGGCATTATAATAAATTCATAGAGCAGACATTTTCATACTCTCCGACGGCTTCTAGCAATTTATCAAGTGATTTGTTGGTACCCATATCTGTGGGACCCTTATCCATATCTCACTCTGCAATGGCTATACGTCATGGTACAGTCCAATAAAAGTGTTTTGAGGCATGTATGATGTTCTTATATCGAGGGGTAAAGAGTTATTTGGCTCAAGGGACATTTTTTTAACTTTACAAGAGAGCATACTTATCCGACGCAGAAAAAATCGCTGATTCCAAATATGTATATAAGTCAATATCGCCCAAAAATGTCGTTTAAGTCAAATAGCTTTCTACATACATATCCTCACGCCTCTATCCCACGGAGGTAAACAGAGACTACCATTTGCCACATGATACGATCCTGACATACGTATTCCGATTCATCCACACTAATAAAAATATTTCAGGCACTTCCGTTAATAGAACATAGAAACCCAAAATACAGGCAACACCTTGTTTAGGCTTCACAGTAAAACGTTTTGTAACTATTTTGGTGAATAAAAAAAAATATTTTTATTTTTTTTAATAAATTAAATGTTAAACTCTACATTAAAGCCCAGCGCACACTAAAGCGTCAAGTTGCACCATTTAAATTTTTTGCCAATTACAAAACGAACTCTGTGTCAATCTACATAATGATTGAATTTCTGCGGTAAACTGGTGACCACGCTTCGAAATTCACTCGCGCTGACAATTTCATTTCATTGAAGAATGAGCTTTTTCCATGAGTTATTACAGTTTGTTTTAGTATTGGCAAAACAGTTTAAGCGTGCCTCTGAAGCCCCAGTGTTCCCGGGCCTTAATCACGTGGCGTTTGTTACAGAAATTCAGTATTTATGAATTTGAACACAGGGTACATTTTCAAAAAAACTGAAGATATTTCGCTCGCCTCTCAATGTTAAGGTCATTAATCAAAACATTCCGTATACCCTACTTATATTATAAACTAGCTGTGCCCGCGACTTCGCCCGCGTAGACTTTAGGGAGATTACCCGGAAATATGGGTATTATGTTTTCCCGCGGAACCCTAATGCTTTTTCTAAAATTAAAGTAGCCTAAGTTACGCCTTGGAACGTCAGCTATCTGTCAGTGAAAGTCCCATTGAAATCGGTTCAGCCGTTTAGAAGTTTACCTCAAACAAACAGACAGATAGACAGACAGACAGACAAAAAATTTTAAAATTGCGTTTTCGTTATAGGTATCGTATATACTTTCATACGCATTTGGTAAAAAAGTGTTATTTTGATATTACAAACAGACACTCCAATTTTATTTATTTGTATGTATAGATGTGAAAGTTTCTGAGGATGGATGATTATTTGTTACTCTTTGACGCAAAAACTACTAAACGGATTTTGATAAAACTTTACAGTGTTATTGTATATACATCAGAATAACATATATGCTATACTTCATAGCGATATTGAATTATTGAAGTCTGCGCGGACAAAGTTGCGGGTAGAAACTAGTATTATAAATGTGAAAGTTTGTGAGGGTGAATGGATGGATGTCTGTTACTCTTTCACGCAAAAACTACAGAACGGATTTTGATGAAACTTTACAGTAATAATAATAGTAATATATATATAATAATAGTAATAATGTTTGTACATAGTAATAATAGTAATAATGTTTGTACATCGGAAGATCATATAGGCTACTTTATAACTATATTGAATTATCAAATCACGGGTAGAAACATGTTATTAAATTGTTGGTATCCAAGGTGGTAGCTTTTAATTAGCTACTGATAATCTCAGCAACATTAAATTTACCGAATCTTCTTCACAGCGTAATGACGTTGAAGAAAACTACATTATGAACAATGCTGATAAAATGAAGAATATCTCAAGTTCGTCGCAAATAGCGGAGATGTTTAGGACTAGTTCGCATTTGCCGATAATTCACAAACAGTTTGTAACCGATTTCAAAAAAAGGAAGAGGTTCCCATTGCGACAAGTATGTTTTTTCAAAAACATTTGTTTTGTTTAATTTGGTATTTAAAGAAACATTAAATTGATGATTAAAAAAACGGACGATACTTACAAAAACAATATTTATTGTTATTATGAAAATATTTTGGTCGGTGATTATGTAACTTGTTGCAATATGTTTCTTGATGGAAAGCGAGACAGCTTTCAAACACTGCCATGTTTTTTAACCGACGAAAAAAAAAAAGGAGGATCACGCATATCTCCGGCGTCACTAAACCGATTTCGATTTTTTTTATGACGTTTGCTAAGGAATTCTTCGAGGGTGGTCCCATTTTCAAAATATTATCAGAAATTAACCCCCTTGGGGGTGAAATGAGGGGTTGAAGGTCACATAATTTAAAAATTATTTTTTGATCGACTTGAAACTTTGTATATGTATTTTACATATAAAATAAAGAAATACGTGTTTTAGGAATTATGAAAAAAAAATGTATAGGGTGTGAAATGGGGTGATAAAGTTTGCATTCTTTTTTATGTATGATCACACATATCTCCGGCGTCACTAAACCGATTTCGATTTTTTCTATGACGTTTGCTAAGGAACTCTTCGAGGGTGGTCCCACTTTCAAAATATTATCATTATTCAAATTATTTGCTGCATGGTAATTTCTGTGATTCAAATGCGAAAGTCTGCTTATTTGGTTTCAGATTTTCTATTCAAGAATACTTCGAAGAAGGTACCCAAGTTAAATTTATAAATAAATCTTAGTTTTGCTATAGGTACGTGCTGGCGTTGATTAAATGAAATCCCTCCTAGTCGCAGAGTTAGAATAGGTCTTTATTCTTTTCTAGTAGCTACCTACTCGAGTTATATTCTAAAAAAGTTTTATTAGGCCTCGTATTTTTACTTGAAAAAGTAATATAAAACCTTATTTAGGAAAACTTTTTTGAATTTAAAAAATAAAAATAGGAACGGAAACCTTTTAACATTCACTGCGGTCAAGTCAAATAAGAAGTTTGCCTAAATTATATCTAGAAATAAACAACCCGTTTACATCGGCCTTACAGATCACTTTTATATAACAAAAAGTGTCATTTTAAATTGTTTGTATCACTCTTTATAGAGTTGATCAGATATGTACGAGTATATTGCACTCTACATTTAAAATAAAGTTAAATGATCGAATGAATCGTGCTAATATGTTACAAGAGGGGGCTTAACTCTATGTAACCCCATTTCCCCTGCTCAAACTCTATCAATCCTAATTAGTCATAGCTGAACAGATATCTACATTCCTTTCCCATTCATTCATTTCGGTCTCATTCATTCGAAACGCAATTAACAGCCCCTACACGTTTAGGGAGTTCTGCGATTCGCTTTGAAGTCAACCCGTGACTCTACCAAAGGCTTACGCTCTAAGCAAACTGGGGCGAGTGAATTTTCTTTCCTTTTCATCGAAAATCTTCTTTGTGCAAATATGCATAGAGTTGGAATCGCTGTGGCAAAAGGCATGCGCCCAAAACATGCTCACATCATCGAGTACATTTAGTTGAAAAATGAGCTTTATCTACGAGTTAATACAGTTCGATTTTGTAAATAGATAAATATTGCCAGAAAATTACAAAATAAACCATGCTTGTACTATGATGGGTACCATACAATGGAATAGGGGCGACCCCAGGTACACCCAGACCGGGCACATTTCGAAAGGTCCATTTACGAAATTTGCTGCTGACGAGAATCGAACTCGCAACTACCTGGTGCAGTGAATCAAGCGGCCTACACTTGAGCCACTAGACCAAGCATTTTGTAACCCTTGTGTTCGCGTCATCGATGACATTTCATTAAAGAATGAGCTTTACCTGAGAATTAATACAGTTCGTTTTTGAAAAGGCGTCAAACTCGTAGCGCGCGTCTTAACTCTTAGTATGTGTAGTGTTTTATTCAAGAGATCAATTTATCAGTATCTCAGAAGCTACTACAATCACAGATAAAGATCTATCTGATGTAGAGATTGAATTGATTTCTCTACCACGATAACGAGATCGAACGGTAATCATTAACACACATGTCACTTTTTTTTAAACTCTTACCGTGTAGAGTCGAGAACACAGCATCGGTAAGTAAATTAACTTTTTTTACCCGCCGTATGCCATTACATTTTTAAATTACTTTAACTATTTCCAATGAGATTCTTGGTGAAAAAAATAATTGGACCAATTTGTCACACAATACATAGAAACACTCTAATTAAATATTAGGAATTGGAAATAGATGCGAACTAAAAGGTGATTTTGCGTAAAAAAAATTGTTCCTTGCCTGCCAAAGGGTTCCGTACTTAAAAAATCTCACTAAAGCACTCTCAATATAAATCGTAACAAAATCTGCATATCGACGGCAGGAAGCGGTAATGTCGTATCTCAAAAATTAGCCTAAATGAATTATTTTTATAGAAATGATCAGAAAAAAAAGCCGCGTCGAATAATTATCAAACAACACTGGTTTTATTAGGCTGTTATGAATTTAAAAAAAATTAATGGAATAAGATAAGGAATGGCTGTAACTGTGATTAGCAGGTATTCTGTCAAGTAATTAAAAGCAAGGACAAGGTTAATAAATACACATTATAAAATGGGTTACGATGGTGATAAAGATGGCGGCTAATAACTGTAACGACATTATTATTAGTGATGACAGTTACCGAATTCTAAATTCAAATTTGAGTTTTTTTTTATTTGCCGTAAAAAATGCCAGCCAGCGTCAAATTTTGTGAATACATCATCATCATCATGCCTGTATTTCCCAAAGGGCTAGGCAAAGGTGCACTGTAGTGCGCCCACACTTCACTGATGTATTTTGGTCCCAATGTAATAAGGGGCGAGCCTATTGCCATTATACCGGGCACACTCTCCCTCAATACGAGGAAGATTTGGGCCATAGTCCACCACGCTGGCCCAGTGCAGGTTGGTGAACTTCACACGCCTGCAGGTTTCCTCACGATGTTTTCCTTCGCAGTTCAGCAAGTGGTAATCATTGTTTTATATGACATTCGCACATGAAAATTATTTCAGAGGTGCGGGCCCGGGATTTGGACTTGCACCCCTTACGTTCAAGGCGGGCGCTCTTGCCCTCGAGGCTACCACTGCTAAATTTAGTACTTGTTCAATAAATTCGAATCGTTAACTTTACTACGGAACGTTAAAAGCTACAGTTAAGTATATTGTATTTCCGGTATGAACACGCGAGCGTAACGTGATATTTCAGTTCTAGGTACCGTCGTTTGTTGACCTATAAGAGTATTTTTTACTTGATTTTTTCCCGTCAATACAATATGCAGGTTCTTATACACCATTTTAGGCACTGAAAAATACATAAGCAAAGCCACTGGGGTTGTTGGCCACTGTTTGTCAATACCAAATCACACTCTATGTCAATATACATAAAGATTAAATTTCTGTGGTAAAAAAGGTCTATAGAAAGGCGTGTGAAGTTCACCGTCTCGCATTGGGCCAGCGTGGTGGAGTGTGGCCCGAATCTCCGTCGTATTGAGTAGGAATGTACCCGGTATAATAGCAATAGCCTTGCCCCTATTTCAATGGGACCAAAATACACAAATTGGGACAAATACAGTGCACTACTGCCTACCCCTCGGGGAATACAGGCGTGATGATCTATGATGTATATTTTATTTCACTTTATATTTCATTTTACCTACTTACGTATTTGAAGTATGGATGAACAAACAAACTCTAAGCGAATAGCTGTTCAAGTCTTAGGTACGCTTCGAGCACCAATATAGAGTGAAATAAGTTCTAAGATAGAGCTACTTATCGGCTCTGGTAACCTTTTCTCAATTTGTATGACTACGATCTCTACATCGATTCGGTCGATCAGTCTGCCCACTTGAAGGAACAATGTAGAGTTCAATATGTTACTTATGTAAATAGTCTTGAAGTAATAATGGTAGCGCCTCTGCTAAGTTAAATAAAAGGTGCTCTACTTAAAACACTGTTTGTATGTGAACGTTGGTGACATTGCCACGTTGGATTGGCAATATTGTTTTAATATACGTGTTATGAGTCATTTCTGCTCATCGAAAAAAAAAAGGTTTTATAAAAAATTATCGAAAAAAAAAATCGTCGGGAAAATAAAATAGTAAATAAACGCGATAAAATCCTTAAAATAGTTTTATTTCAATTTTATTTCAAGGTTTTACAAAATAAAATATTCAATCAAAGCCCACAAATTAGAAAAAGAAGCAATGCAATGATTACTCATCAATGATACCATTTTCAGTACAAAATGTAGCTGTAAATGAATCATACAGTGAGATTATAAGTCGGTTGGTAACAGATGCTAAATTACAAGTTATATAACTACGTCAGGTTGGCCGAGTGGTCTAAGGCGCCAGATTTAAGCTCTGGTTCCCGAGAGGGAGCGTGGGTTCGAACCCCACACCTGACAAAGTGTAGTGTTTATTTTTGTTAGCGAAATAATTATGTTTTAAATGTATTTAAAACATATCTATATTACAGTTTGTAAAAATTTTTATTTAGTCTTGATATTAAACTTTTAAAAACATCTTTTAATTTGTTGTTTAAGTGAGTACTTTGTTTTGTACCAATCAAATATACCAAAACCATTAAGTTTTATTACCTGCAATCTACTTATTAGGTAATTTAAATATTTTCAATTAAACCTAGGTATATAATATATAATTATTAAAATTTATTTATGATTTTCTATGGTTACGGTACACTGATAATGTATGTATTGCTTAGCTTTAAAACAATTTCAAAGAAATTTAATAAGTAATTTTAATAAAAAATATAAATATGATATCATAAATCAAATTTTAAAAAAGAAACATAAAACTGAAATATCCAAATACAAATATCCAATATCAAAATGAACCAAATACGAACATTTGTTTATTTCACTAAAGAAACATCAAACAATCCCTTAACATCAATCTCAAATGCTTGCCACTTTTTAAGTATACCACGAATGTCTAAAAATAAGTCCCGAACCCCGGTTATTTATTGCCTAGATAACTTTTAGGCCTAAATTAAGCCTTAGAGTTATTTGAAAAGGAAACGACGTCTGAATATTGGGCTGGCGATGATAACAATCTCGCTTTTTTGTACTTGGTTACATTGGACTTACTCTAGTAAAGGTATTTTCATAAAAATTTCCATTTCATATTTTATTGATGATTGTATAACCTAACTCCATTATTCTGTTTTTATTTTAAATTAGTATTTACAGAAATATTTATTCCTCGCCTACGACTATGTATTTTAATCCCAATGTAAATAGAGGGCGGACTTAATGCGATTTCACCGGCAATTTATACAGAATAAAAGAAAAAAATCATAAAATTGGTGCTAAATCCTGCAGTATCTTATAAGACAAAGAAAATGCCTTAAAAAAAATTAAGAAATTGTTCATGTGTAATGGAACGCAACCCTATTTATAATCTGTGGCGCCGCGGTTTCCTGCCTATGGAGTGTAGAGGTATTCCCGCTCTTCAATGTAAAATATATTCTGTCACCCGTAAAACTTTTCACGTACAATACAGTTCTCCGACGTTCTCAGTTGTTTTATTCATAAACAACGCCTAATTCTCTTAATTTTTTTTTAGTTACATAAAAGTTTGTTCAATTTTGAACACGACCTTATACCTTATAGTGAGTAATAGAAAATAAGAAGCAAGGACCAATTCAAACACAACACGCAAGTGTTATGCTTGTTAAATATAAGTTTGCTCACTTTTGTAGTATAAAACTGCTATTAGTGTATTATTTATTTATTGTAAGCAGTGGTAGCCCAGTGGTCGAACGCACGCCTTGCAAATCGAAGTGTGCAGGTTCAAACCCTGGCTTGCACCTCTGGGTTTATGTGCGAATCTCATTTTCATCCGAGATTACCACTTGCTATGAAACGGTGAAGGAAAACATCGTGAGGAAACCTGCACGTCTATAGAAAGGCGTGTGAAGTTCACCAACCCGCACTGGGCCAGCGTGGTGGACTATAGCCCAAAAATCTCCCTCGTATTGAGGGAGAATGTGCCCGGTATAATGGCAATAGGCTCGCCCCCTATTACATTGGGACCAAAAATACATCGGCGAAGTGTGGGCGCACTACAGTGCACCTCTGCCTACCCCTTCGGGGAATACAGGCGTGATGATGTATTATTATTATTATTATTTATTTACAGCATAATTATATTTCACATCTCGTTCATTATTATAGGTCGTTTTTAACCGACTTCAAAAAGGAGGATATTCTCAATTCGATGGGTATTTTTTTTTATGTATGTACACCGATTACGCTGCGATTTATGATCCGATTTAAGTCCCATAAAAATTTAAAATTGTACGGCCAAGCAGTTTTCATTTTATGAACATTTTTGTATTTATTATGATCATTATTTACGTGGATGATGTAATTGTATACGGCTTTTTAAGGAGTTTTCATTTAGGTTGATTATAAGTTTTTGTTTAACACGGATTGTTAACAAACGTCTTTTTTTTTTGGCTGTAAATATTTACTTTTTTAGGGTTGTTATGAGGTGATAATAATTGCATATTTCCAACTATTACTTTTGGGTGTACTTTTTAATAGATACTTACAGTAAATAGCTTAAAATGCACACATACACATAAATACATATATACTATATAACATCTTCATACCATATAATATCACATCCTTTTGCAAAGATTTTTTTTGTTAATAACAAATTTTACTGGTGTTTGATGGTTTGGTGACGGAATAAATTCTATAAATAATGTGATCTACACGCGCCGCCATCCATTAAAAATATTATGATCTTCAATTGAAATTTACAACCGATATTTTAACGATTTTGCAAATAAAAATAATTGAGATCGCATTATGTATTGATTAAATCAGAAACTCCATTTTTTTTGTTAAAATTTACTTTTCGGTCCACTTATAGTACAAATGTAAACATTTTTGTAGTAATGAAATTGTAGATATTCCTTTCATTTATTTACAAAATATATAGATACGAATCATAATAAAGTTTTAATAAGTTTAAAATAATAAGAAAAAATATGAAAAAAAAATTAAAGGGTGACCAAGACGCTGGCTGCATTCCCTCGCTGAATGGGTCATGAGCCACTCGTTGGGTGATTGTAGGCGATTTGTTCTATTAAAAACAAATTTTCAAATGAATATTTGTATACATAACATAATACATAACAGACAGGTTATAATCTGATACAATAGTGTACTTAAAAACTTAACTACAAAAGTAAATTAAAAAATACAGGTGGCAAAGTAACCTTCTTCTTAAAATGTAACTTTATGAAAAAGCATGAACGAAAAGTTTAGGTTACAAAAAAGTTGGTATCCAATATGCGGCTCACTGTGTCATGTCGTGTCGTAACAACCGATAAAATTGATAACGACTGCGCGCAGGCCGCCATATTGGAAAAAACTTTTTGGACACTTAGAAGGAAAATCGGATAAGTTGCAAAAACGTGACGTAAAATGACTACGTTTTGTGTGAAAATGCTCACTCATAATAACTTTACCAGGTTTTAGTGGAAATTTAATGAGTGCTGTTAACAAGTTTATAAAATTTTCTTGAAAACTACGGATATATAGTCATATTTATATAATGATCTGGTATAGAGTTTTAATAAATACTTCTACAGGATACTAGTAAAATATAAATACATCATTTCACTTAAAATCCCCAAAAGGGTAGGTAGAGGTTAAGTAGGTAGGGTAGGTAGAGGAGAAGTTAGGTAGAGGTCCGGTTGGTTGGTTGATTGCGGTACACCCAAACTTCTCCGATGTTACTTGGTCCCAATTTAATAGGAGGCGAGACTATTGCCATTCCCCCGCAATCATCATTGATGACATTGCGTTGGAAAACATGCGTTTTAGGGTTCCGTACCTAAAAAGGAAAAAACGGAACCCTTTTCAGATCACTTTATTGTCCGTCTGTCTGTCTGTCTGTCAAGACCCTTTTTCTCAGAAACGCGTGGAGGCATCAAGTTGAAATTTATAACAGAGACTTATGTCTGCGGTCCCTTGGTGCCCTAAAAAAATCAAACTTTTAGGTTAGCGCAATCAAAAGATACGGCGGTTTATGTTGCATTTTCAGTACATTTGCACGGGAATCAAAAACCTATACGGTACTTCCCGTTGACCTAGAACCATGAAATTTGGCAAGAAGCAAGGTCTTATAACACAAGTAAAGGAATAAATCCGAAAACTGTAAATTTATTGTAAGAAAATGTTTTTTTTTGCGATTACAAATTTATTTTGTAGTTAGTTTGTATGGAGACACCAGTATACCAACTGCAAAGTTAAGTTTGTTAGAGCAATGTTCGGTGCTTTCATAGTGTAGCTACGTAAGCCTCGGTGCGCGACTCCATCTCGCACTTGGCCGGTTTTTTTTTATTAGTTAATACGGTTCATTTCGGTATGGATAAAACATTTATTAGCGCCTGATGGTCTGTGGCGCCTGTAGACCCGGGGGCTCTAAGTGTTGGCGGTAGATACCTATATATCAATATGTAAAAGGCACAGTGACTTAAGCGCCATGTTAAATGATATTGAGTTGTGTATATCGTTGGAATCAACGAATTTTTCTCCGTCTTTTGAACTGGGTATCGTGCAAAGTTACCAAAATGGTGCTTGAGTAAATTCGCATTTTAACCGTTCGTTGATATTATTTCTTTCTTAAAAACAAAGTATAGGCAAAAAACCGACCAAGTGAGAGTCGGACTCGCGCATGAAGTGTTCCGTACCATTATCTATAAAAACAGCAAAAACACGTTTGTTGTATAGGAGCCCCCTTAAATGTTTATTTTATTCAGATTTTTAGTATTTGTTGTTATAGCGGCAACAGAAATAAATCTTCTGTGAAAATTTCAACTCTCTAACTATCACGGTTCATGAGATACAGCCTGGTGACAGACGGACGGACGGACGGACGGACAGCGAAGTCTCAGTAATAGGGTTCCCGTTTTACCCTTTGGGTACGGAACCCTAAAAAGGAATAACCCTTTACTATGGCATGTTTAAGGGCGACCGGAATACCGGGCACGTGCCTTACAACGTTCTACATACGGCAGACCCTCCAAGGGTTCGTAAATTACGACAACATGAAAACATCCCACATGGAATGTGAGTATTTTTTTACCACATAAGATAAATAAAAGATGTTTTCGAAGCTAGATAAATATAGTAAAATTAAATCATTGATCTCGTAGACGCCTACTTTTTTACTATGTACTATTTTTGTATATATTTTTTGTAATACCTTCACTGACCGATAAGGGATTTGGTTCATGGTGATTTTGGTAAACGGACAAATGTATTTTAATTTCATCTATCTGCCGATTTTGGACTTTTTTCGATATTATATTATTTTATTATTATTTTTTATTTAGAAAAATAAACCCAAAATTAATTACCTCCACAGGTGACAAGAGGGCTGGCTCTTTCCTCGCTCAACGAATAGGGCTTGCTATTCAACGAGGAAATGCAGCCAGCGTTCTTACCACCATCCCACGCGGATCAAGCCTTTTTGATCACTAATTATGTTTTCTCCTTTTTTTAGTTATTAATATTGTATCTTGACATCCAAACAAATACGTTATTCATTTTATTCTCGTATTAAGCATAAGACACTCCATGTAGGTTGAAGCGAACGTTAATCGTCGCAGACATTTTATAGCCTACAACGCAGACATCGCGTTTTTCCAAGAAAAACATAAACAATGAATTATATCGAGTAGAACAAATTGTTGGTAAGTGTTTTGCTTCTAATGTAACTATAGCAAGATATCCATTCCCTTTTTCTTGCTGGCATAAGCCAGTGAGTGTACACTAGCTTACACTTCGATCTGTTAGTAGCATATAAGAAAAAAATGTGAACTCTACAATTTATAAGTGCCCCCGTAGGCCTATACAAAATTAATGATTTGACGTTGACATGACTTTAATTACAAGAAATAATGTTTGCATTAAAATAGCGCTTGTTTTGTAGACGAATAAATTACCTATAGGTTTTAAGATTAGTTTTAAGAACCATGGATCTGCTTGCCTATCCATAGGAACTGCATTGCGAATAAATAGTAAGTATTCTTATATTTAGTTTTTTAGGGTTCCGTACCCAAAGGGTAAAATCGAAACCCTATTACTAAGACTTCGCTGTCCGTCCGTCCGTCCGCCTGTCACCAGGCTGTATCTCATGATCCGTAATAGTTAGAGAGTGGAAATTTTAACAGATTATGTATTTCGGTTGCCGCTATAACAACAAATACTAAAAAACAGAATAAAACAAATATTTAAGGGGGCTCCTATACAACGAACATGTTTTTTGCTGTTTTTATTGATAATGGTACGGAACCCTTCGTGCGCGAGTCCGACTCGCACTTGGCCGGTTTTGTGACAATTCATAAGCACTGGAACAGATAACATGAACAAAAGAATCTAGTTTCAGATTTCTCGTCTTTTCTCATTCCATGCTCGTAAAATTCCAATCTCCTTTTTCCTACTTTCTCTTTTATACACCCTAATTTTTATAAATACACCATAACCATTGTGTCACTCCACAAATCTATCTCACCATTTGCGTCTTCACAGAGTGAAGATTTTGTCTTCACACATGCACCTTTAGTTTGCAAACATTTTTTGTTTGAAACCACAGCTGTTTTGACAGAAGAACATTGAAATGGGTTTGCAGTGGAATTACGTAATCACTCTGCAGGACTTCGGTAAATATAACTGAAATCATAAATAACAAACTCGTATTTCAGACTTGCAGAAAGCTCAAGTGTGGACATGCTTAAAATTTCTTCCTTACGGTGAGAGTTTGCAACGGAACAAGTTGCAAACTTAAACAACTTCCCATAATGTGACCGTTGTCAGAGTTCCTGTCGTGGTTTCTTGTTGTATATGCTAGAGTCGTAAAGTTTTTACCAACCTCTACGGTACGACGATGTAGAGAATTGCACAAGCTACTTGCACTTAGCTATGTAGGATGCACTGTACACATTAATTGCGCCGACGTTCCCTCGTTTCGTAAGACGTGGACTTATGTTTTTGCTGACTGTACACGAGTAAATTAAATACGATACGGTACGGTCAGAAAAAAAATATATGTAGAGACAGCGACTACTATGAGTTTAGTTCTACGTTCGATAGGATGCTGCTTATAATTAGCATGGAATAATTTTGGCATTTCAAGTTTCTGATGCGCTATACCCGTATAAGTATTTTACGTTGATGGTAGTGCGTATTTAACGTGAAATACGCTTAAAACTCCTGGTAGAGCTCCAGTTGCGTCTGCCATATTGCGTAAATTTCACGTTTTATTGCGTACCTTTTTAAAAATAACAAAAGCTAACGACAGTTATTTGTATCACGCGACAAAAATGAGGTCGTATCTTAGATTAATGCTAGATTTACACGGTGAAACTCCACACACTTTTTAAATACATTTTACGTGGATAAAGGTATACTCAAGATTTGCCAAAGAGCCATGGAGCGCAGCATATTAGGTGTCAAGCGGGCAGATCGCGTTAAAAACACCACCCTGCGCTCCATTACTTGCATCGCTGACGTTAGGGTAAAAACTGCAAAATTAAAGTGGGAGTGGGCTGGTCACGTGACACGCATGGACCCGCAAAGGTGGGCAAACATGACTACAAATTGGACCCCAAGAAACGGCTACCGCAGCCGGGCCACACCAAAACCACGATGGCAGGACGATCTTTGCGGGTAATACTTGGTCATAAACATCACGAGACCGCAGTGTGTGGAGGATTAACGGAGAGGCCTTTGCTCAGGAGTGGGACACAAAAATAGGCTAAAAAAAAAAAGGTAGACTAATCGAGTTAACACCTGAATGCCTGCAGACAGTTGCCGGCGTCATGGCAGACCAAGGCGAGGATGGTGTGAGGATTGGGTCAATTTAGTGAGTGGTCACAGAGCCCAGGACAGGGGCATGTGGAGACGAGAAGGAGAGGCTTTTGCCCAGCAGTGGGACATTTCATGGGCTATTTAAAAAATGTATAAAAACTCGGTGTTGAGTCGTGTGATTGTAGGTTAGTACTTTCAGAGCATGCGTACATATTGATATGGAATGTAGAATTGTAGATCATACCAGTAATTTAATACATACATACATACATACATACATCATCATCACGCCTGTATTCCCTGAATTGCCTACCCCAGGCAGAGGTGCCAGTGCACCTCCACTGTAGTACCCCCACACTTCGCCGATGTATTTATGTCCCAATGAAATAGGGGCGAGCCTATTGCCATTATACCGTGCACATTCCCCCTCAATTCGAGGGAGACTTGGGCCATAGTCCACCACGCTGGTCCAGTGCGGGTTGGTGAACTTCACACGCCTTTCTATAGACGTACAGGTTTTCCTCACGATGTTTTCCCTCACCGTTCAGCAAGTGGTGATAATTTTTTTAAAATGATTTTGTTACATTAATGACAACATTAATGATTAACGGATTCGTCTACACATAATAAATAAGGTGTCCCGTAAGTTAGGTGTCACATAAAATATAGCTGGAGTGAGGTCGGTTCAATTTATGTATTCTACTAGGAGGTAATGTCTAAATTACTTTAGGAATATTGATTTTCTTCTTATGTCTTACAAAGGATCGGGTTGTGGTTTAACTGTATATTAAAACTGAAGCTGAAAATTTAAATTGCTGAAAATTTTGGAATAAATAAATATAGCCTATGCTACTCAGTGGTAATGTAGCTTTATAAGGGCAAAAGCATTTTTGAAATCAGTTCAGTAGTTTTTAATTTTATTCGTTACATACGAAAACATAAATCTTTCCTCTTTATAATATTAATTAAAGAAGTATTAGATGACAAGTGCTTCGAGATAATTAAGCCAACACTTCCTTTCTACCTTTTTAACCTCATTGTTTCATTTAGAAAAAAAGGAGAGTATCCATATCAATATATTATGAGACTAGCTGTGCCCGAGACTTCGCCCGCGTGGACTTTAGGGAGATTACCCGGAAATATGGGTATTATGTTTTTCCCGCGGAACCCTAATGCTTTTTCTAAAATTAAAGTAGCCCAAGTTACGCCTTGGAACGTCAGCTATCTGCCAGTGAAAGTCCCATTGTCCCATTGTCCCAAATCGGTTCAGCCGTTTAGAAGTTTACCTCAAACAAACAGACAGACAGACAGACAAAAAATTTTAAAATTGCGTGTTCGTTATAGGTATCGTATATACTTTCATACGCATTTGGTAAAAAAGTGTTATTTTGATATTACAAACAGACACTCCAATTATTTTTTTTTTATAGAGTATAGATGTGTAGATAGATATAGTTACCATATATACCTACTATGTTATTCGGCTAGGAAACTTGTAACAAACAAACATAGGTACGAATAGCGTAACTTTGATCATAAATAATCAACTTTAAGTTGGAAACTTGTCTGATGAATTGACGTAACGACAAGAGGTGGCTATTGTTGTGAAATATTACCTATTCCCACTTGTTATACCGTCATAATGGTAATGTAATGTGACTAGGAGGCGTCAGCCATCTTGGTCATATTCACTACCAATTTTTATTTATTATGGGTATATAAGAAGGGGAGGCCTTTGCCCAGGGGAGGGACCATATTATGGAATGAATTTATAATTGCTATAAATTACTTGACAGTAGCAAAATACCCGCTTAACGCAGACGCAATCATTTCTCATCTTATTCCATTAAATTTCATTCCGTAAAGAGAAAGTAGAATGTGACTAACGATCATTCGTCAATAAGAAAACACAAGCCCACGCACGGAGTTTCTTGCCGGACCTTCTCAGTCGAGGTTGGTAGTATAAAAGGGAAAAAAGAAATAAACTTGACAATTTGTAGGTTACAATTTGTTTGCCCGCCGTATGTCTGTCTATCTTATAATATTTGTTGAAAAATGTAACGGCATTACATAACGTATTATGTATTTTGGAAAGTACATTCTATTGCTAGAGTAAATACTTTATTAAGTAAGTATTTTAGATGGACAGGCAAACGGCAAATGCTAATGCTCTAGAAAATTTGAAAATTGAGTAGGCTTGAGTTTAGCGAAATAGTAATGAGGTAAACATCCTTTCTTTTGTTTTAGCCTACGAGGGACACAATAATAGGAAAGACAGTGTCAAGTTGCCGACACGGTTAGTGTACAATTAAGACAGTACAGTATCTACCTAGTGAGATATTAACTGAGTATGCTAATTAAGACAAAGTTTCAGAATACCAAGTCTGGCAAGTATTGGCAAAGTTTGACAAGGTAAGGCAAGTCAGGTCGAAATTGGCGGCGGCCAGACATACATGTTTTAAGGCCAAAATACAGACTTCAAAAACTCACCTCTGAGATTCGGATTTCATGAAAGAACATTGCCACTTCATGTACAGTGAAGCAAACATCGTAAGGAAACCTTCATGTCTTTAATAATACGTGTGAAGTTCACCAGTCCGCACTGAGCCAGCATGGATTATTATAGCCTAAATCTCCATTGCATTGAGGGGCAATGTGTCTAATGCGAATTGGCTTACTCCTTACATTAGTAAGTAAAATATATGTTAAAGCTGTTGATGCACTGCAGTGCACTCCTGCCTATCCCTTCAGGGAACACAGTCGTCATGTATAATTAAGTTGTAAGCCCTAAACAGTGGATACATTTTTCTTCCAACTCCTCCTACACCTTTTTCAATTAAATTCGTGCGGGTTCCAAGACAATTTAGCTTTTCCCCGGGACTCGCCGAGGGTCAAACCTCGGTGTTTTCAAAGGACACCGCTGTCGATCCTGGCTTAGAGGAGTAACAGTGGTGGGAATGTGTGGCGGGCTTAGTCCAAAAAAAAAGCCCTAAACAGGTCGAACACAATAGATTTTTTTTAATAATGCAAGGTTTAAGTGTATAGTCAATTGTGATTAAAAGGGCTGTAATCCATTATATAACTCTTAATTTAATGACTTTCACATGGCCCCTGTTAAACAATACTCCGATCAAAGCTCTTGCAGTAAATTAAACAAACAGTTTCATGTAAACTCCGTACGTTCAGTATACAAAATTAGATTTATTCACTTAGGTTTAACGTTTATGTGTTTTAGGATTCTTTATGCAGATAATAAAAAAACCTTTTGTCATTATCCTTTTTTTAAACTTGATCATAGGAGGGCACAGACGACTTGGACTTAGAGAGAGAGCGTAGAGCGTTGACCGTAAGATGCAATATGTTGGCCCGCAGGTTTGCGCGATGCGACGACAAAGTCAAAATAACTCTTTTTAAGGCCTATTGCCAATCTTTTTACACCTGCAGCCTGTGGACCTCATATACGCAGAAAACGTACAACGCTCTGCGCGTTCAATACAACAACGCATTCAGGATGCTGTTTTTTTTTTTTTTTTTTTTTTTTTTTGTCCGGGCTCTGTCTGGCCCGGCCCGCGAGCTAACTCCTCTGACGTGGGGATCAGAGTCCTTAATTATACTTGGGGGAAATTAATTTATTCATGGGTTTTTTTTTTTTCTTTTCTCACCTAATTATTCTTATGTACTATATTTTATTACGCTAGGGTATGATTTTATTTATTTCTACTACTGTTATAACTATTTGCTACAATTACATTTCTACCTTTTATATTTATGATGTGAAAACGTATATTCTTATTTAATAACAATATTTTTACCAACACCTACTTTTTTTTTTTTTTTCTTTTTTTTTTTTTATCAAATGGTGACCAATCATATTATTACAGAATATGTTGACATCATTTATTTCTTATGCTATGCTTTTATTTATAACTATTTTATTTATCCTAGTGTGGTTATTGAATGTCATTTTACATTTTTTTCTTGTCATGTTTTATATTATATACAGTTTTATCTTTTATTCCTTTATGGCATTTTATTTCTATTGTTGGTCCATTATCATGCGCAGGGCGTTTATATGGAGTGTGTTCTAACTGAGATTTTATGTAGTATGTATATCGAAAATCTGCGCACATAGTTTTTTGTTTCGTTTTGGCATTTGACCACCACTGTAGGGATATATTTGCTTCTGTTTCTATGTGTGTGTTTTTACTTATTATTTTAGTTGAGTCTACTTTATGTTGTGTGTCTGTTTCTTTTATTATATTTGTACTTTTGTTGTTATTTGTCCTTAATTGGTTCAGTTTCTCATGAAACTGGGGCCAATAAGTTCTACTATGATTTTTATTTGTTTTGATGTTAATATTTTTGTGTTTTTCTATTCTAATTTGGATTTGATTAACGTAGTGGTGGTCTTTGCTCGAGAGTTGTACTGTATTGTGTGTAGCTTTTGGGACGGCGTTGGCCACTTTAGCAGTATGCTATTGTGGTTCGGGCCATTTCGTCCCATTTTACACGCACCGGGCAATTGAGGTTGTAGGCTGTGTGTGCTACTTCCAGGAGGCCTGCTGTGGTGCAGTTTCTGCACTGCGGTAAGTCATTTACTGCCAGTCTAGGGCAGTCCGACTTGTGATGTGACTCACCGCAATATGTGCATCGATCTTCTTTCTCTGTGCACGTTTTCCTCCCGTGTCCATACGCCAGGCATTTCGTGCATTGTATCAATGGAGATTGATCATATACCCTAACGTGTTGCAGGTCTATGAAGATTTTTTCGGCCGCCGTCAGCCTCTGCCACAACTTTGGAGATACCTGAAGGACGACATGGTCCTCTAGCGGGTTCCTTGCCCTCCTTCGGTATCTTACCACTACCTCTGCTTCGGTGGCCGTCAGATCACTCATTAGACCCGCATTTTGTGTCCTGAGTGCCGTTTTAATATCTTCATCCGTGTTGTATTTAAGTATATCTTTTATTATGACCAGAGGGTTCTTATGTTTGGCCTCCTCTACTATGAGTGTTTTGTCCTTCCTGAGCTGTGCTGCTGTTCGCTCTATCTCCGTCTTGGTCGCACAACTCAGGACTACCCTCTGGTCTTTGATCTTCCGGACTCTTTCTACTTGGATGCCACTTTTTTTGGCATCAAGGATTTGTCGGACTTTGCCGATGATGTCGGAGCTGGTGTCCATGGTTTGTTCGGAGGACACGATGACGGAGTGCTTGGGCTTCTCCTGTGGCGCAGTACGGGGCCTTGACAGCATCTCCGCATATGATGGAGCGTTTTCCTTCATCTCGGAGATCCGTTCGCTCATTTCCTCCGTAGTGCGCCTCAAGGAGATGACCTCGGCCAAGAGCTCTCCGTGACCCTGTCCCCCGACCAGACCCGGGGCCAGTTTTGTATCCTCCATCATTTTGTGATGCTCATTTATGGCGGCTTTGAGGGTGTGTATGTTCTCATTATTCTTTTTGAGTAGTTCTGTATTCTCCTCTATCTTAAGACTTAGCTCTGCCATTATTTCTCTGTCCATAGTCCTTTGTGATTTTTCACCCATGTCCTTTTCCTTTTGTTCTTGCTCCCCTTTTGTGTTCCCCTTTTCCATCGCCAGCTCTGCCTCCTTTACCAGTTGGTATAGTCGCTCCATAGCCGCATTTACCTCCGTTTTTATGTCGGTTTTTAAATTCCGGGAGTTACCCAGGTAGAGCTTTGCCTTGTTGACGCATGCTCTTGCCTCGGCAGTTCTAGAAGGATATCAGGATGCTGTTGGCGCTGCCACGCTTCTGCAGCGCATCGGGGATGTTTGCTGCTGCCCGTACAGACGATTTTTTCACCATCATGCGCATAAGATCAGCGTCACTGTTGCGCCGTGTACGTGACAGCGCCATATATATATATAATTATACGTGACAGCGCCATATAAAATATAATAGCCTCCTGTCTGTTTTTGCCAGCAAAACGGAGGGACTCCTGATGGAACACTTGTGTGGGAGGCATGTTTTTCAGCGATTATGTAAACCAATGTATATAATGTATGATATGGGTACCTATGCCTGAAATAAATAAATAAATAAATAAAAAATAAATAGGTTTGCCCTTCACTTGTATTTTTTATTCTACTTCGTTTACCAAATTATGAAATAATAAGAGATATAGCTTCACCCCCATATATCAAGTATTTTGCTAGTGTCAAGTAGGTAACTTAATACTTAAATAACAAATTCAATAAATAACATCCTACTAATATTATAAATGTGAAAGTTTGTGAGGATTGAATCATGTTTGTCACTCTTTCACGCAAAAACTACTGAACGGATTTTGATGAAACTACAGTATTATTGTTTATACATCAGAATACCATATGGACTATTAATAACGATATTGAATAATCGGTGTCTGCGCTGCTGAAGTTGCTGGTAGATGCTCGTACTACTATAAATTAAGGGCGAGGACGCCAGAAGTGACGATGTCAGAAGATTTGTAACAAGATTTAGAAATAGTCGACGTTCTCAATTTGATCCAAATACCTGAAATTCGCCTACAACGCTTTGAGGTTCCACTATGTTTTAATTAATAGTTTAGTTTGTACAAAATATTGATAAAGCAGTTTTTTTTACAAGCTTTATATTAACTTGCAACGTATGTATGTCCGGGTGGAATCTTGAAACTGAATTTTAAATCAGTTATCTTTAACCGATTGAGCTGAAATTTGGTATACACGCTCACTTTGGATGACAATGCATGCTTAGCTATGTGACTTCATTCTAATTCAAATATGGCGGATCATCCAAGATGGCGGAATAGTTATTTTTTCTACACTACCACAGTATGGGTATCAAATGAGGGCTGAGGAGAACACGAAAACTAAGGCAAATTAAATAAAAGCTTGTTTTTAGAAAGTTGCTTTTTTCATTATTTTTTTATTTTCCAGTCAACACATACTCATCGGATGACCCCAAACTAAGCAATGCTCGTACTATGGGTATCATACAATGGACTGGGAACGATCCCAGTTACACCCAGGCCAATTCAATTTCCATTACGAAAAGGCAATTTCGGAAATTTACCGCTGGGGGAAATTGAACCCCCAGCCACCCGGTTCAGTGAATCAAGTGACCTAGCCTTAAAGCACTAGACCAAGCCGCCATGAACAATTGAACATCGTATTTTTAAGACATACGGAACTCCAATCAAACATGTTCATTGTTATCAAAGATAGGTAGTAGTTGTTTACGAACTCCATCTCTTTGATGTACCTACTATGTACATTTTGCTGATCTCATCGTATATCGATAACTTACTAACACAGAAGTACATAACAAAAAGAAAAAAAAAATAGATACCGTTATGATCCCGAAATACTTAAAAAATAGACCTAAAATGGACACATTAATGTCTCAGTTACATGGACACTCTGACGTTATGTGAACGTCAAAGTCTTCAAATCTTGAAGTCGAAACTATCAAATTAGTAGCCATACAAACTTTGCTTAGAGTGGGATCATATGATGTATGTGTTGTCTGGCAATTTTTTTTTTAAATGGTCATCTGATTATATCGAGGGGGCTGTTTGACCTAAGCGACATTTTTTTAACTTTACAGGAGAGCACTTATTCGACGAAGAAAAACTCGCTGATTCTAAATATGTACATATGTCAATATCGCCCAAAAGGGTCTAGCCTAGCCTTACACCCATGGATATGGTCATAGCTGTGAGACTAGAAAATGTACTCCTTTTTTATATAGGTTATATACTTGGCTGGACACACTGCCGTGCGTCTAGATAAACATTATATTTCAAATATTTCTTGCCAACGATGCCATATACAATAAGCCGGATAAGTACGCATCCCATTAAAACGCAGATTTCATAAACATTTCAAACCCGCCGTAGGCAAATGGGCTTTTAACGGACATTGTAATATCAAGTTACGCAAACTGAGGCGTCAAAAGCCTCGCGTCAATATTTTTGCTTAAACTAAAACGGACTCTGTCACAATATACTATTACTACTACAGCCCTTTTAACGTCCCACTGCTGGGCACTCCGGCCGGATACTGAATTACTATCCGGCATCCGGCCGGATACTGAATTACTATCTGGCATCCGGCCGGATACCGGATATCCTTTTCATCTCTATTAATATCATTCGGTAGAAAAATGAACTTTTTCTACGTGTCAATACAATTCATTTCGGCTTTGGCATACATTTTGAAGCGTGGCGTTTGACGCCCAAGTATACGAGGGGCTTAATCCGACCTAAAGCTTGCTCAAATAGGCACGTCAAAACGCGCGACACCAATGTTTTCAAACCAAAACGAACTGTATTAACTTGTAGAAAAACCATATTTTTCAACAATGTCATGATGACGCGAGGGGGTTTAGTCGCGTGGCTTTTATCGCAAACGTCCAATATTTATGTATATTGCAATGGAGTTTAACAGGTAGACTACTGCTGCCTGCTGTTTAACAAGCTAAGCCACTAGGCCTATTTAGTAAAAAACAAGCCCTAAACTGGAGCACATTTTCAAACTCCGGGCTCGCACCTCCGAATTTCGGATTTCTTGTTCCAATGTCATTTTCAATCATGATTATCACTGAATGGCGACGGCAAATATCGTGAGGAAACCTGCATGTCTATAAAAAGTTGTGTTAAGGCGTATTGAAGGGGAACGTGCCGCGTATATGGCAATAGATTCGCTTCCAATTGGGAAAAAACATTGGGACTAAAATACCCTGCCTACCCCTTCGGGCAATACAGGCGTGTAGATACTGATAAAAATGGTATAAAGTACATTATAAAAAAAGGTTGATTGTATTCGCTCAAAACAGTACGTTCAGGGTTAGCTATACCACGTCTCGTGACAGGATTACAGTGAAATATAGCGGTTGGTGGTTCAGTATTGAGCTGGCTAGATAAGCAAACCTTTACCTGAAGTATGTGGGGATACCTACAATGATTTACTGTTTCTTTTTTGAGATCAAGATGGATCTCGTGAGGAAAAACATGAGCCAGCCGACTTCTTTGAAAGGAATCAGACAAAGTGAAGAATATTATTCTAAATTCAAATATTTAGTGAGGTAGCGTAGAAAGCTTTTTGCTTTGGAGCTCTCCAAGTCTTTTGGTAAAGTGTTCTAAATGTCAGTAGGTATATATTTTCTTTGAAGATTATCTTGCAACCAAGTAGGTCGACGGATTACCTTGTTGAGAAAAATATGTGCTTGCGGAAAATGTGGGTATTTTACTTGGAGTGTATCAATTATGCCAGATATTTCTAAGTAATAGAATAATTTTAAATGTAGGTAGTTTAGTGATATCAAATAATGTTAAATTACACAAAATAATGTGCTCCACAAGACATTTGTCACAATAATAATATGTTAATTTAGTCTTTTATTCTCTCTGTATGAAATAAGACAGTGATTGTTAATATTGTTATACAAACTGTTGAATGGTAGCATTGCCATTCAAAGTGGCATGGCAACACCAGCCTTCTAGGAACATTACTAGGTTATTTATTGTTTTGTTTTTTGTATTATTCTTATCTTACTTTTACGCAAATACTTTAGTTGATGTTAGTGTAAATATTTTTTATGTCTATTGAAGACAGTGATAGAGTATTCCGTGACAGAGGTTTAAGCGGGTTTTAGACTACGCTATACTATTGTGCTATATAGTTTTAAAGAAGGATTCTATATAGGATAGCATAGCATGGCGTTCACATTAAGCGATATTATCTCAAGCATTTATAGTATACTAGCAGACCCGGCCACGCGTTGCTGTGATCTAAGCTATCCTATCTCTCAAGTTGGACCAGACTGCTCACGGTGTGCCAATTTAATTTAAAATCGGTTAAGTAGTTTAGGAATCCATCGCGGACAAACATCGTGACGGGAGATTTATATATATAAAGAAGATAGCAAGCTCAGTTGACGGGACGGCCAAGGGTGATAGTCTAAGATACGGTCTAAGAAATATATAGATACCCTCATCGGTTATTTATTAGTGATGAGAAATAAATGATATATAATATTCACATTGACACTTTGCAAATAGGTTGCATAGTTAAATTGCGCCCGGATAGTATTAAAGGATTTTTTTTTAATTTTTTTTTTTAATCTATTACCCTCATTTGTTATTGTAAAAAAAATTACACTAGTCAAAAGAATATACCCAACAGAATTGAAAACGTAAAAGTTGCCAAGCGTGCTAACCAGATAGTTTTATTTTATGAATAGACTAGACTGAATTGGTGTGTAACATAATATATTAAGGCTTATTTTAAAATAAATATTCAAAGGATTATACGACGAACTTCGATCGCCTATTTACCGTCGACAAAATTTTAGTCACGACTTCATTATCACGTTGTGGTCGTTGTCATATACGAAATGAACTAAACGAACGACCTCATAAAATATACCAATATTAAGACCTTAATAAAGCGAACCCATAAAGTATTCTGAATATTCCAATAAAAATGGTGAATATTTTCTGAAATTTGAACTTGTACTCTTAACTAACTGGAACGAGCACTTGACATTTTTGCAAATGGAGTACATTTTGAAAATGGAGTAGAATTAAAAGAAAAAACTCAATTTCTGGAAGAGCCACGCGACCGCGTGACTTAATTCACTCGCGCCATCGATGACATTTTGTTGAACAAAGTTATATTTACATTACGAAACTAGTGGCGTGAAAGTAGTTTCGCGACATTAGTTTCATCAATAGTTTCACAGTGTAAACGTCAAGTTTCATGCATTCATCGATGCATGCATTGTGAAACTATTGATGAAATTAATGTCACGAAACTACTTTTACGCCACTAGTTTCGTAATGTAAATAGGGCTTTAAAGTCAAGTCGAAGTCAAATCATTTATTTTGTATAGGCCCATGGGGGCAATTACAAATTGTCAAGTTTACATCTTTTTCTTATATACTACTACCGGATCGAAACGCGACCTAAACTGAGAAGATCCGGCAAGAAACTCAGTGGGCTGATATTTTTTTTATATCGCCAATACTTACTTCAAGTACACAGGTGCATAGAGCTCCATATAGCTCCAAAAGCAATTAAGGGGTGCGTACAATTATTGGCCAATATCAAAACAAACTCTGTGTCAAAATACATAAAAATTGAAGTTCTGTGGCAATAGCCACGGACTTACGTGTCAAAACTCGCTTGCGCTGTCAAAGTTATTACGTTGAAGAATGAACTTTTTAATTGAGTCGGTACAGTTCGTTTTGGAATAGACAACAATTACTAGGCGACGAATTCTCACGACTGAATTCTATTCACAATTTTAATAACAGTTTTATGACCATTTTGTGTTGAAGGGATATTTATACATCATCACGCCTGTATTCCCCGAAGGGGTAGGCAGAGGTGCACTGCAGTGCGCCCACACTTCGCCGATGTATTTTGGTCCCAATGTAATAGGGGGCGAGCCTATTGCCATTATACCGGGCACACAGGTTTCCTCACGATGTTTTCCGTCACCGTTTCTTAGCAAGTGATAATCTCAGATGAAAATGAGATTCGCACATGGAACCCAGAGGTGCGAGCCGGGGATAGAACCTGCGCACTTTGATTGCAAAGCGTGCGTTCGACCACTCGGCTACCACTGCTCTTGAAGGGATATTTAGATTCATCAAAATAAATCATCGAGAGATACCCTCAAATGTGACTTCAGAAAATGACGAGAAAGTCCACCAAAATCGCAAATTAATATCCCATAAGCCGCTAGCTAGAATGGGTAGAAATGGTAGAATTCGATTTATTTATCGGCTGGCCGATCCTTCAATCCTATCCACTTTTTAGGATTCCGTATTTCTGAAATATTTTCCGGATTCCAATTTTCCGGATTCCAATGTTTGAAAAATAATACACTTTAAATAATGGTCATGGTATTTTTTTTGGCCTTAGAGTACTTCCATAGGCATTTAAAAACCATAGCGAGTGTATAATCTAAACTGCATTTATGAGAGGCAGCGATTAATATCTAGTAGTATGCATTGATTTTTAAAGAATACATATTTTATGTATTAGACTATTGAATGTCTCACTTCTGGGCAAAGCTGGACACTTAGTTATTTTGTCTGTGATTTATAAAAAAAAAGTTATTTTAAACTCTATCATTGGCAAAATCATCATCAAGTGTAGTATGATTTTGAAACACAGTAAAGAAGAACCCTTCGTCCATAAGTAGAAATATCGCTTACCCCGCATTTTCTCCTCGCCCGAGTATTTCTCAAGGATATTTTCCAGATAAGCCTCACTGTATTTCAGCAAATGGGATGTCGTGGAATCAGAGAAGTGTAAATACTCCTGAATATTTTAGTGTTGTCCATCCTATTCGAATATGGACAAGTTTGGATGTGTGTTTTTGCATAGTCTGACGTTGATTGGCACCTACTCCAAATGTAATAAATTGTGAGCTTTTTAGTGCACCTAGGTTTTTGAAGTCGGTTTTTGTTTTTTTGTTAAAATATTTTTTCTTGTGTCAGTACATTTTAAATAGAGATAAATTTAATTTACATAAAAATAATTAGGAGTTGTCAACGTTAAAACATGTTTCTAAATGTTTTTGTAATACGTTCATAATTTAATTTTGATGGTACAAAGTCGTGAAGTACACACACAGACGTTTGTGTTTAATTAAAAAAGGTTTGGGATTACGACGCGATGTTATTGTATACCCTTGGTTAGGGTTCATTAAAATTATTATTAATCTGTTTTTATAATTTTTAGATGTTCACAATTTTTCAACAGGCTTCAAAGAAAGGAAAAGGTTCCAAATTCGTATCGTATGTTGTTTTTCCGCATATCAGGGGTTTGTGAACCAATTTCCAATTTTTTTTTAAGGACTTGACACTGTTGGACGTGAGGTGGCCTTTACAGCTTTACAGGAGGAGTGGCGAGCGCAGAGTGCACTCCAACCAAGGCCTTAAGGGCGGAAAAAAGGGTGGCAACTAGCTCAAGAGCGCCACAGAGGGCACGATCTCGGCTTGGGCAGTTACCGTGAGGGGAGAAGTAGTGACTGAGCTCCTAGGTGCAAAGATGCACCTACGAGCGGAAGAGGGGGTTCCTCGACCTCACCGGCGAGATCGGTGTCTGTTTGAGGCTGGTGTAGGTGTGTTGGTGGCCCTCTCGACGCCCGGGTCGAGGAGGGCGGTGATCGTGTCGGGAGGATCAATCAACACGTGACGCGGACGGTGGCAACGAGTTGATGATGTGTGTGCGGACCAATTTCCAATATTTCCTTTATTCCATTATACCTACTTCGCCTTGGTGCGTCCTAACGCAGCGAAGCGCCTAACGTGCCTGCTTTGCATCAGTAGGCTTAGCATAACGGTGTAGACATATCTCTTGGAGCTTTTTGTACTGGACATGGCTCGGCGTGACGTCATTTTCTCTACAAATCTGACATTTGAAAGAGCGTACAGGTTGCTCAAGGCACATATTCGCGCTGCCTCGCTTATGTGCTGTTATTTATATTTTTTGCTCCGTCAACCCATCTGGTATTGCCTACGTGGTGTAAACTGATCGCGAAAAGCGACTCGCTTGAATAGGAAGTAATATTGTTACTGTAAAATATTATTTTACCTTTTGTTATTTTCTTCTCATAGGAATTTATAAGACGTCAGTAAAGTATTCTAAATACAGAACAACATTACCTTTACAGCTTAAGTTCAGATTCTGGGAAACTTAATTAATTATGAACACAGTTATTCCATGAGGTTTGAAAGTGCAAGTCACTTTTGCCCAACCTATGTCATTCGTGGCCAATTAGCAAGTAAATGAAACATCATAATGCAATTTATTTTGATACATAGCGTGCCCATTTGACTTTAAGGCCGCACCTCCTCTAAATTTCATTTCAGCATATCACAGGCGCCTTTGGTACTCTCCGTCACCTGTGTACCAGGACACGAAATGAGGCAATTGGGGACAAGAAGAAATATGATCTACAGGTATGCCAATTGGTTTCTCACTGTATTTTTCATTCACAAATTTTAGTTTTGATTGCAATGAGAGTATTTTTAGGGTGTCTAACACTGTAATTTCATGAGCTATATTTAGACATTGAAACTGCTTTTATTGACACCAAATTTTCAAACCAGCCTATACTGTCCTACTCATAGTTGTTATGAATGAGCAAGACAGTAATATAAAATTTACATCGCCGATGTATTTTGGTCCCAATGTAATAGCCTATTGCCATTATACCGCCCACACTCCCCCTCTTTACGACGAAGACTTGGCCCATAGTCCCCAACACTGGTTCAATGCGGGATGGTGAACTTTACGCGCCTTTCTATAGACGTGCAGGTTACCTCATGATGTTTACCTGCACCGTTCACCAAGTGTTTACGTTTACTGAAAATTACATTCGCAAATGTTATCTTAAAACTGGGGTCTGAACCTTCGTTGCGTTTAAGCTGGGTATTCTGCCAACCAGGTAACACTTTTAAAAAGATTCTCAACAAACAAGTTTATGGTATAGGGACATGCAATGCTACCTAAAAGGGTTGCGAATAGCCCCATTGCATCGGATAACCATGGGTTCTCATTTCAAATTCACAGGGTTGTTGGAAGGGTTGCCATTTTATGCGCCATTTTAGCTTCAATGGGGAGAAGCAAGTGTGTTACCATAAAATATAACACGTATTAGGCACTCGTTTAAATATTGTTTTTATGTGGTGTTTTTGTTTTCTTAAAACCATGCAAAGTAAAATCGCAATAGCAGGATTACACCATATAGTCAAAAGTTTTTATTTTATATTTTTTTGTGGCTAAAATCTACTACTTAATCTGAATCTACTGTTTGTTTTTTTGTAATACACAACTCAGCATTAAAATTTGAGAATTAACAATAAATCTCTCCCTATTTTCCGACCTTTCGGGTAGGATTTTTGTTCCTAATTTATATAGGACCAACTTCGAAGTTATACCCTAACCAATACGTGTCGAAACGTGAACCTCTTCTGTTTTCTTCGTTGGTTAAAAATGGGTATAATTCCAAATAAAGTCCACGTGGGCGTAGGTATATCATGGTGTAGGTGCCAATCTATATCAGACTAGGCAAATACACACATGAATTGGCACCGACTACAAATGTAATGAATTATAAGGTTATTTGTAACTTTTTAGTGTACCTAGGTTTTTGAAGGCGAATTTAGTATCTATTTTGTGAAAAGATGCAAGTATTAGCACCTCATAACAGCCCAAAAAAGGAATTCACCCCCCTCCACCCTTTCCATCCCATCGTTTCGATATTTGTTAACTATCCGTATTAAACAAAAAAAGATTTTTCGAAATCGGCTCACTAACGCCGAAGATATGCTATAGTCCAGAATGCAAACTTTATCAGCCCATTTCACCCCCTAAATATTTTTTTTTCAAATTTCCTAAAACACGTGTTTCTTTATTTTGTATGTAAAATACATATACAAAGTTTCAGGTTGATCAAAAAATATTTTTGAAATTGTGTGACCTTCAACCCCCCATTTCACCCCTAAGGGGGTTGATTTCTGATAATGTTTTGAAAATGGGACCACCCTCGAAGAATTCCTTAGCAAACGTCAAAAAAAAATTCGAAATCGGTTTAGTGACGCCGGAGATATGCGTGATCATACATAAAAAAAAATAAAAAAAATAAAAATAAAATATACGCGTCGAATTGAGAACCTCCTCCTTTTTTTTTTTCGTCGGTAAAAAATGAGTTCAGCCCGTGACTTCGACCACGTGGAATTTCTGAACTTTTTTTTAGGGTTCCGTACCCAAAAGACCCTATTACTAAGACTCCGCTGTCCGTCAGTCTGTCTGTCTGTCCGTCTGTCACTAGGCTGTATCTCATGAACCGTCATAGTTACACAATTGAAATGTTCACAGATGATGTATTTCTGTTGCTGCTATAACAAAAAATACTAAACAACAGAATAAAATAAAATTGAAAATTAAAAATGAATTGGCACCGACTCCAAATGTAATGAATCGTAAGGTTGTTGCTTTTTAGTGCACCTAGGTTTTTGAAGTCGGTTTTTTTTTTTTGTTAAAAATATTTTTTTTTCACGATTTTCGAGTCTCAATAGTCGTTGAAAATTTGCAAATATTATCACCTTATAACAGCCTTAAAAAAGTTAAAATTTACAGCAAAAAAAAAAATCACCACCCTCACAAAAAAAAGGTTAAAAAGTAGCTTAGGTTGTTTCTTGTATCAGCTATCTGCCAGTGAAAATCCCGTCAAAATCGGTTCAGCCGTTCGGTAGTGTACCCCAAACAAATAGATAGAGATTTTATTTATTTAATTTCGTTATAGGTACCTGCCGTGTATACTTTCATATGCCTAAAGTAAAAAGCTATTATTTCGACATTACAAACAGACACTTCATAATAATACATACATCATCACGCCTGTATTCCCCGAAGGGGTAGGCAGAGGTGCACTGCAGTGCGCCCACACTTCGCCGATGTATTTTGGTCCCAATGTATAAATAGGGGGCGAGCCTATTGCCATTATACCGGGCACACAGGTTTCCTTACGATGTTTTCCGTCACCGTTTCTTAGCAAGTGATAATCTCAGATGAAAATGAGATTCGCACATGGAACCCAGAGGTGCGAGCCGGGGATAGAACCTGCGCACTTTGATTGCAAAGCGTGCGTTCGACCACTCGGCTACCACTGCTAATACACTATGCTACAGACACTTCAAATTATATTTATTTGTATATAAGATATGTTACTACGAGATCGAAACACTTGGTATTGTGTATTTGTTATAAATGCAAATCCTAACATTTTTATTACATACTTTATTTAATAAAAGTTGAGGATATTTATTTACAACATATATTTACATAAATTAATGGTAAAAAACTTTTTAAAAACAAGCTTTTATTTAATTGCCCTTAGTATTCGTGTTCTCCTCAGCAAGTCCTTTCATTTGATACCCATACTGTGGTAGTGCATCAAAAATTACTATTCCGCCATCTTGTATGATCCGCCATATTGGAATTAGAATGACGTCACATAGCTAAGCATGCATTGTCATCCAAAATAAGCGTATATACCAAATTTCAGCTCAATCGGTTAAAGATAACTGATTTAAAATCAAGTTACAAGATTCCACCCGGACATACATTGCAAGTTAATATAAAGCTTGTAATAATAATAATAAAATATTTACAATTCAAAATAAAGTTAAAAGTAATGAGGAAAAATATATTGATAAAATTTAATTAATTTCTGCCGGAGTATTTTCGCTTTGGTAAACCTATTAATATTTGAGCATCACCAACTCTCATTATATTATTTGACACCGCAATCCTTTGATAGTCTCTTGCAGACATACGAGGAAGTTGTATAAAATAAACCTGTATAAGTTCTTTTAACATGAACGAAACATCTTTAAGATGAGAAAACAATTAGAAAATGTAAAGTGTTCCAGGAAAATATATTCACTTTAATTATAAGCCTTGCAATCAAAGTGTGCAGGTTCAAACCCCGGCTTGCACCTCTGGGTTTCATGTGCGAATCTCATTTTCAACCGACATTATCACTTGCTTTGAAACGGTGAAGGAAAACATCGTGAGGACACCTGCACGTCTGAGGGAACTTGACTAGTTCTCGATAGATGTGTGAAGTCTGCCAACCCGCACTGGGCCAGTGTGGTGGACTATGGCCTGAATCCCCCTCGCATTGAGGGGAGGCCCGTGCCCAGCATTGGGACGTTAAAGTGCTGTATTATTATTATATTATTATTATTTATTTACTGAAGGCGTCGGTTAAGATATATTATATTAAACAAAATATAAATGCATTGTATTGTAAACTTAAAAATAGCAATATGGTAGTGTCTATAGGCTCGGTCGCCCCTATTACTCCACATTGGCGAAATGATGAGCGCACAACAATGCACCTCTTCCTACTCCTTCGTGGAAAACAAGGCGAGATGAGAATTATTATTATAAATTCCGCATTCAAGTCAAATTTCGTGGAGTTGTAGAAAGATAAATTATCTACAAAACAATGTTCTGAGGAAAGTATTTAAAAAATGAAAATTTAATAAATAGGGTAACCATACCCACTGTTGGCATCCCCCCACTTATTGGCACCCATGACTTTTAGTTAAAATAACAAGAAAACCATGACTTTAACCTTTGATTTTATGTCAAAAATGGAAAGATTGTACATTTATTAATCTAAAACCCTTAACTCTAACATCAAACTCTGACTAAATTAGTACAAACATTGAGTTTGTTTGGGACATACATTAAAAAAGCCCTTATTTACGCATTTTCTTAAGGGCCGGTACCTGTGCCAGTAACCGGGTAATCGGAAAATTTTGGAACAAATTTAAAAATCTTATGCTTCTAGTAATTTTTTTTACAAAAATCTCGAAAAATTATAAAACGAGTGGATATTCTATAATCTGATATCCTTTTTAGCGAAATAACGGGTCATAGGGCGTTTTGGTGACTGATTTTCTCCGAGTAGGCGCTTAGGTGCCAATAGCTGGGGGTTTTACCCTATATAAAAATATTCTTTTTTTTTATTATTAACGACCTATTTGTTGTCACGCTGGTGGCGTGGAGAATTCCTTTTTTTTATGAGTCATTTTAAATACGTATTTGCATTAATTTCACTCCACCAAATAAATATAAATACACTCTTCAAAATATTATTTTACATTTCATACAAACACGTTATTTAAAGACCGAAAAACATATTCTGCTGTTATTAATCTGTTCACAGTCCATTTATTTCCCGATATTTTTTTTTTTTTGAAGGACTTACACTGTTGGCCGTGAGGTGGCCTTTACAGTTTTACCGGAGGAGTGGCGAGCGCAGAGTGCACTCCAACCAAGGCCTTAAGGGCGGAAAGGGGTGGCAACTAGCTCAAGGGCGCCACAGAGGGCACGACCTCGGCTTGGGCAGTTACCGTGAGGGGAGAGGTAGTGACTGCGCTCCTAGGTGCAAAGATGCACCTACGAGCGGAAGTGGGGGTTCCTAGACCTCGCCGGCGAGATCGGTGTCTGTTTGAGGCTGGTGTAGGTGTGTTGGTGGCCCTCTGAACGCCCGGGTCGAGGAGGGCGGTGATCGTGTTGGGAGGATCAATCAACACGTGCCGCGGACGGCGGCGACGAGTTGATGATGTGTGCGCGGGGTCTGGCTCGTAATTGCCGGCGGCGACAATTAGAGGATTTAAATGCGACGCGGCTTTTTTAAAATAGCGTTCGGACGCTATTTTTAAGTGTTTTCGAATTGAGAAGAGGCCGAGGTCGGAATGAGATAATTTTATTATTGACAGTGACTAAGTTTATAAGTATGTCGGCGTTGAGTGTTACTTGATATTAAATTTTGTTATTACAAAAATAGAGTTTGAAATCATTACACAGAATTTTTTAAGTTGATTCGAAAACAATACAAATGGAGGTCATCATGGATGGTCCAATTCTTTATCTACAAATAAATAATATTGATGTGTTTGTATGTAGTTTCAAAATTACAGCTTTCTACGAAATGCATATAAAAGTTATCGGTGATGGAAAACATCGTGTGGAAACCTGCACGTCTATAGAAAGGCGTGTGAAGTTCACCAACCCGCATTGGGCCAGCGTGGTGGACTGTGGCTCAAATCTCCCTCGTATTAAGGGGAAAAGTGCATTGTACAATGGCCATAGGCTCGCCCCCTATTACATTGGGACCAAAATACATCGGCGAAGTGTGGGCGCACTACAGCGCACCTCTGCCTACCCCTTCGGGGAATACATGTATTATTATACAAGTACATACGCTACTAATGACGAAAGCGCATTTTTTTTGTCTTTCCGTTTATTCCGGGTAAACTCGTAAAGGGCTGTACCGATTTTGATGGGACTTCCGCTGGCAAATTGGTAATAGTACAAGTGCAAGGCGGGTTCCACCAACATGGCTATTAAAATATGTATTTTTCTATTCCGGGAAGAATTAATTCAGAGAAGCAATCGACGTTAGGCATTAACCCAACAGCAGTTTCTTATCCAAAATCCTACATGAGATTATCCCTTCAAAGTCTCGTTTTGGTAGAAAAACCACTGATGCGTGTGTCCCGGAGTTTGGGATTTTCGATTTTTCTACCAAAATATATGCAGTTAAGGTTTGATTTCGTTTCACAGTAGGCGGACCTTAGAAAAATGAATTTACATTTCGTTAATGGACAATCTGAAATTGGTGAAATTTAATTAATTTTGTGTATCTATACAAATAATTAAAATGGTTGTGTCTGTTTGTTATATAAAATTGTTAATAGCTTTTTATTCAATAAATAATGTACAGTATCTACTTATTTAAAAAAAAACTTTTTATATTAAAAAAAACTTATTAAAAAAAAAAAAAACTGTCAGATCAGGTCTGTCTGATTAGGCATACATACATGTCTGCCTGTGTGTATGTTCTGGGTAATCTCCAAAACAAATGGACCGATTTAGACAGGACTTTAACTGGCAGACAGCTGATATTATCAGGAGTAAATTAGGCATCTTTCTTTTTGTTTCCATCCACCTGGACCAAGTCGCAGGTAAGAGCTAGTTCTTAATATATTAAAACAATATTAAGGCAGAGAAATCTTACGTAATTGGGCTTCCACTGTTGGGATAATATCATTACATTAATCATAATTACTTATCTCAGTGGTAGCCGAGTGGTCGAACGCACGCTTTGCAATCAAAGTGCGCAGGTTCTATCCCCGGCTCGCACCTCTGGGTTCCATGTGCGAATCTCATCTGAGATTATCACTTGCTAAGAAACGGTGACGGAAAACATCGTGAGGATACCTGTGTGCCCGGTATAATGGCAATAGGCTCGCCCCCTATTACATTGGGACCAAAATACATCGGCGAAGTGTGGGCGCACTGAAGTGCACCTCTGCCTACCCCTTCGGGGAATACAGGCGTGATGATGTATTTATTTGTATTTACTTATCTCAGTCTCTCCTAAAAACATAACAAAAATTGTCTCTAGATTTCTACACAATGATAACAATAGCACTGAGTATATAAATTAAATTTTGATAAAATTAATTATTGAGCCACGGTCGCGCCTTCATCATGTCCACCATGCTGTTTAAATTATAGATTTAAGACTCATTTTTAAGGTTTGGTACTTAAATAGGAAAACCGTCGAAGGGCGAGCTTCTTCCGAGAGTCTTCCGAACCTAAACTATGAAAGTACCGATCATTGCTCTTAGAAAAAGATAAACAGGATGGGTATTTGGTGCTTTTATAGTTAAGGCACGGAGCACGGTTTTTTTTATCTTCTATTGATGAAATTCAAAAAAACATTGTTGACAACTGAACTAACCCCAATGCCGGTTTCACAATAAACGAAAGTAACGAATCGTAACCGGCATTGGGGACCATTAGGATTACGAATCTCTTTTTATATAAAACAATTTTGGCTTACGTCTCTTCTACGGATACAGTTTTCTTCTAACTCTTCCTACACCTTTTCGATTAATTTAGTGCGGGTTCCAAGACAATTTAGCTTTTCCCCGGGACTCGCCGAGGGTCAAACCTCGGTGTCTTCAATGGACACCGCAGTCGATCCTGGCTTACAGGAGTCACAGTGGTGGGAATGTGTGGGACGCATAGTCCCAAAAAAAAATGTGTCCTCTCTCTCAATAAAATTGACCGTCGATTAAATATAGTAACTGAGGGTCAATCTTATGGTATCTTATTAGTGTGACTAAGGCAAATATTAATAATTGTGTGTTTTTTTAACTTAACCTTTGGACTATAATAAACTTTGGACCGTCATACTTATAATCTATTTCTATACATTTCAAGAAAATCTTTTATTTTGGAGATTGCTAGCTAAGTTCACTTTTACAAATAACTAACAAAGATACCACAGTAAAGATGATTCAAAAACATTGTCAAGTAAAGTTGTCTCAAATATTTCAATTTCCTCAGTGAGTAAATTCATTTTAAAATGCCCTTCCTCCAAGATTTATGTCTTTGTAAGTATAAATAATATTATTTACAAGTCCAAGAAGTAAAAGGAGTGTAAAATGTGTCTTAAACATAAATCATTTGGGAACTTTTCTAGTTTATAATATTATTTTAAACTTCTGTGAGTCTTGTGTCATTGCTTTAATAGCCAGCTGATGTTGTGAAAACGAGTTCTGATAGTCTGAAATGAAATTTTCATATTTTATGTATAGATACAAATCAATTAAATTTAAGTGTTTATTTATAATTTCAAAATAACAGCTTTTTACATTAAGAACTTGTAACAATTATTTTTTTGTTCCGTCTGTTTGTTCCAGGTAATTTCCGAAACAGCGGGACCGATTTTGGCGGTACTTTCACTGGAAGATACCTATTTGATATGATAATGAGTAACTAAGGCTACTTTTAGTTTAGATATATTATTAAGGTTCCAAAATTCCACGTGGAAAGGAAATATTGTTAGAGGCATGATTTTTTTTCTGGCCTTTAATGAAATAAAAATTAATACACAGAGGTTTGTACGACAAGGGTGTCTACTGGACTCTCTTAAACCAACAGCTCTTTTGAACAGTCCCGTAAAAACACCGTAATCATTGGGGTTATCCATTCGAGTACGCTCTAAGTAGGGCCTCCCAAGGGATCAACTTGAAAGAACCCCTTAAAAGAAGTGTCCCAACAACTCTCTAAAACATTGAATTGTCAACCCTTTTTAAGCTTAAAGGGCTCACAATAGCTGTATATGAAAAGGTCACGTAATCTTCAATACTTTCAGTTTTTAAAGCAAAAAAGTTCAAGTCAGTTTTTCTCATAAAACTTTTCCACGAAAATCCTTTTTATATTCTATGTTATTACCCCGACGAGAATATTATACAACAAATTATAATGTGCGTTTGTTTAACATCCACGTATCCACGAAATGCGAGGGTTTCGTTGCTGGGGAACGGTAAATAAAAGTTGGTAATACTAAACACGCGCTTGAGGGAATGATGCGTCAGATGTTTTTCTCTTTTGTGTAATGTTACGTCATGACTCGTTTACAATTTGCGTGACTATATTGACGGAGTCTTGTAGCCACCCTAAGGGTAAATGACTAAAGGCACACTGAGGCGTCTTTATTCCCGTCAACGTTTTTTCGTATGTCGCCAGCAATTATATTTCTAGTAAACAGATATGTTATGAGCGCGCACTAGTGAAGAATCGAATACATCCTAATTAGGACGTATATTTGATACCAACATGCAGATTGGTTGACAGATGAATGTTACATCACATAGAAGCGCAAGTGACAACACAAGCTATCTCTTTTTTTCTCGTTGGTTTTATCAAGCCACCTCTTTTGCAATAAAATGATTGAAAAGTGTGTATGTATGCTGCCGCTGTTACACGGAACACTTTATTCGGTTGTTTTGTGCGTATAACATATCTGTTTACTAGAATATCATTGGTCGCCAGCGTTTTGACGCCTCAGTTTGCCCAGGCTTTACAAGATTACTTTTTTTTTATTGGCTTGGTAATTTCCTGCAAAATGATTCCTTGATGATGATTCACACATACCGCAGCAAAAAAATTATCGCTAATTTTACAATATTTTTTTAAGTGTTTATTCACCGTTCTCGTTAAACCCATTATAGCCGAGCAGCCAGCGTCACCGTGTAAATATAACCTCAGAACCACCCGCCGCAATCGATCGTATCAGAGATTTGAAATTCATAATAGTCTACTATCAAAGCAAACGTCAATCGTGTTTATTCATTCAAAAAGATGCCAGCCCATCAATTAATTCTTGGTTCTTTAGGACAGGGCGGCAAAGTGCCTTGTAATTTTGGATTTCAAGAGCTGGGAACACTTTGTAAGATGGTGCAAAGTGTTTTCACTAAAATGTTTGGTTAGGGTAATGGCGGGGAGTGGCTCGGCGGTCTTGTGACTTTCTATATTGTATTCTAACAACAGAAGCAGTGGTAGCCTCGTCGGTAGAACGCCCACCTTGAATTTAAGGAGTGCAAGTTCAAATCCCGCGACCACACCTCTGAGATATTTTTCAAGTGCGAATGTCATTTTCAATAATTATTACCACTTGCTGAATGGTGAAGGAAATCATCGTGAGGAAACCTAGAAAGGCCTGTGAAGTTCACCAAACTGAACTGGGCCAGGGTGGGTGATTATGGCCCAAAATGTCACTCGAAAGAGAATGTGTCCGGTGTAATGGCAATTGGCTTGCGCCGTATTACATTGGGACAGAAATACATTAGCGAAATGTGGGCACACTATAGTGCACCTCCACATACCCCTTCGGGGAATACAGGCGTGATGATGATGATGATTGCAAAAGACTTCTTTAAATGTCCTATGTGTATCAAAAGCGCCAAAAAATACTTTACAGTTTGTATGAGTATCGGTTATACAAATATTGAGTTTTGTAATTTTTCTCACAGCCAATTTTAAAATCTTGTTATATCTCGAGTCTTTTGTGAAATTCTCAAGTACAGCGGGTCTATTCTCGCAAAATCGACATCATGTCGAAATAACATTATGTCGAAATAACATTATGTCGAAATAAAACGAAAAAATACGACCAATTTGTCGTTTTGTTCGACCAATTTGACATTTGTCGATTATGAGATGATTTCGAACATGCGAGAATTGGGCTCCTGTTTTCTGAATATGAATAGTAAGTAAGATGGGTGGGACTAAGGAGGCAGGTTAAATAATTTGAGTAGATAATTGTTTTGTAAGGAAATTGAAAATTATATCAAAATGTTTACATACGTTACGCTTCCGAGGTTGAAACTCGGAGCCCCCTTGGGGTATCATACAGATACTCGCTGAGCTGAGTAATTAATCAATGTTTTGACGTACTTGATAAGGCTGTGTTTACAGTACCTATAGCGAGCGATTGATAACGACAATACCCTTTTCTTAGGGTTCCGTACCTAAAGGGTTAAATCGGAACCCTATTACTAAGACTTCACTGTCCGTCCGTCCGTCCGTCCGTCTGTCACCAGGCTGTATCTCATGATCCGTAATAGTTAGAGAGTTGAAATTTTCACCGATGATGTATTTCTGTTGCCGCTATAACAACAAATACTAAAAAACAGAATAAAATCAATATTTAAGGGGACTCCTATACAACAAACGTGATTTTTTTGCTGTTTTTATAGATAATGGTGTGGAACCCTTCGTGCGCGAGTCCGACTCGCACTTGGCCGGTTTTTTTGACGAAATTGTGAAATTTTAATGGAATAAGATGAGGAATCGAAACTTTATTTTAGTTGTTTCTAGCTTTTAAGTGTAGGTACCTTTGTTCTCTGAGTCAGCTTTTGTGTTTTAATATCTAATTTTATTTCTTAGTCTAGGTCAGGGTTCGGCAACCTTTTCAGTCGAAAGTGTTAAAAATTTAAAATTTATAAAATATCAAAGTTTTTAAATAGCCAATTTTTTTAACCAACAATAGATAGTAGGTACTTGCATATATAAAGTTTTAAGATAAAAAACACAACAAAATAGAAATGTTGCCTAATCCTCGTAAATCGATTTAGAAGTCTTTTTAAATATTTTTTTTATAAAATAAATTATATTTGCGTATGGAACTAAAGAGCCGCAGCTTCACATTCAAAGAGCCGCATGAGGCTCGCGAGCCGCTGGTTGCCGACCCCTGGTATAGGTTAAAATACTTTAGTTTTGTTTGATAGATTAATGTCTCATTTTATACGTCTAACATTACACCCTTTAATAATAGCAAAACGAACTGTATTAACTCATAACAAAGCACATTTTCCAACTAGTCTTTATCGATGATGGTCGCGTGGTTCTTGCCAAACGCATAGAATATTTATATACATCTGCATAAAGTACGTATTTAAAAAAAAAATACGTGAATTCGCTCGCTCCAATACGTTGAAGGTGTTCGAGAAACCGCCACCAGTCTCGTGAATCACGCGAACACAATTTTATGTTGTAATTACCTTCATAAATACGACATGTTTGTCTGTATTTCAAAGTTTATTTTACGATGAGTACATATTGATATACATAAATATATCATCACGCATGTATTCTCCGAAGGGGTAGGAGAGGTGCATTTAAGTACACCCACACTTCGCCGATGTATCTTGGTACCAATGTAGGGGGCGCGCCTATTGTCATTGTACCGGGCACATTCTTCTCTCATATAGCACAGTCACTACCTCTCCTCTCACGGTAACTGCCCAAGCCGAGGTTGTGCCCTCTGTGGCGCCCTTGAGCTAGTTGCCACCCTTTTCCGCCCTTAAGGCCTTGGTTGGAGTGCACTCTGCGCTCGCCACTACTCCGGTGAAGCTGTAAAAGCCACCTCACGGCCAACAGCGTAGTCCATATAATAAAAAAAGGGCCGTAGACCACCACGCTGGTGGTTAACTTCACACGCCTTTCTATAGACGTGCAAGTTTCCTTCACCGTTCAGCAAATGGTAAACATTATTTAAATATTCTCCGAATAAACAGAAAACATTACGGTGAAACGTAACAATTTTAAGAACATTTGACTGGTAGAGGCCATTTGAACATTTGACTAGTAGGCCGCATGCCTCACTGAATTAGGTTACGGGTTCGATTTCCGCCAGCGTCAAATTTCGAAAATGGCGGAATTTGCCCTCCAGGGCCTGGGATGTAACTGGGATCACCTCGAGTCCATTGTATGGTACTCATAGTACAAGCTTTGCTTAGCTTGGGATCATAATATCGAGGGGTAAAAGGCTTTTTGACTTAAGCGGCACTTACGGTGGGCGATATTGACTTAAATACATATTTGGGGGTGTGTGGAACAGGGTGTAAAGTTCCTCATCCACCATTGAAAAGGGAGGATCCTCCGGCCAGACGGGTGTTGTGTCTGGTGGGCTACTGCCGGCGGTTGTTGTCGGGTTCTTGTATATATGTGCAATCGCTCGGATAACTTTAATATCGCAATGCAGGATTTATTTCGTATGTTGCGAGATAGATGTCGCCACATCACTCCCCTCCAGTCGCCAGACCGGAGGTCGATAGCAGGTTGAGTCGTCCATACATCTTGTGATGTTTTTGCCAGGCCAGGAATGCGCGTCCGCTGTATGCTGGTGGTCAGGATACCCGTAGTAGCCGTGGATGCTGGATGGCTGTATGACTCACTGCTCGAAAGCTTGAGGAAGTGATGTTGACGTCACGATGACGTAGTTTCACGAAGGCTGCGCTGACTTTCATGGTCGGGGTCACCAGTTTGGGGAGTGAAAGGAACAGGGTGTAAAGTTCCTTATCCACCATTGAAAAGGGAGGATCCTCCGACCAGACGGGTGTTGTGTCTGGTGGGCTACTGCCCGACGGTTGTTGTCGGGTTCTTGTATATATGTGCAATCGCTCGGATAACTTTAATATCGCGATGCAGGATTTACTTCGTATGTGGTGAGATAGATGTCGCCACACATATTTGGAATCAGCTAATTTTTCTGCGTCGAATGAGTATGCTCTCCTGTAATGTTGCAAAAAGGTCGCTTAAGCATTTCACCCCTTGATATTATGAGTATGTATTGTCTGGCTATGTTTATTTATTTTGGTAAGGTGGTTTTCATAATATAAATCACTAGACGCTCCGCCAAATATTCTATTTAATAATTTTTATGTACATTTAATGTTAAAATGAATGGAAAATAAAAACTGATTTATGATCCGACCTTAAGCTATTCAACCAGCGTTTGATTACACTGAGTGTCGCGATTTTTATGTAAAAAAAAAACAATTCCGAAAAACACTTAAATACTAACAATGGATTTTAAATCTACCCTAAGCATGATCTCATTAAACACGGTTGGTAAATACAATAAAATGTTGTAAATCAAAGTTATTATTTAATTCAGTATTCAAAGTGTATAGTGATTCTGTTGGACATAAGCTACGAACAAATTATATTTGACGGTGCTAAAAATATTGTTGTCTTGTTCATACATTGCAGCTGTAGGAAGGACGGAAATACGCTTACAGAGATACTTCTGTCTAATCAGTGGATTTGCCGTACTCAGAATAAAATTGCATAAGCTTTTTGCGTCCAAACATTCATATTACCTTGCACCAAAGATAAGGCTGTCCTGGTATTTTGGTTATACTTAGCAACTTATTAATATATAATGTCTGGCAAAAAAAAATGCTTAGTTAAGTTTGCAAGCAGTGGTAGCCGAGTGGTTGAACGGCGTGCGTTCGAAGTTCCTTCAATCGAAGTGTGCAGGTTCAAACCCCAGCCCGCACCTCTGGGATTTATGTGCGAATCTCATTTTTATCCGATGTTATCACTTGCTATGAAACGGTGAAGAAAAACATCGTGACGAAACCTGCACATCTGAGGGAACTTGACCAGTTTTCGATAGATATGTGAAGTCTGCCAACCCGCACTGGGTCAACGTGGTGGGCTATGGCCCGAATCCCCCTCGCATTGAGGGGAGGCCCGTGCCCAGCAGTGGGACGTTAAAAGAGCTGTAGTAGTAGTAGTTAAGTTTAGTTTAGTTTTGTGCCAACAGAATTGGCGCCATTATTAACCTGCGTAAGGTGTCTAGTTTGTCGCACCCGAGACGCGTCGTGAAATTGAGTTTGTTCGCTTGAATTAACAGAATACCAATTTTCCGGTCGCTCACACGCAATAGTTATCTCCTTACAGATTTTTTATACGCACGTACACTTCGCCATGTCTTAAAATATCACATAAAATCGAAATTATCTCTAATTCGACACATGTCGAAACAAAACGAGGCCAAGAGCGAGACGGACTCGCGCACGAAGGGTTCCGAACCATTGTTTTACAGCTATTGAATATAATAAAAGTTGTAAATGATTTTAATTCAATGAAGATTTGTTATCTTTTATCTTTTGAGGATTTAAATATTATAACCTACAACCAGCTGAAAGGTTTTTCACAAAAAGGATTAAATATATAATGGGAAGAAGTGTGAAGTGATATTTGAACTATTGTTATGAATAACGATCACGAAATTCTTGTATATTTATTTACTAAGATTATTCTGGAAGCATACACCGCAGGCGGCGTTGGAACGCGATGGGTGATAATTAATTATAAAATATTCGCGAGAGCTTCCTTAATTACTAACCATCTTGAATCTTTGAGTCTTTTAAATAACACGATGTTGTGGGAAGTTTCATTTTCTTAGCATCTAAGGTTATTGCTACCTAGATACATTTAATTAGCTAAACCCTGAACTATACGAAGCGCGATCATAAGGCCCATTTTACCAAGCCACTTTACCAAGCCTTTTTAAGATATTTTTTGGGATTCATCCGCCATCTTTATCACTGTCACCATCCATTTTTATTTATAATGTGTATTTATTGAATTTGTCCTTGCTATAATTACTCGACATTGCCATAAATACCGCATATCGCAGGTGCAGGCATTCCTCATCTTATTCCATCAAAATATCATCATTTCACTCATTTCGTAAAAAAAGAAGAAGATATTTTTTTTGAAAGGACTGCGCTGTTGGCCGTATGTTGGCCTGTACAGCTTTACCGGAGGGGTTATGGGATCTAAGTGAAAGTTATTCGTCGAAATATCTCGTACTCTACTTTTTGACATAGGATACGGCCTAAAGGGCTCAAGCTTTGTTAATAAGCTGTAAGTACCTAGAATATAAATCATCAACATCACGCGTTTATTTTTCTAACCGGTAGTCAAAAGCGTATTGCAGTGTAACCACCCTTTTTTCTGTATTTTGCAAGGGTTGCAACTCCAGGGTTGCCCCTTGCTTTCAAAGCAAGCGTTTTACAAACAAGGCTACCATTGGGTACTCGTGAAAAACATAAAGTAATTCATAATATATGTAGTTGTGTCATCTATACATCTAAACATTCTATACATACATACATACAAATAAATAAAATTGGAGTGTCTGTTTGTAATATCAAAATAACACTTTTTTACCAAATGCGTATGAAAGTATATACGATACCTATAACGAAAACGCAATTTTAATTTTTTTTGTCTGTCTGTCTGTCTGTCTGGTTGTTTGAGGTAAACTTCTAAACGGCTGAACCGATTTCAATGGGACTTTCACTGACAGATAGCTGACGTTCCAAGGCGTAACTTAGGCTACTTTAATTTTAGAAAAAAGCATTAGGGTTCCGCGGGAAAAACATAATACCAATATTTCCGGGTAATCTCCCTAAAGTCCACGCGGGCGAAGTCGCGGGCACAGCTAGTCTTTCTATAAGAATGAAATGACTGAAATACCCGTATGTCTCGCTATCAGAGCAAGCAAGATTTTTATGCGTCGCATTCATACAAATCGGAAGCCGATACCTTTTCTTTGCCTATTTTTGTATTTTTTTGCGCCTATCTGTGGTTTTTTTTTCTCAATAAATAATATGAATGGTCGCCAAGATATTATTCCGATATAGAATAATCCCGTTAGCTGGTCTATGGTACCGGTGCGGCTGAATAAATCGCATTTTCGCTTCGCTGATAAATTATCTGGTGGAAAAATGTCTATCAGAATGATCTGACAGTTTTCCATCGCTCCGCTAGCGTACATGTTAAGCAAAAAAAAAAAAGTTTCGTTAAAAATATGCAATGCCTATATTTACTATACTCAGCTTTGACATCCAATATGATTTTCGTTATAACAATGATATAATCTGTCAAACAATCTAAATGATATTAAAACTACTGTTGTGGTGGTACGGGTAGAAAAAGTCTTTTTATTAAAATAAATGTCTCTGTAACTTTTTTGATCTTGTAATTACTCCGTGTGACATCACGGAGTACCTACTCATAAGTACTAAACAAAGGTAGGTTTTATAACAATAATGGAATATCCAAAAAAGCTTCTGTAAATTATAATAAACTAGCTGACCGGGTGAACTTCGTACCGCATTAGAATGAGTGACATACGAAAGCAGCGCCACCTACCGGGTCCAATTGTGAATATAAACCATCCAGGGTGCCACCCAAACTCATACAAAAAATCATTAAAATCGGTCCAGCCGTTTAGAAGGAGTTAGCTTACAACGAAAAGTGGCATTGATTTTTATATATATAGATAAATGATAAAAGAATCAAACATTATCTTATAAGGATAATTGTAGAGTATGTACCCCCGCTATTATTCAATACAATGTCTTGTAGAGCGTAATAAGCTGCAGGAAAATCTCTCAAATCTCGTCTTCCATAAGCCCTTGATATAATAATGATACTTCAGAAAATGCTTCTGCGTTTTATGTACGGAGTTAACAAAGAATATGTACCTGCTTATTTTATTTCATACGTAAGTGTAATAGTAACTGACCCCTTGAACACAATTAGTTGCCCTTGGCCGTTTTTGAAAATGTACTTAACTACTTACTCATAGATAAAGATTACTTTCATCTATTCTATGGTAAAAGCCTCGCCTGAAAACTCCCGTTTTTGATGGCATCTCGTTGAAAAATGAGTCTTTTCGCTGAGTTAATATAGTTCGTTTTGGTTAATCATTTGTAACGCGATTCTTTTTACATGGTTACCTGTGGGTGCACGGCTTTTTGAGAAAAGCTAAATATAATAATAAACGAACTTAAAACGGTAATGAGAACTCTTCATTAATAACTACTTGTTAAATACTACGCGTGCAAATTTATTCGCGTGGTCACGTTTCTTATGCCGCAGAAATTTAATCTTTATGTATATCAACATACAGTACATATTCATAAAAAGTCAATTGAATTCTCTTCGCTAGTGTGTTAGAAGTCCCCCCGTACTTTGCAGATAACGAAAATGTTTTAAGAGGTTATTCAATTTTTAACTTCTAGGAGGTAGTAATACGGCCGTAATTCTGTTGCCATTTTTTGTGTATTCATCAACAGTTTTAATGAACTGAAATCTCCATTTTGTTTAGTCCGTATCAGGGATAAGTTCAAACGAACTAACCGCTAGGGAAATCAATCTGAAAATCTTATTATTTTTCTTGGCGCGTCGACAACTAAGCTCACTGGCGGACAGTACATAAAATTATTATTATCTGTTAAACTTTTTTTCCATACTTTTACTTTTAGAACTTAGAAAGCCATAAGTAGCTTGTTTTAATTGGATGGACTGGTTTTTTACGGGACTTTTACTGGAATATAGCTGATGTTAACAGGAGTAACATCTAATTTAATTTTAGCAAAATAATAAGTGATCCGCGGAAAACAAAAACCCATTTTTCCGGGTATTCTCTTAAACGGGTACACCGATGTTGATGGTGCTTTCGCTGGCAGATAACTGATGGTACAAGGAGTAATTTAAGCTATTTTGGGAATAAAATTGGAGCTCTTAAATTCTGAATATAGTGAACCATATAGTTAGTATACATTCAAACCAAACCCTTTTTATATACAAATAATTTATGCCCTATATTATGAGGCGATGTATGTTAAAAGCGACATGAAAACGCTTTTTTTTAAAGAAAAAAAAGAAAAGCGTTTTCATGTCCTTTTCACATAAACCCTTTTCATTTGATATTTAAGTGAAACAAACAGACATAAACTGTCTGGTGTTTAATTTAGTTTGCTTTCAGTTTTGTTAATCTGTCATTGGTGCGCTACATTGAAAAGGTTTTAATGTGTTTAAAAGCTTTGACTCTACCACGAAATAACGAAATTATATTTGCCCGTGGATTGTTTGTTCGATGACTAGTCACATTGTTTGGAAAAAAATATGGTTTCCACGACAAACTCGTTGTTACTATTGGATTTGCGGGCTGTTTCAGGATTCCGAAATAATATTTTACCGCGACACTTTTGGGCGATATTAACATATATACCATATTTGGAATCAGCGGTTTCTTCTGAAAAAGCCTTTCAGCCCTCGATATGCATACAAATATTACTTTGGACTTCTGATGCATCCTGTAGAATTGAAATTTATCATTTTAAAACACTCTGTGTTATTACGCATATCGAAGAGATAGAATCACGGATAATAGAAATATTTTGAGTTTAATAGCCTTCGTCTAAATCTTCCATAGACGGCTTAGAATGTCAATGTGAATAATTAGAAGTTTAAAGATGATTAATTTATTTCAAATTTTACATTTCAATAAAAGAAAACCGGCCAAGTGCGAGTCGAACTCGCGCACAAAGGGTTCCGTACCATTATCTATAAAAACAGCAAATAAATCACGTTTGTTGTATGGGAGCCCCCTTAAATATTTATTTTATTCTGTTTTTTAGTATTTGTTGTTATAGCGGCAACCAAAATACATAATCTGTGAAAATTTCAACTCTCTAACTATCATGGTTCATGAGATACAGCCTTGTGACAGACGGACGGACGGACGGACAGCGAAGTCTCAGCAATAGGGTTCCCGTTTTACCCTTTGGGTACGGAACCCTAAAAAATGAACCTAAAACTAAATACCTTAAATAATATAATATAAAAACTAAAATATATTATTAAAAGGCCTTTAGGCGAAATTTCGAAGATACTGGCAGTGTTCCCCCTTTGAATAACTAGACTAATTCTTTGTCCGAGGTAGCTGCCAGCTCTTTGGTCTCCTGTGATGTCGACTAACCTTTTTGCTATTTCCCTTTTTAAGGAAATATATACAAATAAATAAAATTCAAAGTGTCGGTTTGTCACGTTAAAATAATAGATTTTTTCTAAATGCATTTGAAACTTACGCTAACTGTTTGTTTGTTTGAGGTAAACTCCCATACAACTAGTTCGTTTATTACTGGACTTTCACTGACAGATAGCTGAAGTTGCAAGGAGTAATTTAGACTACTTTTATTTTAGAAAAATAATTGAGGTTCTGTGAGGATAAATATGAAAAAATATTATAAAAAAGCGTACGAAATCGCGGGCTAAGCTAGTTCATTAATAAAATGAAGGATGAATGGTATTTTATGAATGCCTCGTTATAGACAATATAGGTAGTAGCTATCTTTACATTGGGACCAAAATACATCGGCAAAGAGTGGGCGCACTACAGTGCACCTCTGCCTACCCTTTCGGGGAATACAGGCGTGATTAAGTATGATGATGTAATCTTCTTCTTGGTCGATGTACTCTTGGCAGAGCAGTCGTGGTCATGTGCAATCGACGACAGATTTGATGGTCCTCCTCCACCGATCCCGAACCGATGTCTGGCGGACGCATTCATTAAGAGGGGTCTTTGTCAGCGCTTTAATTTGGTCAGTCCATCGCATGGGGCTACGTCCGCGAGGTCTGTTACCATTGACCCTGCCCTGGACAACAAGTCTTTCCATGGCATCTGCTGGTCGCCGTGACACATGGCCAAAGTATCGGAGGATCCTGAGCTGTACTGTGGATGATAGTCTCTCTGATGATGATGTAATAGCATGTTACAAAATGAATGTATGTTGGTTGCAATAAGCCAATGAACTGAGGAATGATTTCGGGTATAATACACGATGTTTCAGAAGCGAAATTATTATTTCACACCTCACTGAATGAAAATAGGTACGATTAGCTCGAAATTTGTACATTTTTCTTGAAAATTACGAGGCATAGTAAATTTAGGTAACTTTTTTTGAAAATGTAGTCCGATTCTTTATTTAGAAAGATTGAATTTCAGTGGTAAAGATTTCGCGACCGACACTTTAAAATTGTCTCAACTTGTAAATGGTACGGACCTTTAGCTATACGAGGCGTTTCTTGGATATAGGATTAGTTCTATATTGATATAATATGATAAATTTGCCCTGGTCTGTAGGCTAGAAAAAGAAAACCGGCCAAGTGCGAGTCGGACTCGCGCACGGAGGGTTCCGTACCATTATCTATAAAAACGGCAAATAATCAGGTCTGTTGTATGGGAGCCTCCTTAAATAGTTATTGTATTCTGTTTTTTAGTATTTTTTGTTATAGCGGCAACAGAAATACATCATCTGTGAAAATTTCAACTCTCTAACTATCACGGTTCATGAGATACAGCCTGGTGACAGACTAATAATAGGTTCTAACTATAATAGGGTTCCGATTTTACCCTTTGGGTACGGAACCCTAAGAAAGGCTAGAAAATGACGTCACACCGAGCCATGTCCAGTACAAAAAGCTCGGCGTGTCGTCATATTCTCGACAAATCTGACAGTTGAAAGAGATAATATTTATGTCTACACGATCATGCTAAGGATGCTGGGTGCAAGTGGGTTCGCCCCCAGTCCATTATATGGCACCCACGTACCCACCCAGTATGTGTTTCTGGTTATATTTATTTATTTGTTAAGGAAAACAACTACTGGACATCCTTGACAAATTAATACCTTAATCCGAACAAAGCAGTTGATTTGTAACTTAATGAGGATTTGTGTTCAAGATTTAAATTTAAAGTTAGTTTGTTTGTTGTTTCAGAGTTCGTTTACACTTAATGTTTAGGTGGATTGTCTCTATAATGCCCTTTTTCACCAACAAACGCATCAAAAGATATGCGAATCTTTCTTGCCAAGACAAAAACGAACCGTATTAACACAATGAAGAAGCACATTTTGCAACTAAAGCATTGTTGACACCGTTAGGGATTTAGATCTTCTAATTATTTTTAGTATATAATATCTTATATAAATAATATCTATATATGGAGTCCCGCAGGTACAAGACGCCGTGGAAAACCAAAGAGACGGCGGCGCGATGATCGAAGACATCTTTGTGGGAAAGACGTGGCCGGAAATGGCTCAGGATCGGGATCGGTGGCGGGAGAGAGGGGAAGCCTTTGCCCAGGAGTGGGACACAAACTAGGCTATAAAAGACATTAGTTAAATTGTAATTGGATAATTGTAGATGAATACCACGGGCACACTTCGGCGTCAAAAAATGCGCGTCAATTATTTTCCCCAATAATAAAACGAACTGTTGAACTCATTGAAAGAGCTCAGTCTTCAACGTATATAAGGTACTCTGCGCTATGTATCTCACATTCCGAGGTCCTCGGGCAACGCACCAGGTTCCATTATCACGCGTTAGGGGAATCCAATCGAAATATTCGAAACACTTCGGCGTTTAAAGTATCCAACTTGAATGAAATCCAACTTTTGTGAGGGTAGAACTAACAATAATGATGTTGCTTGACAATAGTTGTTTACTTAGGCTAGTGACATAGTAAAGTTATTAACACTACGTAAATGGGTGTATATTTATTTACGGTCTAAGTGAGAGGTCCTTTTAAGATATGGTTTTTTAATTATCTTTTGTAGGTTATAAATGATGTTGCATATTCTATATATGCAACATCAACAACATGCATTTAGATTCTTGGACAAATCCGGATTCCCACGGTAACTGTAAACTACGTGGTTTTTTTTTTTTTTTTAACGAAATGAGCGAAATGATGATATATAATGGAATAAGATGAGGAATGGCATCACCTGCGACTAGCGCGAGTATTTCGCCAATGTCAAGTAATTAATAGCAAGGACAAATTCAATAAATACACATTATAAATAAAAATGGATATTGACAGTCTACGTGGTATTTGTGTTATAAGAGAGTTGTGACAGTGGCATGTGTGTGATGTGTACATAGGTGCATTATCTACGCAATAACGGGCGTCAGGACGTTTTGCCAAAAAGAACTTTATTAACACTCTAAATAAGTACATTTTTCAACTAAAAGTCATCGATAACGTCAGGAAATTTATTTGCGTGTTCGCTTGTGTCATATTAATTCAAACTTTTTGTTTATAGTTATTACTATATATTGTCAAAGAGCTCATTATGCCTACATTATTTTTTTTTGTTTTAAGAGATAGGGAGGCAAACGAGCAGACGTTTCACCTGATGGTAAGTGATCAACGCCGCCCATGGACACCTACAACACCAGGGGCATCGCAAGTGCGTTGCCGGCCTTTAAGGAATGAGTATGCTCGTTTTCTTTTATGAGATAGGGAGACAAACGAGCAGACGTTTCACCTGATGGTAAGTGATCAACGCCGCCCATGGACACCTGCAACACCAGGGGCATCGCAAGTGCGTCGCCGGCCTTTAAGGAATGAGTATGCTCGTTTTCTTTTATGAGATAGGGAGACAAACGAGCAGACGTTTCACCTGATGGTAAGTGATCAACGCCGCCCATGGACACCTACAACACCAGGGGCATCGCAAGTGCGTTGCCGGCCTTTAAGGAATGAGTATGCTCGTTTTCTTTTATGAGATAGGGAGACAAACGAGCAGACGTTTCACCTGATGGTAAGTGATCAACGCCGCCCATGGACACCTGCAACACCAGGGGGATCGCAAGTGCGTTGCCGGCCTTTAAGGAATGAGTATGCTCGTTTTCTTTTATGAGATAGGTAGGCAAACGAGCAGACGTTTCACCTGATGGTAAGTGATCAACGCCACCCATGGACACCTGCAACACCAGGGGCATCGCAAGTGCGTTGCCGGCCTTTAAGGAATGAGTATGCTCGTTTTCTTTTATGAGATAGGGAGACAAACGAGCAGACGTTTCACCTGATGGTAAGTGATCAACGCCGCCCATGGACACCTGCAACACCAGGGGCATCGCAAGTGCGTTGCCGGCCTTTAAGGAATGAGTATGCTCGTTTTTATTTTTATGAGATAGGGAGGCAAACGAGCAGACGTTTCACCTGATGGTAAGTGATCAACGCCGCCCATGGACACCTGCAACACCAGGGGCATCGCAAGTGCGTTGCCGGCCTTTAAGGAATGAGTATGCTCGTTTTCTTTTATGAGATAGGGAGACAAACGAGCAGACGTTTCACCTGATGGTAAGTGATCAACGCCGCCCATGGACACCTGCAACACCAGGGGCATCGCAAGTGCGTTGCCGGCCTTTAAGGAATGAGTATGCTCGTTTTTTTTTATGAGATAGGGAGGCAAACGAGCAGACGTTTCACCTGATGGTAAGTGATCAACGCCGCCCATGGACACCTGCAATACCAGGGGCATCGCAAGTGCGTTGCCGGCCTTTAAGGAATGAGTATGCTCGTTTTCTTTTATGAGATAGGGAGACAAACGAGCAGACGTTTCACCTGATGGTAAGTGATCAACGCCGCCCATGGACTCCTGCAACACCAGGGGCATCGCAAGTGCGTTGCCGGCCTTTAAGGAATGAGTATGCTCGTTTTCTTTTATGAGATAGGGAGACAAACGAGCAGACGTTTCACCTGATGGTAAGTGATCAACGCCGCCCATGGACACCTGCAACACCAGGGGCATCGCAAGTGCGTCGCCGGCCTTTAAGGAATGAGTATGCTCGTTTCTTGAAGATACCTTTGGGTCTCAACTCTCCTGCAGTAAGAATATGTAATGAGTATAACATTTTTAACAGTAAAATTATCAACTTAGACATATTCAACAGTTCATTATACGAGTTTAGAAAAATGATACTTAAATCATTGCCATAAATATTTTCATTTTATTTTTACTTTTTCGGTATTCAAATTTTAAATTTTAGCTTTAACTTAATTTTTAGTTTAGTTTCAACTTTATTTGTTTCTTTTTTAAATGTTTAAGTCTCACGTCGGTGAAAGTTGTACACACCTGTCATTGGTGTACCTATCAGACCAGTTTTTATTTAATATTTTATTTACCCAATTGTTTAATAGGTGTACTGTTGGTGTGTCGTTCTTAAATAAATAAATACCTTACAATCTATCTTTCTATCTGACAATTTAAAGAGATAAAACTGTCACGGTCATGCTAAGGTTGCCGAAGAGCAAGCAAACTATGTCGAGATACTTGTCATTGTTTTCGAAGGTAAACATTGAAATATAATTGCTTTAATTAAGGAATTCCGGTCCATACTTTCACTCCCATAAAAGATATAATCCTGAAGCATTAGTTACCTAAAAAGAGGCTAACATCTCGGAAGATTTTAATTTAATTGCAAAGCGTCTGTAATTTAATGGCTTTGTTAAAAGAATCCTTCGCCTTTGTAAGATCGGGTTGTTTTTGTCAAACGAGGGTCGGATGTCTTTTAGGTATTTCTCTATTTACAATAGGGTTGCAATTTGTCGAGCGTTCAACTTTGCCATTTCGATTTCCTGTAATTTTGTTTTCTACTGAAATTTTCAGGTACCTATGCTATGAGTCAACTTTAAAGTCTATAAAATTTGTTCATCAATTGTTTTGGTTTCATGTATTGTATCGGGAAATAAAATGCTACTTTAAAAAAAAAAACTTAAGTAACTATGTACCAACAAACTTATGTGTATTATCGTTGAAATTAAACTATTTTACGGATTTTATCGCGTTTATTTACTATTTTATTTTCTCTACGTTTCGGCTGCTTTACAGCAACCATGGTCATTGGGGGACTGAGGTGTTAGACGTCCTGATGTCATAGTTAATAACTGGGTATCCTCATATTTAGTTGTTGTTTGCGGTCCGATCCACGCAGAAAGTGCTTACGGTGTCCTGAGGTCTTGCAATGGTACACTTGGTTTTGGATTTAATCATATTAATTACTGGATCCCAAGTTGGTGGTAGCACCCAGGCATCTTCCCTATTGAAATAAGGATGTTTTTTAATTTCAATGGCCTCACGTATCATCCTTGGTCGGAGTCGGTGTTCTTTTGCGAGGATATGCGGTTTATCAAATCTGATATAATGGCGGGTGCGGTCCTGTACATGTTCACAGATTGCAGACTTCGTGGAGCGTCGGTGTTTCACGTCAGCTTTAAGTTCTTTTACGCGGGTTTTTATTGATCTTTTAGTTTGTCCTATGTAAGAGAGCCCACATTCACATTCATAAAATCAGTAAAATAGTTTAATTTCAATGTATAGTATTCGCGTAAATATAAGAAAACAATATGTATTATCGTTTTTAAAATACAACAATAGTTACTATAGAAAATAGAACGAAATCGTCGTTACAGAACTCGTAATATCTCCAGTCCTATGTAAATTTTTTACCTATGTTATGTTATGTTAATATTGGTAGTCGCCCCTCATAAGTGTAGTTTACTCTGCTGAATACAATTATGGATGTGCACCAGTGTGTGGGGGGGTTAATGTGTTTAACAAATTTAGTTGTTACCTTATTTAATTTAATTATGTATGTTTAATAGTAGTAGCAAGTAATTTTCTCGTTGCTGCCTACCGAGCACTTTCCTCCAACTCGTTTCCTTGATCAACTTATCCATACTAAATGAAGTGTCCTCATAAGGAAAATTAAAGAAGCGACGAAGGTTGTAACGTTTTCGTGTTTACAATTTTTATAAATAAAAAAGATAAATTATGTCACACAACTCATAGATACTCATGACATCGTATCGTTAATGGTAAGACAATTTTCCCACAACCAGTGGCAGCCTTGTTGACAGAACGCCCCCCTTGTAAGGTTTCAAATCCCGGGCCCGCACAGATATTTTCACGTGCAAATAATAATAATACATCATCACGCCTGTATACCCCGCAGGGGTAGGCAGAGGTGCACTGCAGTTTGCCCACACTTTGCCGATGTATTGTGGTCCCAATGTAATACGAGGGAGCCTATTGCCATTATACCGGGCACATTCTCCCTCAATGCGAGGGAGATTTTTGGGCTTTAGTTCTCCACGCTGGCCCAGTACGGATTGGTGAACTTAAATACTATCTTTATACATATTGACACAGAGTTCATTTTAGTATAGGCAAAAGTTTTCACGCATGACTGTTGCCGCCCCAGTGTGCGGGAGGCTTTAATAGCGAATCGAGTCACATATACATTGTAAGCTGTCTGCTTCATGACATAATCCCTAAAGTTAAACAATTTGGTACATGGAAACCAGACATTTAGGAGATGCGGGTTCGTAACTTGGATGATTGATCTACACAGATGTTATGTATTAAAATCCAGGGACCCAATTCTCTCACGATCGACATTTTTTCTAATTCGACATATATCGAAACAAAACGTAAAATTGGTCGTTATTTTTACAAGCTTTATATGAACTTGCAATGTATGTCCGGGTGGAATCTTACAACTGAATTTTAAATCAGTTATCTCTTACCGATTGAGCTGAAATTTGGTGTACACGCTTATTATGGATGACAAAGCATGGTTCGTTATGTGACGTCATTCTAATTCCAATATGGCGGATCATCCAAGATGGCGGAATAGTTATTTTTTTCTGAATAGTTAATTTTTCTTTCAAATGAAAGGGCTTGCTGAGGAGAACACGAAAACTAAGGGCAATTAAATAAAGCTTTTTTTACCATAAATTTTTCGGAATTAGAGATAATGTTGATCATGCAATAATTGTGCTCCTGGTCTGTGTGTGACTGAGATCACCACCACTTCAGTGGACTGGGGGCGAACTGGAGTGAAAGCTTCTAAGCTTGACCGAGTTTCGGATCATAATATGGTATGTGTTGTATTGCGATATTATTACCTACACATCTCGTTTTAATTAATACCCGTACGCACTTAAACTAAGTAAAACTTCCCAAAACGCCAATTTCGGCAACCTGTGTCACCTACTATTAAATAGTTGATTCAGATTCTTCTTCTTTTACGAAATAATAAAATGTACTGGAATAAGATGAGGAATGGCTACACCTGCGATTATCAGGTATTCTGTCAGTGTCAACTAGCATGGGTGATGAAGGTGATAAAGATAACGGATGACTCCAAGACCGCCTGTTTTAATACGAAACCTTTTCCTTTCATTCCAATCGTAAGTCAATTAAAAAAAACAAAAGTGAAGTAAAGTGATTTTGTTTTTCCCGGAGATGTTTTTATTCCTTTTCATTCCGGTGAGTTACTTTTTTCTAATCATTATCATTTGATTTACCCGCCATTATATGAGATTTGATAAACCGCATATCCTCGCAAAAGAACACCGACTCCGACCAAGGATGATATGTGAGGCCATTGAAATTAAAAACATCCTAATTTCAATAGGGAAGATGGCTGGGTGCTACCACCAACTTGGGATCCAGTAATTAATATGATTAAATCCAAAACCAAGCGTACCATTGCAAGACCTCAAGACACTGTGAGCACTTTCTGCGTGGATCGGACCGCAAACAACAACTAAACATGAGGGTACCCAGTTATTAACTATGACATCAGGATGTCTAACACCTCAGTCCCCCCGTGACGATGGTTGCTGTAAAGCAGCCGAAACGTCGGGAAAATAAAATCTATATCTTCTTACATACATACAAATAAATTAAATTGGAGTGTCTGTTTGTAATATCAAAATAACACTTTTTTACCAAATGCGTATGAAAGTATATACGATACCTATAACGAAAACGCAATTTTAAAATTTTTTGTCTGCCTGTCTGTCTGTCTGTTTGTTTGAGGTAAACTTCTAAACAGCTGAACCGATTTCAATGGGACTTTCACTGACAGATAGCTGACGTTCCAAGGCGTAACTTAGGCTACTTTAATTTTAGAAAAAGCATTAGGGTTCCGCGGGAAAAACATAATACCCATATTTCCGGGTAATCTCCCTAAAGTCCACGCGGGCGAAGTCGCGGGCACAGCTAGTAGTAAATAAACGCGATAAAATCCGTAAAATAGTTTCATTTCAATATAAGTAATCTTTATCATTGAGCAACTTATTGATTGGATATTAGAATAATTATACCTTTTATGCTTAAATCCAGCTTGAATATCAAACTCTGTGGTGTCGGTGTAATTACTAAGATATCTTTACTTTCAGAATTCCCTCACGTAACTTACAAAGGGCAGGAAACCGAAATGTTGAGTGAATGACGGCTTAGCTATAAGCCCTGGGCAGACTGGAGCATCAAGACCAAAACGAACTCTGTATCAATATCCATAAAGTTTGAATTCCTTTGGTAACAGCGACGACGCTGTAAAATTCACTCGCTCTATCAATGACACGTTGAATAATGAGCTTTTTAGAAGAGTCAATAGAGAGTGTTTTGGTATTATATATATATATATATTCATCATCACGCCTGTATTCCCCGAAGGGGTAGGCAGAGGTGCACTGCAGTGCGCCCACACTTCGCCGATGTATTTTGGTCCCAATGTAATAGGGGGCGAGCCTATTGCCATTATACCGGGCACACAGGTTTCCTCACGATGTTTTCCGTCACCGTTTCTTAGCAAGTGATAATCTCAGATGAAAATGAGATTCGCACATGGAACCCAGAGGTGCGAGCCGGGGATAGAACCTGCGCACTTTGATTGCAAAGCGTGCGTTCGACCACTCGGCTACCACTGCTATTAACAAAATTACATTAAAAATAATTAAAATTAAATTTGGTATTAACAAAATGTTTTGTCGCCCTTGTGCGCCTGGGGCTATAAGGCTATAAACAAGTCACTGAAACTTCAACCTTTCATAAAGTCTTGATGCTTGGGTCCAGATCATGAAGCGAGATATCTGACCCCGAGTTACTTCAAAATAGAATATATATTGAAAATGTTTTACATCAGAAAGGGCACTTTGGGAGTGTGATTCGTATCTCTACAGCTATATCTACATAGGGTAAAGGAATTTTCAATAAACTTCCAAAGGAAATCAGAGGTTAGCCTATTAATAAATTTAAAACTGTAATAAAATCCAAATTGTATCAAAAGGGCTATTACAAATTCTCGGATTATTTGCATGATAAATCAGCTTGGGATTGTACAGCTCAGGTTCAAAACAAAAATCATACTATTGCCTGGCATGTCCAAGTGTAGCGTGTGTTGCCTTACTAACGTATTATTATCTTATCATTATTATTAAAAGCAGCTCTAAAGGCAACACACTGGACCTATGAGTGCCTGTGTAATTGAAATAATTTTGGTGATTTAAAAAAATATCAGCCCTCTCAATTTCTTGCCGGATCTTCTCAGTTGAGGTCGCGTTTCGATCCGTTAGTAGTATAGTAGTAGGTATATAGGAAAAAAAAAAGTGTAAACTTGACAATTTGAAAGTGCCCCTAAAGGCCTATACAGAATAAATGATTTGACTTTGTTATGTGTTATTTGTGGTTAAGTGTCCATAGCGTACTGGTTAGAGAGGCTGGTGACCCAACCGAGTCTTATTTCTTGTAAATTATTTACCCGTTTAGTTATTGTAATGATACATTATCACGCCTGTATAGAGGTAGGCAGAGGTGCACTACAGTGCACTCACTCTTCGCTGATGTATTTTGGTCCCGATGTAATCAAGCGAGCCTATTGCCATTATACCGGGCGCATTCCCCCTCAATGCGAGGGCAATTCAGGCATAGTCACTGTCACACGCGACACTGACCCCTTGTTAGTGAACTTCACATGCCTGTCTATAGACGTGCAGGTTTCCTCATGATGTTTTCCTTCACCGTTGAGCAAGTGTAATCATTATTGAAAATGACATTCTCACATGAAAATCTCAGAGGTGCAGGCCCGAGATTTGAACTTGCACCCTTTATGTTTAAGGCGGGTTCTACCAACCAGGCAACCACTGCTTAAATTATTGATGTGAAACATCTAATGGCGCGCTTGACGAGTTTCAGCGACTGTTGATGCCGCGATGCCGTGATCCCCAAACTTCGAGCACCTTCGTGGCTCCTCGGTTCTTTCCGCTGCTTATACAAAGGCGAAATAAATGCAAGGGCGGAATTAAATAAAAGTACCTTGAAATAAAAGTAAAAGTTGATATTAAAAAGATATTCCCAGCGTTTCTCTAATTACAAACAATCTCAAGGTAAATTACTCTCGAAAAATAATAAAAGAGGCTTACCTTGATTATGAAAATCCCTTAAATAATTTATTAAAACTTGGACTCGGAAAAAACATTGCGAAAATTTATGTTTTACGAATGAGTTTTAGAAGATTAAGCTGTGCGCGACGCATTTCGTGCTAATACTAAAACGTACTCTATTAATTCGTAAGGTTAGGTATAATCTCTCTTTACGAAGCATCTACATATGGGCTACCGTATATGTACCCAAAATATTATTTTAGACTTCTGATACACCCTGTATACTAATGTACCACTACCGGATCGAAACGCGACCTCAACTGAGAAGATCCGGCAAAAAACTCAGTGGGCTGATCAATTTCTAGGCGAAACTGTCTTCAAATATATCAGTAGAAAAAAACATACCAATCGAATTGAGAACCTCCTCCTTTTGGAAGTCGGTTAAAAATAGGTTTTATATACGTTAAAAGCTTGTTTGGCATCGCACAAATTTTGATTTTACTTGAAAGTATCGACCTAGAGATGTCTACGCCCTCTCTTGTCATTGTGCTTTGGGGTCTGGATATGTCTAAGCCCATTAAAGAAGCGATTCGACACGTATTCACGAGTCACAGTCGATCACACACATTTCTTTATTTTCGTGGCAAAAGTTCTAAAGCATCAATATATTTTCTAATACCAAAACGAACTGGGCCCTTATTACTACAGCCCTTTTAACGGCCCACTGCTGGGCACGGGCCTCCCCTCAATGCGAGGGGGATTCGGGCCAGTGCGGGTTGGCAGACTTCACACATCTATCGAAAACTAGTCAAGTTCCCTCAGACGTGCAGGTTTCCTCACGATATTTTCCTACACCGTTTCATAGCAAGTGATAATCTCGGATGAAAATGAGATTCGCACATAAATCCCAGAGGTGCGAGCCGGGGTTTGAACCTGCACGCTCTGATTTGCAAGGCGTGCGTTCGACCACTCGGTTACCCTGGGCATCGGCATCTAACTGGGGCCTTACTAGTACCTTAAAGAGCATTGTTTCAATACTGTCCATTTTTGACATATTATGTACTAAGTTAAATGTCAAAAACTGAAAGTAATATTATAAACATGGCTGCAAGACAGGTGGTGGTTTGGGGGCTGTATTAACTTATAGAAAAAACCGACCAAGTGCGTGTTGGACTCGCGCACGAAGGGTTCCGTACAATTATCTATAAAAACGAGCAAAAAAATCACGTCTGGTGTATGGGAGCCACATTTAATAATTATTTTATTCTTTTTTTGTATTTGTTGTTCTAGCTGCAACAGAAATACATAATCTGTGAAAATTTCAACTGTCTAACTATCACGGTTCGTGAGATACAGCCTGGTGACAGACGGACGGATAGACGGACGGATGGACAGACGGAGGGACGGACGGACAGACGGACAGACGGACAGACGGACAGACGGACAGACGGACAGACGGACAGACGGACAGACGGACAGACGGACAGACGGACAGACGGACAGACGGACAGACGGACAGACGGACAGACGGACAGACGGACAGACGGACAGACGGACAGACGGACAGACGGACAGACGGACAGACGGACAGACGGACAGACGGACAGACGGACAGACGGACAGACGGACAGACGGACAGACGGACAGACGGACAGACGGACAGACGGACAGACGGACAGACGGACAGACGGACAGACGGACAGACGGACAGACGGACACACGGACAGATGGACAGACGGACAAACGGACAGACGGACAGACGGACAGACGGACAGACGGACGGACAGTGAAGTCTTAGTAATAGGGTTGCCGTTTTACCCTTTGGGTACGGTACCCTAAAAACCTTATTCTTCAAATGCCATTGATAGCGCGAGCAACTTTTGACGCGAGGTCACATGGTTTTTACGACAGAAATTCAAACTTTATACATATTGATATAGAGTTCGTTTTAGTAATGGAAATTTATGACCCTCGCCTCTCTATTCGGGGCCCTATATACAAACGAAAGTCCTAATGTAACATTATTTGTTAAACCGCAATAATTAAATAGGTGCACTGTACTCGTATAGAAACCAATTTATTTACTTATACTGAGCAAATACACTCCATATTGTTTTCTAAGAATGACGTTAATTGAATTTGAAGTCAGAAACATACTTTATAACTATGCTTTAAGTAAATAGACGCGTATTCACAGGCACACCCCTGGTAAGTCGAGCGAAGACACTCGACTATTTAGAAAATGTACTCTGTGCAATATGAACACTACTACTACTACAGCCCTTTTAACGTCCCACTGCTGGGCACGGGCCTCCTCTCAATGCGAGGGGGATTCAGGCCATAGTCCACCACGCTGGCCCGGTGCGGGTTGGCAGACTTCACTCATCTATCGAAAACTAGACAAGTTCCCTCAGACGTGCAGGTTTCCTCACGATGTTTTCCTTCACTGTTTCATAGCAAGTGATAATCTCGGATGAAAATGAGATTCGCACGTAAATCCCAGAGGTGCGAGCCGGGATTTGAACCTGCACACTTTGATTTGCAAGGTGTGCGTTCGACCACTCGGGTACCACTAATATGAATAAGGATTAAATTTATGTCGTAAACGCCACGCGCCTTGGGGCCCGTGTCTAAAAGTTAGAGCTATCACAGACTGAATGTAGAGTAGTTACAGATTTTAGCATTTTGATATCAGCTTGGTCTAACAACTCTGAGCTTTTCGGTTCTCACGTGCGTATGTAATTTTCAATAATAATTACCCCAGTACCACTTGCTGAACGGTGAAGTTAAACATGAGAGAACCAGCACGTATATTAAAGGCGTGTGAATTTCACCATTCTGGCCCAAGTAATGTTGCCGGTATAATTGCAATAGGCTCGCCCCTATTACATTGGGACCAACATACAAAGTGAGCATGCGTTTCAGTTCATTTCTGCTTAACCATTCGGGAAATACAGGCGTGATGACGCATCGTAAGAAGTTATGTGTGGCGCCACTACGTTACTTGCAAATTTATTCGAATCACATCCTATAGACCTGGGATTCCCAAAGTGGTCAATATCGACCCCCTGGGGTCGATATCGGTGTCGACATAAAGAAAAACTGATTTTGAGGGTTGACGAGGTCTAAAAATCAGCCCCTATTAGGTAATTAACAATAGTTATAACTTGAAACTTTCAAGTTAATGTACTGATAAGTTGTGTTACGTGTATCAACTTGTTTTAAGGATCACTAATATTTTAGTTGGAATTATCATTGTTGTACTTTTAAAAACTCAAAAAGTTAACTCAAAGTACTCACAAGGCAAGCGGGAACTTATGAGTATTTTGTATCAATAGGAAAATACTAAAGATTATTAGAGTAATTTGAATAATAATAAAATATAAATAAAAATAACTACCTATACTCGTATTTGATGATTAGACCAACCAACATGTACCGACCTAGGGTATATGATTTTGACGAAGGGTATATGGTATGAGTTCATTTTGTAAAAATAGCTTCTCTTGCTCAAAATAATTTGGGAATCCCTGCTATAGACGAAGATAAATAGCCTACGGTAGATATAACAGTAGGTATATCATTATCTCTGTTATTCGCTTCGAAAACACTTCCGCCACCTATATCCTTCCGACCTTGACATTGAGGCGACAGGTTCGAGGAGGACAGAGAAACAGCTATCAGCGAGAGAAAGACGCATGATCCTGAAAGATTTCGGTCGAAATAAAGATACTATGTAATTTAATATAGATTGACTTCGACTTGATTTCATGTCCTGTCGTTTTGGAAACTATTTTCGAAAAGTAGGACAGTGAACTTTGACCCACATGGCTGTTTTCATCAATTGTCTCATGTGCCCCGCCCCGCCGCTAGGTTCAAACACCCTTGACAATATTTACTAGAGTTGAAACGGATATCCGGTAACTATCCGGTATCCGGCCTATCCTGCATTGTTTTCACTATCCGGCCTATCTGGCCGGATACCGCATAGTAAGTCAGTATCCAGCCGGATACCGGATAGTAAGTCAGTATCCGGCCGGATACCGCATAGTAAGTCAGTATCCAGCCGGATACCGAATAGTAAGTCAGTATCCGGCCGGATACCGGATAGTAAGTCAATAGGTATCCGGCTGGATACCGGATAATAAGTCAGTATCCGGACGGATACCGGATAGTAAGTCAGTATCCGGGAGGATTCAGGATAGTAAGTCAGTAGGTATCCGGCCGGATACCGGATAGTAAGTCAGTATCCGGCCGGATATCGGAGAAGTAAAATTTAAAAAAATCTCATTATTTTTCACAAGGCAAATGATACCGCAATAGGTTATGGACACCTTGTATTTTTATAAGCGCTCGTCACAAATGTTTGTTTTATACTCATATTTAACGAGTGGCAAATTGCATGAGACGACTCCACTTGGCTTCGTATACCAGATCAGCTTCTGAAAATAGCCTTTCGCTGTAAACGCTACTGCCAGATGCTTTTAGCAATGAATTCGAGATGTCTTTGAGAAGTGTCATGTAGCGCAATAAAGGTCCGAATATCCGGTAGCCGGATATGCGGCGCTCCGGCCTTTTAGCTTGCCGAATGTGCGGTATCCGGCCAAACCACTAACCGTTTCATCTCTAATATTTACACATTAAACAACCTCATCTACTCACTTCTATAGTTCAGGTTTTAAGCTGAAACATTAATATCTCCCGCACCTCTGGGGTTTCAAAGTTTAATGTGCGAATGTTACTTCCAACAATGATTACCATTTGCTGAACAGTGAATGCAAACGTCGTGAGGGAACCTGCACGTCTACAGAAAGGCGTGTGATGTTCACCAACCCGCACCCGCCTTAACATAATGTTTAAATATGAAGCAGTTGCCAGTTACTACATTATCTACTCCCTAATTTACAGAAATTTCAATGCATCTACAAATCACCTACAGAAAATTATCGAAATTCAACCATGTTTTCCAACTTTTTTTTCGTAGACGATTTCTGTAACTCGTTCTATGTACAATTTTCATGTACTGTTCTGTGAATATTGGTAGTTGCCCCTCATAAATGTAGTCTACACTGCTGAATAGGGTTATGGATGTACCCAAAGGCCAGAACACGTTACCCGTGACAAATATTCAAAGGTCTATAACTCAGAAACTATGATAGTTATGTATGAACTGTCTTCACTAAGCATCCACATATGCTATTGTATATGTACCCAAAGTTTGGTGTATGTGGTGATCGCCGTTGTTAATTAATCATAACTTTGTATAGGTATATTTGGAGTCTAGTGTTTACATAAATTCAGGTTCAAATACACTCGCTTAGGGTACAAATCGACAAAATACAATTTCGTAACAATTCAGGTTTTTCCCCGAAATGCAACGAAGCCTTCTCGTAAGTATTATCTCGTTGGCACTAAAAACCCTTTTTCGTAAGCAAATGTAAACATGTAGGCAACATTTGGACCACAGCCAAATCCCCAGCTGAGTCAATGGTCCATCAGCAACCAAAAGCAGAATTTCCAGCCCACTGTGCATCTATAAGCGGATGACAATGAATACTTGAAGCCCATGGGTCTAATTTCTACAAAATCACATATTTGCATTAAAGGTACCCAATAAAGAAATAAATAAAACGAGATTCTCTGTGACCATTCATCCCCTCTACACTGAGGCGTCAAAGATTGCGCGTTACATTTTTCGCCACTACCAAAACAAACTCTGTGTAAATATACATAAAGATTGAATGTCTGTGGTAAACTCCACGACCCCACGCGTCAAAATTCGCTCATGAGAGCGTGTCATATCGTTGCGAAATAAACTTTTTCTTTAAGCCAATACGGTCCATTTTGGTGTTGGCTATATGCAAATTTTTAGGGTTCCGTACCCAAAGGGTAAAACGGGATCCCTATTGCTGAGACTTCGCTGTCCGTGCGTCCGTCCGTCTATCACCAGGCTGTATCTCATGAACCGTGATAGCTAGAGAGTTGAAATTTTCACAGATGATGTATTTCTGTTGCCGTTATAACAACAAATGCTAAAAAACAGAATAAAATAATTATTTAAGGGGGCTCCCATACAACAGACAGCGTTTTTATAGATAATGGTACGGAACCCTTCGTGCGCGAGTCCGACTCGCACTTGGCCGGTTTTATACAGCATCAATGGCTCAGTGGCAAGACGGATTGCTCTCATCACTTAGTTGTCCTGTATAGGAAATGTGCTAAGTTCACACCAAATGCCTATGCTAAAGAGATGCTAAAAATTTTTTTCAAACAAATAAATAAAATTAAAGTGTGTGTTTGAAATGCCAAACTAACAGCTTTATACTATTGCATAATATGCAATAGTATATATTATTATGTATGATATAAGCTAGGAACGAAAAGGTAATTATATTTTTCTTTGTCAGTCTATCTATCTGTTTTTAGGGTTCCGTACCCAAAGAGTAAAACGGTAACCCTATTACTAAGACTTCGCTGTCCGTCCGTCCGTCTGTCGCCAGGCTGTATCTCATTAACCGTGTTAGTTAGACAGTTGAAATATTCACAGATTATGTATTTCTGTTGCCGATATAAAACCAAATACTAAAAAAACAGAATAAAATAAATAATTAAGGGGGCTTCCATACAACAAACGTTTTTATAGATCATGGTACGGAACCCTTCGTGCGCGAGTCCGACTCGCACTTGGCCGGTTTTTTAGGTAAACTCTCAAACGTCTCGACCAATTTTGACGGGACTATCACTGTGAGATAGCTGATGTTACAAGGAGTAACATAATCTACTTGTCATTCCTAAGTTCTATACGGGCGAAGTCATGAACACAGCTATTTCAAATAAAATCTAGATGCCAGGTAAAGTATTATATAAGAAAAGTTTCAAGTTACCTTAGATACCGTGTCGGTTGCAGCAAATTGGTTGAAAGCCCCGGCGAATACGAAGGTAGCTCGGTTTTATAAACGTATTATAACATTTTATTGCCAATATCGGTTTAAACTTTAAACAGAACCTATCTAATACCCTATTGAATTTTAAATTTATTCAGTAACTGTTGTTGAAAATAACCTTCGAATTGTTTATCTATCCAATCTACTTCTAAGACTAGCTGTGGAGCTGTGTTTGCGTGGATTTCAGGAAGCCTAATTCATATTTTAACATAAAATAAAATAACCCTAACTTACCCCATATAATGCCACTGCCAATCAAAGAATTACCTATAAAAAACTCAGTCTCTAGTAATTAAAAGTTACTCTACAAAAACAAATATTCCCTGAAAATGATTCTACAAAGTAATTTCACTTTAAGCAAAACAGGATCCAGTCGGAGTTATCTTGAAACTGGAACAACTATACTTCGAGAGAATCCCGTATAATATCTCTATTCCTAACGAAAGTTCCGACAAAACTTGGAAGAATTATTCAGAGTGAATGTTTTCAGTTTCAGCACTTTTTCTCCGGAGTGCAAATTATGAGAGATGACAGCAATTACACCCTGAACATACTGGAACAAGCGAATTAACTTTGTCGCCTTTCTTTGAAAATGTACTCTGTGTTGAGGCCAACGCTACTGACCATAGACAAAATCTACTAAAATCAAAATGCATGGACATCACTATCTTCGAAGATCAAGATGGCAACTGGAATTCGAAAATGCAGCTAACAATTTGCATAATTCTTTTTTCTATTTATTAGTATCTTTATCGTGTAAAAGAATTCAAATAACACCATACTAATTAGTTTAAACTTATTTTAAATTATAAATATATTGTTAATAGTTGTTGTAAATAAATTTTAAATCATAATTATTAAGGGAAGAGTTTTCTTTCCCAACACTCTGTCAAAATGTACGTAGAGATTGAATTTCTGTAGCAAAAACATGCGACTAAATTCGCTCACAACATGCATGATGTTTCGCTGAAAAACTGACTTTTTCTATGAGTTAATAAAGTCAATTTTGATATTGAAAACATATTGTTTGCTTATGCCTATGCCTTTGCGCAGCGCCTTGAGCTTCGAGCGCACCGGGGTTGTCAAAACGCGCTCTGTAAAATGCCATTACCAAAATGCACTCTATATCAATATACATAGAGATTGATTTTCTGTGGTTAAAGCCAGGCAACCACGCAGCTTTAAATCGCTTGCCCTGTCAATGGCATCTCAATAAAGGCAGTTAGTTCGTTTTGGTATTGACAAAAATATTGAAGCGCCCGTCTTGACGCATCAGTGTGTCTAAGGCTTTACAGTTGCCGGCGGAAAAACATTCTCGCGAAATATAGGACATCCCCAAATAATTAGATTTAAATTTCAAATGTGGATTGCACTGAGGGACGAGACGACATTTTGTGCGAACAAAACATTTTACGTTGAACGCTGAAATTAATTTTGCTGAAATTCGGTTGGCGTGTGGTTTTAATGTTAAGTGTAGATTTTATGTGCGGCGGACGGTTTATGGAAAAAAGTTTTATAGCCTGTATTATTACCACCATTATTACGGTGAGAAAACCTGCACGTCTGAGGGAACTTGACTAGTTCTCGATAGATGTGTGAAGTCTGCCAACCCGCACCGGGCCAGCGTGGTGGACTATGGCCTGAATCCCCCTCGCATTGAGGGGAGGCCCGTGCCCAGCAGTGGGACACAACACGTACTTAGCGAGATTAACGAACAGCAATTGATTTTTTTTAGTTAAAGGAAGATAAATATTTTTTACATATTTTATATCTTTAAATTTAATGTGCAACGTTGGTTTTTAGTGGGTATGCGGTCTCGTGCTGTGCGTCCCACATACTCCCTACTACCCCCCGAGGAGAGAAGAGAGTAATTCCAACGATAAAATAAAAATAAAAATAAACTTTTTCAAGTTTAATATACTATTAAACTATACGAGTAATGTGTTATTGAGTTTTTCTTGATGTTTTGTTTTGTATTAAAAACAGCGTGGTAGGTTAATTTGTAAGCAGTAATTAATCATTCCCTAATCATGGTTTCGACAGTTAATTAATCACTAGTACCATTAGCGATTATCCTGCTGTCAATAGCTGCAACACCAACAATAGTAGAGTTTATCTATGGAAGTAGGTCACTGTATTTTGGCCTCTTCTTACATTAATCTCTACATTTATAGTTAAACTATCCACCAGTTTGGTTTTATACCGTTAAGCCCTGTGCACACTGGAGAGTTAAGTTTTAGTATTGGCAAAATATTTGACGCGAAGCTTTTGACGCCCAAATGTACCCAAGACTTTATAGTTATCTTATAATAAAGTCAAAGTCAAGTCATTTCTTTCGTAAAGGTCTACGAGGGCACTTGAAAATAGGCACGTTTACATTGTTTTTATTCTACCATGCTGGCCCAGTGCGAGTTGTTGAAATTCACACGCCTTTACGTACAGGTTTACTCACGGTGTTTGCCTTCACCGTTCAGCAAGTAGTAATCGTGATTGAAAATGATATTCGTACATGAAATCCGATATTTCCAGAGGATTTTTGCACCCCCTTACGTTCAAGGCGGGTGTTATACCAACAAGGATACCACTGCTGCTAAAGTTAAAGTAGTACTTACTTGTAAAGTTCATTGAACTTAACAGGTTCACTGCGTTGTGAGGTCACATTGGCTCATGGCGGATTTTCATCCAGTGCGCAGCGCTCAGAAAGTTAGTACCTCTATGAATCAATAGATCAGCTGAAAGTACAATGAAAAATTCTTACGGGGGAACGTGTTAAGTCTTGTTAAGTTCATTGAACTAGTACTTAAGTCCTGTTAAGTGCATTGAACTTAACTAGTACTTAAGTCCGGTCAAGTTCATTGAACTTAGCTAGAGCATGAGCCCATCAATCTAATGTTGCTAGCTTTCAGCAAAGTGATAAATCCCCGTCAAGTGTCGAGTGAATTGTTGTATCAAACATTCCATCACTGTTGATGTAACAAAAATATCCGACTCTAGCTTGAATTCATTTCCTTTTGCTGAATAAAAGTTGTAGATGATGATACCCTGAATCTACTAGGGCCAGCGAATTAACTTGCCTTGTTTTTGAAAATGGACTCTGTGCCAATAAGTTTAAAGAACAAATTCATTGAGTATCATCGATGACATTCCGTTGGAAAAACACTTGTTCACGTTTTGGTATACAATAAAATCGCTCGTGTCTTGACGCGCCTGTGAGCACAGAGATAAATTCCATTTGGTTCGCTGTTTAGCATATCAATAACGGAAGATTGAAAACAAGAAACAGTTTTTTTCAGCTCAATAGAGACAATATTTTATTTCAACCGGCGAAAAAAAATAGGAGGAGGTTCTCAATTCTATGCGTATTTTTTTTTATCTAAATCTAGACACAAGTTACTTTATACTATCTGAAGTGGTATTTTTCGTATAAAAAAATATCTGAAGGCAAATATTTCAACCGACATAAACTAACGTACCTCCAATGTTTATTCTTTAAACAAAAGATCAATCGTCAGTTAAGCTTTATTAACTAATTAACATATATACCCATTAATTGACAGATAAGTTTGTTCGTTAGGATACTTCAAGAAAGATGAAGGTATCTTCAAGAAACGAGCATACTCATTCCTTAAAGGCCGGCCTGGTGTTGCAGGTGTCCATGGGCGGCGTTGATCACTTACCATCAGGTGAAACGTCTGCTCGTTTGCCTCCCTATATCATAAAAAATACTATATTCCAATCCATCCAAAGGTTGCCTGGTAGAGATCACGTTTAGTGATGAGGCCGCCCATTGTTGCACTTAGTGCCCCCTGTGGCGCCCTTGAGCTAGTTGCAACCCCTTTCCGCCCTTAAGGCCTTGGTTGGAGTGCACTCTGCGATTGTCACTCCTCCGGTAAAGCTGTAAAGGCCACCTCACGGCCAACAGTGTAAGTACTTAAAAAAAAAAAAAACATTGTTGCACTTAATTATTATTATTTTGTATCGTACATGTATAGTTCGTATTTCTCTAAGACGTGGAACAGTAAAGAGTTATCTATCTATCTATGTAATTTTCGTATTTATGAAATTTTATCTCAAACACCCAGCTAGTAGTGATCCCCAGAGGAATATTAATTTGTAAATCAGAGTCAAACCACGTTTTTCAATCATTGAAAATGTTTGATCACGTCCGGTCTGCAAAATTTATTGGACTTATTTTTGTTACGACGATCGAAGTTTTTTTTAAGAATTTCGACGGAATTGATTTGAAATTAGAAATTAAGATGCCTGACTTAAGCAAATTACAGCAGGATATTTCAGAAGTCTCAAATAAAGACCTGCGCCTATAAGGAGGGTACTCAAAATTTGGGAAAATAAGTAGAAGTCGCAGTGAGCCAAAAATTTAGATTTTGTTGTTTTTCGTATTTCACCATCTTCAAAGAAAGCAGGAGGATAAGGAGCTAATTCATAAGTCTGTAAAAAAAAAGATCGGCGATTTTTTTTTTTTTAACATTGTTCTATATACTATTAAAACACATTTCCAAAGGTTATATAAAGATTCATTGACTGGCCCTGGATTCCGAGATTTTTCAATTTTTATTCCTTACGGCGCTCCACTAAAAATACATATCCTGATTTTATTTTATAGTCATAGCGGTAACGACGATGTAAGATTCTTTGATCATTTATTATAAATTTCATACATTCAACGTTTAACGTTAAAACCCAGTGTGTGTGTCCAAATCCCATATGATTGATAGCAGGAGCGACGTGTATCGTGCTGTACACAGCTAAATATAATACAGTATACTAACTTTGAAAAAAATACGAGAACCTCCTTCTTTTTGAAGTCGGTTAAAAAGAAGGACAAGCGGCCTTACCGCCACCGCTTAAAGTATTATTGTTTCAATAGTTACTTAATTTCTAAAGCAGTGGAAGCCGAGTGGTCGAACGCACGCCTTGCAAATCAAAGTGTGCAGGTTCAAACCCCGGCTCGCACCTCTGGGTTTATGTGCGAATCTCATTTACATCCGAGATTACCACTTGCTATGAAACGGGGAAGGAAAACATCGTGAGGAAACCTGCACGTCTGAGGGAACCAACCCGCACTGGGCCAGCGTGGTGGACTATGGCCTGAATCCCCCTCGCATTGAGGGGAGGCCTGTGCTCAGCAGTGGGACGTTAAAAAAGAGCTGTAGTTAGTAACTTTATTTTTTTGATCAACTGTTAAAAACTTAAAGTAATATTGAATGATCATGTCTGCCACTTGCGTTATTTCCTGGGATCCAAAATGGCGACCCTAATTACCCGGAATAAATGGATTTTACTATTTCCAGAATCATTTTTTTTTTCTAAAATAATAGTAGCCTTAGGTACTCCTTGAAACATTGCCTATCTGCCAGTGAATATAGTTTAGGGATTTTCCATACAGACATACAGAGAGAGACATTGATTAGACATACAGACCGATTTTTTCTAATTTTCCATTGTAATTGTTAATAGTGGTGTATAAAACAAAGTATTTTACTTTACTAGTTTCTGTTTTAAATACACTTTTTTATTAAAAAATAAATATACAGATTAAATTACTGATGATGTATTAAAATTGACCGTAATAAGGTAGATAATTAATTTAAAATGTCAGTACTGAATCAATTTCCTACTGTCTGGCGTCCACCATCTTGGTAAAGATTTCACGCGCTGAAAAATATGAGCTCTTTTGCGCTTAACAGTTTTTTTTGTGAAAACTCTTGACATAACACCGATAAAACGGTATACCCTTTTAAAAGCCTCACACTACGTAATACTACGAATAATAGAGGGTTTGTAATAACTTTATTTCTTTCTTTTTTAAATGTTTAAGTCTCACGTTGGTGAAAGTTGTACACGCCTGTCATTGGTGTACCTATCAGACCAGTTTTTTTTAAATATTTTATTTACCCAATTGTTAATAGGTATACTGTTGGTGTGTCGTTCTTAAATAAATAAACTTAGGATATACGTGACTGTATACAAAGTAACAAAAATAAATAAGTTGAATGAAGAAAATAACAAACCAAGAAGTATTATTAAGAGTAGGAGAAAAGAACCCATTAAACTCTGTAGAAAATGATTGGACGTTTAATAATACATGATGCACTAATAAAGACAGTAATAGAGAGAAAGTCAGGAGGCAGCAGAAGAGGAAGACCAAGGAGAAGTTATTATGAACAAAGTAAATACAAAATAAATGTCAAAAGGTACCGGGAGATAAAAAAAGCAGGCAGAAAGTTGAGATGTCTGGAAAAATCTCCACCAACAAGAGCCTCTTAAAATTAAGAAGAAGCAATATGATTCAGAATAGGTATTGCAGACCTTCATCGTTAAATCATTTCATGAAGGCAGAATGTCGATGTTTTTTATTCCGCAATTTGAAACCTTTAGTTTATTGTTAAGCCTCCCGCAAATGGTGGCGCCCGCCGGGCGTCAAACCGCGCGCGTCAATTTTTTTGCCATAACAAAAATACTAACTGTATTGCCTGATATAAAAAGTTCATTCGTCAACTAAATGACACTGACAGCGCGAGTGAATTTAGACGCTTGGGGGCGTGGCTTCTACCACTTAAATTCAATCTATACGCATATTGAAACAGAGTGCCAGGGGATTTATGCTTCAACAAACGTAGGCATGGTCAGTAAGGTCACTTATAACTTCTGCTGTTTATGTTTAGATCAAATAGAGTTAAGAACTAACAGCTGAGTATCTGTTTTGTGCCGAATTTTCTGGAATTCTTAACAAGTCAAATATCCAACTAAAATGGTAATAAAATGTTTCTGATTTCATGTCTTCGTTTTAAATAATACTTTTATGGGTCAGTATATACTGGTACATAGATATACCAGAGCTTTTTATGTCATTAAGTAGCATAAGAAGTGGAGCAACGAGCAAAATCGACCAATCAGAATGCTTTAAAATGACGCGATGGACAAAATAACGAGGATTCGAAGTGACCCCATCAGTCGATTTGCACTTTGAACATACTGGAGCGAGAATACGCTTGACTTTGAAAATGTACTCTACGCTAATAAAAATAAGGATTGAATATCCGTGGCAAAAGTACCCACGACCACTCGACTAAATTCTCTCGCATCATTGGTAACATTTCGTTGGAAAATGTGCTTTTTCTATAAGTAAATAGAGTTGGTATCGGCATAAAAATAATCGCGCGTATTTTGACGTGCACATTTTGCAAAGCTTGATACGCTTCCTTGCACAATTTCAGTAGACACTTCTGATCAAATGACAGATATATATAAGATGTCTTTGGACAGTAAATATCAAAGTTTATAGTCGAGCAAAGACGTAATTTCATGTTTTTATTTTCTCCATTTGAAGTTTTTTCAGGGCTGAAAAGAAAATTAAATTAAACATACTATTTTACTACGTACTTGTCTCAAGCAAACAAAATTACTATGTTGGGACCTTAGGACACTACAAATGTACTCAATGGGTCTTCTTCGTATCGACTTGTTTATAGTTATAAGGGAAAAAAATACTTCAGATTCTCTCATGTAATTTAATTAATTATGATAAATTGTGTTCATCTTTAGTAGTAGGTAATGTTTATGCAATAGCTTGAAAAAAACCTTATAAAAATATCTAGATCTTACAGACAACTGTCAGGGCGTACCTACCTGCCTGCCACACTGGAGCGTCAAGACGCGCGCGACAAAATAATTGCCATCCCGAAACGAACTGTATCAACTCTTACAAAAGGCTCACTCTTCAACGAAATGACAACGATAACGCGAGCAAAGTTTGATTGGTCGTCGCTTGGCTTCTGCTACAGAAATTCAATATTTATTTATATTGACACAGAGTTCGTTTTAGTATTACCAAATATTTTACAGCTCGCGTCCTGACGGCCAGGCGCTTTATAGTAGTATTGTTTTAATATTAACTGTATTTTTTTTTATAGATCTTGTACTGATTAAACTGTCAAAAACTGAAAATAATATTAAAAGTGATAATGCAAAAGTGATATTTAAGTAGTATTTTTATTTTACGTGCAAATCTCAAGACCTTTCACACATTGGGGCGTCAACGCTCACGTGTTTCACTCACTTTTTGCCATAGCAAAACGAACTGTATTTACATATAGAAAGAGTTAATTCTGCTTTTACGACAGGATTGACATCCCAGTGTGTGGTGGGCTTTAATCTAAAAAAACACAATGAAAAAGCTAAAATAACATATATTCAGATTTTACAGACGTATAAGTGTATCAACTTTGTATAAATAAAATATTTGCAAATCCATCTGAAAATCGTGTTGTGACGGTTGGGCGCATTAGGCAGTGGAATTCAGTCGAGTTTCAGCGATAGAGTGCTTATTCAAGCATGTACTGTAAATAACTTACATTGAAACTTACTACTGTCTGCGAGGCCGTGCGTAGGTATCTTGGGAATGAAGATATTGAAACATATTGATAAAACATTAAATGTTTTTTTTTTTTTAAACGAGGGGTGTATGACTATTTGATTTAGCGATAGTTTTGGTCGACAAATTGGATTAAATACATATTTGGAATCTGTGGTTTTTTTCTGCGACGAATGAGTATGCAAGTGTAAATACAAGAGATGAAACGGATACCGGATATTCGGCCCTTTATCGCGTTACATGACGCTTCTAATAGACATCTCGAATCGATCGATCGGTGGTCAGTTAATTTGCATCAGTACCCGCAGTTGTCAAAGTTTGCTAGATTATTTCTTTCATCACCTGTGTAGCATAAGCGCCAAAGCGCAGAATATGTTGACTATATCTCTTTCTCTCGTATGAAATAAGACAGAGAGCGACCAAGCCAATCCGTGACAGAGGTCTTTTCTTGACATGGGTGCTAACACCACTGGTACCGCGAAAGGCTATTTTCAGAAGCTGGTCTGGTATACGAAGCCAAGCGGAGTCGCTTCTTACCAACAAATGCGGATAATTTGGTGTTTATTTACTACAATTTGGCCCATAACTGGGTGTATACCACAATAAGTTATGGGTGTCCATAACTTATTGTGGTATGACTTGCATTGTGTAAGATACTGAGAATTTTTTGAATTTTACTATCCGGTATCCGGCCGGATACTGAATTACTATCCGGTATCCGGCCGGATACTGAATTACTATCCGGTAACCGGTCGGATACTGAATTACTATCCGGTATCCGGCCGGATAGTGAAAACAAGGCCGGATAGGCCGGATACCGGATAGTTGCCGGATATCCGTTTCATCTCTAGTAAATACGCATAAAGATTATTCTGTCGTAAATGTCACGCCACCACGCGTCAAAATTATTCGCACTGTCAGTGCCATGTTGTATTTTTTTTTCAATGTTTTAAATTACGTAAATATAGAGGCCATTAAACAAAAAAAAAAACTAAAAATAATCCGGCATAATAATACGCAGGGTGGCGGTGAGGAGGGACGTCACGCTTGTTAAGTACGTGCTAGGTGTTCTGCGTGGATGGGTTCACAACCCTGATTTGTTGGCGCAAATACAATTGTGTGCCCCAGATGGTTACGTGAGCTTGCGCCGCCGTCCAGCAACATTCAACATACCTACAGCAAGAACGAATTTGCCCAAATTTTCCCCCTTGTCACGTGCTTTACGGTTGATAAAAGTAATTGCAGACGATATCGATATATTTCACGCTAGCCTGACGAAGCTCACAGAAGCGATCCAAATTAATATTGAAAAAGGAATTTCGCTATAGAACTTCACTGAAACTGAACTTCCTAAATTTATTGTATGTTATTATCTTATCTGTATGTTATGTGTGTCTTACTGCATCGATTTGGTCATTGTAAAGACTGTTATGATGTTATAAATGTTTTTCATAAATGAATAAATAAATCCTTTGAAAATAGTGACTTTTTGAAAACTTGACGCTCAGTGAACCTTCAAGCACTCTAGGCCTTGGTTGTCATTTTGTTTTAGAATTAACTTTGTCTTTGTGACAATACAGTGTTGCTATGGCAAAAAAAATACGCGCGAGGAGGAGGCTTAAGGGTATTTGTCTTTTGAGGTTCCTATACCCACCAAAATAATCAACCGCTCTCACATTTTTTGTGATGTGCGTGAATGAAAAAAGTGACTGATCTCTGTCGCGAGGATGCGAGCCAACCGGAAAATTGGCATTCGGATAATTCACGCGAAGAATCCTCAATTTCACGATTTACGTACGACTTGTAGATCCGATGTGCTTTTAAAAATAAACACCTTATACAATTGCAGGTATCTATTGTATTATTTCTCATTGCCAAGAGAATCATCAGGCCTATATTCTTCGAAGGGGTAGGCAGAGATGCACTGCAGTGCACCAGACTGATGTATATTGGTCCCTATGTAATAGGGGGCGAGTCTATTAGGTACCAATATACCGGGCACATCTCTCCTCAATGCGAGGGAGATTTGGGCCATAGTCCACCGGGCTAACCTAGTGCGGGATAATTAACATTAACATTCACACGCTTTTCTGTAGACGTGCAGGTTTCCTCACGATGTTAGCATTCATCGTTCAGCAAGTGGTAATCGTTATTGAGGGCATACTAAAATTATCCACATTCAAACGCTTTCACAATTCTTCAGGACAAAATTGCTTTGTAAAGTCATTCCAAATAGCTAACAGCTTGTATTATAACAATATATCAGCTAGCCATCTTAAAAAAAAGACATTCATCTCCCATTCGCAATTATAACCTACAATAAAACTTAGCCTGTTTCACCGGCATCTCACGAACTTTGAAACACTGAGCTTAATAATTTATTGAGAGAGATAAAAGCCGACTTCGCTTATCACGCGTAAGCATACGCTCATATACTAACGTGTCAAATTGTCGAAATTGCCTGTAAACTTTCGACTTTATTGCCGGCTTTATCAAGAACCATCATCATTTGGAGTTATACTTCAGGCTTATAATGGGAATTTATATATCTACTTGGTCTAAAGTGTTATAACTTACTACAACGAGAGGTTGCGGGTTGTTTAGACCAACTGCAACATCTGCAACAGGAAGTTGCATGATGTTATTTCTTACTGATATGTCTGCAGCAGGTGGTTGCAAGATGTTTTGACTTACTGTAACATCTGCAATGGGAAGTTGTATGATGTTATTACTTACCGCCACGTCTACAGCGGATGGTTGCATAATGTTTTGACTAACTGCAAAGTCTGCAACGAGAGCTTACATGTTTGTCACTTACTGCAACATCTGCAACGGAAAGTTGCATGATGTTATTACTTACTGCCACGTCTGCAACGGGTGATGTAGATAATGTTTGGTTTACTGCAACGGTTGATTGCGAGTTGCACGAAGGTGCAAATGTTGCACCTTCGTTCGACTTCGGAACAAGCGGATACGGATTCGATGCCAATCAGAATAACTTTCAGAAATTGTGTGGGTGCTACTAGGTGCAGCCCCAGTCCATCATAGTATTTATTTAGTACCCATAAAGCAGTGGTAGCCTCGTGGGCAAGAACGCCCGCCTTGAATGTAAGGGGTGCAAGTTCAAATCCCGGGCCCGCACCTCTGAGATAATTTTCATGTGCGAATGTCATTTTCAACAATGATTACCACTTGCTGAACGGTGAAGGAAAACATCGTGAGGAACCTTCAAGTCTATAGAAAGGCGTGTGAAGTTCACCAACCTGCACTGGGCCAGCGTGGATGACTATGGCCCAAAATCTCCCTCGTAAGGAGGGGGAATGTGCCCGGTATAATGGCAATATGCTCGCCCCCTATTACATTGGGACCAAAATAAATCGGCGAAGTGTGGGCGCAATACAATGCACCTCTGCCTACCCCTTCGGGGAATACAGGCGTGATGATGTATTATATATTTTATATTAGCTTATCTGTCTACGAGACAATAGATTACGCCCAATATTGTAACCCAATGGACATTCTGTTATCATGGCACCCATTGATCTGGAAACGGTTCGGCAGTGTGTCAGTTACCTACTGATAACACTATTACGGTTATTTTCTTAGAAAGGGTAAGCAGAGGTATAGGTACCTTCTGTTGTTCTTTCATATTAATTTCTACCATGATTATTTGTGCCAATGTGTGTTACTGAGAAATCGAAACTAAAAACATGATGTAACATCAAAGGGCTACTATTTCGTACGAGATATTATTCTACAAAATGAAATGATGACAAATCTACATAACAAAAAATAAAACCGAGCCTTTTCTTAGAAATATAATTGAATTCACTAACTGAATGGCCACCAAGACTATTTTGATACATTGAAATAATCCCTTTAGGTTTTTTTATCCTCTTATTTGACCTGTCTGTATCATTATTTAGCTTCAGAGATTTCGTGGAGACAGATTTTATGTGATAAGAATAAACTTTTCATGAAATTCTATCATATTATTTTAGTAAAATGTGTTATGTTTGTGTTAGCGCTGATTTTCGACGAACTGTTACGCATTTTAGCATCAATGACGATATAGAGGCAATTGTATGTACCTACATATATTTACCTTGTTTTTGTGTGAGTGTTGCGCAAAGTGTGGGTGCGCAGAGCAGTGCCTCAGCCTTCCCCTTCGGAGAATACAGGCGTGATGATGTTTTAATAAAGTAAAACTTAATAAGTAGGTATGTCAAGCTAGTGAAGAGGGTTGGCGGAAAATCAGCGCTGGGGGAGATTAGTTCCCCCCCCCCCAGCACGTGCTGAGCCAATGCCTTTTCGGCACAGTTCGCACTGAGCTCTTTTTCTTTCCTTTTCTGTGTATTGTATAAGTTTCATATCTCTGTGTGCTTTGTTTGCTTTGTTTTGTCTGTGCCGAATAAATGTTTTTTCTTTCTTTCTTTCTTTCTTTCTTTCTGTCTTTCTTTCTTTCTTTCTTTCTTTCTTTCTTTCTTTCTTTCTTTCTTTCTTTCTTTCTTTCTTTCTTTCTTTCTTTCTTTATTTCTTTCTTTCTTTCTTTCTTTCTTTCTTGCTTAATTTATTTAGTTACTTACTATAGCCCTTTTAATGTCCCTCTGCTGGGCACGGGCCTGCCTTCCATGCGAGGCAGCTTCAGGTCATAGTCCACCACGATGGTCCGGTGTGGATTGGCAGACTTCACACATCTATCGAGAACTAGTCAAGTTCTTTCAGTCCGGTTTCATCACAATGTTTCCCTTCACCGTTTCATACTAAGTGATAATCTCGGATGAAAATTAGTTTGGCACATAAACCCAGAGGTGCGGGCTGGGGTTTGAACCTGCACACTTTGCAAATTGCAAAGCGTGCGTTCGACCATTCGGCTACCACAGCTTTTAGTTAGTTACTATATTATTGGCAAAAATAACGCGTATTTAGTTACTATACTTTTTTAAACAGGAAATGAAACTAGTATAAAATTAAAGTAGGTATAAAAATAAAACAGCAATATCTCTTGTCGCCATCATCTGGGTACTTAGTCTCGAATTACGTACTCCCATTTTTCCGTGTCCCGATTTTGGAGGACGCCTATCTCGTCTCGTCCCTGTGAGATGAATATACGTAAATATGTCACAGCCATTATGTAAATGGTTCCTAAATGAAACGCTTGCGATTTTCAGCAATGACATAAAATATACAAGTGTTAGCAATTTCACACAGGTCACACCTATAACTGCTTTTAAAAATAATAAGTGTGAAAGAGCTTCACTCCTTATAATCTTCTTGGTAACAATTTGTTTTGGTATTGAAAAAAAAAATATTTCTCTATGGTTTATGGAAAATAAAGAGTGTACATGCATGAATAAGTTTTTTTATAAATTAATATAGATATGCTTTTATTTTGCCATACCAAAACAAACTGTATTCACTCATAGTAAAAGTTCATTCTTAAATTAAAGCTAGCGCGAGCGAATTTTGACGCGTGGTGGCGAAGCTTGTACCACAGAAATTCGATCTTTATGGATATTGACATAGAGTTCATTTTGGTATTGGGAAATATTTTAACGAACCGGTGTGCTGTAATAATGAACAAGTTAACAACTATTCAACTTGAGACTACATTAAATTGTTCGTATCTAGTTTTGAACTAGACAATACGGCTGCCTAATTTATCCTCTACGTGCTTGAACTACAAAACATTCACAAAATCACTCTCCCTCTGAATCAAAATTACAGGGCTTCATTCAATTTAGTGATGGGAACATCTATTTTATATTAGCAGACGACGCTATTTTTTACGCGCGGAATTTAGGAAGACTAGTAATTTTTACCCAAAATTAACTACTAGTAGTAGTAGTAGAAATTATTTCTTCCCAAAAATAAAGTAACCTAAGTTACTCTTTATAACATGAGCTTTATGGCAGTGGGAGTCGGGTAAAAATCATTTCAGCCGTTTCGGAGTTTCAGAACTAACAGACAGACAAAAAATGTAAAAATTGCTATTTAAAAAGGTGTTATTTTAATATTACAAACAGGACCTCAATTTTCACTTGATCGCCATCATCTCTATTTGACATAATGTCGAAAAAATACGACTAATTTGACGTTTTGTTTCGACATAATCTCGAATAGACTATGATGTCGATCTCAGGAAAATCGCGGATACTTCAATTTTATTTATTTGTTTGTGTTTATGTATATCGAAGGTGAATAGTGTTAAAACCCAATAACTATAAAAATTTTACTTTCGAAATATCATTTTTTTTTTAAGTTTTAAGGTTCAAATATCTACAGGGTGTATCAGAAGTCCGAAATAATACTTTGGTTACATATACAGTAGCTTATATGTGGTTGCATAGTGAACTTAACTATCATAGTTACTAAGTTATAGACCTTTGAATGTTTGTCACAGGTATCGTGGTCTGGCCTTTGGTTACATCCATAACTCTATTCAGCAGTGTAAACTACACTTATGAGGAGTGACTTCCAATATTCACAAAACCGAACATGCAAATTTTACAAAGGAGTCGAGATGCGAAGAAAAACATGGTCGAATTTCGATCAAATTTATATACCATTCAGTTGTTTACCCGATACTCATGCAAACGTCAAAGTATTATTTCGGACTTCTGAAACATCCTGTATATTATCTATCTATACTTATATTATTATTATTAATTATTATTAATTAATATTATAAAGCTAAAGAGTTTGTTTGTTTGTTTGTTTGGTTGAACGCGCTAATCTCAGAAACTACTGGTCCGAATTGAATAATTATTTTTGTGTTAAATAGTTCATTTATCGAGGAAGGTTATAAGCTATATATCATCACGCTACGACTAATAGGAGCGGAGCAGCAACGAATAATGTGGCAAAAACGGGAATATTCCCGAACATGAATCGGGCATTATAGACTTAACTTATAATCATAGACTTTATAACATCACTCTACGCCTAAGTAACTATTAGCGCGGGTGAAACCGCGGGCACAGCAAGTATCAATAATAACATCGTTATTATAAGTATGTTGTGATAAAAGTGGATTAAACCACTGAAAAGACAATTAAAAATGCACTAATAGGGACCAATAACGAACGAACGATTATTTATTTTTGGCACTTTTTGGGTTTTAACACTTTATCCTCGATAAGTGTTTATCCATCTATATAGGCCATGAAGACAATCAAAATCCTTCATCATATAAATCCTCCTTCATTTATAGTCACACCCATCATCCGCCACACATTCCCACCACTGTTACTCCTGTAAGCCAAGATCGACAGCGGTGTCCATTGAAGACACCGAGGTTTGACCCTCGGCGAGTCCCGGGGAAAAGCTAAATTGTCTTGGAACCCGCACGAATTTGATCGAAAAAGGTGTCAGTCAATTTAATTTGTCAGTCCTTATAACATGACGAAGCGGACGCGTTTGCCGAAGCTTTGTAATAATTGTCACTCCTGGGTTATAACCAATAACGAGAGGTTGTTGAAATTTCGACAGAATCCATTATTCATTTTCTATTACGGGTAAATGACACGGCAATTTGTCATAAGGTCGAAAGTGTTTTGAACCAAAAATGTGTAGACTATTTTTATCTTGTAGCTGAACCCACGATTTCGTTAGCGTAGAAATTAGAACTTATAATAATACGTCAACACGTCTGTATTCCCCGAAGGGGTAGGTAGAGGTACACTGCAGTGCGCCCACACTTTGCCGATGTATTTTGGTCCCAATGTTATAGGGGGCGAGCCTATTGCCATTATACCGGGCACATTCTCTCTCAATACGTGGGAGATATGGGCCATAGTCCACCAGTGCGGGTTGGTGAACTTCACACGCCTTTCTATAGACGTGCAGGTTACCTCACGATGTTTTCCTTCACCGTTCAGTAAGTGGTAATCATTGTTGAAAATTACATTCGCACCTGAAAACTATCTCAGAGGTGCGGGCCCGTGATTTGAACTTGCACCCCTTACGTTCAAGGTGGGCGTTCTTGCCCACGAGGCTACCACTACTTGCTGTTGTAGACGGTACTAAGAACAGAAATACATTTTTTAAATATTTATTCAGTCTGTCTGTGTGTTCCTTATAAGGAGAGTTCACCAAACAATGGATAATATTATTTTTAGGCTATTAACCAAAAAGACAATTAATCACTTCCTCTCAGCGCCTGTGTCGGCAGTAAAACAATCCCCAAGTTATTTCCCGTAAAAACGCGGGCATTTTACCCGCAAATGTCGTTAAAAAAATCATCACGCCTCGGCTGGAGATAATTGGAGGAGGCAGGTACCTGGCTGCCGTTTAGGTTTCTACATCTATACAAATAAGTATCACTGTGTGTTTGTAATATCGAAATAACGGTGTTTTACTAAAAAAACTACGTAAAACATATTTTTTTTTATGTCTGTCTGTTTCTCTCCGGAACGTCTAGATCAATTTTGAAAGTACTTTCACTGGCAGATAGCTAATGTAGGCAACTTTAAATGTGGCAAAATAAGTTCGTAAGTTCTACGCGGATGAAGTCGCGGTTTCAGCTAGTTACAAATAAAGGCACGAATTTATTATTCATAGGGAAGAACCATTTTTGATATTAAGTAATAGCTATGGTTGTAGGCTCAGATTAACGAAGCTTTTAAATAGTTACAGTCGCAAAGCGAACACTTCATTGTACCAAATTAAATAGCTAATAAGGAACTCTGTGTTTATCACCTACAGCCATCAACGTGGTTTTCATAAGTGTACGTCATTCAGTCCTGTTGTATTATATAGCGCTTTTTAGGGTTCCGTACCCAAAGGGTAAAACGGGAACCCTATTACTGAGACTTCGCTGTCCGTCCGTCCGTCCGACTATCACCAGGCTGTATCTCATGAACCGTGATAGGCAAAGACTTGAAATTTTCACAGATGATGTATTTCTGTTGCCGCTATAACAACAAATACTAAAAAACAAAATACGATGAATATTTAAGGGGGCTCCCATATAACAGACGTGATTTTATTGCCGTTTTTATAGATAATGGTATGGAACCCTCCGTGCGCGAGTCTGACTCGCACTTGGCCGGTTTTCTACAGTAATATCGTAGTTCTTTGGTTGTATTAGGTTTAATAAAAATCTATTTTAAAAAAGTAACTACCACAGGTGCATCTTTTCTAATTAAATAACTAGTTTTATGACTACGTTTACGCTCTTTAATAACTCAAACATTATTTAATTTCCCGCGAACACAAACCATTGCTTCTCAAAGTTTATATTTGTAATATATACATCACCATCTCGCCTATATTCCCCTATGGAGTAGGCAGCACTGCACCTGCACTTTGCAAAGTAATTTTGGTCCCAAAGGAAAAGGGGGCTAGCCTATTGCCATCATACCGGGCAAGTTCCCCTTCAATACGAGGGATATTTGGGCCATAGTCCACCAAGCTGGCCCAGTGCTCCTATTCGGCAGTGTAAACTACACTTATGAGGGGCGACTACCATAATTCTCAAAACAGCACATGCAATTTTTAAATAGGACTCGAGATTTATAGAAATTGACGACGAAAAAAAAGTTGAAAAAACATGGTCGAATTTCGATACATTTTTTATACCATTCAGTTGTATACCCGATACTGATGCAAAGGTATTATTTCGGATTTCTGAAACGTCCTGTATATATATATCTACCTTTTGATTTTGTCGTAGTCGAGTAAATAAGTAGAGTACAATAGTGGATAGCCCGAATGTAGCAAGGACAGACTTGCAAACGTTGAGAAACACATCGGTAAGTTACGAAGAAATTAAAAACACTGCGCCTAATATGCTCAGCCGTTAGTTTAAATTATGTTTAACTGGAAAAGTTAAGTTTAATAGCGTGAACGCCATAAAATCTCACGTACGTTACACGGATGTGTTTTATACGGAAACGCCATCGTTACGTTTGTGCTACGTCTGCGGACCTTTAGGAACGTATTTTCTTATCGCGCGTTGCAAAAGGGGGCTAGACGGAAAAAATTAAGAAGAAAAATTTAGATTTCGATGTGTGTATGTGTATGTACATGTACATTTTTAGGGTTCCGTACCCAAAGGGTAAAACGGGAACCCTATTGCTGAGACTTCGCTGTCCGTCCGTCCGTACGTCTGTCCGTCCGTCTGTCACCAGGCTGGCAGGCTGCCAGGCGCAGGCAGGCTGTATCTCATGAACCGTGATAGATAGAGAGTTGAAATTTTCACAGATGATGTATTTCTGTTACCGCTATAACAACAAATATTAAGAAATAGAATAAAATAATTATTTAAGGGGGCTCCCATACAATAATGTTACGGAACCCTTCGTGCGCGAGTCCGACTCGCACTTGGCCGGTTTTTTTTTTATTTCAAAAGGAACTTCGTTCCATCCCTTGACACCTCTCAAGTTTTTATTTTTTTATTTTTCTGCGTCGTTTGGTATATACAAATAATTTTACGAAATGTTTTCGCTAAGAAAGGATTGCCTTTTAAGCGTCGATTAATTGATGGGAAATATACAGCTGTTATATAAGTGTGTAGACGCTTCAGTTATATTCGATGTTTTCATTTCATTACGCACTTGATTAATATCGTAAAATTATTATGAATAGATAATTGGACGTAGTTTAGCAAAAAGGATCTAAGCCACAAAATTGCCAGATGGTGTTAAGAATACTAAACGGTTCCTCAATTATATTATAAAGCTGAAGAGTTTGTTTGTTTGGTGGAACGCATTAAGCTCTGGATTTACCAGTCCGATTTCAAAAATTATTTTTGTATTAAATAGCCTATTTATTGAGGAAGGAATTTTATAACATCACGCTACGACACAGTAACAATACCGTGATGGAATGGAGTGACGTCACGGACGACCCTACTGTAGCATACACTCGCGCAAATTTACGGCAGTAAAAATATAAAAACGTTCATATTCGCTGTGAAAGTGCTATCAGTGTGCTATACCGCGCCTACAGTGGTTGTGTGAGTGTTTGCGTACACCAACGCGCTTGAATAGTGCTTCATTACATACCTAATCTCGATTGATATCAAAGTGCTATTTTTTTTTATTTTTTTTTTTTTTTTTTTTAAAGTGGGTAGATCGACTCTCTTACGATCCATTACGATTCATCAACAAAGTTTTATCGATTTTTTATTGCGCCATCTAGCGGTCTGTTACCGAAGCATCATAGTCACTACTAAACGTTACGTCTCTGCTGCCACCTAAAAGTCGGCGCGATGGCTAAGTGCGCGGCTTGTGGTAAATTCCTGTCGCCGACAGGTGCCGCGACATGTGCGGCCTGCCCGTATACGTTTCACAAAGGTTGTGTGGCGATTCCTGATGGCGTCGCGGTTCCGAGAGACTGGACATGCCCTGAGTGCAAAAAAAAAATGCGTAAAGGCGATAACAGTAGCACTCCTGTAAAAGGCATATGTGGGGCCGTCGCCGCCCCACCATCCTCTCGGCAAACTGCCGCCATCACAGACCCGTCCCAGTCTGAAGTATCGCTGACCCTTCCCTCAGCGCACGCTGCACCGTCTGCTGTGGGCACGGATGTTCGGGAAATACGTCACGAGCTCGCCGAGTATATGGCAGAACTACGTGAGTTCCGCAAGGAGTTCCGTGTCTCCATGGCAAGCGTATGCGAGCGGATGGATGGGTTTGAGCTGAGACTTGTAGTGCTCGAGCAGAAAGAGGTGGTGCTCGGATCGAACGACGAGGTTGCCGAACTGCAGCGTACTGTCACCCAACTTAAGCTGGAGCTGAACGACCGAGACCAGGAGGCATTATTGTCCGATCTAGACATTGGACATCTCCCGGAGGAAAAGGGAGAAAATGTCGTACATACCGTGGCCGTCATGGCTGCGAAACTGGGGGTCACCCTGGAGGACCGGGACATTGTGTTCGCTGAACGAGTTGGTCCGGCGGTCTCCATCAGTGCTGGCGATGATGGGCCACGCATGCGTCGCGTTGTCGTTCGGTTGGCTCGCCGTGATCTGCGGGACGAGTTATTGCGCGCCGCGCGCGTGCGCCGTAATTTTACTACGGCTGATATGGGTATGGCGGGATCGCCGCGTAGGCTATACATTAATGAGCGGCTAACGAGAACCAATCGCCAGTTATTTCACCGGGTGCGCGAGGAATGTCGGAAGCGACAGTGGCGCTACTCGTGGACCAAGAGGGGTCGCATCTACGCGCGTCAAGGCGATGGAAAGAATGCCTATCCCATCCGGTCGGACGGCGACGTTAGTCGGGTTTTTGGCAGTGTTATTGTTTAAAGCTTTTGTAGTAAATAATAAGAATAGTTTAAAGTTGTTATCGGCCTACTTTATATATAGCTGCTTATATGTCGCAAATTACCTATACAAAGAAACGAGTGCTTCCAATGTTATTCTATTTATTAAGAAAAATACAATGTTTATCAATTTAATTAATTATCTTAATCAACATACACCAATATTACCAAATTTTTACACTAAAGCTATACCCTATTATACAGTTATAAATTACACTTTTGGTATGGTTTTTAATGCTACTATGCTCCATTATATAGCACTGTGTCTGTTTCGCTTTTTCAGATTGTTTTTCCGTTGGTCTTTTTAACAAATTGCTAAAATTAGGTTTGCTCAATGCAGGTTCCCTTGGCACAAACCACGACAACTTTATAGCCTCGGTTTCGCGTAACGACTTGGATGTATTAGCAATTAACGAGACTTGGCTTAGAGCGGGCGAAGAGGCACGCGCCCCCGCGCTGCCGGGGTACCGACTGCGGCACATACCGCGGCCACGAGAGGTGCGCTCTCGCGGCGGCGGCGTCGGCTTTTATGTTAAGCAGGGTGTGAGCGTGCGCACTTGGCCACACCCAGTAGATCCCCTGCACCGGTCAGTTGAGCAAATGTGGCTCACTATGACCTGTAACGGGAAGAAGCTAGTGATTGGTACGGCATACCGTCCACCATGGATGGATGTTGATTTATTCTTCGATGCACTTTCTGATTCCATTAGTTCAATTCCAAAATACGATAATTTAGTTTTATTAGGAGATTTTAATATAAATTTATTTAATAGCAACGATTTGAAAACAATAAAATTAATGACATTCTTATCATGCCTTAACATGTCACAGTTGGTCGATAAGCCAACTCATTTCACTGAAAGTAGTCACACTCTTATCGACGTCGTCTGTACGGACTTACGCACTAGAAATATTACCCTAGAACATGTGGGGTCGCTTTTAGGCCACTGTCTCGTGGTCTGTGAATTTAGCATCAAACGTGAGAAATCTACGCCTTACTCCATAACTTACAGACCGTTGAAATACATTTGTATGGATGAGTTTAATAAAGGCCTGGAAACTGTAAGATGGGATCTAATCTCGACACTTGGTAACGTTAACGACATGGTTAACGCACTTAACCAAAGTGTTGTAGCCCTTTTTGATCTGCATGCGCCTGTGAAGTCTATCGTCATCAAGAAACGCACTTATCCCTGGATTACAGATACAATCAAACTTATGATGAAGTTACGCGATGAGGCCTCAGCGGATTACCATAAATCTAAGTCCGACAGTAAAAAAGAGTACTATAAGAGTCTGAAATCTACAGTAAATAAAGCACTATTCCATGAGAAGTCGGCCTACTTTAAACATAATATTAACAGTAAAATAAATGATCCGAAATTATTATGGAAAAACCTTAAAAGCACATTACTACCTAAAAATAACAATGAATTGCCCTCTTTTTTTAATGACCCTAACACTATAAATAACCATTTTCTTAATATACCAGGCACCTCTGATGTGAGTATCTCGCAGCTAACATACCTTGAGCATAATAAATACAGTAATAAAGTATTTCACTTGGAACCGATTGGTCTAGATAGTATTATCAAAATAGTACGCAGTTTGAAATCAAATGCGGAAGGTTGTGATGCTATAAACCTGGATATGCTCATATTGACGTTTCCACACTCAATAGACACTATAAGGAACTTGATCAATACGTCTATTACTACATCCACTTTTCCCGATGTTTGGAAACTTGCAATTGTGCGCCCTTTGCCCAAACACTCTAACCCAATCGAGCTCAAAGATCTCAGGCCAATTAGTATTTTGCCATGTTTATCAAAGATTTTGGAAAAAGTAGTTTGCACACAGTTAACAGATTATCTCGAAAAAAATAATATTTTGCCAGAGGTACAATCTGGATTTAGGAAAGGACGCAGCACGGTGACGGCTTTGCTTGATGTGACTGATAGTATACTTTGCGCACAGGATAATGGAATGTGCACGTTATTAGTTCTCCTAGATTTTTCTAGGGCATTCGACTCAATCAATATTAACTTGTTGATGTCCAAATTAAGTTACTATGGGTTTGACTGTGAAGCCTTACAATGGTTTAGCAGTTACCTTCTTAATCGTCGCCAGTACGTTACACTTAATCGTAATAACGGTTCTTCGACGATGTCTGAAAGAGTGGCCGTTAATAGAGGAGTACCTCAGGGTTCTATTTTGGGACCAATTCTATTTATCTTATATTCGGCCGACATAATAACTCTATCTAAATATTGTAAATTTCATATATATGCGGATGATGTGCAGGTGTACATATCTTGTAAACCATCAGAGATTGACAGTGCAATAAACAAACTAAACGAGGACCTCTCCAGTATTGCCACTTGGTCTACAAACAATTGCCTGTTGCTCAACCCCGTCAAAACCAAATACATAGTTTTTGGTAGTAAACAACAACTAGCAAGACTTAATTCGTCAGCACGGGTTATGATTATGGATGAGCCCATTGAGCGTGTATACGAGGCACGTAATTTGGGGCTACAGTTGGATAGTAACCTAAGATTTGAAAAACACGTTGCAAACTCGGCCAGAAATTGTTTCTATAAATTAAAAGTACTCTACAGAATGAGGCCCTACTTATCGGAGGCTTTGCGTGTTCGGCTAATGGAATCACTTATTTTGTCAAAACTTAATTACATGGACGCAGTCATTGGCCCACGCTTGCTAGCTAAAACACAAAAGCTCATTCAAAGAGTCCAGAATGCATGTGCTCGCTTCTGCTTTAACATCCCGTCAAGGGTGCATGTGTCACCGTACCTAAACAAACATTTTATTCTCAAAATGAGACATCGTCGCAAACTACATCTGGCATGTTTACTTTTTGGAGTCCTAAAAAATAAAGCACCTGGGTACCTATATGAAAAATTGTCTTGGGCCACTAGTCTACGGTCCCACGGGTCTCGCCAGTGCTCGCTGCAACTCTCCATACAAAGGCATCATTCTGCTGCTTTTAGGGGTAGTTTCCGCTACGCTGCGTCCAAGTGTTGGAACAACATCCCGCCGCCAATAAGGAACCTGCAGAGTATACATGGGTTTAGGTGCAAATTAAAATCTTTTATTCTGTCTCATCAGAAGTCGCAGGAACTTTTAACAAATGACACTAGTGCGATTTAAATTATTTTGTTGAATTTAATTATTTACATACATATATTATATTTCTATTTAAGCACATTGCTATAATTATTTATGCACATTATAAATCATCACAAGATATATACTTATACAGGGTCTGTCGTAAATAATGGATAACCCGTAAACTGGAGTTGGTCCGAATGTGAAACTGTAAGAAAATCGTATTTTTTTGCCAGGGTTTCTAACCATATGAAAATGGCGTAGCCTTTTATAGTATTTTATAAATTTCGCTACTTTTTTCATTAATTCCGTTGCCATTTCATCAAATTTAGGTATTTCTATGTGTTTTTTTTAGTATTATAATCCTGAAGACGTGTATTATCTAATTTTAGTACAAGTTTAGGTGTTTTTAACGTTAAACATATTCAAAATAATCGTTTTATGCCCTTTTTTTAAACTATTTTTTTCTTAATGTCAACTTTGATCATTTACTGTGAAAAAAAAAAGTACGGCGCTATAGCTGCCCATTATCTTAATAAATTGTCTAGTATGTGTAGATTCTAAAAAGGTATTACAATGTGTACTTTACAAGCCATATCAAGTTACAGGAGTGAAATCAATATCAAGGTCAGAATTTTAAATTTTTAAGTATTGTTATAAATGGTTATAAAACTTCGTCATAATGATTTAATTCTACCAAGATTCTTAACACAAACAATATCGGGCCACTAATAAGGATATTCAGAAGAAAACCAGGTTAATTTAAGTAAAAAAAAAATTATTATTTTATCAATAACTTAAACTAAATGCTCGAAGTGCCCTCCGCCGGCAGCAATACATGCTCTACATCGCCTAATAAAAGATCTTTTAATCTGTCGCGCATAACCAGCTTCTTCGATTTTACTTGCTGCTACTTGAATGCGCGCACGCAACTCTTCCACAGAATTTATTGCTTCGCTGTACACTTTTTCCTTAATACAGCCCCAGTAAAAAAAGTCCAACGGGTCCAAAGGTCTGGCGAACGTGGAGGCCATAAAATTGGACCCAATCGCCCTATCCATCTATCTGGATACGTGTTATTTAAGTGTTCCCTTACACGAACAGCGTAATGTGCTGGACACCCATCATTTTGACACACAATAAACAGCACTGCATCACCCACACCCATCACCCAATAAACAGATTGACATGACAATAAATTCTGTGGAAGAGTTGCGTGCGCGCATTCAAGTAGCAGCAAGTAAAATTGAAGAAGCTGGTTATGCGCGACAGATTAAAAGATCTTTTATTAGGCGATGTAGAGCATGTATTGCTGCCGGTGGAGGGCACTTCGAGCATTTAGTTTAAGTTATTGATAAAATAATTATTTTTTTTACTTAAATTAACCTGGTTTTCTTCTGAATATCCTTATTAGTGGCCCGATATTGTTTGTGTTAAGAATCTTGGTAGAATTAAATAATTATGACGAAGTTTTATAACCATTTATAACAATACTTAAACATTTAAAATTCTGACCTTGATATTGATTTTACTCCTGTAACTTGATATGGCTTGTGAAGTACACATTGTAATACCTTTTTAGAATCTACACATACTAGACAATTTATTAAGATAATGGGCAGCTATAGCGCCGTACTTTTTTTTTTCACAGTAAATGATCAAAGTTGACATTAAGAAAAAAATAGTTTAAAAAAAAGGCATAAAACTATTATTTTGAATATGTTTAACGTTAAAAACACCTAAACTTGTACTAAACTTAGATAATACACATCTTCAGGATTATAATACTAAAAAAAACACATAGAAATACCTAAATTTGATGAAATGGCAACGGAATTAATGAAAAAAGTAGCGAAATTCATAAAAAAGTATAAAAGGCTACGCCATTTTCATATGGTTAGAAACCCTGGCAAAAAAATACGATTTTCTTACAGTTTCACATCCGGACCAACTCCAGTTTACGGGTTATCCATTATTTACGACAGACCCTGTATATGCTTAATTTATCTATATGTAGCGTACTTACCAAGTTTTTATTTCCTATACGTTTTGACATGCATTGTTGTACTCTGTGCTGTCCGATTTCTTCTATGTGTGTATGCTTTTCGTTCTTTTCGTGTTCGTATATATGCCCTTGCTTTTGTTATCTGAGATTTTGCCAATATCGGGTTTGCCACGTCAGCAAGAAAAATGTATCCCTAGGTTAGAATTGTATTGTTGTAGCTGTTTCTTTTTGATCCTGACGAGGTGCTTTTATGTTTTATGTTTCACTTAGTTTTTTTATTAACCGATAATTTTTTATTCTACACCATTTTATTTTTATTTTGTAGGTTAGGTCTTGCTTTCACGAGATAATAAATATTAATAGACTTTATAGTTTTAATTTTAATTTATTACTGTATATATATATATTTTTTTTTATTACTTTAGTCTTAATTTAGTTATTTTATTTTTATTATTTTTTGTGGTTTGCGCCCGTGAAGTCGCCAAACGGGCCCAATGGAAGACCAGCGCTGGTTCTTGTCAACCAGCACATGCTGAATTGGGTCCGTTTGTGGGGAGCAGATAATTTTTTTAATTTTTATTATTTTATTGGTTTGTAATTTTTTAACCTATTTGCTTGCCACAATAAAGTTTTTTCTTTCTTTCTTTCAATAAACGCGGATGAAACCGCGGGCACAGCTAGTAAATAAAAGCACCGTTACCATCCAAGATGTCCCTAATGTAATACATTATCAAACTTCAAGCTGCCATATCTCAAAACTGACTTTAGAACTCTCTTTTCGGTTTAAAGATTAACACAGCACAAGACACCTAACTGACCATGCCTAGGCTTTCAAAGCATAGAAATAAATGAACGTTTCAATTTTTTGGGTAAAAAAAATGTTATCGAAATACCGTCTTTATAAGTTTTAATACGGAAATTCAATCTTTATGTATTTAAAACTGAGTTCGTTTTATTGTTGGCAATGTGCCCTGGATTTAATTCTGAAGCTCATGTCATATAGTTCATAAACAAATAAGTCATTTTATTTCTTCCATAACATCGGACCCCTTTGTGTAAACATCCGCAGTCATAAGTAGGGTATTGAGTTCGTGCTTTTTTAAAGATATTTGTATAAGGTGTGTGTTTTGCCACTTTTTTGACTAAAATTAAAGTTATTTATGAATATGAACCTAAGAACTCGAATATTACCGTAGAAGTATCGCTACATAGTAAAACACATCACTGTATGACGTGCACTTTACAAGAAGTCACCGTACAATATAATTTTTTATCATTAAAAGGCTACAAAAGTTAGAATATACCCTCAGATAATAAGTAATAAGGTTGGAAAATAATTTAGTACAATCATAATGCTACAAAAGCTAGACTTTGACAGAAGGGGCATAGGGGACGTTAAGTTGAGCACGCCCAATTTTTTTCCAATACCAAAACTTACTGTGCTCATTGAAACATAGAAAAAAAAAATCTTTGACGATTTTACGTTGATATCGTGAGAAGACTTTGACGCTTGGTGAGGTAGCTTTTGCCATAGAAATTCAATCTTATTGACACTCAGTTCGTTTTAGTATTCGCAAATATTTTGATGCGCAAGGCTTTATACTTACTAGATGTCTCTGAGACTGACAATTTCATTTGAAACTAATATCCATCAGGTCAAATTAAACTTAGTTTACGTGCTAAACTGAGCACAAACAATTTTTTTTTTGTGAAAAGTAATCAATCAATTCTCACTTAAATATTAATTGCATTTTCTCAATAAATAAAGTGTCGATTAATTAATTCATTAGTCATTCTAATAGGGAACGTTTAATAACGTCTGGCCGGATTCGTTAGACCGATTTAACCTTGTGAACTTAGGCCCAGACAAATAGCTTAGGAGCTTAACAACTTTAGAAAATATCGGACGAGTCTTAATTGTTCCTAAGTAACATTTTTGTTAAATAATGCGAACAATGACCATATGTATAAAGTGTCATCTACTTTTTCATTAGGTTCTAATAGGTAGATAGGTACCTTCTATTTACTTTTTCGACATCATCACGCCTGTATTCCCCGAAGGGGTAGGCATAGGTGCACTGCAGTGTGCCCACACTTCGCCGACGTATTTTAGTCCCAATGTAATAGGGGGCGAGACTATTAACATTATACCGGGCACATTCTTCCTTAATACGAGGGAGATTTTGGGCCATAGTCCACCACACTGGCCCAGTGCGGGTTGGTGAACATCACACGCCTTTCTACAAACGTGCAGATTTCCTCACGATGTTTTCCTTCACCGTTTAGCAAGTGGTAATCATTATTATTAAAAAAGACATTCGGACATGAAAATTATCTCAGAGTTGCGGGCCCGGGATTTGAACTTGCACCTCTTACGTTCAAAGCGGGCTTTCTACCGACGAGGCTAATACATCATCACGTTAAATTCCCCGAAAGGGTGGTCAGAGGTGCATCCATAATACACCGATGTATATTGATCCCAATATAATAGGGGGCGAGTATATTGCAACTACACGGTATCATTGTACACAATTCATCACGCTTGTATTCCCTGAAGCAATAGGCAGAAGTGCGCACTACACACCTACACTTGTCCTATAATTTTTTATCTATAAGAAAATTTTGAATACAATACGGTCTTAAGGGGGTGATCCATTTGCAAGTAAAACCGTCGGCTCGCCAACGAACTCGCGAGCCAAAGGTCTAATCCGCCAATGGAGCACTTAAAAGTATGCGGACTTAAAAACCGTAGACAGTTTGGTACCCAAATGGATCACCAACGCGAGCCGACGAGCCAACGAGCCAACGGTTTAGACCGCGCGTTTGCTCGTTGGCTCGCAAATGGATCACAGAGAAAGTCTATTTTTGATAGAATTTACAAAAAGGTGGAGATTCTCTATGCTACTCGTATGTTTTTTACCATGTCGGCAGCCTCTTCAATGTTCCATATATGCGTGTATCAGAGTAATAAAGTGCAATTACGGTCGTTAGGAGATTGCAGCTTACCTATAGTTAACTGCGTTTTACTGTTCGTATCTTCGTCTACACGTAAGGAGATGCTAAACTTATTTGCTTATCCAGATCAAATTAAAATAAATTTATTTGCGAATACTGTTTATTCTAAACGTAACAGAAGGTTAAAAAAAATACATCATCACGCCTGTATTCCCCGAAGGGGTGTGCAGAGGTGCACTGCAGTGCGCCCACACTTCGCCGATGTATTTTGGTTCCAATGTAATAGGGGGCGAGCCTATTGCCATTATGCCGGGCACATTCTCCCTCAATACGAGGGAGATTCTCGGCCCATAGTCCACCACGCTGGCCTAGTGCGGGTTGGTGAACTTCACGCGCCTTTGTATAGAAGTGCAGGTTTCCTCACGATGTTTTCCTTCACCGTTTCTTAGCAAGTGATAATCTCGGATGAAAATGAGATTCGCACAAGGAAACCCAGAGATGTGAGCCGGGGTTTGAACCTGCGCACTTTGATTGCAAAGCGTGCGTTCGACCACTCGACTTAAAAACTACCACTAAAAAAATAGTAGCCGTCGCGGGACGCCTGGCAGATGTGAAACATTATGTTATTGAGAGTATAGAGAGAAGCGTCGTAACGGCGAGTGAGCGGAGTCAGCCGGTGGGCGGAGTCTAAGCGGCGGAAAGAACCGAGGAGCCACGGAGCTCTCACTCGCCAAGCGCGCCATTAGATGTTCCACATCAAAATCTACGGCTTGGTTTAGTGACTTGAGCAGAAGCCGCTCGGCTCACTGACTGACTGTGGTTGCGGGGTCGATTCCCGCTTGTGGCAAATTTCGGAAATGGCATTTTTTGAATTTGCCCTGGTCTGTTACTGGGTCCCCCAGTCCCTTGTACGCTACCCAATAGTACTTTGCTTAGTTTGGGGTCATACGATGAGTATGTGGTTATTCGAGTCGAACCCGCGACCACCTGGTACAGTGAGCCGAGTGGCCTACGTTCAAACCACTAGACCAAGCCGTTAACACGTTCACTGCATTGTGAGGTCATATTGGCTCATGGCGAACTTTCATCCAGTGCGCGGTGCTCACAAAATTTATACCTCTATGAGTCAATATAACCTCATGACGCACCAGCTGAAAGTACATAAATCCTCACGCAGCGAACGTGTTAAAGCGAACATTAACGCTAATCTAAAAAATATTTTTTTAGTTACCTACCTAACGCTAATCTAAAAACTTTGTTTTGTTGCAAACTAATGTAAGTTTCAAAAAATGTGTGAAAATAGACAAAATAATTATGACCGTGAGTTGGAACGGCTAATTTAAAGTTCTAAGGTTCATTTTAGTTTGGTAAACGCAAAACACATTTAATTCGTTGCGTGTCACAGCAAAACGACGTTCCAATTTCCTAACGCTCAGTTTTACTCCACATCGGCCTGTCCGCGTCGTGTTCAATGTCGTGTTGTTTCAAGGAAACACTTGGCCGTTATGAAAACGACCCATAATTAGGTTTAATAAGTAAGGTAGGAATATTTAGTATTATTGTTTGGGATTTATCCGCCATCTTTATAGTATTCGTCACCCATTTTTAGGGTTCCCTACCCAAAGGGTAAAACGGGACCCTTTTACTAAGACTCCGCTGTCAGTCCGTCTGTCACCAGGCTGTATCTCGTAAACCGTGATAGTTAGACAGTTGAAATTTTCACAGATGATGTATTTCTGTTGCCGCTATAGCAACAAATATGTTCACCAACACGCACTGGGCCAGCATAGCATAGCCCAAAAATTCCCTCGTATTGAGGGAGAATGTGCCCGGTATAATGGCAATAGGCTCGCCCCGTATTTATTTATTTATTTATTTATCAATTATAACGGCAATATAATTGCCACTTAGGTACACTAATGCCACAGTAACACAATAGATAAGACAATAGGACACTATGCAGATAGACCTTTCACTCTTTCATCTCACACATCTTCATACTTTCTGACACTATCACCTTCCATTCATCATTTATTACATTATTACATTGGGACCAAAATACATCGGCGAAGTGTGGGCGCACGGCAGTGCACCTCTGCATACCCCTTCGCGGAATACAGGTGTGATGATGTATATAAAATAAGAAGTATTATTGTTCATCAACTTTTAAGGTACATACCTTTCAAAACCAACTTGAACCTACATACTTATCGCATTATATAGGTGGGTACACAATAGCCTGTAAATGAGCAGAATTTGTCCTTAACTAAAGAAAGGACGCAGGATATAAGTAGGTACCTACAGAATAGTTATAAACAACTTGCAAAGTAAATTGTCGTGTAGCTAAAATAAGCGGAGTCATTCATTCTACTTTGTGACCTCGGATTATTCGGATAGTCTTAGAATTTATGTAGGCCGCTATGTAAGTATAAATAGAAATTGGATGGCTTTAAGATGTGAAAATAATTAGAATAAGATTTATTTCATTCATTATGTAAAACAGAGATTCCTAAAATGGTCAATATCATCATAAAAGAAAGCTGATTTTTGCGGTCGACGAGGTCTAAAAATCCATCTTTATATTAAAACAAGTTCTTATTTGAAATTTTCAAAGTTTGTAAGTTGTGTTACGTGTACCAACTTGTTAAAGGAATGCGCTCCAGAGTCCAGAGAGGTCTTTAGTTATACTTTCTTATTCCATTTTTTAAATTATAAATGTAAAAAATTAATGTTAAAAAAACTTTATAAAAACAAGCTTTTATTTAATTGCCTTTAGTTTTCGTGTTCTCCTCAGCAAGCCCTTTCATTTGATACCCATACTGTGGTGGTGCAGAAAAAATTACAATTCCGCCATCTTGGATGATCCGCCATATTGGAATTAGAATGACGTCACATAGCTAAGCATACAATGTCATCCAAAATAAGCGTGTACATCAAATTTTAGCTCAATCGGTTAAAGATAACTGATCTAAAATTCAGTTGCAAGATTCCACCCGGACATACATTGCAAGTTAATACAAAGCTTGTAATAATAAAAAATACATTTAAAAATATAAAAAACAGTTCCCCACCGGCATCTGGAACAGGGTCCGAGCTACCAGTGATCAAGGCTGCAGAGAGAGGAATTTCCTCACTATGCGCGGCGTCTCCAGAAGTACTGCGTTCTGAATTTGTCCCTTGATCCAGCTCTAAAGCGAGCCTCTTCAGATGTTTGTCGAGGCCCTTGGCTAATAAGCCATGGGCGGAAACGACTATCGGTACAAAGATTGCGGCGTCAATTTCCTTTCACTATAATTATCAAAAAATCAACGAAGCCATAAAACAAAATCACGCAATTTCCAAACCATTACAAAAATAATTATGAAAATTCTAGAATAACACGGAAATCATTTCCATTGCTCCCCAACGGAAATGGGAGGAAAGGGGGAGTAGGGGGTAATTGGGGGTGCACGCACAATGTTTCTGCAAACTCGTCTCTTTGTTAACTTTTACATGACGTTACCTGAAATACACCTATATAGAGAAAATATTTTTGGGCGGCGCCGAAATGAAATAAGGTAAATAGGCAAATGAAGGCATTTTAATTGATAGATTATGCTTCAATAGTATAAAATCAAATTAGTAATAACATAAATATAACGGACACAACATTTTCTCGTATTTTACATATATTTATTATACATATTAAAAGCAGTAGCAACATATAGTTAACGCTCGCCTTGAATGCAAGTGGAAATTTTCAGATTTCATGTGTAGATGTAATTTTCAGTAATGATTACCACTTGCTGAACGGTGAAGGCAAACTACATCAGGAAACCTGCACGTCTATACAAGAGCGTGTAAAGTTCACTAACCCGCTCTAGGCTAGCGTGGTCGACTCTAGCCCAAATCTCCCTTATATAGAGGAGTTAGGCCTTCCGCATGCTGAGGCGTCGACCATCGCGAGTCAGATATATTGCTAATATAGAAATAAAACTGTATTGACACATCAAAAATGTTCAAACTCTTCTTCTTTTTTGGGTTCCGTACCCAAAGGGTAAAATCGGAACCCTATTACTAAGACTTCGCTGTCCATCCGTCCGTCCGTCCGTCCGTCTGTCACCAGGCTGTATCTCATGAACCGTGATAGTTAGAGAGTTGAAATTTTCACAGATGATGTATTTCTGTTGCCGCTATAACAACAAATACTAAAAAACAGAATAAAATAAATATTTAAGGGGGCTCCTATACAACAAACGTATTTTTATTGCTGTTTTTATAGATAATGGTACGCAACCCTTCGTGGGCGAGTCCGACTCGCACTTGGCCGGTTTTTTACGAAATGAATGAAATGATGATATTTAATGGAATAAGATAGGCTCCACCTGCATTTAGCGGGTATTTCAGCCTGTGTCAAGTCATTAACAGCAAGGGCAAATTCAATAAATGTACCTTATAAATAAAAATGGATGATGACAGTGATAAAGATGGCGGATCTCTTCGTTCAATCTGTTATTTAATTTTCAACACAATGACACTGACAGCGCGAGCGAAACGCGTGGTGGAGCGTGGCTGTTACCACAGAAATTCAATCCTTGTACATATTAACACAGAGTTCATTTTGATAGTGGTAGAAACTTTGACGCGCGAACGTCGACGACGCAGTGGGCGGGGCTTATTGCGCTCAGTATAATGGCAATAGGCTGTCCCCTTTTACATTGGGAACAAAAATACATCACCGTTTTTTTTTTTTTTTAAGGACTTACACTGTTGGCCGTGAGGTGGCCTTTACAGCTTTACCGGAGGAGTGGCGAGCGCAGAATGCACTCCAACCAAGGCCTTAAGGGCGGAAAGGGGTGGCAACTAGCTCAAGGGCGCCACAGAGGGCACGACCTCGGCTTGGGCAGTTACCGTGAGGGGAGTGGTAGTGACTGCGCTCCTAGGTGCAAAGATGCACCTACGAGCGGAAGAGGGGGTTCCTCGACCTCGCCGGCGAGATCGGTGTCCGTTTGAGGCTGGTGTAGGTGTGTTGGTGGCCCTCTCAACGCCCGGGTCGAGGAGGGCGGTGATCGTGTCGGGAGGATCAATCAACACGTGCCGCGGACGGTATATCACCGAAGTGTGTCCACTTAATACTATAAATTACTTCATAATCTTAATAAATTACTTCAATCATTAAGCACAGCCATAGCCATTTCTGTAGATATGTTATCTGACATGCTATTCCTCTTATTGACCTCCTGCTCATCGCTTGACCACCAGCTCTCATCATCATCATGAATAAAACATAAAAATAGATCATCTTCATACGTAGGAAAGTAGTATTCCGGTTGGTCCCACCTTTCTTTGCTCAAAACCCAGTGTTTCATTTCTTTAATATGTTTCTCTAAGTTCTTTGAGTCGTCAAACTTGGTGTCACACGCCAAACACTGTTTCAAATGAATCTGACGGCGTATGAAGTTGACTATTTTAACTTTGTGATAGAAATCCATTTTGTTTGTAGCTTCTATAAACGAGAATTCGTGTTGACGCTCCATATGGTCCAAAATCGTCTCGTAATCCATCTCAGTGTGTTCGCATAGCAAACAAGTGATTAATGGACCATTTTCTTCGGTCCATTCTGACCATTCTGGATCGCTGTCAACATTCGAATCGTTGTCATTGTCTACTACTTTAGATATACGTTGCTTCAGCGGTTTATATTGCTTCTGAGTCTTATAATTCTGTTTTGTGTAATCTTTATCACCTACATAGTTCACGAGGAAGTATTTGTCATATTCCTTATTGTCGGGGTTGATGCGTTTGTGACCTTTCTTACGCATGTGTTCTTTGAGTATTGTCCGGTCCTTGAAGTGTCCTTCACAGTAAATGCAATGCAAATGTTCGAGTTTTAATGAGATTGTGTTGATTAGTTCATCGATGAATATTAAATTGTCCGGTTTTGCAATGTGAAAGTTGTGTTTTTCGTACAAATGGTTTAAGTAGGCTGGTCTTGTTGTTGTTGATGTGTACCTGCAGAAGAGACATTCTCTAACATAATTTTTATCTTCTCGCTCGAACTGATGTCTTTGCAAGAGATTTTCAAGTTTTGTTTGTTGTAGGTTTGAACGTAACTCTTTGTCCTCTGGGAGTACATCGCTGAGTAGGTAGTACTCTTCATCTTTGGACTTTGTACCATCTGGTTTTTTGTCCAATAACATTGTTGTGCAAAAGTATGGCAGATTTTCATCTGTAATTATAAAGACAACTATTTAAATAGGTTTTATATACTTTTCACAAAGGCTTGGTCTTGTAGTTTGAGGGAAGGCTTACTGCATTAGATGGTTGCAGGTTCCATTTTCATCAGTACCCAACTTTAGAAATGACTGTTTCAGAATTTTCTCTAGTCTGGGTCTAATTGGGATCGCCTCCAGCCCATTGTATGGTACCTATAGTACAAACTTAGCTTACTCATAGTAACTTAGCGAAGTTTGATTGACTAAGCTAATTTAGATATTATCCTGGCATAATGTACTGAAATTTGATATAAATAAAGTATATGACATACAATCAATGGTACGATAGTGAGTTTAAATGTCAAAAAGTAACTTTCTTTTGTTCATACCTACAAGCACATTACTACCGAAAAACACCATTGTAGATGGTTTGTAGACAGATTAAATTGTCTTTAAACTTGGAATTTAGTATACTTTAATAAGAATAATAAACAAGAAACAGTTATTTCAACAATAATGTCATATGTAATCGTTAAGAGGGCCTGAAACTAACCTTTAAATCTCAAGCGCCAATATCGAAGATATTCACACAAATCTGCGATTTGATTAACGTCAGCCACCACGAGACGGTGTACCATGAACAAATGTGTTAATAATTGCTTCTCACAAGCCGGTAATGTGAATTTATCATCACACAAAACACAGGAACACTCTGTGGGTTCATCACTCTTGAAAATAGTCGGAGTTTCGCTCTTCTGATGCAAAGTTAGTGGCCCAAAAAACTCTTTTTCTTTCATTGACATTTTCTTGTTATTTTGTTTGTTCTTATTTAATCTTTATTATGAAAAATCTGAATTTCACGTATCTGGCCTTGTAAAGACAGCTGTTGGTTGACAGTTGACGTGACTGACGACAGATGACAGATGCGTTGGAAAATATTTCGTTTGGAAATGGTAAGATTCTATTAAATCCGCCATCCTTATCACGTTCATCACACATTTTTGTTTACAATGTGAATATATTTCTTGAATTTAGCTCTTTCTATTAATTACTTGACACTGGCATAAATACCTGCCAATAGCAAAAGGAGCCATTCCTAATCTTATTTCATTAAAACTTCGTCATTTCGTAAAAAAAGATTTTATTTTCTTTAAAATTAATTAGCGGTTATTTAGTTTTTAATGAATGAAAATTAAATTACTAATGAAATAAACAACAATTTACTTAAATATTTTTATTAAGTAAGTAAGTATTAGTAGATACTTTTGAACAGGAAAATAACTTGCTTGGATATATGTAAGACCTTTAATAAACCTACTTACTTTATTACTCTATACTTTATACTCTATTTACAAACACTTTTATAGGAACATGCGGGATTTTATCAACTATTTTTATAAAGGTAGTGATGTATTTATATAAAACATAGATAAGTAGGGTAGGAGGTAGGTAGATACCTACAATCAAGCATAACATTTATACTTACCTAAATTACCTATTATGTACCAACCACGATTATGATCTATGTAGGTACTTACTAACTTTTTATGTAAAAAAAATAACTTGTTGTACCTGGCTACTTACTAAGTACTTAACTCCTGAAATATTGAAGTAGGTAGGTACATGAAGTCCAAGTTATCTACAGGTTGTATCAGAGGTCCGAAATACTACTTGACCGTTTGCATGAGTGTCGGGTGTGCCTTCACTTTGCGTCTACATCAGATAAAATATTATTTCAGACTTTTGATCGACCTGTATTTTAGGTAAAACTTGTTCAAGGGATGGTTTATACAATAACATACTACAATATTTCACCTTTAATATAGCTAGACTTAATAATATTAGGTAATTTACCTACTTATATAACTAAACCTTTAAATCACACGCAAAATTTTATTCTATTAATACTGTTACCAATTTTATCATGTGATGCAAGAAGTGGAAGTTAATGCAAGAAAAAGTGAGATACGAGCTTATGTAATTAATTACATTAGTACCTTTGACATTACGCCAGAGAACGACAGACTAAGTGGCATTTTTATCTATACAAATAAATACAATAGATTTTTATTTTTTTACTAAATGCATATTATGAAAGTATATACACTACTTTTAGGGAAAAATAATTTCTTTTTTTGTCAGTATGCATGTCTGTTTGTTTTAGGTAATCTCCCAAACAGCTAGATAAGGGCAGATCTTTCACTGGCGGATAGCTGTTGTTACATGGAATAAGTTAGGCATACTATTTTAGGTTCAACTACTTTAAAAGTAAGTACCATTTCATTAAGTTTTCTTCTGGAAGTCTTGCATTAGCATCACAAATCGACGTTCAATCTATTCCTCTTTGTTACATGACACATTAGTGTCCACATAGAGTGTGTTATACGGGACAGAGTATCCTTTACCAGCCGTCGCAGTAACTTGAATAGCATACTTCCTCCCAGCCTTCAGTCCGCTGATTTTCTGCACAATTACCCTGGCCCTGAAAAAAAAGACAAGGTCACTGCATCAAAACTTTCGTTTCAATAAAAACGTATCAAACCGTAAAATAGTTTTGCACTAAAGAGGATTAATAGCGACATATGCATGGTCATCGCTAATAATATGTTAGTATTAGCCTTGATTTTTAGAATTTATCATCACGCCTGTATTCCCTGGAAGTTTAGGCATGGGTGCACTACAGTACATCTGTTTTTGGTCTCATTTGTAATAGGGGCGAATCTATAGCCCTTAAACCGGGCGGGCACGTTGGGAACGCCTTAATGCGAAGGATCAACGCCTTTTTTTGCTTAGATGAGTAGGTTTCCTTACGAAGTTTGCCTTCACCGTAAAGCAAGAGGTATTAATTTTTGAAAATAACATTCGCACATGATATCTGAAAATTTCAGAGGTGCGAGCCCGGGGTTGGAACCTACACATCTTGCTTTCAAGGTTGCCACTGCTTTTTTAATGCCTATATTTAAAAATATTATTACTATTAGGTACAGGTACTCTATCTATATAGAAGGTACCTATATTATTTTTAGCCTATTTAATAAATGAAACTTTATTTGGAAATAATGGGATAGAAAATTAGTTGAAGATATCATACTATACCTAGGTACTAATTTTATTTGAATATTAACTAATTATTTTATATAACATTTAAGCAATTAATTTATTTATTTATTTCCTCGCTCAACGAGTGGCTTGGGTACGCTTCCGCATGGGCCAAATTTTTTACATATTTTATAAATATAATATTTTCTTATTAGTTTTAACTTATTTTATTTAGCACTTACTTATATAATTTGCAATGACAATAAAACAATACATACGATTTCTGCCCATGATTAATACACATTTGACTCTTCACTGATGGTTTCTTTGCTGTCCAACAGCTAATGTTTTCTCCATTCATCGTCTCTCGGGCCGCTATGCAATATCTGTTTCAAAATGTAAAGATTTAGTTGAATAATATAAAAAAGTAGATACAATACTTACCTCATATAATAAGACTTTATGATACACTCAAAATAGATCTACTAGACCACATTAGTAGGTATGGCTTCAATTCTGTTCCAAACTTATTCCAAATGCAAGATAGTAAAACTAAAATGCAAGACTCTAAATGCAAAATACATTACATTATTAGACCACAGGTATCGTACAATTCTGTTCCAAACTTATTCCAAATGCAAGATGGTAAAACCAAATGCAAGAACGCATATTTACCTGATATCATCCGTAGCGTGATGAGTAGCCGGTAAGAAGGCAATATCCACAGATCGACAAGATCTTTTCGGCCGTAGCTCCCTCACATTCGCTCCATCTTCCGAAAGTTCTGGCATATTTAGACCCCATCTAGTCGTCGATGCTGTTATCTACAGGTTAAAATTAAAACAATTGTTTATTATTTATTTGACCAGACTTAAAATACATCATCATCACGCCTATATTCTCCGAAGAGGTAAGCAAAGGTGCATTCCAGTGCTCCAACACTTCGCCAAAGTATTTTGGTCCCAATGCAATAGGGGCGAGCCTCTTGCCATTATACCAGGCATATTCCCCATCAATAGGAAGGAGATTTGGATAGTCCACCACTACTAGATACTATTTTTAATATTTATTGACGATTCATAAGTGCCTGTATTGGTTTATATGAATAAAAAATATTCTGATTCTGATTCCCCGCCCAGTACGGGTTGGTGAAATTCACAGGCTTTCTTATTAAGTGCAAGTTTCTTTACGATGTTGGCTTCCACCGTTCAGCATCTCAGAGGTACGAGCCAAGGGTTTGAAGCTGCACCCCTTGGGCGTGCGGCCAAGTTTCCACTGTTTTACTAGACTTAAGTACGTTTTTGTACTATCAGGATTAGTTTAATGTATAAAAGGAAAATCACCTCAACCCCAACAGCGCGATCTCTGTCCCACCTGCTTGGCGTAACCTTAATGACATATCTCATTCTAGCTTCTTCTGAGCTGGAGTCAAACTGAACGGAGCCCTCATCACTAGTCTCCTGAATGGAAGATATCGATTCGGAGGATTTCGAATCAATCGGAGTTGGAACGAAGAATTTCGAGTGAAAATCTGCGGGAAGAGAATATTCAGAGTTAATCGTAATGAACTGACCATTTGAGTTAGTGAATAGCATTACTAAGTGATTTTTTTTCGTGATTCTTTCTTGCATATTTTTTTATTTGTCTCGCATTCACTGCATATATTTTCCAATTATTATCAATTAATAAATAGCGGACTCATTATTACGTAAGTTATTTTCAATACCAACGATGGCGCAATCCGGGGACCTGAGAAACTATTCCAAATTTTTTCATAATATACGTAATTAAAAAAAAATCATTTTATGAAATAAAAAACCCAGCCAAGTGCGAGTCGGACTCGCGCACGAAGGGTTTCGTACCCGGTATCATTATCTATAAAAACGGCAACAAACACGTTTGTTGTATGGGAGCCCCCTTAAATATTTATTTCATTCTGTTTTTTAGTATTTGTTGTTATAGCGGCAACAGAAATACATCATCTGTGAAAATTTAAACTGTCTAATTATCACGGTTCAAGAGATACAGCCTGTTGTCAGATGGACGGACAGCGAAGTCTTAGTAACAGGGTTCCCATTTTACCCTTTGGGCACGGAACCCTAAAAACTGAACCAATTAAATTTTTGAACACTTTTATACTTAAGAATGCGTTTGTAGATGGAAATATGTATTAATTTAGAATTTGGTGTTTATATAGCTACCTATCTTAGCCATATGAAGTCTCTTTCCTCGAACCAGCACTTCCACGTCGACTGCCCCCCCGCAAGTCGAGACAGTCAGCCAAAGACCGCCTCCGGACCCTACCGTTGCCTGAAATAATAAGTCCAAAACATTCTCATTCTAAACCTTCTTTGCCAAAAAGATTAAAATCGTCTGTACCGATAAATAAAATTGTAAAAAGTGTCTACTACTACTACAGCCCTTTTTAACGTCCCACTGCTGGGCACGGGCGTCTCCTCAATGCGAGGGGGATTCAGGCCATAGTCCACCACGCTGGCCCAGTGCGGGTTGGCAGACTTCACACATCTATCGAGAACTAGTCAAGCTCCCTCAGACGTGCGGGTTTCCTCACGATGTTTTCCATCACCGTTTCTTAGCAAGTGATAATCTCGGATGAAAATGAGATTCGCACATGGAACCCAGAGGTGCAAGCCGGGGTTTGAACCTGCGCACTTTGATTGCAAAGCGTGCGTTCGACCACTCGCCTACCACTACTATTAAAAAAAGTGCCTGTATTGACAAAATAACAAGTATATATGGTAATTACTTATAACAATAAGAAAATCTAATATTTGTCTGTCTGTCTGTTTGTTCCGGGCAATGTCCGAAACGGCATGTCCAATTATGACGGGAGTCTTACTAAGAAACTTAGGGTACTTTTTTCAAAATTTCACGCGAACTGAGTCGTGAGCACAGCTAATTCAACATAAAAGATAAAAACGATAAAAATATGAACTCTACCTACCTTGAAATAATACACGCTTCTTCCTTTAATGTCAGATTTGCTAGGCACGTTTTCCCGTAGCCGTTTAGCCGTTGAAGTCCTAGGTTTGACCTTTCCAATAGCCAGTAGGGACCCCGATCGACGGTCTTTAGCCACACCAAACACGCTCACGAAGTAAGTCTGGAAAACAAAAGTTACATTAGTTTTGTGAAAGTACTCGTTCTTTCCTGTTGTTTGTTTCTATCTTATAATTGGTTTTATTAGTTGGTAGTTTGATTTGCGTTGATTGTAATTGATTTCTGTGGCGAGATTTTCTTTATTAGTTACCTATACAATCGGATCCATAATGAATATAAACCTGCTACTATTCGCCATGTACATACTGTGAAATCATTTTGACGGTCATTTTTTTTTCAAAATAAAACATTTACTTGTTATTACAATGCTAGGTGTGGTTCATTAGGTTTCCAGTCACTTCTGTTGTATATACATCAAAGAGACTTTAAAAGTTATAAATAATTCTAGAGATGTGTACGCCAAGTATTAAGGAAAACTTTATAAGTACACCTAAAATGTTGATGAAAACAATTTAAAAAAATATTTGGACTTAACATAATCATTACAATAAGTTAGATGAGGTTCTACACATTCTGAATTGTGGTTACAATTTATTGACACTAATAAAAAAAAAAACATAAAAACAAAATACATAGGGAATCGCTGGAGGCTTGTTATAGGAGTTTCTTGCCCCTTCTTCTCCATAGGAAATGCATTCCCAATGGGCTAGACACACTATTATTATCATTTATTGACGATTCATAAGTGCCTGTATTGGTTTACATGAATAAAAAATATACTGATTCGAATAGGCATTAAGATTTTTTTCTTTTTTTCGTTGTGCATAGTAATTTGGAGAGTCACATTAATCTACGTACCGTACTAGGGTCCAAGTTTTCAATCAGATGATGTGTTCTGGAGCCCACGCAAGCTATTACCGGATCCTCATCTGTCACTTTAGTGCTGCGACCTGTAATCAATAACATCTTTTTTGACACCAGTATTAGTAGGATTACTACTAGACTAATGATACAAGGAAGAGTAGAGGGTCAACGCTCCCGCGGCAGATCACCAACAAGATGGATAGACCTCATCAAGTCCTCAACGAAGTGTACCCATTAATGAATGTGCACGTAATGCTACTGACAGAGAGAGATGGAGAAGTCTCACAAAAACCGCAATCAACCAACTAGACAATCCATGACCACGACCACTCCGCCAGGAGTGTACGACTAAGAAGAAGAATTAGTAGAATTTTTAACCGAATTCAAAAAGGAGGGGGTTCTCAATTCGATGGGTATTTTTTTTATGTATGTACACCGATTACGCTGCGATTTATGATCAGATTTACGTAAACGTGTGGAATAGATGCCATTTGGTCCCATAAAAATTTAAAATTGTACGGCCAAGCAGTTTTCATTTTATGAACATTTTTATGTTTATTATGATCATTATTTACGTGGATGATGTAATTGTATACGGCTTTTTAGGAGTTTTTTTTATCATCGTAAATGCCAAAGTGTGAGCTGGAACTGCCAAGCCTAACATACCCTTCGAAGCCTCCAAAGCATAAAGCACTTGAGATTTACTGATAAGTACTTGGCACTGATGACAATCCATGTAAATATCAGTAATCCACCAAGTTGAAGCAGTTCTAAAAACTGTCTTAATAAGCTTCAACGACTTTTTTTACTTTACAGAAGAGCGTAATCATTCGACGCTGAACAATTTGCTGGTTCCAAATACATTATGTATATAAGTCGATATTGCCCAAAAGTGTCGCTTAAGTCAAATAGCCTATCATCCCTCGATATAAATAATAATAAAGTGTTCTGGAACAAAGGAAGGCCATCATATTTTTTGTTAATAGCCTATTTTATGTTCCACTATTGGGCAAAGGCCTACCCTCGCTCCTAACACTAGTCCCAATCTGGGGCCAATTCCAGCCACGTCTTTTCCGCATAAATGTCCAGATAGCCACCGCGCTACGTTTTTAGGGTTCCGTACCCATAGGGTAAAACGGGAACCCTAGTACTGAGACTACGCTGTCCGTCCGTCCGTCCGTCTGTCACCAGGCTGTATTTCATGAACCGTGATAGTTAGAGAGTTGAAATTTTCACAGATAATGTATTTCTGTTGCCGCTATAACAACAAATACTAAAAAACAGAATAAAATAAATATTTAAGGGGGCTCCCATACAACAAACGTGATTTTTTTGCCGTTTTTGTAGACAATGGTACGGAACCCTTCGTGCGCGAGTCTGACTCGCACTTGGCTGGTTTTTGTGCTTCATAAATGTTTTATAGACAAAAACAAATCTTACCAAACTTCTTCCTCCTGAAAATATTATTGAAATTTCCATCATAAACGTTGTATCCATCACCAATGTTATTGTCCACTTCACTAGATGCTGTCCTGGTCCCGTTTACTCCAGGTTTAAGCCGCTCGGTACCGTGGCTCAATCGATTGGACTTGTTCTCCATTCGAGCGGCTTTGATGTCATGTTGAGCCGCGCAGAGCGAAGTGTAGTTCTTACTGTGTGATGCGACAACACAGTATGTTGTCGACTGGGGATCGATGGGGCTGTAAAAAAAATATTTAAAAATAATTAAAACACAACATGGTTTTTATATTATATTGTAACAAACTGTATATCTCGCCTCAAACATAGCTTGTACAATACGCTAATAGATGGCGCGGAAAGTACACAGCATACAAATCCAAGATTTCGTATGCAATCCTGCATCACGGTGGAAGAGTTCTCGAATCTGAGTATATATGAAAGATGTCGACATTAACCGTCGTTTTAGTTGGTTAAAAATTGTTTATCATGCGTGAAATGTACCCATAAAAAGTATACTTCGGCTAAGGATAGACCCAATAGCCTTAAACAGAAGTAATTTAACTTTAAAAAAGTTAACTTTATAGGTAAGTTAAAAGAAAGTTATTTATCATTGATTTGTGGCGAACGAACATTGCCTTTGGAAAGAAAATCCGTACAGTAAACAATGTAGACAAAACCACAAGAAATTGCCGTAATTATGTTTAGGGTTGTGTCAGAGCAACTATTATACCTATTTACCAGATGAAATGAGTAGAATATAGATAATAACTGGCATTTACACTTGATTGAGTAAGTAGTGGTAGCCAAGTGGTCAAAGGTGCAAGGTGTCTTGCAATAAAAATGTGCAGGTTCAAACCCCGGCTCGCACCGCTGGGTTTATGTGCGAATTTAATTTTCATGCGAGATTACCACTTGCTATAAAACGGTGAAGGAAAACATCGTGAGAAAACCTGTACGTTTAAGAAAGGCACGTGAAGTTCACCAATCCGCACTGGGTCAGCGTGGTGGCCAATACTAGGGCATTATAACACAACAGGAAGTTTCTCGGCTGATTAATAGTTGTGTTCGTGTGTTTTAAATCTCTCAACTACAAGAAGATTAAAACAGCCAACCCTATAGACACTTTCCATTGCCTTCCAAGCTTTATAAGGGGACAATTATATGAGTTAAATTGACGATCAAACACGTACAGTGAACGTAAAACATATATTAAAAAATCTCATTGAATTACTTTAATGGTAGGATGAGCGTAAACATTATACTGGACGGTTGATAGTGGTGCTCAAAAAAAGTTGTTTCATAACGCGCGACGGCACGGCCATTATGTGGCTGTACTTGCAATCTATAGAGCCCTGCACATACTGGGGCGTCAAGAGGCGTGCGTCATCGTTTGCCAATCCTAAAACGAACTGTATTGACTCATACAAAAAGCTTGTTTTTCAAGTAAATGTAATTGAGAGCGCGAGTGGATTTTGCGCGGGGCTTTTACCAAAGATATCCAATCTTTGTGAATATCCAGACAGAGTTCGTTATGGCGTTGGTTATAATTATGACGCGCGCGTCTTGTCGCTCCGGTGTGCCCGGGGTTTATGTAGGCGGTATGTTATTTGAAAATTTGTAAGTTTATCGATTAATGTCTCGGCACTATTTTTTCAAAATTATTTTCAAATATGACATTTTAATTCAAACATTTTAATTCAAAAAAGTGATGATTTCAAGGGTAATTGGTACCTTAGGTAGAGTGCCTATTGAAGTTATTTCTGGGATTCAACTAGAATTCAATTTGGGAAATTGGGAAAACTGAGAAACTGGGATTCAATTAGTTTTATCAGAAACTACATAGCATGATGTGTCTAATTACCCAAGTGTGTCAAGTTTGAGTTAAGATTTAAAAACTTGTACATATTTAACAGTCTGGCTTTGTTGAAAAATATTCCCTAAAATAATTAAAGTATAGTTACTGTACCTATGGAACTCAAACTGTACTTTGAGGTCAGTATAAACAGTCTAGGTCAAAATCAAATCATTAATTTCGTATAGAATAGACCCATGGAGGCAGGCACTAACAAACTGTTAACTAACTTACCTCAACTTAACCATTTACCTAAACTATTTACATTACGCCATGGTATACGATGGTATGCATTCGATTTAAAAAAACACAAGCCATCATAGTCTGATTAATAGACTTCGCAACTTGTTCGATGCGTGTCAGATCATATCTTTATAGTCAATTGAAACTTGCACTTGTCATACTAATTGCTTATTAGCTTATCGCCCTGGACACACTGCGGCTAGCGTAGACACTAGACTTTTTATGAACATACTAGCTTTTACCTTCGACCTAATACTTACTAACTTTCATTATCAAAATCCATTCAGTAGTTTTTGCTTTCCATTCATCCTCATAAACTTTCACATTTTATAAAATTAGTGCTAGCCGAGTGGTCGAACGCACGCCTTGCAATCAAAGTGTGCAGGTTCAAAGCCTGGCTCGCACCTCTGGGTTTTATGTGCGAATCTCATTTTCATCCGAGATTATCACTTGCTATGAAACGGTGAAGGAAAACATCCGTGAGGGAACCTGCACGTCTGAGGGAACTTGACTAGTTTTGCAACCCTCCAACCTGCACTGGGCCAGCGTGGTGGACTATGGCCCGAATCCCCCTCGCATTGAGGGGAGGCCCGTGCCCAGCAGTGGGACGTTAAAAGGGCTGTAGTAGTAGTAACATTAGTAGGATACTATATGCTAATATACATAAATATTGAATATCTGTAGCAAAAGTCTCTCACTCAACTCAAAGAACTTTCCAACAAAATTATATGAATAACGCGAGCGAAATTATCGCGTAATCGTGTGTTACGCGATAATCGCTTTTCTTTGGGTTGAGTGATGCGCTTTGACGCTAGGCTATAGGAAATACAGGTTTTACAGCAGGATTTGCAAAAGAAATGATGCAAAAATAAAGTAAAAAGAATCGTCTCGAAAAGTTGTTTTTTTTTTTTTTGCAAAAATTAACTTTGTTTTTTTTTGGAAGATACTAAGTAAATAAAAGTAGTTTATGTGATTATAATTACATACCCTAAGATGGGTTTTGTTTACTCTAAAAGTAGGTAACTACATATACATATAGCGTCCATTACCATATTACTGCCAAAATATATATAAGGCTATATTTAAAGTATCAAAAAAATCCAGGACCTATCCAAAATTGTTAATAGGTACATAGGTTATTCTTACAATACACATTCTTAACGCTCTTATGATGACCACTATGCAAAGAAAACTGAGCTGCATTGCCCAAACAATACGATCAGTAATCCTATAAAACTAATTGGCAATTGAAACAAAAAGTTCAAGGAATGAGGTTTGCCTTTATCTCTTTATTCTATTTACAACGGCGGTATGTAGTGTAATCGGAATGACGTAAACTGGTATTTAACAACCTGCAACAACTGGGAAGAGCGAATTTAGAACACTCTTCTGGAAATTATACCCTAAATCAATATGCGTAAAGATTAAATTTCCATGTCAAAAACGACGCGACCACTCGTCGTTATTCACTCAGGTCTTCGATGATATTTGGTAGGAACATTCTTTTTCTATGTCCACAGGCGCGACCAATATTTTGCCAATAGCAAACTGAACTGTATTAACTTGTAGATAAAGCACATTTTTCGACAAAATATCATTCGATGACGCGGGTAAATTGGGTCGTCTGCTCGCGCGACATTCGCCAAAGAAATACAATCCCTATGCATATTCTTAGAGAGTACATTATCATCGAAATTCAATTAAATTCGCTGGCCCGGGTGGATGTAGGGCGTACCGCAGTCCTTTTGATAAGAAAAATTGGTGGCGCGCATTTTGACGCGGTTACTTGCGCAGGGCTTAGTTGTAAAAAAGACTCGTAGTTATTTTGTGAGGGTCAATAGCTTCTGTGACCTACCCAAAGGTTCAGTGGATAGGGAACAAGAACCAGGTTTGACATTCTTGGGCGATGAGTCGATGTGTTACTTTGTTACAAAATGCCAATAAGCCTAAGCTTATTGGCATTGATCCTAAGATCAAGACTTACATTTTGATCACTTAAGGCCGAAGCCATTATATTTTTCACAGAGATTATATGTCTATACTATTATATAAAGAGGAACATTTGATTGTTGGTTTGTAACGGATTCAGTCAAAAACTACTAAACTATGGCGGATGACTTCCTATGGAAAGTTACATTATTCAGAAGTGAGCGGTTTTTCAATACATTTTGACAGCTATTTTGACAGGAGGTGATTGAAACTTGTTTGCAATTCAATTACATACTCAACCTTATATAATAAGTGTTTGTGTCAAAAGCAATGGTAGCCGAGTGGTCGAACGCACGCCTTGCAAATCAAAGCGTGCAGGTTCAAACCCCGGCTCGCAAACCTGCACGTCTATAGAAAGGCGTGTGAAGTTCACCAACCCGCACTGGGCCAGCGTGGTGGACTATCGTAAATCTCCCAAAAATCTCCCTCTTATTGAGAGAGAAAGTGCAATGCAAATGCGGTATAATGGCAATAGGCTCGCCTGGGACCAAAAATACATCGGCGAAGTATGGGCGCACTGCAGTGCACCTCTGCCTACCCCTTCGGGGAATACAGGCGTGATGATGATGATGATGATGATGATGATGTGTCAAAAGATTTACTTAAAGCGTATTGAGCCCTGGTACACTGGTGCGTCAACCCTCGCGCCACAAAATATTTTCCAATACCAAAATGAACTCTGTGTCAATTTGCATAAAGACCCCCACGCGTGCAAATTTGCTCGCGTTGTCAGTGACATTTAGTTGAAGAGTAAACTTTTTCTATTAGTCAATACAGTTTGTTTTCGTATGGCAAAAAAATTTACGCGCAATCGTTAACGCCCCTTTTTTTTTTAACTTCGGAAAATCCTTTATGGACACTGCCACCTCGGGGGAAGTAACAGGGTTATGTGGGAGTCCCGGCAGAAGGCCGTATACCCACTAAAAACCGACGGTGTACCATCTTCCGCTTATATCGGGGCCCCATGGGATCGCTTTCGCATGCACCGCGAAGATCGTTAACGCCCCAGTGTGTGGCCTTATGGTCATATAAGTAACGGCTTCAATCGATGGTGTTCCAACAATTCCACAATAAAAACTGACCATCGCTAACGGGATACTTCGGTAGGGAATGTTGATACTAACATAACTTCATGAACACATAGATATAGATAATACGTACAATGACACGTACAATTTTCTTAAAATAAACTCTTTACTCGACTACGGCGGAGCCAAAAGAAAGGGTTATGATTTTAGCAGTCTATGTATGTATGTTCCTCCGTAGCGCCTAAACGAATCATCCGATTTTGATGAAAAAGGTGACAATAGATTTAATACCTACTGGTATTGTTGTTTATATATCACAATAACATATAGGCTATAATATATAACGATATTGAATAATCCAAGTCTGCGCAGACGAAGTCGCGGGTAGAAGCTAGAACAATACTACAGGGTACATTACAGGGTAATTTAAAAAAAAAAGTTTGAACAAATAACTTTCTTGTAAGTTAGTATCTAGAAACAACTCATCTACAGCATTTTTCTTTACCGATCATAGAATACTACTAGTTAATATAAAAATCTCGCTTCGTCTAACGCGGTTTTCTTCATACAATATTAATAAGGCACATGGGCCGGCTCGCCCCGGTTCGGCTTTACAAGGATTGTATCATAAATTCATCTGTACGTAGGCTCGTGACGAACTGACAGCGTGTCTGTGTTACAGTGTTGGGTTGAGAATGCAATGAGAATAATACTACAGAAACGTCCAGCGCCCCGATTTTCGTGCGATCGAGATTCATCTCTATTCGAGATATCTCGAAACGAAACGTCAAATCGTATGTATTTTTTCATTTGTTTCGAGATATCTCGAATAGAGATGAATCTCGATCGCACGAAAATCGGGGCCCAAGCCCTGTAGCATGACCGCGTTGACATAAGTTTTATCTTTTAGTTTCGAGCTTTTTGTACTGGACATGGCTCGAGGTGACGTCATTTTCTCGACAAATCTGACAGTTGAGGGAAATAAAACTTATGTCTACACGGTCATGTTAGGCGTTCTGCGAGGTAATACTCGTAAGATCGACATTATTTATAATTCGACATAAATGTGAAAATAAAAAGCTAAATTGGTCGAACATTTTCTTTTTTTTCGACATTTATGTCGAAGTAGAGATAATTTCGATCACATGAGAATTGCCCTCCATTTTCAGATCAGCGTCAAAACCAGTTTTTTTTGGTAAAAATTAATTTTGTTTTTTTTTTGGACATTTAAAAATGTGCAGATTAATGTATAGTTAGTTAGTTGAATACTGCTCCCTTGATTACTACGGCAGAATAACACAATACTAAATACACCGCCATTAAACCCCCCACACAATGTGGCGTTAAAACACGTGAATTCTATTCCAATACCAAAACGTCTCTTCAGCTTTGACAGCGGTAGCGAATTTTGAAGCATAGGGGCGTGGCTTTGAACACAAAAAATCAATCTTTAAGCATCTTGCGCACGGTTTTTATCTATAAGCTTAGTGTGTCTAGTGGTTTAGTAGAGTTATGGCTAACGGTAAGTTGTACTGGCGTGTTTTTATTGAGTTATTCCCGAGTGTCAGCGGCGCAGGTGATTTAAGATCCAGTTGAAGCGATATGATCTATGCGCCCCCAAAATTATGTGAGTTGAGAACAAAATAGAAGTTGCAACACTTGTGGTGTGAGTGATGCGCCCCCAAATTTATGAGGGCTGAGAACAACGTAGAAGTTGCAACACTAGTGGTATAATTTATGATGTGCCTCCAAATTTATGAGCGTTGAGAACAACATAGAAATTGCAATACTAGTAGTATAATTTATGCTCCCCCAAAATTATGAAAGGTGAAAACAACATAGAAGTTGCTACACTAGCGGTACAATAAATTATGTGCGTCCAATATTATGTGAGTTGGTAACAACATAGAAGTAGTATAATTTATGCTCCCCAAAATTATGTGAGTACCACGTACCATGTGTTATATTTTGAGTATTTCAAGCCGTCATGTAACTTCTTATGTATGTTCAACGCGTATCATGCGGTCGCAAGCTTTTCTGTCATTTAATAATTCGCTTAACGACCACTAGAGTTATTTTATTAGCAGTTACAGATAGCTAACAGGATAAAATAACTTGTGTAAAGGATCGATAGCGTATGTGAGACGCACTTCTTATTTTATATACCTTCCAAGTTTGAAATTATCTTTTAATGTGTTTGCAAGCAGGTACGTTTTAGGAATTACTAAATAAATACATCATCACGCCTGTATCCCCCGAAGGGGTAGGCAGAGGTGCACTGTAGTGCGCCCACACTTCGCCGATGTATTTTGGTCCCAATGTAATAGCGGGCGAGCCTATTGCCATTATACCGGGCACATTCCCCCTCAATACGAGGGAGATTTGGGCCATAGTCCAACACGCTGGCCCAGTGCGGGTTGGTGAACTTCACACGCCTTTCTATATACGTGCAGGTTTCCTCACGATGTTTTCCTTCACCGGTCAGCAAGTGGTAATCATTGTTGAATATGACATTCGATTATAAAAAATATCTCAGAGGTGCGGGCCTGGGATTTGAACTTGCACCCCTTACGTTCAAGGCGGGTGTTCTTGCCCGCGAGGCTACCACTGCTTATAGGAATTACTGATGATAAATATCTAGCCATAAGATATCTAGCATACCTATTGAATAGTAACCTATTCAAATAGTAACCTATTCAAATAGTATTTTAATACTACCTACCTGGGTTCCCAATTAGCTGCTAATCTCCGCCTTGAACGAACTCGCAAGCGCATGCGCACCTGCCTCGTCACCTCGCCTCGCACGCTCACAACAGCGGCGCTGCCTCGACTCGATGACAACTGATGAGTATAACAAAATAATAACTATACATCATCAAGCCTGTATTCTTCGAAATGGTAGGCAGAGATCCATTGCATTGCGTCCACACTTCGCCGATGTATTGTGGTATCAATGGAACAGGGGGCGAGCCTACTGCCATTATACCGGCCTTTTCCCTCAATACGAGGGAGATTTCGGGCCATAATTCGCTAAGCTGGCCTAGTGCGGGATGGGGGACTTCACACGCCTTTCTATAGACGTGCTGGTTTCCTCTCGATGTTTTCCTTTGATTTGAACTTACACCCCTTACGTTAAAGGTGGGCGTGTCTATTGACGAGGCTACTTTGCTTCTTCTTAACTAAACCTTTTTTAGGGTTTCGTACCCAAAGGGTAAAACGGGAACCCTATTACTAAGACTTCGCTGTCCGTCCGTCCGTCTGTCACCAGGCTGTATCTCTTGAACCGTGATAGTTACAGAGTTGAAATGTTCACAGATGATGTATTTCTGTTGCCGCTATAACAGCAAATACTAAAAAATTGAATGAAATAAATATTTAAGGAGGCTCCCATACAACAAACGTGATTTTTTTGCCGTTTTTATAGATAATGGTACGGAACCCTTCGTGCGCGAGTCCGACTCGCATTTGGCCGGTTTTTTTTACAAATTCAGACTTTTACAGCCTAGCTAAACCTCCGCCTTGAACTTAAGGTTACTAAATTAATAGACGTGCAAAAAATGTTAATATATTGCAAACCTCCACAATTTTCGGATTACATGTATGAATGTAATTTTCAATAAAGATTAACCACTTGCTGAACGGTGAAAGTAAACATCGTGAGTACCTTTACTGGAACGCCTATAGAAATGCGTGTGAAGTTCACCAACTCGCACTGGGACAGCGTGGTGGACGATTGCACAAATCGCACTCATATTGATGGGGGATGTACCTGGTATATTTCACTCACCCCCTATTACATTGGGACCGGTACCATGGTGAAATGTGGGTCCACTGATCAGCATCCAGTAGGTACATAAGTAGTTTTTACTCACCAATAACACATATTTGTCGTGTTCTGAAATATTCAGTGACAATGTAGACATATCTCTACTTCCGCTTTCCATTCGTAATGCGACATGTCCTGAAATAAATAAAAAATACTTAATAAAATTTATATAAAAAAAATGTTAATCTATTTTTTAAACAGAGGAACTTGAACACATGTCTGTTATTATCGGATAGCCGGCTTTGCCGTGCGATCGAGTCTTTATATACTGTGGAGTTGTGTAGAGCATCTACCCTCTGATAAGCGGAAGTTATGTAAAGAATACATTTTTCGTAGAGATGTTTGTTTTTTTTTTAAGTATCGTGAACGTACCATTACTGTTACCGGGTTTCCCATGATAAAGCGCCCAATGGAAGTCTTCTGAACACGGGCTGATGGTGATAAACACCATGGACTGCGATATTGATGACGTATTCAGTTCCAAACTGTAACAAATGCATAACTTATAAATGTGAAAGTTAGGATGGATTGATGTTTGATCGTACGAGTAGCAGTGGTAGCCGAGTGGTCGAACGTACGTCTTGCAAATCAAAGTGAGCGGGTTCAAACCCCGGCTCGCACCTCTGGGATTTATGTGCGAATCTCATTTTCATCTGAGATTATCACTTGCTATGAAACGGTGAAGGAAAACATCGTGAGGAATCCTGCATGTCTGAGGGAACTTGTCTAGTTCTTGATAGATGTGTGAAGTCTGCCAACCCGCACTGGGCCAGCGTGGTGGACTATGGCCTGAATCCCCCTCGCATTGAGGGGAGGCCCGTGCCCAGCAGTGGGACGTTAAGAGGGCTGTAGTAGTAGTAGTAGTAGTATTACACGTAAAAACGACATAACGTATTTTAACGAACCGTATTTCCAGTATTCCTGCGCTCACACGCGCTCCTGGTGCGAACGAGTCAATGGATTTTTTTTTAAATCGTATCCTTTGCGAAATTTTGATAAACTTTATACCATTCTATTGTAAGTACACTCAATACTCTTTTAAACGGTATAATATTATTTCGGACTTCTGAATCAATTACATGTCTTTGAAAATTTTGCTCCTTCTGAGGCCTTTGGTATTTGCAAAAACACGCGAATGTGTATTTTATTGCAAAACATTAAAGTCTATAAATAAATGTTTGAATCTTGAATTCGTTGTTTTGTTTAGATAGAAGGGGAATGACACAACCTATTATATTTTTATTGTAACAAAGTGTTCTAATATATATTGTTTTCTTATATTTACGCGAATACCTACTATACATTGAAATAAAACTATTTTAATTAAAAAACCGGCCAACTGCGAGTCGGACTCGCGCACAAAGGGTTCCGTACCATTATCTATAAAAACGGCAAAAAAATCACGGTTGTTGTATGGGAGCCCCCTTAAATATTTATTTTATTATAAATTTTAGTATTTGTTATTATAGCGGCAACAGAAATACATCATCTGTGAAAATTTCAACTCTCTAGCTATCACGGTTCATGAGATACAGCCTGGTGACAGACGGACGGACGGACGGACAGAGAAGTCTCAGTAATAGGGTTCCCGTTTTACCCTTTGGGTACGGAACCCTAAAAATCCTTAATTTTTTTAATTTCAATGTTCTAATATATTTACATAAATATTTTTAAAATGTAAATCATTTATGTATTCAATAAAGAGTTAAGATTATATAATAAATTTAACATTATTTTACCAACTAATCGATGCAAATTTCCCGGCGATTATTTTTACGTTATAAATTATAGTTTTATAGTATTTATGACGCGGCAATAAATAAACAATTTACGTCACCGAGGTATAATGTCCGATACTGCAGTTATTCGCGCAATAAATTAGTTTGGAAATTTATAGTTTACGCGTAAAATAGCTTAGAGTTTAACGAGAAAATAAAGATTAAGCCTACCCCGCACACTGGGACATCGACCCTTGCGCGTAATTGTTTATATTATTATTATTACAAGCTTCATTATTATTACAAGTTACAAGCTTTATATTAACTTGCAATGTATGTCCGGGTGGAATCTTGCAACTGAATTTTAGATCAGTTATCTTTAACCGAATGAGCTGAAATTTGGTGTACACGCTTATTTTGAATGACAATGCAGGCTTAGCTATGTGACGTCATTCTAATTCCAATATGGCGGGTCATCCAAGATGGTGGAATAGTTTTTTTTCTGCACTACCACAGTATGGGTACCAAATGAAAGGGCTTGCTGAGGAGAACACGAAAACTAAGGGCAATTAAATAAAAGCATGTTTTTTTTTTTTTAACATATTTCTTTTACAACGAACTATGTTGACCATGGAGATATTATAACGGAGATGGCATTTCAAGCTCGAAATTAGTGGGCTAATCATTCAGCCTATTGCCGAGAAAACATATCAATGCAAGAAAAGTATATATGTTAAAATTTTAAAAATCTATGTAGCGATACAGCAACAGTTCTAATAATATGTAGAGTTATTTAGATACTCTCAGGTGGTGCACATCATCATTAGTAATTAATATACCTTATCATCAACCACTAGAAGCATATTGAAGATGTTTTATCTTAATAGAACGGTAACTACATCCCTTCGGTACCGACGTGGCTACGAAAATAGCATCGGAATAGAGATGACCAGTATTTTAAGATCAAAAAGATATAAGCAATTACTACTACTACTACAGCCCTTTTAACGTCCCACTGGCCTCCCCTCAATGTGAGGAGGATTTCAGGCCATAGTCCACCACGCTGGCCTAGTGCGGGTTGGCAGACTTCACGCATCTATCGAGAACTAGACAAGTGTTCTCAGACGTACAGGTTTCCACACGATGTTTTCCTTCACCGTTTCATAGCAAGTGATAATCTCGGAATGTGATGAAAATGAGATTCGCACATAAATCCCAGAGGTGCGGAGCCCGGGTTTGAACCTGCACACATTGATTTGCAAAGCGTGCGTTCGACCACTCGGCTGCCACTGCTATATAAGCAATTAGTAGTGTTTAAAATTTTAATTATTTTTTTACAGTACGTTACATGAAAATTGAGTGAACAGGAAACTTGTAAAATGGCTGAATAGATTTTACATTTGGCTTTTTCTTTCTATAAATTAAATAAGTAAATAACTTAAAGATCACCAGACCACACATACTCATTGTATGACCCCATACTAAGCAAAGCTTGTACTAAGGGTACCGTACAATGGACTGGGGTGATCCCAGTTACACCGAGACTGACGAAACGAATAACCGCAAACATTGTAATTACCATCTAAGCAACGAACATGTAAACTTTTAAGTAAATAAGTAAAACAAAACAAAGATATTTTTATTATTCCACGATATTATATCTTCCCGATTAACATGCATACACATATATATCACTTAACTAACATACTCACCACACACACACGCTCTTTAAAACACGCATCATCTCTCACCATACTAGCTTAATTAGCTATATTCCTTTGTTCCTCGCTCTAGCTCTTGATTCCTTTCTTTTTAAACAAACTTCCGGAGAATCTCCAAATGCTCTATATATCAGATGTCAAAAAACTTAAACCAATTTTAAAAAGACACTATGTACCGATGCTAAGCAAGTAACAATGCTATGTGTATTATTAACGGCTCGCGGATACCCAGATAGACCCTACGAGGTCAGCGTGGTACAATTTTTGTAAATTGCAGATGTAATACTTTGTATATTGTAAAAAAAATTTTTTTTTTTTTTTTATTTAACTCACTACTATAAGATTTGCATGCTGAGGTCACCTGTAAGTGTTTGTGCATTTAGTTAAAAAAATGTTAGTATATTATAAGTAAAATACATATAACAATGTAACAAACGTTGGTAATCCAAAAAAAAAAAAAAATATTCGTGTTACCAATGAGGTTCTCATAATAATCCGACTTATCACTTGCGCTGTCGCAGTGTAGGTAATGCAGTCATTACAACAAAACTAATTTAAAGGCAATTATTGATATACATACATTAATATTCACGCCATTTTATAAATCTATCTTGCTACAATCTTTAATTGATGTTCAATCGTGTTGGTGAAGTGCTTTACGAATAATTAAGATTACCTATAGAAAACTTATTAGCATCTTAAACTGAAAAATAAAATCAACTCAAACTGAGTTGGTGTAAAGAGTAGGGGCATCTCCCACCGCTGATATCTAAGGCCTATTTATAATGTGTCAACTCGTACCAAAGTATAGAGTTTTCTTTGGGAACATAATATTAGTATTTGTTTTTTGATATTCGCCTAATTAGGCGCAATTAGTGCATTTTTCAAAGCAATATCATAGTGCGCCCACACTTCGCCGATGTATTTTGGTCCCAATGTAATAGGGGGCGAGCCTATTGCCATTATACCGGGCACATTCCCCCTCAATACGAGGGAGATTTGGGCCATAGTCCACCACGTTGGCCCAGTGCGGGTTGGTGAACTTCACACGCCTTTCTATAGACGTACAGGTTCCCTCACGATGTTTTCCTTCACCGTTCAGCAAATGGTAATCATTGTTGGAAATGACGTTCGCACATAAAAATTATCTTAGAGGTGCGGGCCGGGGTTTGAACTTGCACCCCTTACGTTTAAGGCGGGCGTTCTTGCCCACGAGGCTACCACTGCTTTTACTATTGAAGCAACAATACTTTAAGAGGTGGTGGCATACCTTTTACAAAAGACTTTCAATCTTAATGTATATTAACACAGAGTACATTATTAAAAGTGTCGAGTGAATTCGTTGCTTCAAGTTGTTATGGCTTAGTAGCTTAGTAGTTATGACTTAAACTGTAAAAGGATTGTTTGTGTCAGATCGGAGGCTGCACCAAGCCATCGTCATCTTCCAACAGCATAGGTCTTACCTTCTGCTTTCCCCCTCGCCCAGGTGGTAAATCGTCTGATTGTCATTCGGCAGCCACTCCACTGGTACCCTGGGCAAGGGTCTGGTGACCAGCACTGTGGGGGACGCGAGGCCGGCTCCAGCGGCGTGGAACACCAGCACCGCCGCCAGCCTTAAAGTGAAGATGCTATGACTCCTGAAATAAAATAAAAAATTACTTACATACATACTAACATATACTCACGCCTGTATCCCATGGGGGTAGGCAGAGATTACCGTTTGCAATATGCTACGTTCCTGACATACCTCGTTCGCTTCATCCACAGTCATACATCTTTTCATGCACTTCCGTCGGTTGAGCGTGCTACGGACTTGACCTTTCTGGAAGAGACCGTTAATCTGGTCGTGAAAGGTCCTCCTCGGGCGCCCTCTTCCGACATTTCCACTCACGTTCGCCTGGTATATTTCATTCGTCGGTCTACTTTCACACATCCTCTCTACATGGCCAAACCACCTCAACATACTTTTCTCAATCTTAGTCACCACACCATCCTTTAGCTTACACAAAATTATTTCTGTAAATATCACAACGGAGACTTTAAATTACACTGGCGCGTCAATGCTCGCGCGTCTAAAAGTGTACCAATACGAACTCTGTGTCAATATACATAAAGACTCACTTTCTGCGGCAAAAAGTAATAGGGTCGCCTGCTAATAATTTCTTTGTAAAACCTAAAACTTAATTTCAGGAAGTCTTAACTAAGTAGATGGTGTATCCTAACTATCTAAATTTATAAACATCACCATGACGCCTGTGTTCCTCGAAGTGATAGGCAGAAGTGCACTGCAGTGCACACACAATTAGCCATTGTATTTTGGGCCCTATATAATTATATAATACGAGGGAGATTTCGGCTAAAGTAAATGGTGTATACCAGCCAGCGCCAATAATGCCGGGCATAATGACGCTGGCTCCGTGGTGTTTGGTGAACTTCACAAGATAGATAGATAACTCTTTATTGTTCCACCTCTTAGAGAAATACTAACTATACATATACAATAGAAAATAATCATTAAGTGCAACAATGGGCGGCCTAATCACTAAAAGTGATCTCTACCAGGCAACCTTTGGATGGAGAGGAATTAAAGGACGACCCTTTTCTAAAAACGTGCAGGTTTCGAAAATCGGTAAAGTATAATCGATTCGAACAAAGCAACATCGTAACAGGAAGCTTTAAAATAGATGTCACTTGTTATGAGTGGTTTATGCATCGATTGAACTCGATTATACAACAGGCAGTGATTTAAATCGATTCAGATATTCCTAACGCCGATACAACGGGGTCAGTGTTCTATCAATTGTTTTCGTCAATTTTGACACGTGTAGAGGTGAAAATGAATATCTTCACACCGCGCGACAGACCCAATAATCCCATTTTCATATAAAAACACGTTGCATTTCAACACTGTTCCCTTTTTAGGGTTCCGTACCCAAAGGGACCCTATTACAGGACTTCGCTGTCCGTGTCCGTCTGTCTGTATGTCTGTCTGTCGTCTGTCACCAGGCTGTATCTCATTAACCGTGATAGTTAAACAGTTGTAATGTTCACAAATGATGTATTTCTGTTGCCGCTTTAACAACAAATAAAAACTAAGAAACAGAATAAAATAAATATTTAAGGGGTCTCCCCATACAACAAGCTTGATTATATGCTCGTTTTTTCTCGATATTGATAACAACAACTAGTAGGTAGACGAGTCCAATTTGCACTTGGCCAGTTTTTTTTTAATTTTCCCTAAGGTGACAGCTCTTCAGGTATTTACCCCTGTTGTGTGTTAGCTAAGCGGTTTCACCATAACCATAGCATAAATAAAAAGTCAGATCTAACAGCAGCTCAAGTCTGGTTCCTTAGTTATTCTCTTTTCGTTTCTCTTAACAAGACTTGTACCTGTCTCGTCTTTTTGCAGGCTTGTATAATCGGACACTGATTAGTAGTTAACTCACCAGTGTAGATTTCTGAATTGATAAAAGAATATCCTACTAGTATTATATATGTGAAAGTTTGTGAGGCAGTATAAATGGATGTTTGTTACTATTTCACGCAAAAACTACTGTACGGATTTTGATGAAACTTTACACTATTACTGTTTAAACATCAGAAAAACATATAGCTTATAATGATACTAGCTGACCGGGCGAACTTCGTACCGCCTACGACAGAGTGACATACGAAAGCAGCGCCACCTACCGAGTCCAATTGTGAATCTAAACCATTCAGGGCATCACCCAAACGCATACAAAAAATCATGCCAATCGGTCCAGCCGTTCAGGAGGAGTTCCGTTACGTACAGTAGAATTATATAAATAAAGATTGAACAAACGTCGTCAGCGCGGACGAAGTCGCGGGTACTAAAATGGCACTTGAGTCAATGCGCCTTTTAACCGTCGATACAGAACTCTACCACCCATTTGGAATTAATTTCTATGGAGGTTGGGCAAGGAACTCCATGGTAACTCTTTTGCAAAATAATTACTTAAGTATTACAATTAACTATTACAGCCCTATTTTAACGTCCCACTGCTGGGCATGGGCCTACCCTCAATGCAAGGGGGATTCAGGCCACATACCACGCTGGCCCGGGTTGGCAGACTTCACACATCAATCGAGAACAAGTCAAGTTCCTTCAGACCTGCAGGTTTCCTCACGATGTTTTCCGTCACCGTTTCATAGCAAGTGATTATCTTGGTAGAAAATGAGATTCGCACATAAATCTCAGAGGTGCGGGCCGGGTTTGAACCTGCACACTTTGAATGCAAGGCGTGCGTTTGACCACTCGGCTACCACTGCTGTCACTCGGCTACTACAAGTATAATATAGTTTAAAGTACAATTGTTTAGGAGGATATACGCCCATACATAAATAAACCACTCTCAGTTGTTATTCTTTAAAGTGATTTACTATTTTCTACTTAACGCAAAGCAATTTAAGTTAATTTACAACCTCTTTGAAGGCTGAACATAACGTGAGTAGTTTATTACGCTTTCGGAGGTAAAATAAGTTTTACAGTGAAAATAATTATGTGCCTAATGAAACAAGAAAATTATCGGACGGTTAACGGAAATGCTAGACTACACAGGTAAAGGTACAACGGAAATCTATTTAAACATTTTAAATTAGTTATCGTTTTCAATAACGAATACCACTGAAAGGTGAAGGCAGACATCGTGAGGAAACCTGCACGTCTATAGAAAGGCGTGTGTAGTTCACCAACCCGCACTGGGCCAGTGTGATGGACTGTGGCACAAATCTACCTCGTATTGAGGGGGATTGCGCCAGTTATATTGGTAATAGGCTCGCCCCCTATTACATTGGGACCAAAAATACATCAGCGAAGTGTGGGCGCACTGCAGTGCACCGCTGCCTAGTAATACAGGCGTTATGATGTATTATTATTATACTATAACTCAGAAACTATGATAGTTAGGTATAAACTGTCTTCACGAAGCATCCACAGTAGACGAAGTAAAGTCTCTGATAATGTCAGAGGATATAGCTCGCGGGCCGGGCCAGTAAAGCGCCCGGACATAAAAAAAAGCATCCACATATGAGCTACCGTATATGTACCCAATGTATTATTTTGGACTTCTGGTACACCTTGTATAAAATACGGTCCCCCATCACTGTCTGGCAGTAGGGTGCCCAGAACGCTGGCCGCATGTTCGGAATATGTTAAATAATTGATAGAATTTACATAGCAATGACTCAATATTACCATATTTCAATTCGACACTGCATTTAGAAGTTGGGTAGATACATGAGATGCCTGCGAATTGTCAGAAATAAGACAATTTTAAAACAAATGTAGCCCACTGTCGTTTATTGAGTCACGATGCTTGTAACTTATTGAGTATTTACCTACCTACCCTCAGATAAACGAAGCCTTTATATACATGCAGTTTTAGTGATCGCCTTTGTCGACAAACGTGTAGCCTTTGTAGCCTTTACAAGGCACCAAAGTGGCAATTCTTGCATGATCGACATAATCTCTGATTCATGTTTACACTCATGATTCACTCTAATACATATTTCATGTGAAAAAAAAAACGAAATATAGAAACCGACTTCAAAAACCTAGGTGCACTAACAAGCTACAAATAACCTTATAATTCATTACATTTGGAGTAGATGCCAATCTACGTGAGACTAGGCAAATACACACATGAATTGGCACCAACTTCAAATTTCCAAAAATGTCGTAGTGCACCTTGGTTTTTGAAGTTGGCTTTAGTTTTTAACCGACTTCAAAAGGGAGGAGGTTCTTAATTCTAACCGTATGTTTTTTTTGTGTTAAAAATACTTCACGATTTTTAGTGTAAATTTTCGTTGAAAATATAACTACCTAGTATTATCACCTCAGAACAGCCCTAAAAAGTAAATATTTACAGTCAAAAATAAATGACGTTTTGAAAAGTGTACGTCACTCAATGATTTATTTACTATGTAGCGCTACTTCTAGGGTACCTACCGTACTTCTTAGGCATCTACTATATCTATAAAATATATTCAAATTAACCCACTACTGTTCAAATACACGTATTTGTCTTCTAATGGGCCAATTGCAATAAAATAGCTATAAAGACAGGCTTAAAGCGTATTTGATAGCCGCTTTAAATGTTTCCAGATAATAAATTTATATGGTAGATGCGTGAAACTTATCCTATTGGCTTTTTACTTATAATGATGAAGCAAAGTAGTGGTAGCCGTGTGGTCAAACGCACGCCTTGCAATCAAAGTGTGCAGGTTCAAACCCCGCTCGCACCTCTCTGGGTTTATGTGCGAACCTAATTTTTATCCAAGATTACCACTTGCTATGAAACAGTGAAAGAAAACATCGTGAGGAAACCTGGACAAGAGAGGCGTGTGAAGTTCACCAACTCGCACTGGGCCAGGGTGATGGACTATAATCTCCCTGGTATTGGAGGAGAATGTGCCCGGTATAATGCCAATAGGCTCGCCATCTATTACATTGGGACCAAAATACGTCGGCGAAGTGTAGGCGCACTGCAGTGCACCTCTGCCTATCCCTTACAGGCGTGGTGATGTATATTATTATGAAGCAAAAGAGGTATGTCAGAGTCGTAGTATGTGGCAAACTGTAGTCTCCGCCTACCCCCATGGGATATAGGCGTGAGTATATTGATGTCATTTATTATGTTTTTCTCCATCCAAATGTTACTACAACCACAGCATGACCACGTAAACACAATTAAGCCCTGCGCACACAAAGGCATCAAGGCGCGCTTCAAACATTTTTTGCCAATACTAAAATAAACTGTTTGTTGATATATATAAAGAAATCATTTATATGGTAAAACACACGCGAACCAAAACTCATAGAAGAAAGCACATTTTTTAAATTTCACGAAGTCGCGTAGCGTTTGGTAGAGAAATTCAATCTTTATGTATATGAGCACAGAGTACATATTATTAAAAACTCAAGTCAAATCGTTCAAGCATAAAACCCGCACGCTGGGGCGTCGACAATCGCGTGTCAAATTGTTTGCCATACCAAAACAAACCGTATTAACTTATGGAAAAAGTTCATTCTTCAACTAAATGTCACTGACAGCGCAAGCGCATTTTGACGCGTGGAATGGCTTTTACCACAGAAATTCAATCTGTATGGATATTGACACAGAGTTCGTTTTGGTACGTTTTGGGAGGCTTTAAAGTTTAAAAAAAACCGGCCAAGTGCGAGTCGAACTCGCGCACGAAGGGTTCCGTGCCATTATCTATTAAAACGGCAAAAAAATCACGTTTGTTGTATGGGAGCCAGCCCCTTAATTATTTATTTTATTCTGTTTTTAGTATTTGTTGTTATAACAAATACTAAACCGAACGAAGCCGCAACCGAAATACATCATCTGTGACAATTTCAACTCTCTAACTATCACGGTTCATGAGATACAACCTGGTGACAGACGGACGGACGGACGGACAGCGAAGTCTCAGCAATAGGGTTCCCGTTTTACCCTTTGGGTACGGAACCCTAAAAAAGAATTCAAAGTAATTCCCAAGAAAATGAACCTGTCACACACAAACCACTGGGTATTTGTTCTGGACGATATATAGGTAGTAATGTTTACTTTTAAACGACTCAAGTGATGAGATTTACGAGTTCTTACGTAGGTACAATGTAATGTACCCACGATTTAAATCATACGCGGATTATTTACATTGAAGTCAGACCTTTTCATAAGCGATGTGTTAGTTTTAAATATCTTTAACATTTTTTTTAATCATGTGAAAAAAAATATGAATTGGAATTTAAGGTACTGGGGTGTTTCACAAGCTGTTCGCACCACGGTCCAAATCTCCCAAGGGTTGTTTTTGGATGGGCTCTTTCAGAACACGTTCCGAAACGACCAGTGTTTTTTTGACGTAGGCGTTTCGGAAATAGTTGCAAACATCTATTATCAGATAGCTAATTATGTATTGACGTATAAAAAACGAAACTTTCAACTAAAGTGTTTATTAAATGTTGATTTACCATGGTTATTTTTTGTCTAGGGTTCAGTATATTATTATTTTTTTTAGAATACTAAAATATTTCTTTAACGAAATGAATGAAATATAAGGGAATAAGATGAGGAATGGCTGCACTTGGGATTAGCACTCGCTAGAATACTCATTCTGCCAAGACAAGCAAATAATAGCAAGGACAAATTCAATAAAGCTGTAAAGGCCACCTCACGGCCAACAGTGTAAGTCCTTAAAAAAAAAAAACATCATCACGCCTGCATTCCCCGAAGTGGTAGGCAGAGGTACACTGTAGTGCGCCCACACTTCGCCGGTGTATTTTGGTCCCAATGTAATAGGGGGCGAGCCTATTCCCATTATACCGGGCTCATTTCCTTCTCAATACGAGGGAGATTTGGGCCAAAAAAAAAAACAAATTTAATAAATAAAAATAGTGACGAAGATAGAAAACGTATGCAAGCAATAAATCGCAGAGGCTTTTGACGGTAAAGTGTCACGTTTCAACTAGGGGTACTATAAAAATATTGATAGATACTATAAAATGTCAGTAGTTCATGATCCCAAAATTTATAGTGCGTCCCATGGTTACCCTACACGGGCACAAAGGGCCAGGAGTGGCAGTTACGCGTGTTACCTTCGAAGAAATGAAATAATAAAATATGTCAGTTACAACGACCCCAACTAATAAGCGTTTTTGTGTAGTCGTTGAAATATTACCTATTGACTCAAGCAAATGGACTTTAAGGATGGAACAAACAGGCGGATCAAGGCGAGCGCGAACAATTTTTTGCTAACACCAAAAACGAACTGTATTAACTTATAGCAAGAGCACATTTTTCAACGAAATGACATTGAAGATGCGAGCGAACTTAGTCGCGTGGCTTTTGCCACAGATAATTCCATCTTTATGGCTATTGATACAGAGTACAGTTTATAAAAAAGGTTCAAGTGAATCCACTGTTTCTAACTTATCTGTAACATATTGTGTTACATTAAGAAAATAATTAAACAGACAAGACATATGCACGAATTACTTCAAATACAGTCTCTCGAGACGTATTTGTAGGCCGCTCGGTTCTCTGCGTCGCGGTGCATGCCAAAGCCCCGATACAAGCGGAAGATGGTACACCGTCGGTTTTTAGTGGGTATACGGCCTTCTGACGGGACTCCCACATAACCCTGCTACTTCCCCCGAGATCCTGTATGGATATCCATACAGGATTTTCGGACGTTAAATAAATTTTTAACAAAAAAAAAAACCGACTTCAAATAACTACGTCAGACTAGGCAAATACACACATGAATTGGCACCGACTTCAAATGTAATGAATTATAAGGTTATTTCTAGCTTTTTAGTGCACCTAGGTATTTGAAGTCGGTTTTTGTTTTTGTTTTTTTTTTTTTTTTACGCTTTTAAGTGTCAATAATCGTTGAAAATATGCAATGATTATCACTTCATAACAACCCTAAAAAAGTAAATATTTACAGCCAAAAAAAAACTCCTTAAAAAGCCGTATACAACTACATCATCCACGTAAATAATGATCATAATAAACATAAAAATGTTCATAAAATGAAAACTGCTTGGCCGTACAATTTTGAATTTGTATGGGACCAAATGGCATCTATTCCGCATCAAACAAAAAAGAATCACGTAAATCGGATCATAACTCGCAGAGTAATCGGTGTACATACATATAAAAAAACATACCGACCGAATTGAGAACCTCTTCCTTTTTGAAAGTCGGTTAAAAAAAGGTCTTCGCTCGGTTCTCTGCATCGCGTGGTTGCGGTTAGATACCCCCAGCGGAAAATTAAAAAATGCCCTTTTCGGAATTTGCCCTAGTCCGGGTGTTGTATGGTTCGCCCCCAGTCTTTTGTATGATAGTACAAGTTTTGCTTGGTTTGGGATCATACGATGAGTATGTATTGTCTGACGATATTTATAATACATAGACAAGGAAGAGATAAAATTAGAATATCTGACATATTGTGTAACAAAAGTACATATCTTCATGGCGCGCGTGCTGGTCACACCGCTGTAATATGCGTACGCGCAAGCTTTGGTATAATTTATGATGAGCGACTAATTAACTTTCCCTCATTATCATAAAAGTCTCTTTCCTATATGGTAGGTTTAAACAAATGATTGGTGTTGTATGTTCTTCTTCGTCGAAATTACTTACTTGATTACCAATTGTTCTCTTGCATATAAACTCTTTCTTTAGTAATATTGTTCTAATATTGCTTTTAGTCTGATATTTTTTATAGAAAAGAACACTTATACAGAGAGATATAGATTTGATGTAATACTGCTTTTAGAGAGTGGTAGAGCCCTTGAGCGAGATCTTTTAAAAAAATCCATTGACACAATAATACTTGACACCTAATCCCCAATTCAGAATCGTCTATGATTGTGTCAAAAGCTTTTTAATTTGGAAGAAATATTAGAAAGCTATCATTTTGACATTAAAAGCAGACACTTTTATTTATTTGTATACATAACAGCGTTTTAAAAAATGAAAATACAATTCTAAAACAAAAATTATGTCTGTCTGTTGAATTAGATGAAACTCCTAAATGGCTAAACCGATTTTGGTGGAACTTCCATTGGCAGATAGCTCATGTTACAAGGAATAACTGGGACAACTTTAGTTTTAGGACAAAAATAAAGGTTCCTAAACTCCGCGCGTACGCAGTCTCGGGCTCAGCTATTGAAATCGTTAAAGATATCCAAAAAAATCGTCTCTCCGTTCGTTGTGTTACACTGTGACTCCCTTTTGTTCGCCGCCACAATTATAATTTAAAGAGAAATGATACACGAACCAAAATAGATCTAAATACAAAGGGATCTCGATGTCGCCCATTCAGAAGGAACTAAGCCGTGGCGAACCTTGAAGGTATAAATATACATGCGACGCTCCCAAATCTGTAAGCATGAAGTAAAATACATAAACAGAAATATAAAACACGACGGCAGACAGACAGACGGGCAGACTGTTGTTTTATTTATAGTGTACTCTCATCTTTAGGTTGTGACAACTTTTAGTGCTGCCACCATACCTAGAGTTGTAGACTTCAAAGAGCTGTTAATTAGTTAAGTATCACCGTAGTTACTTCTTATTGCATTAGCTATCTGCCAGTGAGTCCCGACAAAATCGGTACAGCCGTTTCAGACATAACCTGGCAATAACAGACAGACAGATAGATACACATTTCCACTAAATGCGAGGACATTTCAGTCATATTCCACCACGCGGGCTTGGTAGTGGTAGATTGAATTTCTGTGGTGAAAGCCACGCACCCACGCCACAAAATTCGCTCGCTCTGTCAATAATGTGTCATTGAAGGATGAGCTTTATATAAGAATCAATACAGTTATTTTTGTATTGGCAAAAATTATAACGTGCGACCTTTGACGGCCCCGTATGCCGGGAGCTTGAAACTTCATTTGTTTTGCAAACTACAAAACGACGAACGTTTTAAAATACTGTAAAGATATCCACTCAAACGTTTTACAGATTTGCAGCATGAAGTTTTTGGACAGACGTGATTGAATTATGTTCATGCGTCGAGACCGGAGCGCACTTTGATAAATGTCTTTCAATCGTTCCTTTTTGTCGTTCGTTCATGTGAACGAAAATAATTCGCGAGTTGTGACCGAAATAATCGCGTTGCCATGTTTTAGTGTTCTATTTTGGGAATACATAAAAAAAAATACGATGCATTAGTTGTATCAAAATTATTATTTATTTAATTATTATTTATTTAATCGTGTAGGCCAAACAGCAGTTACAAATAGTCAGATTCTACCACCGGTACTGAGTGTTGCTTCCACTGAGAAGAGCTGGTTGCTTTTTTTCAAAGAAAGTAGTTTAACATTTTGTCAAATGTATACGTGACACTTAAATAAAATTCTTTTTCATCGTGTGTATTGGGGCGTTAAGACTAGCACGACAGCATTTTTGTCAATTCCAAAACGAACTGTATTGTCTTATAAATAAAGCTTATCCTTCAACGACACATCATTGACAGCTTATTTTGAGGCGAAGACAGGATCTAAAACGACCACTCTAGCAATTCCTCTTACAAGAGCTAATTTATTGATTTTGTAAATCGTGATACACATAGTTATCTTTATGAATTCACTGATTATATGAATCTGCGCGTGAATCACGCAAATACTTGATCATTTTAGTAAATGAAATAGTAAATAGTAAACTCTGTAAATTATAGATCTTAGAAAAGTAGATATATAAAGTTAGTAATTTAAAACAAAAAAAAAACTGTATAATGTTTTTTTTTTGAAGGACTTACACTGTTGGCCGTAAGGTGGCCTTTACAGCTTTACCGGAGGAGTGGCGAGCGCAGAGTGCTCTCCAACCAAGGCCTTAAGGGCGGTAAGGGGTTGCAACTAGCTCAAGGGCGCCACAGGGGGCACGACCTCGGCTTGGGCAGTTACCGTGAGGGGAGAGGTAGTGACTGCGCTCCTAGGTGCAAAGATGCACCTAGGCATAATAAATAAAAATGAAATTACCTTATAAAAAACCTGAAAATATATATTATAGTACATTTCTAAAAAAACATTTTCAATATTCTCTATTGCGTGTCATTTTATATCGGAATTCATGAAAAAGAACATTTAACTGGTATCGAGTTGGTATATCTACTGCATCGAAGCTTCGTAAAGCGAACAAATAAGCCTTGATCACAACAGATTAGAACACTATAAACAGGACGCGTCCACAGACACAACTCAGGATGTTCTGAAATCCTTTAATCACGTTAATTCACTACTCGGAATCGATCCGAAGACTCAAATCTCTGGTTGGGAATTGTTTTGTATAATCGTTTTGCGTTGATTTACACGTTCGCTGCGTAAGGATTTTTAATGTACTTTTAGCTGGTGCGTCATGAGGTTATATGGACTCATAGAGGTACTAACTTTGTGAGCGCTGCGCACTGGATGAGAGTTAATCAGGAGCCAATATGACCTCGCAACGTAGCGAACGTGTTAATATGGACCGTTAAATTAATAGATCACAGCTGTATTCCACGAAGGGATAGGCATAGGTGCACTGCAGTGCACCCAAACTTTGTCGATGTATTTTGGTCCACATTCCTTCTCAATACGAGGGAGATTTGGGCCATAGTCCACCACGCCGGCCTAGTGCAGGTTGGTAAAGTTCACACGCCTTTCTTTCGGGGCGGAGGTTTCCTCGAGATGTTTGCCTTCACCGTCCATCAAGTGCTATTATTGAATTTACTCGAAATACTTTTATCAAAATTTACCTACTCCCGTCATCGTTGAAGAATATGCATCTTCTATTAGTAAATACAGTTCGTTTTGGAAGGGGTTTAAGGGTTGAACATTAAGAGTTCTATATTTATAACATCGTTTATAAGGTACGGAGGTATGCAAGCATGGGCTACAAATATAGGGGCTATTGTTTTGAGTTTAGTTTCATGTTACTTGGTCCAAATGAGTTCAAACGTGCTGCTCCGGGGTAACATGGCAAATAAATAACAATAAATATTGTTCTGCACTCGGATTCGTAATGGTACGTTCACGTTGAAGCCGTGTTTTCAATGTATAGACCCATAAATTTAAATATAAATATTTTTACGAAACTTGCTGCTAGATATTATTATGTTTACAGTCACAAACTACTTAAAACTTGTACTATGTACAACACGCTTGTATTCCCCGAAGGTGTAGGCAGAGGTACACATCAGTGCACCCATACTAGATGGATGTATTTTGGTCCAAATGTAATAGGGGCCGAGCCTATTACCATTATACCTGACACATTCCCTCTCAATACGACGGAGATCTGGCCATTATCACCACGCTGGCCCAGTGCGGGTTGGTGAATTTAACACGCCTTGCTAAAGTCGTGCAGGTTTCCTCACGATTTAGGACCGTTCAGCGAATCTTAATCATTATTGCAGTGACATGATCATGGTTAATTGCAAAAAGTAAATTTCCGACATTTGTCGCTGCCGAAAATCGAAGCTGCAATCACCCGGTGAAATCAAGCGGCCTGTGCTTGAACCAATAGTCCAAGCCTATGTCAAGTCGTTCCTGTTAGTGCACACTAGTGCGCTATGTGGAATATTTGTGCGATTCAAATTGGTGCGCTAGGCGGAATGCCTCGTAATAATTAATCAATTTTCACTTACCCTCCCTAAGGCCATTTGAACATCCCCTCCGAGGGTGATGGAGGGTGATGTTAGCAGCTAACTACATCGTGTCAGTAATAAGGGACATAAATTACTAACTAGTGGGGTTTCCCATCAACGAATTACGTGGGGTTAAGTGAAGGCTTCATTCACACGGAGCCGTCTGCTCACGATTTTAGCGTAAATTTCAATACGTGATATAAACGGCATGGTGCAAATCTCTATAAAATTTCATGACATTCGAATTTTGAGCAAAATTTACGAGTACCTACTTTTTAAGCTTACTAACAGTATGAGGTTCTAACATTATTAATAGCCGCGATAGCTTCTCCGACTAAGTTAAATTATTGTGCTAAGAGCCACACCTGGTGTTAGTATTTTAATGGTCAATACTTCAATGACTAAATTTCGGAATAAAATAAAAATAAATTGAAAAAGTAAAAATTAATATGAAATAAGTAAATTGATGATGCTTCGATTTTAAAACCAACAAGTACTGATGGCAGATGCATTTCAGCTTTTGCAAAAGCGCAAATAGATTAAAGCAAAATTTGAAAAACAATATATAATTATGGCAAAAAGAAATCGCGTATGCTGAGTTCAATGTCAGGTGGTATTTTCGCGGCAATTTCAAGCTCGAATTTGGAACGAATCTTTGATATTCATTTGTCAGCCATAGACTTTTAAAAACTGGGCAAATGCGAGTCGGACTCGCGCACGAAGGGTTCCGTACCATTATTTATACGAACGGCAAAAAAATCACGTTTTTTGTATGGGAACCCTTTTAAATATTTATTTTATTCTCTGTTTTAGTGTTTTTTGTTATAGCGGCAACAGAAATACATCATCTGTGAAAATTTCAACTCTCTAACTATCACGGTTCACGAGACAGCCTGGTGACAGACGGACGGACGGACGGACAGCGAACCTCAGTAACAGGGTTCCCGTTTTACCCTAAAAAGTGAAGTGATATTCATTTGTCAACTAAGCTACTCATCACATTCACAAAAAAAATGGGTCTACCGCAATATTTATCACGTTCAACACCCATTTTATTATTTGTTACTAGCGGCCCGTTACGCGTCCTCACGTTAAACATTTTGGGCTACACAAATATTGCCTATGTTACTCAGTGGTAACTTAGCTTTTGAACGGCAAAAGAACTTTTGAAATCGGTCCAGTACTTTTTAACTTTATTTGCAAAAATATTTTTTTTTATATTATTGTATAAATTTGTATTTATTGAATTTGTCCTTGCTATTATTTACTTGACACTGGCATGAATGCACCCGCTAATTGCAAGTGGAGCTGGCTCCAACCTGATTCCATTAAATTTCAACATTTCAATCATTTCGTATAAAAATAAAAAATAAAGATAGTCTCTGCTACCCATCCGTACATTATAAGTAAGTATCAATTTATGATTTGGCCAAAACAGCTCTACGATTAGAAATTAGCAACAAAATTAAAATTACTAAATTATTTTCTTGAATTACATTCTGAATTCAATAATGAATTATATAATTTACGAAATCTTGTTTCATTTGTTGCTAATAGTTATAACATATACCTTCTATAGTTATAACAACTTAAAGCTACTGCCATTTATGGTGCTAATAAACAGTACTTTACTTACTTAAGTTCTTTAATTAATGAGTCATAAAGATACAGGCATCGATCTTACTTCAATTTAAAAAAGTATCTAGAATTACCAAAGATAGAAAACCTTATAGCTTCGCTTAATCTCTGCTAGAAGAGGTATTATTAAGAATCGGATAACGATTTAAACAGGAACTATTTTATATTAATAGCAAATAATAATTATTTGAAACGAACACACAAAAATCCTTTTTTTTAAGCCATAGACAAATACATACCATATTTTTTTCAAAACCAGAACTAATTGTTACCAAGAAGATTAGAAAATCACCACAAAGTGATGTTCTTTCTCACCTTCTATTATTTTTAGTAACAGAAATTAAAGAACACGCTAACACTTATAATTTTTTAGGCGGTTTATTAGAAACTTAAGACATTAGGACAAGTTAAATAAGTAATACAAATAAAAAAAATCAATGGGAAATATAGGAATTAAAATAAAATATCTTACCCCATAACCGCGTTTTGACAGCTTAAGCTCACCAAACGGACAATTTCTAAACACAACACACTCCCGCAACATACAACGGGAAATAGTCCACGAATATAAAAACATTCACCGTTTATAAAGACATATTTGAAATTCAATGCGATCATGAAAAATGGGATCGAATTTGAAACCGAAATCAAGAACGTGTGTGTAAATTATGCACTCCGCCGAGCAAGTGGAAGGCTGCATTTTATTAAAATTTATTCTTTCAACGCCATTTATATTTTCAACTATTCTATATTGTTCACGGCCATATTACTCTATTTACATTCCTTTTTTTTATTCGCATTCGCAAACTTTTTCGAGTTTTCACGCAAACATCATAAAAACTTATTCACTAAAAAAAACAAAACACATCAACACATTTCAAATTTGGAACGCCAATAAAAATATGCAATAACGATTTGACATTTGAATTAAGAATGTAAAGGCGAGGTCACACCGCACCACGAAAATCGATACCGAAACCGAGCGATCGGTATCTTGGGGGCGAGCTTTCGATACGAATGTGCGTGTCGCACGCGCCGCGAGGCGACTGCAAGGGACATGCGTATGCAGTGGGGAAGCGAGCGATGCATCGCAGCTATCAAATAAACAAAAACTGCATGGTGGTGCGCCCAAGCTTGGCGCGGAGAGCTTCGGACGCACGAAATGTTAATTTTATTGGCGATATAATTAATGCGATAATAATATTGGGAGCGGTTACTGCTTGTAATCTGTTCGGATGCGGATATATGTCGTGACTTACGAACTTTTTTACTTATTGTAGGTAACTACAGTGGATTTTTTAATAACCTTATTTCCCATTTCGGTACTAATGAGTATGTGTACTGTGGAAAATATTGATAATAACACACAAATAAACCATACATAGCACGTAGATATACAGTTATAAAATTAATAGAAAAAAAAGTTTACATTCTAAAAAAAATCTTACTTATTTCACAATGACACAACTTGGCATAAATAGATAATTATAACTCGTTTCACATCATAGCTGAAAAAAAGTTAACACTAGCAGACACATCCCTATATCATAAATAACGCATATACTACAACAACCTTGGATACTTAACTTTATCTGTTCTCGAATCGTCCTTATGTGCGATTTAATTAGTCGCACTCTATAATGTGGGAGGGAGAAAATAAAAATGTTGCGCGCACGCGCAGAATGCGACGAACGCGTTTGGTTTTAAATATAACCCGGCCAGTGACAATGGACAGTCCGTCACCCGGTCTAAATCAAGGATGAATGATACACGTGTCTGATTGGTTACCAGTCCCACAGGAGCGTCAAGACGCGCGTGTAAATTTGTATCGATACCAAAATGAACTCTGTGTCGTCATACATAAAGATTGAATTTCTGTGGGCTGTCAAAATTGGCTGGCGCTGTTGAAAAATGATCTTTTCTATGAGTCAATACAGTTCGTTTTAGTATTGGCATTTCGAAGCCAATACTAAGTGGGACAGCTGAGGCTTGATATGATATGATCTTGAAGCTCTTCTTGACGTCCCAGTGTGTTCAGGGTGTAATACGTGTTTCAATCTCCAAGATATGGAATTTCTCAATATTTCCTTGTTTCATGGCCGTCACAAATAAGGAAATGTCTATTATTAGGCTACGCCTATGAAACAACTTCCATTCCCTTTTTACTAAGCGACTCTTATTGATACTCTTTCACTCTCTTGATACATACAGTAGGATGCAAAACTGATGTAATTATCAGATTTTCTCCTGTTACAACCGACTCGTTAAATCAATGCAGATACAATACTCACAATGTTATCCTTTTTTTAACGTCCAAAAAATTATTTATGAATACCATGCCACTACATTCAAGTAGCAGAGTTATGTGGAAGTTCCGGCAGAAGTCCGTATACCCACTAAAACCGACGGTGTACCACCCTCCGCTTGTATCGGGGCGCCACGTGATTTCTCTAGCATGTACCGCGACGCTCACAATGTTAGTCTAAGTTGCTTGCCTAGACCGAAGTCATTTGTACGGAACAAATAGTAATTTGTTTAAGAGCTGCCAGTAAATACATTCAAGCTATAAGCATATTTGCCCAGAATGTTTCTCAAAATGAATAATTTTGCTTAACTATAAATTCCAACCGACTTCCTATGAGAATGAGCTTCTCAAATCCATAAACGTACGTAATTTTTTTTTATTCAAAGTTCCGTAATTTGGGGACAGATTTTTATTATTTTTTTAAATCCCAATATGAGCTTTGTTGAAAACTAAATTACATCTCTAGTCAAATTACCTTGGAGTCTAAAATTCCATGGTAGGTATGTGATGCAAAGACATTAATAGACCAACATGTGGATAAACGGTCGTGGAATGTCAATGGATCGTGCATACAGATATGCGAAAAAGATTAAAGTGATCTATGCACATGGAACACGCGAGCTGAGAATTTATAATGTATAAAACTAATGAATAAAATAATAACTTGAAACTTGATAGTAGTGTGGTGGTGACCAAAAGAAGGTTTCTAACGGGCGCCAAAATACGGGGGTTTGGGTCAAACTGCATTACGCCGGCCAGTAGTAATTCATGTAATAATTTATGACAATACTTTCAACCAATCGTAACCTGTATTTATTAGGGCCTGCGTCTTTGGCAAAGAGTTGTGGCGCTAGCCTTTGACTTCGGCCTGAAATCGACCTTCGATAGGACACTGCAGTGTGCTAAAATAAATAATCGAAATCCTTAAACATCTCTTCTTCAAATCTGCATTTCCACAAATCGCCGGCTATTGCACCTGTTTTGGGTATGAGAGTATAATGGCCCAGTTGTTCCAGACATTCAAACTCTTAAACAAATTATTCCTTAAATTCTCCTCGACATTTAAAAATTATTTTTTAAATGTCGAGGAGAATTCAAGAGCTCTATCAATCAAGAGCTCTATTACTAATCGGGAGATAAGTCCCTGCATCTTACCTAAATACTTCACCTAGTCCTCTTCAATAGTCTAACATCCATGGTAGGATCTGAACTAAGAAACACTATTGACGCTCCTCTTCACATCACCATTCCCTTGCCGCTAATAATATACTAATAAATATAGCCACGCACCATCTCATCGTATATTCTAAACTAAGTGACACTTTTAATAAGTGAAAAAAAAAACAATGGATTAATGTAATCCAAGTTATACCCAGACAAGGATCAATTCTAATCAGATAGCCTTTTTCATAGCCAGTAATCGAACCGGCAACGACAAGCGGGGCGATTTTCGTGACATCGGTATCCAATTCTATTAGGAATATGTCGAATCGAAACGTCAATTTTTTTCGTTTTCGAAACGTTTTGACATATCTCTAATAGATATTGATGTGTATCAAACGAAAATCGCTGGTTCGCAGGTACCTACGATTGAACCGCTAAACCAAAGCATTATCAAATACCTCCAATTGTCATTTCGTAGTCACCAACATAATAAATACATCAATAATTTTAACACCCTTTCAATGTTACAAGAAGTAAAAAAATCTCCCAAAAAACGCCTACAAAATCAAAATCCATTTACTCCCCCGGTCACTTACGGCACCTTCACAGAAACGATTAATTTATTATCTCGAAAGCATCCCTTTTCGAAGATCCAATTTAAAATTTGACGTCTTAAACTACACGCGGTATTATTTCATTAGGGCTGAAATAACCATGGGGGTATAGATATAATCGGAACCGACTTTTCGGTACCGAAAGATGTAATCAACACGTCAGTGTGACCACGCCCTAACCTCTTCGCGTTAATAGGCAGATCTCGATATCGGTTCATTCTGCAAATCGTACCAACTTAATAATACCGTCTCGTAAAACAAAACCTATTCCATTTTAAACGTACCCTTTAATCAAATAAGAGTCATGTAATATTTCAGTAGTGGCATTATAACTTTGTAATTCTTTATTATTGAGTATTTACAGCGAAGTATGCGTTTTGTTTGTTTATCAATTGCGTTTAGACGGTGTGTATATTCAAGGTGTAATATGCGAGTGGGATAAGCACAATGAGATATGTAATGACGAGTTTATCTCGCGATGTGCTGTAACAAGCTGTTATACAGCTACTTATTAATATTTAGTTCCTTGGATGTGGTTTAAACTTACCTATATTGCGTGTTGTCAATTTTTTTAAGACGAAGGTAATTTTTTTTTCTCATTTTTTAACGGGAACCCTATTACTAAGACTTTGCTGTCCGTCCGTCGATCCGTCCGTCCGTCCGTCTGTCACCATGCTGTATCACATGAACCGTTATAGTTTGAGACTTGAAATGTTTACAGATGATGTATTTCTGTTGCCACTATAACAACAAATACTAAAAAACAGAATAACATAAATATTTAAGGGGACTCCCATACAACAAATGTGTTTTTTTGCCGTTTTTATATAATGGTACGGAACCCTTCGTGCGCGAGTCCGACTCGCACTTGGCTGGTTTTCAATTTCGACTGAAAAACGCATTTTTCTGGTTTATCTGACTCCGCCATTGTTGTTTTTTCCATATAGTTGCCGTATAGCTACATAAGATAACAAAAATGGCGGACAAATCGCCGCAGAGCTGTACGAAGAGTAAAGTCGTTATGGGTACTCTAGATACTAAGCTAAGTAAGAAAAGTAGGTAATCAATTAATAATAATTAAAGCAGCAGTGGTAGCCTCGTGGGCAAGAACGCCCGCCTTGAACGTAAGGGGTGCAAGTTCAAATCCCAGGCCCGCACCTCTGAGATAATTTTCATGTGCGAATGTCATTTTCAACAATGATTACCACTTACTGAACGGTGAAGGAAAACATCGTGAGGAAACCTGCACGTCTGTAGAAAGGTGTGTGAAGTTCACCAAACCGCACTGGGCCAGCGTGGTGGACTATGGCCCAAAACTCCCTCGTATTGAGGGGGAATGTGCCCGGTATAATGGCAATAGGCTCGCCCCCTATTACATTGGGACCAAAATACATCGGCGAAGTGTGGGTGCAGTGCACCTCTGCCTACCCCTTCGGGGAATACAGGGGTGATGATGTGATGATGTGTCTGACAAAAAGTTTGCGAAATTAATTTGACACAATATGACATGCTCGATGCGAACCTTTATGAGTGTAGTAGTACAATTGTGAATTGGATCTTATTTCAATTATCGCAAATAGTCACCCCTAACACCTCCTAACGGGAATACGTCGAATTAACAATAACAATATACCAAACGACCCAGCAAAATCTGGCCGTTCGAATGGTATTTGAATCTCAGTTTACGATTTTTCTCGCTTAGTCAGAATTGATATCCAACTTGACTATTGTATTTTTTACAACGACTACACTAGCAATAATACCATTTTTTACAAAAGTTTTTACAAAATCACTGCAACATTTATGTGCGCATGCGCTTCTCAATCTGCCGCGTTTGAACGTCGCCGCCACTTATAACCCGGCCATAATATATAGACCTCTTCGATACAGAACAACGATTCATTTTATTTTTATTTCAAGATGATCTGATAGTTCAATTTATATTTGTTGAGTACCTAGTATAGCCGATTGTAAGGTTGGAATAACTACCAGTAAGTAGATTGGGCTCGAGTGTTAAAGCACACCACACACAGAGGCGTAAAAACGCACGCGTTAAATTTTATGGCAATACTAAAACGAACATAGCAGAGCAGTATGGATAGCAGTGGTAGCCGAGTGGTCGAACGCACGCCTTGCAATCAAAGTGTGCAGGTTCAAACCCCGGCTCGCACCTCTGGGTTTCATGTGCGAATCTCATTTTCGTCCGGGATTACCACTAGCTATGAAAAGATGAAGGAAACCATCGTGAGGAAACCTGCACGTATATAGGCGCGTGAATTTCGCTAACCCGCACTTGGCCAGCGTGGTCCTGTCATCCATTATCATCGTCATCATGCCTGTATTCCCCGCAAGCGTAGGCAGAGGCGCACTACAGAGCACCCACACTTCGCCGATGTATTTAGGTCCGAATGTAATAGGTAGCGAGCCTATTGCCATTATACCGGGCACATTCCCCCTCAATACGAGAGAGATTTGGGCCATAGTCCAACACTGTTCCAGTGCGGGTTGGTGAACTTCACACGCCCTTCTATACACGTGAAGGTTTCCTCACGATTTTTTCCTTCACCGTTCAGCAAGTGGTAATCATTATCGAAAATGACATTCGCACATGAAAATCATCTCAGAGGTGCGAACCCGGGATTTGAACTTGCACTCCTTGCGTTCGAGGCGGACGTTCTACCGACGAGGCTGCTACCACTGCTATATCTATATTCCACTTATAAATCATCTATGTACTATACGTATCATATATGAAGCTTGTTTCGTATTTTTATGCCAGGTTCAAAATAAATATTCCTAGATTGAAAATAAAAAAGCACTTCGAATCGTGTCATGAATAAAATATATATATTTAAATATAAAATACACCTTACACACATTATAATAAGAACGCAGTAATTGGCTAAGATTATGGTTAACATTATCAGAACACTTTGTACATGATCTATTTGTGATGGCTTGAATATCGTATTAAGCTCCGGACACAGGGGCGTCAGAGTTCACGCGAACAATTAATTTCGTCGTTCAAAAAGGAACTGTATTAACTCATGCAAAAAGCTTATTTCTCAAAGAAGTGTTATCATGGGCGCGTGGGAATTTTAACGCCTAATGAATGTACTAGCTATCGTAAAAAAAAATAAGTGTCAAATTGAGAACCCTCTCCTTTTATGAAGTGTATAAAAACTAATTGCATACATATTATAATACATCAAATAAATACATCATCACGCCTGAATTCCCCGGAGGGGTAGGCAGAGGTGCACTGTAGTGCGCCCATACTTCGCCGATGTATTTTGGTCCCAATGTAATAGGGGGCGAGCCTATTGCCATTATACCGGGCACATTCCCCCTCAATACGATGGAGATTTGGGCCATAGTCCACCACGCTGGCCCAGTGCGGGTTGGTGAACTTCACACGCCTTTCTATAAACGTGCAGGTTTCCTCACGATGTTTTTCCTTCACCGTTCAGCAAGTGGTCATCATTATTGAAAATGACATTCGCACATGAAAATTAATAACATATTTTAATGTTGGCTCTAAATATAAAATATTGAATTTTTCTTTACATAACAATATTATCTAACTATTCTTTATGTGCAAAATTATATGATATGGATGGGTAGCAGTGGTAGCCTCGTCAGTTAGAACGCCTGACTTGAACGGGTGCAAGTTCAAATCCCGGACTCGCACCTCTGCGATAACTTTCATGTGCGAATATCATTTCCAATAATGATTACCACTTGCGGAACGGTGAAGGAAAAAATGGTGAGGAAACCTGCACGTCTATAGAAGGACGTGTGAAGTTCACCAACCCGCCCTGGGCCAGCGTGGTGGACTAGGGCACTCTCTCTCATTGAGGGAGAATGTGCCCGGTATAATGGCAATAGGCTCGCCCCCTATTACATTGGGACCAAAAGGAAAGGAAGTGCGGGCGCACTGCAGTATACCTCTGCCTACCCCTTCGGGGAATACAGGCGTGCTTATGTGTATATTACGTCTCATTATGTATGGGATAAAACTTGATAGTATACAGCAGGTTGAATTATGATAATCACAGACGATCACATATGGATCTGAAAAGTGATTTGACAACGTGTTTTTATCATTCCGTCAGTTGAAGAAATGCTTAGAATTCATGTTCCATTTTAAAAGTTTACAGTAACACCCTATATCCACTAGCGCGAGCGATCCAAATTGCCTTTTATTGGAAATATAACTCAATGATAACATACATAAGGATTGAATTTCTTTAGCGATAAAATTTGCCTGCCTCATCATATCATATCATATAATATCAAGCCTTAACTGTCCCACTACAGGGCAAAGGCCTCCCCTCCCTTTTTCCACTTATTGCGGTCCATAGCCAACCGGGGCCACTCCGGTAAGTGAGAGTCTAGCTCATCCTGCCATCTCTTTTTGGGCCTGCCGCGTTGCCGTTTCCCGTGGTTGGGGAGCCATTGCGTGGTTAATTTTGCCTATAGCGTATCCAGTATGCGGCAGATTAGACCTGCCCAGTTCCACTTACTTTTAGCAGCTGAGTGGTCTACGTCAGCAATTCTTGTTTTGGAGCGCAGGTTCGAGTTTCTTACACGATCTATAAGTAACGGTCTGTAAGTAGTAATATTACGTTGAAAAATGTGTTTCATCAATGGGTTAGTATTCATGAATCGTTTTGGTATTGGCGAAACCATTGACGCGCGCGTTTAGACGCGTATGTATGTCTAGGGCTTACTGCTTAGTGCGTACTCGAGGACATTGACACCTGTCACTTTGGAACGCATAACCAAGTTAATGATCGCTCGACTCATGTTTATTTTTAGCAAACATAATAATTTAAAATTCTGGGACCTTACCACCCCTTAAAATATTGTTGTTACAATAGTAACATTTTTGAAAGATTTTGTGTAATATTAAAGTAATATTAAAAACATTGCCTCAAACACCACATTGAAATCCTTGTCCATAGCCTTTTGCTATTTTATTGTCTTTTTATATTGTTAATTTTAAGACGAGTTTACTTGCTTTTTTTGTCATCATGTATTTTAACTGACTCTTTAAATAAATTTTGTTGACTTTTTATTTATTTTCAATGAAAATAATCCAGGCTAGAGAAATTATTTTACACACATTAAACTTAAGGCTAATTTTAAGAACTCTGACCCCCACAACAGAGGTGAGCACGCGGGCCGGGCCGATAGAGGTCCGGATAAAAAAAAAAAAAAAAACACCACATTGGTGGTAAGAGGGCATTGATTGAATATTACTATTTTACAAGCATTATATGTATGTCCGGGTGGCATCTTGCAACTGAATTTTAAATCAGTTATCTTAAACCGATTGAGACATTTTTTATTTTGGATAACAATGCATGCTTAGCTATGCGACGTCTTTTTAATTCCAATATCGCGGATCATCCAAGATGGCGGAATAGTTATTTATTATGCACTACCACAGTATGGGTATCAAATGAAAGAGCTTGCTGAGGAGAACACGAAAACTAAAGACAAATAAATAAAAGCTTGTTTTTTTAAAAAATTGATTTATATATATTTGACACTGTCGCGGCAATACCCAATTCTCGCATGATCGACAATAAGTCTAAATCGGGTTTCAGACTACGCTATAATATAATAGCATATAGTATATAGCTCATAGCACAACAATATCGCGCACCATACATTGTTATGGCAACGTTCACACTGTACTGTACTATATATTAATGGCTTTGTATTGTGCGCGATATTGTTGTGTTATATATAGCGTAGTCTGAAAGCCGCTTAATTCGAAATATGTCCAAACAAAACGAAAAAATTACGTAAAAATAAGGGTATGTAAAATGAGGTCAAATATCTTTCGGAGGAGCAACAGTAATTACTAATTTATTATCTGCTATCCCTTACTGAAGATCAATATTAGTAAATTGAATTTGAAGGGGATTTGCTGTAGATAATTCAGCCTTAACTCGATTTTATACATTCCACCTTCTTCTTCCTTACATTATTCTAATCTATACAAATAAATAAAATTGGAGTGTCTGTCTGTGATATCAAAATAACATTATTTTAATAAATGCATATGAAAGTATACACGATACCCATAACGAGAATGCAATTTTTATTTTTTTTGTCTGTCTGTCTGTTCAGGGTAATGTCGATGGTTCAAGAATTGTACGTAATTCAACTTCGTACGCGCGGAATTGAACAACCCTAATTATTTTTTCGAAATTAAAGTAGTCTAAGTTACTTCTTGTAATATCAGCTATCGGCCAGTGAAAGTTCTTTCAAAATCGGTTCAGCCGTTTAGAACATTACCCGGAACAAACAGACAGACAACACAATTTTTTTTAAAAATGCATATTCGTTATCGGTATAGTATATTATACTTTCATATGCATTTGGTAAAAATATGTTATTTTGATATTACAAACAGACACTCCAATTTTATTTATTTATATAGATGTATAGATAGATGGGTCACAAGGGAGATAATTTTAGTTTTGTTTCCGTACAAAAAGTTAACAACTTATTTTACACCTCCGTAAGTAGAGGACTATTATTATTATTATAATTTGCGTGGCCGTAACGATAAAATATGCATCCGTCGTTTCGCCTTCAATATTAACTTGAAACGTTTAAAATAATTACAGAACAATTTAGTTAAAGTGTGGTTTTGTTACAGCGACTTTTGCGACACACATTGAATTTCTGTGGTATAAAATCACGCGTCATACTTAGCTGGTATCATCGATGAAATTCGTTGAAATGTATTTGTTCTATGAGTGGACTTAGTTTGTTTTGGAATTGGCAAAATATTTCTTGTCTTGATACGTTTGTGAACTCATGACTTAAAGCCTCGGTCAGGAGCGGCAAGACACGAGCAATTTTTTTTTACGAACGAACTTTGTGTCAAACACATTAATATAGGAAATATACATTATTTGCGCGAGGCCCGCATTACCTTTTTAACTGCCACATTTATGCATAGCTTTATAATCTATTATTTAAAAAAATAAAAGAAAAATATCAATGCCTAAAATTGTATAAGTAGAATTCGTCCCATTTTCTCGACAATTGGTGAAAAATATTGACAATATTGTGAAAAATTATAAAATAACAAGTCTTCGTACGTTTTACTTAAAACCCAAACCAAACATACATAAAGATGGAATTGATGTAGTAAAAGTCATGCGTCTTCGCTGCGTTTGAAATAATGTTTAAATAAAATCTGCACATCTCTCAGCCTCAAACTAAACCCCATAGTTATATCATGTCGTTATGATGCCGCCATTTTATTTTAAGAATTCGCAACATACTTTCAAATAAATTCCGTTCCAATTACATAAATACCTCGTAATGTAATCGCATCAGCGGAAACCATCCTTAAATCTTATAAAGCTGTGATCAAAGGTATCGCAAAAATTGCGATTTCTTGCCACCAGAGTGCGTTGGAATGTCATTAAATTTTATGACCTATTTGTAAGGCGGCAAAACTGGAGTTGAGTTAGCAAGCAAGAGCATGTAGACACATATGCTCTACTTAAGGGTACAGTCGGTATGAACGGTGCACTGTTGTGAACGTATATTTCGCCCATGCCTTTTGATCCTTATTAAAACATTTTGCAAAATTGTTTTATAAATATCAGTACGAAGGAAAACTCATGATAACATGATCATAAAAAAAAGTTCCAAGCCCTATGTACCGATCTCGGCTTAAGCATGCAATCCATTTAAAGCTATTAAAATATAAATATGTCTCATATATTAGTTTTCAAAACGAGGTTTCTACGTAGTAATCAAAACCCGATTATTTGCGGAAATCCTTATAAAATAATTATACGTCATAGGAAATCATATAATAATTATTATGATCGAGGAAACCTACACATCTCTTAAAGTTCGTAGAACGCCAGCCTTGAACGCAAGCGGTGCCGGTTCAAATCCCGCACCTCTGAGATTTCATGTGCAAATTTGATTTTCAATAATTATTACCACTTGCTAAACTGCGAAGGCAAACATCGTGAGGAAACCTGCACGTCTATAGAAAGATGCGTGAAGATCACCAACCCGTACTGGTCCAGCGTTGTGGATTATGTCCCAAAATCTCCCTTGTATTGTGGGGTAATGTGCCCGCCTTATTAATAATGGTAATAGGCTCGCCCCCTATTACGTTGGGATCATAATACTAGGTAGACGCACTGCAGTGCCCTTCTGCCTATCACTTGGAGAATAGAAGCGTCATGATGTATGTTTTAAGAATCTTAAAAATTCTAACTTCATGCTATAACTCGACACCTATTTCCTGGATTCACAAAAGACAAAGCCTTGAATCAAAGATCAATGCGAAATTTAAACGTATTTTTTTCCTAGGACCCCCTGCACACTGGCACGTCAAAACTCGCGCGGCTATTTATTTATCAATACACAAACGAACTGTATTGACTCATGGAAAAAGTTCTTCTTTTTCTTCACTTCACTTCACTTCACTTCACTTCACTTCACTTCACTTCACTTCACTTCACTTCACTTCACTTCACTTCAATTTTAGTGAAATAAAATGAGAAATGGCTGCACCTGCGATTAGCGCATATTTGAGCCAATGTTGAGTAATAGTTATAGGAAGGACAAATTCAATAAATACACATTATAAATAAAAATGGGTGATGACAGTGATATAGATGACGGATGACCCAGAAAAAGTTCTTCTTCTTTTTTTACAAAATGAGTAAAATGATGATTTTTTGATGGAATAAGATGAGGAATGCCTACACCTGGGGTATGCGGTATTTATGGCAATGTCGAGTAATTATAGCAAGGACAAATTCAATAAATACACATTATAAATAAAAATGGGTGATGACAGTGATAAAGATGGCGGATGAATCTTTTAAAAACTCAACAATCAGTGAATTTACAAAAATATTTTTATAAAGCCAGGAAAAGTTAATTCTTTAAAAAAATGACATTAACATCGCGTGCGAATTTTGACGTGGCTACAGAAATTCAATCTTTATGCGCATGAGGTCGTTTTGACGACCGCTTCTTGACGCTCCAGTGTGTCCAGGGCCTAATGCCTTTAACGGTTCGTTGAATACATAGTGTGGTCATGAATGGCATATATATGTACATACTCCTATGACATCAATGGCATCTATAAATGTAGATGAGTTTATATTTACACGCGTAATACGCTGATGCTAGATCCAATAGGAATGATCCTATTAGTTTACCGTCAATTTTTTCATCACAATATTTATGTTGTTTCAAGCGTGTAATTTATATTTTGTCACTTTGATTCGTGGTAGATATAAAATACTATGATTTTTATGGATTTTCCCTATGCGATACAATTTTGTTGAAATACCAAAAAAAATCTTTGATATCATGTTTTTTCGTCTATTTCATAATTAAATACCATTCTACTACTACTGCTATAGACTTTTTAACGTCCCACTGCTGGGCCTCCCTTCAATGAGAGGGGGATTCAGGCCATAGACCACCATGCTGTGGGTTGGCAGATTTCACAGATCTATCGACAACTAGTGACGTGCAAGTTTCCTCTCACGGAAATCATTAATTTTAATGTCAGTCCACGAAAAAACTTACAATTCTATTTTTTATATAAAATGTTCTTCAATAGGACTGTTATTGGTTCATAGCTTTTTATGAATACAGGGATTCGTGTCACTATGTACCTTACACTGGTTACCCTTTTTATTGAATAGGGACTTAAAGTATATCCGTTTAAAGTTCATTTTTGATGATTTACTGAATTATTGTAGAAAATACAAAAAACAATGCTATACAAATAAAATAAGCTTCTTACCATATAATACTTCGCAACAACAATGGGAAACATGCCTTATCAAACGTATTATTCAAACCTATAGTAAACAGATTGGCGCTATTATAAAACGAATCCAAAATCTGTTGGCGATATAAAATACAGGATCCACCTGCCAATAACATTTCTTTGTCCAGTAGAAGCTGAACGAGAAAAAGTACATTTCACATCAGTTCAACGAATCGAAGCCATAGGTATACAATTTTATTGCAACAGCCCTCAAATCTACTTCCCGTTCAACATTAAACTCTATTACGTGACAATAAGAGGCGTGCTACTTTACCATGATACCAAAAAAACGCTTGCAATGGCAAAACATTGATGAATCTCCATCCGTTTTAGGAACAGCCCAAACTGACATAAACATGAAACGAGATTAAAATTTCAAATAGCCTGAAGACTTTGTTGTCAACCGACGGGAACGGCGCAAAAACGTCGCGGAATAATATCAACCTGCTCCTAAAAGTTGCATTAAGTATTCAGTTGAAAAAAAAGGTAACCTTGTTTTATCTTGAAAAACGACGTCCTCGGGATTATTGTGGGATTGGGAAATAAATTTGTGGGTTTGTTTCAAATAAGTAGTGGTAGCCGAGTGGTCAATCGCACGCCTTCCAATCACAGTGTACAGGTTCAAACCCCGGCACGCACCTCTGGGTTTATGTGCGAATCTCATTTTCATCCGAGATTACCACTTGCTATGAAACGGTGAAGGAAAACATCGTGATGAAACCTGCACGTCTATAGAAAGGCATGGGAAGTTCACCAACTCGCACTGGGCCACCGCGGTGGATTTCTAGCCTAAAAACCTCCCTCATATTGAGGGAGAGTGGGCCCGGTATAATGGCAATAGGCTCGCCCCCTACATTGGGACCAAAATACATCGGCAAAGTGTGGGCCGCATTGCAGTGCACCTCTGCCTACCCCTTCGGGGAATACAGGCGTGATGATGTATTATAATATTTTTAGTCAGTTTTACGCTCGCCTCATAATATTGAGACCATGATACTCAGACAAAGTTGACGATGGCTGGGTCAAGCTCTAGTGGTTTGAGGTGACTTTGACTGGTTGACTCACAGAATCGGATGGGTGCGGGTTCAGTTCTTGCTAACGGCAATTAAAAAAACCGGCCAAGTGCGAGTCGGACTCGCGCACGAAGGGTTCCGTACCATTATCTATAAAAACGGCAAAATAATCACGTTTGTTGTATGGGAGCCCCCTTAAATATTTATTTTAGTCTGGTTTTTAGTATTTGTTGTTATAGCGGCAACAGAAATACATCATCTGTGTAAATTTCGACTCTCTATCACGGTTCATGAGATACAGCCTGGTGACAGACGGACGGACAGACGGAAGGACAGAGAAGTCTTAGTAATAGGGTTTCCGTTTTACCCTTTGGGTACGGAACCCTAAAAAGCGTCCTTTTGGAATGTGTCCTGGCCTAATTCTTGCATAATCGACATCATCTCTAATTCGATATATATCGAAACAAATCGTGAATTTGGTCGTATTTTTAACCGACTTCAAAAAGGAGGAAGTTCTCAATTCGACTCGTATGATTATTTTTTTTTCGTTTTGTTTTGACATTATAAGTCGCATTATAAATGTCGATCTGGCGAGAATTGTCGCCCTGATCTAGGTGTAACTGGAATCGCTCCCAGTCTATTGTACGTTACTCATAATACAAGCTTTGCTTAGTTAGAGATTATACGACGAGTATATGTTTTCGTGCGATATTTATTAAAAACAGTGCACCTCTGTCTATCTCTTTGGGGAATACAGTCGTGGTGATATTATTAATGTATGGATTCATGTCTATAGTCAGCTTGACCATGCGACGATGCATATCTGACATTGTCCCAATTGAACACACGGCCTTAGCCCTGACAATATAACTCATCACTTAATGAAACAAGCAGTGTTAGCCTCGTGGGCAAGAACTCCCGCCTTGAACGTAAGGGGTGCAAGTTCAAATCCCGGGCCCGCACCTCTGAGATAATTTTCATGTGCGAATGTAATTTTCAACAATGATTACCACTTGCTGAACAGTGAAGGAAAACATCGTGGGGAAACCTGCACGTCTATAGAAAGGCGTGTGAAGTTCACCAACCTGCACTGGGCCAGCGTGGTGGACAATGGCCCAAATCTCCCTCGTATTGAAGAGGAATGAGCCCGGTATAATGGCAATAGGCTCGCCCCCTATTACATTGGGACCAAAATACATCGGCGAAGTGTGCACTGCAGTGCACCTCTATCTACCTCTTCGGGGAATACAGGCGTGATTATGTATTGTATGTACTTAATGAATATAACTACCTGATGGTCTAAAATGGTCACTGAGCAATTTACCACGTCCACTGGGCCAGTGTGGTCGACTATGGCCCAAATCTCCGTCATATAATGTCTGGTATAATGGTAATAGGCTCGCCCTCTATCACATCATCATTAACATCATCAGCCTGTTTCGTCACTACTGGACGTAGGCTTCTCCTAGTGAACGCCACTGACCCTGATCTTCGGTTCTCCTTATCCCAGGGCCTAAATAAATTGATAAAGGCTGCACTGCCTACGCCTTCGGGGAATGCAGGCGATATAGTGTAGTGTATGCATGCATAACTAAATACGCAGCAGACGTGCCACGATGCAAATGTGACATTGTCCCAATTGTCCGGTTGTCCTTAGCCCTGACAGTGTAATACTTGCGATAATTGACCGTAAAATATTCGCGGCGCGTCTCGCCTTGGCGCACGCGCAGCGTCCATCCTTGTATTATATAACTCTTCAGGATTAGCTTAGAAAATGATTTTTTTTTTCTGGGATTAAGCTCGGCACACTTTCCCACTTTCTTTTAATCCTGTAAACTAGAAAGCTTAGCATGACCGCGTAGACATAAGTTTTATTTTTTTCCACTGTCAGATTTGTCGACAAAATGACATCGACGTACGACGTAGCTTGAAGTGATTTTCTCGACAAATCTGTCAGTTACAAGAGATGAAACTTATGTCTACTCGGGCATGCTAAGTCTACTGGATCGACAGCGGTATCCTTTGAACATACCGAGGTTTGACCTTCGGTGAATTTCGGGGAAAAAAGCTAATTTGTCTCGAAACCCGCACGAATTTAATCGAAAAAGGGGTATGAGCAGTTGGAAGAAAAAAGTATACACTTTCCTCCTGGATTTGAACTTGCACCCCTTACGTTCAAGGCGAGCGTTCTTGCCCACGCGGGTACCACTGCTTTTCTTAGTGAACATTAAATGGGCAGGACACTTGATAAGGCGGGAAGATGGCAGATGGACTAGGGCAGTAACAGAGTGGTGGCCGAGAAAAGGGCACCGGGAACCAGGCAGACCACCAACCAGATGGTCCGATGACATAAGGAAGGTGGCCGGGACATGTTGGACCAGATTGGCACGGGACGGGAACGGATGGTGTGAAAGAGGCCTATGCCCAGCAGTGGGTCGACACAGGCTGAAAAAGAAAAAGAAGAAGAGATTTTACTGTAAAATACGATTGCAGGTCGTTTGTAGATGGACTGCAATTTCTATAAAACAATCATCTGAACTGAGAATATAATCGAAATAATTTTTTTAAGTACCGATTGTACTAGAAATAATATAACTTTCTTTTAATAGGTACGTATTCCTTTTGGTGTCATAAAATATCGTTTGAAATCAGTTTAATTGCTGACAATCGTCTCAATCAGTGGCCAATTGCTATCAATGTCCAAAAGAAAGTAGGTCATAAAGACATCAGTCTGCACAAGGGAATTTGATACATGTTTACATAAACAATAAGAAAGTTTCGTAAATATTTGAATGTACTAAATGTCAGTGATATGCATCTACAAGAAATCAAAATCACATTCTAATAATTAGTTTGCAAAACTGCTGAAATCTAATTTCAGGGAGTCTTAACTAAGTAGATGATGTGCCTATCTTAAGTATCTATCTAAATTTATATACATCATTATCGTGACTGAACTCCCTGAAGTGATAGGCAGAGGTGCTCTGCAGTTTACTAACAATTAGCAAATGTATTTTGTGTCCTATATAATAGGGGGCGAGCTTAATGTCATTATACCGGCCACTACTACTGAGGGACAAGTTGCGATTCGTTTTCCAGCAATAACAGGCATTGAAAGCGTAACTTACGTTTTTTTAGGGTTACGTACGTTACGTACCCAAAGGGTAAAACGGGAACACTATTACTGAGACTTCGCTGTCCGTCCGTCCGTCTGTCACCAGACTGTATCTCATGAACCTTGATAGTGGAGAGTTGAAATTTTTACAGATGTATTTCTGTTGCCACTATAACAACAAATACTAAAAAACAGCATAAAATAATTATTTAAGGGGTCTCCCATACAACAACGTGATTTTTTTGCCGTTTTTATAGATAATGGTACGGAACCCTTCTTGCGCGAGTCCGACTCGCACTTGACCGGTTTTTGCATAGGATCCCTTGCGACTAACGTTTAGTCAATACATCATCACGCCTGTATTCCCGGAAGGGGTAGGCAGAGGTGCACTGTAGTGCGCCCACACTTCGCCGATGTATTTTGGTCCCAATGTAATAGGGGCGAGCCTATTGCCATTATACCGGGCACCATCTCCCTCAATACGAAGGAGATTTGGGCATAGTCCACCACGCTGGCCCAGTGCGGGTTGGTGAACTTCACTCGCCTTTCTATAGACGTGCAAGTTTCCTCACGATGTTTTCCTTCATCCTTCAGCAAGTGGCAATCATTGTTGAAAGTGACATGCGCACATGAAAATTATCTCAGAGGTGCGGGCCCGGGATTTGAACTTGCACCCCTTACGTTTAAGGCGGGCGTTCTTGCCCACGAGGCTACCACTGCGTTAGTCCAACATTTGTAATATCAATTAATATTTATTTCGATAATGTTGTACACAAACTACGATTAAATTTTGTCTGAATGCACTAAAATATTGCTGTCTTGGTCACACATTACGGCCATGAGGATGACAGCAATATACTTAATTCAGTGTAGTTAAGTTATGCGCCAACACACTGATCCACATAATATTATTATCTCTTCAAGTCACACTTATCAATAAATTTTATAACATTGAAACACCAAATGCAGACTTCAATTCATAATTATGATGTAAAATAACCGTTACGGTATATCACTCCAAGGTTCAAGCTCCCTTGATCTCGAGATTAACCTACATTATTCGTCTTTATTTGGACAGCACACTAGACCTTACAAAATTTACGACTGAACAAACTCTTTATATGGTTAAGTTTATTTTTTTTATTATTTAGCAAATATGTTTATTTTTGTATATTACACTAGCGGCCCGTCCCGGCTTCGCACGGGTTTAAAATATAGCCTATCCTACTCAGTGATAATGTAGCTTTCTAACGGCGAAAGAATTTTTGAAATCGATCTAGTCTCTAAGTTTATTATTTACATACAAAAATACAAATGTTTCCTCTTTATAATATTAGTTTAGATATAGATAGTATAGATAGAAAAATATACAAATATTTGTTGCGTAAATTTATTTTATTATTTAAAAATAATATAAAATAATCTAGAATAAAAGTTTGACAGTCCACACTGTTCCAGGGGCCCGATTCCCGCTATGTCGAAACGAGAACGTCAAATTGGTCGTATTTTTTTCGGCCTATCTCGAATAGACATGATGTCTATCAAACGAGAATCGGGCCCTATCATATGCGACTATGACCTTAGTCCATGCTAAGCACTGGGTCATTAAATAGGTCTAATTATTTTTTACACTATACAATACAATCAAGTTCAAGGCAAATATTGTGAGGAAACCTGCACGTCTATAGAAAGGCGTGTGAAGTTCACCAACGTGGACTGGGCCAGCGTGGTGGACTATAGCCCAAATTCCAGTAGCATTGAATTGAAATGTAGCTCGCTATACATCGACAAAATGTTGGAGGACTGCAGGGCACCCCTGCCTACCCGTTCGGGGAATACAGGCTTGATGATGTATGTATTATAATAATACAGTATGGAAATTAATAATACCTACACCCTATAAATCATCATTTAACTTTTTTTGTTACTAGCCTATAATAGTGTCCCACTCCTGGGCAAAGGCCTCCCCTTTCCTCTTCCACACTTCTCTGCCCTTGGCAACCTCCGGCCACGTTCATATCATTTACCTTACCTTATAGCAGTATTTGGGCTCGGCGCAGTATGTCCTTTTCTTCCATTCCGATATTATTCATATCACTTCTTACACACTCCATCCATCTTCTCTTTGGTCTTCCTCTCGCTCTGTATCCATCCACATTAATACTCATCACTCTTTTAGTCACATGCTTCTCATCTCTTCTCATCACATGCCCAAACCAATCTAGACTCTTATTTCTCACTTTTTCTGTAATGGACGCTACTTTTATACTACCTCTAATATACACATTCCTCACCTTATCCATTCGTGTCACTCCACACATCCATCTCAACAGTCTCAACTCGGCAGAGTGGAGACGTTTCTCTCCTCAAACAGACACCGATCTCGCCGGCGAGGTCGTGGAACCCCCTCTTCCGCTCGTAGGTGCATCTTTGCACCTAGGAGCGCAGTCACTACCTCTCCCCTCATGGTAACTGCCCAAGCCGAGGTCGTGCCCTCTGTGGCGCCCTTGAGCTAGTTGCAACCCTTTTCCGCCCTTTAGGCCTTGGTTGGAGTGCACTCTGCGCTCGCCACTACTCCGGTAAAGCTGTAAAGGCCACCTCACGGCCAACAGCGTAGACCATTTAAAAAAAAAGTTTCTCTTCACGCACTTTAGCCACCCAGCATTCCGAGCCATACATATTCTGGTCTTATAGGTAACTGTTTGTAACATCACTGTAGTAAAATAGTATGGAAATGAACAGAATACTATGAGACATACAGGCGTGCCCAGACTACCGATAGACGTGGGCCTTCGGTCGACCTCTGCTTACCCTGGTATCGCCCACATACCGCCCAATCTTTTCCGTATTCATTTCCGACTTTGAATCACTATTTTTAGTAGAAGGACAACGAGATAAGAGTTTTCAATGGACATTTTTGTTTTCTTGTATTTTTTTTATTGCATTTTTTATTGCAAGGTTAGGTCTTACTTTTGCGTATAATAAGGAGGTTTTGTTCATAATAACATAATTAAAATATTGATCTATGATTTGAATTTATGGAAATTTAAGAAAAAAAAATATCGTTAGAGCATTTATTGATGTGGCATAAACTTTTTTAAGTGAAGTGTACGAGTATGTTGTCGAAATATAAAATTACTTTTTACCTAATGTATAAAATTATTATCATGTGTCTTTTGAATTAAGAACTAACGATAGAGTATAAAATTATGGTAAATAGTAAAATATAGAGCAAGATAGTGTTGTGCTTACCTAGATTTGAACTTGACCAACTGACTTGAATAACTGTGTCACACTCATACCTACTCATTTAAGGGTGACCATAACTATAATATTTGTAGGATATTCCCGTTCGCGAATTAAGGTTATGGTTTATAAACCTAGAAAAATTGGTATACTTCTGCTTACATAAAAACTGTTTACCACACAGTTTTTGAAGAAGAGGGAGTAAAGTAAATTGTTGACTTTGTAAATATTTTGTTTTTAATGTGAATAAAGTAATATAAAGTTTAAAAATCGTTATCTGGAGAGATGGACTGATCTGGCAGGAGATAGAGAAGCATGGCGAAATATGGGGGAGACCTTTGCCCAGCAGTGGGACAATATAGGTTAAAAAAAAAAGTAAAAAAAAACATAAAGTTACCAAGGAAATAGTTTTTTTTTTATTTGTACTTCAACTATGCAATATTATTTTGTCAACGAATAAAAATATACCATCCACTGACGATGCGACCAAGCTTCTATCTTTTAGCAAAATATTGAAAAAAAAATCCCAATATTTGGTCATTATTATAGTGCAAAAAAAATATAAAGTAAAGTTTCACTCGAGTGTCGTCGTGTATTAAAACAAAAGCCGGTTTTACATAATGTTTGGAATCTTAATGAGTTTACGGAACCAAGGCTGCCATCTTTGTTTTCTAAGGATACGGATACGAAACTATTTAGGTTGTAATCAGCACAAAACCAAATACGGATGGCAAAAGCTTAGAAACATAAATAGCTTATTGCAAATCTTTATTTAATTTCAGAAAAATACTTTTAATAGAAACTGTTTTTTAAAAACCTTAGAATAAGACTTAGATGATACCTATATTATGTGCCAGTTATAGACGGTGGGTAATAGTGCCTCTAGCGGAAATGTGAAGCATTGTTATCAACTAAACGATTGATAATTGAACTCGTTTCAAACGCACACTAAGAGTAGGAAGTACGCCAGGACTAGACTTATGTCACGCATTAAGTCGCATCGAGTCGCCTTTAAGGTATAGTAATTCTTACGCGAGAAAGGGACAAAATTGACGTTAACGGGGCCAGACCACACGTTAGGTCCAGACTCATGGAATAGGTAGTTGTTGTCTCTGAAGTATGAATTAAGAAGGTGACAGAGCGACTTAGCGAGACAAAATCCGTGACATTGTCTTGGCACGCGTGCTAGCGCAACATCTGATATTTTTATTGAAAAATCTACAAAGATAAAAAGTTGTAACCACCATAATCCGTAGGTATATAAATGCATGTGACACTGAAATATAGATATTTCAATAATGCGTCGTTTTTATCATTAAATGACAGGCAGTTCCGCGACTCTAATCGCCGCTTATCTGACGAGGTTGAGCTGCGAACCTGACAATGAATTCAGCCTAGTGATGTGCCCGCGGAAGTAATATATATCGATAACGTAGCTTTTTTTTTCATTGTATTTAGAAATTATTCTGAAATGTAAAGAGACATGTGGAGAACGTGATATAAAAAAATGATTGATGAAAAGTTTTTTTGAAGTCGTGAATTAAATTTTATTTATCGACTACGTGGATCACTGAATGAGAAAATAATGGCTAGTATGTACTTACTCAAAACTCATGGACAAATCTGTATTTCAAGTTCAATACTGCCATTAGAAATGGATGACTGGCAAGATTGTTTCCAAGATCTACAATACTTATAAAACTAATTCATATAAATATTCCTTCTTATGTCGTAATACCTCCAAATGTATAGAGAGTTACAATCCACAGGGCCACTGACAAAAACTTTTAGTTAAAATAAATAATAATAAATTGATTATTTATTTTTAAGACATAAAAATAGTGAATTTGATTCTATTATGTTATTAAGTTACTACTAGTATTAAGGTACAATAAGAAACATATCTTATTTATTTATTTAATTAACCAACTTATATTTACACAATTATTCATATACATATAAGATATCGATAACTTTAAACCGAGCACAAAAGAAGACAGCACTATTCAAGCTATAGGGGTCAGGCCTTCAGCCAAACGAAAGAGGGCCGTTCCAATACAAATCATAGTGTGGTTAAATATCCTTATGTAAATCTGACACGGTGTAGTTAGTGCACGCACTTTGACACGTGTGTGCACTGACACCTATATTTAATTTTATACACCTATTTATGTATATATAACATTTATCCTAGACCTATATTTTAGAGGAAACATAAATACGTCGGCTGTTAACTCGTCGCCATCAGATAATTATTCGGTTCTGTCAATATGTGTCGTTTTTCAGTTTTTAGCTTTGTGTTTTTTGTTTTGTGCTCGGATTATGGATTGTGTTTTATTAATGGTGAGTTTATATTTTGTTGTATTGTAATAAAGTGAAATTTACTTTAAAAATATGTGATTTTTATAACATTTAAATCTGCTAGGAATTTTGATTAATTTAATAAAAAAAAATATTTAGCTTGATCAATATAAAAATATTTAAATATTCAAAACTGTCTCAATTCAAAGCATGTCAACATTTCGCGAACTTTTCGATATTTTAAATATCGTTACACCACTTTTTTTAAAATTATTATAAAAATAATAGCTAACTTTATATGTATACAAAGAATGTATGTAAAACAATACGTCGCTTTTAGTCACCAATGTTATGGATGAGAGGACCTTGACTGAGATAAATCATAACAAAAGAGGTCCGTGACCTCAGCTGGCACACAGACCCACTCGCTTTATTTAGAATATTGCCAAATGATTATGTATCTACATAAAATAATGATGTGTAGGAAGTTATATCACTGGAACTAATGAATATTAAGTGTTTTTAATGAAAATCAAATATACCCTGCAGATTGAAATTAAACTATTTTACGGATTTTATCGCGTTTATTTACTATTTTATTTTCCCGACGTCTAACACCTCAGTCCCCCCGTGACCATGGTTGCTGTAAAGCAGCCGAAACGTCGGGAAAATAAAACAGTAAATAAACGCGATAAAATCCGTAAAATAGTTTAATTTCAATGTATAGTATTCGCGTAAATATACGAAAACAATAGCCTGCAGAGTTCTTTATTTGGAATAATCTATATACAAATAAATAAAATTGAAGTGTCTGTTTGTAATATCAAAATAACACTTTTTTACCAAACGCGTATGAAAGTATATTACCTATAACGAAAACGCAATTTTAAAAATTTTTGTCTGTCTGTCTGTCTGTCTGTTTGTTTGAGGTAAACTTCTAAACGGCTGAACCGATTTCAATGGGACTTTCGCTGGCAGATAGCTGACGTTCCAAGGCGTAACTTAGGCTACTTTAATTTTAGAAAAAGCATTAGGGTTCCGAGGGAAAAACATAATACCCATATTTCCGGGTAATCTCACTAAAGTCCACGCGGGCGAAGTCGCGGGCACAGCTAGTTTATAATAATTATTGAACATATTTTTCGTATTACAATTTCTTCTATATAAAAACTAAAACTTCTTCGACTTAAATCATCAGCCTCAGATACTTAAGGATAATAGCAACTTCATTTTACTGCAATATTTTTCAAAAATGATCTCCTAAAACCAAACATGCAAATAATTATATAAATTTTAGTGTCAATTATTTAACTTTCTTTCAATCCTGTCTCAAATTTCATGGATATCATAGACACCCTAACATCCGCTCGACACGTGCTCGACAGATATATGTAGCATTTAAGAAATAATAAAAAATATTGCAATAATCGTATATAAAAAAAACTTGTACCATCGGTACTATGCAATGTAATGTAGGCCTAATTTAGGTTCCATAATTCAAAATTTAAGAATATTTATTCATCTTAAATTGAAATCTAGGACACTAGTACATGTGTTACTGTAATTAAAATTAAATCTATAAACTATAACTTGTTTCGTATTTTTTTTTGTAAATAAAATTTATTTCATTTCTTATTATCTCGAGCCGCGTTTGGTGGGTGTAATAATAAAACAAACAAATCTAACAGTTGCTGATGTGGAGTGCGGGATAGACATAGCAAGGAGCGGGAGGATAGTGGGTGGTGTGGACAGTCTGCCTGCTGAGTTTCCATGGGCTGCCAGCGTATGGAGACAGGGTGCACATCAGTGTGGAGCTACAGTCTTAAATAACCGATGGCTGGTCACAGCTGGCCATTGCGTCTGCAGGTACACTTTATCGATCAACATCGTAACACCTGGGCCCCAAGTCTGCAAGCACTATCGTCGTGAAGTTGCTCTATCTCCATTTTTAAGGCATAAAATAACATCTTGTATAATTGGTAACTAGAATTCTTCTTCTTAGTCGTACACTCCTGGCGAAGTGGTCGTGGTCATGGATTGTCTACTTGGTTGGTTGCGGTTTTTGTGAGACTTCTCCATCTCTCACTGTCAGTAGCATTACGTGCACATTCATTAAGGGTACACTTCGTTGAGGACTTGATGAGGTCTGTCTATCTTGTTGGTGATCTGCCGCGGGAGCGTTTACCCTCTACTCTTCCTTGTATCATTAGTCGTTGTAACTAGAATATGACTAGTTAAATTACATCAAGGTGACATCTAATGTCTACACTGCTCATATTCTAGGTGTCATTGAAGAAAGATGTTGTTTTCATGCCTTGAAAAACAGAGTCATAGCAATTAAAAATAGACTTGGGCCCTGTATTTCGGTCCCAATGTAATAGGGGGCGGGTCTATTGTGATAATACTGGGCACATTCCCATTAATACGAGGGAGATTTAAGCTATAGTCCAACACCTTGGCCCAGTGTGTGTTGGTGAACTTCACACGCCTTTCTATAGACGTGCAGGTTTCTTAACAATGTTTGCGTTAATCGTTCAGCAAGTCGTAAGCATGATTGAAAATTTCATGAATAAATGATGCATACTGATCAGAAAAAAATGTAAATAAATACGTGTCCGATTAGAACGTATTATGTCCCATAAAAATAGAAAATCAACTGCATTCCCTAAATCACACCAGGAGTATTAATATTTCTAAAGAAAATATACAGTTCGTTAACTTCCCTATTTAGTTATTTTACTTTAGTCCCAAAAATGTTAAGTGCAGTTTTCATTTATATTTCTCCAACTTTTCCGCCTGAAATATGTAAAACCATGCTAGTGAAAAAGTACCTGCTTGTAGACTAATATATGATTACCCTGAACGTAACATTCATGAATATTTTTTTCAGTGTGTTCGACGAATTTTACAAATCAAAGCAATTATCAATAGCTGTGGGACACACAGACTTATCAAACCGGAATGAAAATGAACCCGTATCCAGGATCCTACCTCACCCTGATTACAGGTAAGTATTGTACACAGATGTCACAACGTGATGGTGTATCATCACGCTTGTATTCCTGAAAGAGGAAGGCTAAAGGGCACTGAAACTGAATGTTTTCTGGGTTTTGTACCTAAAAAAGAAAAACGGAATCCTTATAGGATCAGTTTGTTGTCCGTCTGTCAAGAACCTTTTTTTGCAGAAACGCGTGAAGGTATCAAGTTGAAATTTGTACCAGAAACTTATGTTTGCAGTCCCTTGGTGCTCTAAAAATCAAACTTCTAGGTTAACGCAATCAAAAGATACGGCGGTTTTTTCGCAATTGACCAGTATTTTGCTTATATTTTATATATTTTGCGTATTATTTTGATCCCAATGTTTTAATGGGTTTAGTAACTTTCGTGAAACCTGACGCAAATTTAAAATGCGTACTCTGCTCTTGGACATGTTAGTTCGAACAGCTAGTATTGCATAAAATAACATTACACGACACAATGTTTTTGCCAATACTAAAACAAACTGTATTAAGTCCCAGGAAAAGATCATTTTCCAATAAAATGTCGTTGACAGCGCGAGCGAATAAGGAACGTGATCGCGTGGCTTTCACCAAACTCTATCTCAATCTTTTGTATATTGACACAGAGTTAGTTTGGTATCGGCAAGAATTTTGCAGCGATGTTTTGAGGATAGAAAAACCGGCCAATTGCGAGTCGGACTCGCGCACGAAGGGTTCCGTACCATTATCTATAAAAACGGCAAAAAAAGTCACGTTTGTTGTATGGGAGCCCCCTTAAGTATTTATTTTATTCTGTTTTTTAGTAGTAGTATTTATTGTTATAGCGGCAACAGAAATTATTTTATTTAATTATTATTTAATTTATTATTTAATTATTCATCGTCTGTGAAAATTTCAACTCTCTAACTATCACGGTTCATAAGATACAGCCTGGTGACAGACGGACGGACAGCGAAGTCTCAGTAATAGGGTTCCCGTTTTACCCTTTGGGTACGGAACCCTAAAAATGAAAACAAAACTATAAGTACCTGCAATGTTGTTAATTATAATCACGTATAATCCAGTAAAACCAATAATTTCAAAGCAAATCAGGTGGCAATTTTCCAATGACCTGAATCGTGCAACCTCGCTGAGATTCATGTTTTATGAAGACTTAACTTAAAGCACGTATGAATTAATGAGCATCTGTTCCACTTGCAATTATTCAGCAGCCACACAGTATGACAATATTAAGTCTAATGCGACTTCAACTAGACAGTCAGTTAGACTATTGAAACTCCATTCGTCTTGGTCTTAATCGTCCAGTCAATAGTGGCATATGCTGGTTTCCATACTTGTATCGGATTTAACCAACTCTTAACTCCCCGAATCCTCAAAATAACTGGTGGAAACCACTTCCGGGGTAAATATGCCATGTAAAAAAAAAATTTTCACCTAATGTGAAGTTATCGAATTGCTGATAGTTCCGCTACCCCTCCAACTATGCTAGTGCTTGCTAGTGGTCTTGCTAGTTTAGTGGCCAGAGGTGGATCGAATCCGAAACCTCTTGATTACGAGGGCAGCTCCTCTAACTGCTACACTATTGAAGCTATGATTTGTCGATATACATATAAATTAAGATATCTACGAGGTTATTTTAAGCTACTTTTGTTCTGAAAAACGCTTTGTAAATAGATGCAAAATTATATAAATTTGAGAGTTATATGTTTGTATCACACTGTCGTAGTTTTTATGTTTTAAGTGTTTCGCAGATGCAGCAAGAAGTCCAATGATATCGCTCTTTTGAAGACTGCGAGGCAGTTGCAGTGGTCTAATGGGCTGCAGCCAGCCTGTCTGCCGCAATCTCCTATCCAGGACTTTAGTGGCACCCTGGCGACCGTCGCTGGTTGGGGATTTACTCATGAGGATAGGCAATTAGGTGGGCACATTCTTTAAATTAGTAAAAGCTTTATGATTAAAGAAGACGGGAAAGCCTTGACTTGTTTGAAGTAATATATACATCACACTTGTATTCCCCGAAAGGGTAGGCATAGGTGCACTACACTGCACCCACACTTCGCCGATGTATTTTGGTCCGTTTTGCCTATTGAAATTATATCGGACACTACTATGCAAGGGAGATTTGGGCCATAGTCCACTACGCTGGCCTAGTACGGGTTGGTGAACTTCACACGCCTTTTTATAGATATGCAGGTTTCCTCACGATGTTTCCCTTGACCCTTATTTACACCGTATTTGAAGTAAGTACCGTAAGTTGGTAATAAAACTGAGATATTGAAAACATATCTCATTCTCATAATTTTACGATCTTCAAGGCTCCAGACCAAATATACTCCAGAAGACACAAGTGACAGTAGTGACAAATGACGAGTGCAACAACTGGTACCAGTCTCAAGGCAGCAAGATTAAGGTCATACCCACTCAGATGTGTGCAGGCCATGAGTCAGGTGGCAGGGACTCTTGCTGGGTAAGTTCTCCACTACAATACAGTATGTGCACTTTGATTGCAAGGCGTGCGTTTGACCAGTCGTCACCATGATAGTGAATTTAGGCAAGTATAGATGTTCAAAAATTTTATTTCCCTTATCATTTTTATTGTTATATTAATCCGTACCTATGTTATACAACCCTCATCGTTCCCCAGGCTGACAGTGGTGGTCCTCTAATGGTAAGAGACGACCAACGTCACGTCATGGTCGTTGGCGTGGTATCAACGGGCAGTGGGTGCGCCAGGCCAAAAATGCCTGGAGTCTACACCAGGATTTCCAGATACACAGACTGGATTATATCCAGCATTAACAGCGACAAATCTAGAGCTGGATTAAGCTGGTACCCGAGAAGTGGGTGAATTTTTGTCTTTAATAAAACTATGACAAAATGTACGGAAACAGGTAATTTGTTTTGCATTTCATTTTGGAAAATGTTAATTCGTTTTATGGATGGAATCTATCAAGTAACAGCTGTGGCTTAAGACTTGAGAGCCTCAATCAGCATTATTCATTATTTCTTTCTCTGGTTAACATTTCTAAAATGGGAGAGTGAATTAACGCGACATAGTCAGTGACATAAATCTTGTCTTGGCCTATATGGTAGTCGTGGAGTAGTGACAAAATAGGTGAGAAATATCATAACCGTCCTTTATTATTTAAGATAGAATTAATGTGTCACATAAGCTTTCTACTACAGTTTCAATACGGGTTATAACGATGTTACTCGCTTGTCATAGTCGGATAGGACCTAACTTTATAGCTATAAAAATGTACATTCTAAGACTTACGGGTACAGAAATTAGTATCAAGTACGATATAGAAGATGTGGTTATAGCCAAAGCTTGTACAGAAATAAAGGTTAACTGCATTAAATGAATTACTAACAATGTCAGTCCCGATAGCCCCTATAATCACGCTAAATGTGTGTACTAAGGGTGGGCAACAATTGTTGAAAAGACAGGGTAGGGATTGTACTTGTAACTTCATGATTACCAGAGCAGCACGCTAAGCATTCGTCAATCAAAATGTTGATACATGTTATTTTTGGTTAAATTTATATAGAAATTTATATACTTTAATTTGCAATGTATTTATATCAAAGAAATCACTGTGATATTAATGTTTAGGATAGTTACACGATTTTAAGATGCAATAAACAATTAAAAATATAATTTCTTTTCTTTACAATACTTCTCGAAATCCCTCTTACTATCAACAATCACATTCTTTAGTTTCTTTGCTGATGTTTCTTCCAAATCATCTTTCAGAGAACTTAAGGCATCATCTATAGCTAGTTTGGCTTCAATAAGCAACGGTTTGAGAACTTCTGCCGATTTAACAGACCCATCATTGTTTGCCTGTTTAGATTTTATAACTAGAGCTGAATGCAACTCATGCTGCAGAACACTGTTGTACAAACTGAGTCTAGCATTCCCTGGATCCAAAGCTTTTGTGATACTAATAAGATCTTTACAAATTTTGATTTTCTTATCCAAAATCTCCTGCGATGTGTACCCCGGCTGCCGTCCATACAACTGCACCAGTGAATGTTTCAAAGAATACAGGTGATAATGGTTCGGATGCAAAAACGTGGACAATCTACACAGTAGATTTTCCAACAACGTAACTGATCCTGCCATCATCAACACATTCTCCACCTCTTCTCCCATCTGTGATATCAGCATATTCACTTGCGCATTACTAATTTTAGCCGGGCATTTATTACAAGACCAATCGGTCTCATCATCTAACAGGTCTTCGGGAAGGTGGATTCCATCGCAAGGGCTACCATCCCCGAGACACTTCATGGCACTTAAATTAGTGCCCAATTCTGTTGGGTCACTGCATCTTGTGCATTTGCAAGCAAAGTATTTTGTGTCTTTTAGATGTTGTCTTCTAGCTTGAGTACCCCATAAAGCGTGGCTATACATAGTAGAGATGTGAGCACCTTTTGCTACAGGAACGACGACTTTAAGTGTAATTGCATACAAGTCCTTTTTATCTTTAGGCGTCAGTGTAAATGTATGTTTCGTATTTGGCACACAACTGTGCTCCATTTTACATGTATTAGCATACAAAGCGTTTAGTTCCGCGCCTTCTGTCAACCGTATTTCCAAGGCGTTTGTATCGATAATACCACAAATTCTGTGGAGTAATTCTTGTGTTATTCCATGTGAATTGTTACCATCTGGTTTGCTAATGAAGTTATTAATTAAATACTCCACTATGAATTCGTTCGCCTCACTGAAAGTAAATATGTCTTAATTAGGAAAATGTTGTGTGTTTTCGACCGTGCAGATATAAGATATATCTCTTTTAACTGTTACATTTGTCGAGAAAATTACGTCACTTCGAGCTCTTTGTACTGGACATAGCTCGGTGTGACGTCATTCCCCGACGAATCTGACAGTTAAAAGACAGTTAAAAGGCGTACTGGACTCTTTAATCAAAATTCTAGGGGATATGTTATGCCCGCGTGTTTAATAGTCATGATATTATAAGGAAAAGTGTTTGTATACGTACTCATAAGCCTCTGATCCTGGTAATCGACTTTCCATGTGTGACTGCATCTCAAGCAGCTGCCTCCAGCTTTCAGGATCAGTTTTTTGTAGTAACGCACATCTTAGTGGCAATAGGGCGTCATGTCTGAAAAATATAGATTATTTGATTCATTACTGTGATTTGTAGCATCGTTATGATAAGTTTGGAATATCCGTAATTTGGGAAGAAAAAAAAAGTATCTTAATTTTTTATTCTTCTTTCTAACCGTTAGATTGGCATTGTCAGTTTATGTTTCATAATATAAATATTTATTGTAAGCGACATGTTTTTAACTTTATAGGGGGAATATTCATTTGACGCAGAAAAAAACACTGTTTCTAAATATGTATAAATGTGAATATCGCCCAAAATTGTCGCTTAAGTCTTAAATAGCCTTTTACCCCTCGATGTCAACTTTTGAAGGGCAATCTTACAAAACTGGCAACCCATCAAATTCCAATATGAGGATTCTGAAGCCGGATGCAGATTAATGCGATGAATTGATGGTGATATTATTGTAATTACCTGTAATAATCCGCCATGTTGTCTAAAACACATTCTGGACGCGCACTGAGGACTGCGCATTCGACTCCATGGTGCCTGGGATCCTTTAGCCCAGGACAGTATCCGGAACAAACTGGCCAACCACATCTATTTAAAAATGTCTATGTTACTTGACAAACAAAATTTAAGGACAGCTGAATTTATGCGCCAATTTCATTGTTACAACTGTCGCAGCGTCAGACGCGGTAATCCTATGAAAACGAGCCGTAGCCGGCATCGGAAACGTTACTTGCTAACATTATTTTTATAGGAAGTGTTCTCGGATTAACGATCATAAAAAAAATCTTTTGCGTTTAAACAAAATCTCCTAAAATTCGAGCAACGGCCGTCCTGCACGGGTAGCATGTGCTCCATGACAATGACATAATTGTCATATTCGTGATATTCTCTTTCCCATTCCATAGGAGAGAAACACAAGTGTATTTCTCTCCTATGAAATGAGAGCGAATCGGTGTGGCACGATTAGTAACACACAAGAGTGCTAGCACTTCTACTGTCCACGAAATAAAGTTCACAATTCTATGTGTTACTTTTAGTCGAATAAAAGTCTACTTGTCGGTACTTAGCACAGTACCGACCTAAATTCTTCCACCCAACATATCAATTGCAATTTGATATACCTACTTACTTCGCACATCGCTCCCCAACATCGGTGAACACTGGTTTATAACACCCGACACAAGGCATCGTCACCTCTGGGTCCGGCATGCCCTTAGGTCCAAAGACCAGTGGCCTCTCAAACAGCACCAGGTCCCCTGGTTGTAAATCCCTCGCCGCTATTAAATATCTTCCCAATTCTTCCGAAGTTCTTTCCTGAAACATAAATAAATGTTTATTAATTACCGGTTGGTAAAATCAAAATCAATGATAATATTTTTTTTTCTTACAGCTTTAAAGTTTAAAAAAGTTTATTGAATATAAATCATGGATTACATTAATATAGTAAAAACATACCTTTTTCGTGGTTGACAATGAACAATATTGTTACACCAAATCTATTAATAAGAGGGGGAGGGGGCTACTTGACCAAATGTACACAATTAATATTTTGGTTTGAGTAAAAATTGCGCAAGTAACGCCATCTTGTATTTAAAATTAAAATTCAGTTGCAAGATTCCACCCGGACATACATACGTTGCAAGCTAATATAAAGTTTTGTATAACTATCATTAAGAGAGTGCCATCTACTGTCAAATGATTCCACTCAACTAAACACGAAACGCAAGGAAAATTAAAAGTTGCAGATAACTGCCGCCAGGTGGAAATTTTTGTGAAAATGTTGAAAACTCACTTCGTACGCTTCCGTGTTACCGTTTTCTTGTCCCATTTTTCTGGAAATAATAACAGATAATAATTATTATAAGGAATTAAAAATATATAATACCTATCATCTGCCGAGCATTAGGAAATAAGATGGTTAAAATTTGTCACCTATTAGCACGGCACGCGCATTAAAACAAAGACTATGTCACAGATTATATCGCACCGACTCGCTTTCTCTCTCTTTTGTAAAGCATGCAAGTAAAGGAGACAAAATATCTCACATTTTGTGTTGCCACAATCGGCTATGCTACTAGTGTTGAGATACGACTTAGATAACCTCAGATAGCAGAACGTTCTTTTGGGAATAGGACCCATTCGCAATATGGCTTCTTTATACTATTTGTCAATGGAGAAAATCTGAGTGAAATGGCTAGCATGCGCGTTAAGACAGTACTTATATCTCAAAATATATTGGCGTTTATGCTTTTTCTCTCCTCTGAGATGAAAAAGTGAAAGAGCAACTCGGTGCGACATAATCCATGGCATATGTTTATAGATAGCACTGTTGGCAGGCAGTGGTAGCCGAGTGGTCGAACGCACGCCTTGCAATCAAAGTGTGCAGGTTCAAACCCCGGCTCGCACCTCTGGGTTTCATGTGCGAATCTCATTTTCATCCGAGATTATCACTTCCTATGAAACGGTGAAGGAAAACATCGTGAGGAAACCTGCACGTCTGAGGGAACTTAACTAGTTTTCGATAGATGTGTGAAGTCTACCAATCCGCACTGGGTCAGCGTGGTGGACTATGGCCTAAATCCCCCTCGCATTGAGTTGAGGCCCGTGCCCAGCAGTGGGACGTTAAAAAGGCTGTAGTTACTGTTGGTATAGGAACGTAGTTTCTGCCGACCCTACCGAAGAATTCAGTCTTGAAGGCATGTTTTAAAAGTATATTAGTAACAATTGGCATTTTGCCAGAACGACAGTTGCTACGATCCATATCTGTCAGATTAACGATGTTATTGTACATATAGCGTTACTAATTATGCAAGTACCTATATCAATTAATTTGCAACTTTCTTTCTTTGTATAAAAAGAACGGACGGAATCTCCCTAATCAATAATTGAAGCACCTATAATAAGTTAAGTGGCTTGTAAATAAAATTGGATAGAAACTGATTCAAACAATAAGTGAAGCAACTCTAGTAAGTTGACCTGCTTGTACGTCTATCTCTTACACCTTGCAAGTCCAACGCCGCCGTTACGCGGCACGCATTGCACTCAACTCACGCACACATACATCGATACGTTGCTTCACTTTCGACGTAAGCGGCGAGGAAACTTCCTTTTTTATATGTCTATGGGTTGGTGTTTTTTTTCTGGCATGTCAGATGATTTTGGCCCGAAGCTTGGCAGGTACTAAGATCATTGCACCATACACCTTGACATAGTCACATTGCCAAATTGTTTCCAATTGTTTTTCTTTAGCCTAGCTGCGTTTGCTCAGAGATCTATCTATCTCTGCATTCTCTGCATATTTATTTTGTATCTAGAGTTCACATAATCCCTTATTTGTATGTAGGTAATATTCTTGGTTTATTATTTCTGAACGTAGCGGTAGATGAATGAGAAAGTGAAGTATGCGAGTGAGAGAATGATTGAGAGAGAGCCATATAAGATTACGAGAGCCATATTAGATTGAAAACGTGAAGACATCTAATGCGAGATATTAATTGGAAAATAAAAGAAAGTATAATAACAATGAATATTTTAATTTAAGAAGACCACCCCACATGTGATTACAACCTTATGGTTGACTACACTAACTATACCGGATGTGTTAGAAGTCTGAAATAATACTTGACCGTTTGCATAGGTATCAGAATAGAGTATAATTTCTATGGTAAAAGCCACGCCTTCGCCAGTTAAAATTCGTTCGAGCTGTCTATGACATTTGAGGAATGAACTTGTTCACACAAAACACTAAAGCATAGTTTACAATTGGCATGCTACAGTTTTCCTTGAACCCATTCCACTAACTGGGCTATGGGCTATTTTAGCACGCGGGGACTACAGTCTGTGAAACATCTACGTATTATAATATTGACAATAAACACATCTTTGCAAACTTCCATATCTTCTAATGTAAAACGGATTAATATTTATATGATTTTTCTATCCTAGGCAATTAAAAACTCTACATTTCATCCGCCATCTTTGATGAGTACCTAACATCATCCATTTTTATTTATAATTGTGTATTAATTAAATTTGTACTCGACATTGCCATAAATACCGTTAATCGCAGATGCAGGCATTCCTCATCTTATTCCATTAAAATTCATCATTTCATTCATTTCGTAAAAAATAATAATTAAAATCTCCTATGAATGCGTGTGTGTTGAACCAATCGTTGATAAACTTAACTCCTTGTTTATAGATGGTTACAATTCATTCACAGCGACATTAAAAACTACCTTTGTTTAGTGAAATGCTGTTGTAAATGTTTTGTTTATTGATTGTCATTTCATTGAAGCTCGCCCTACTTCTTCGCGATGCATGCTGTTGCGATCCCGCGACGCCCCGATATGGTATGGAACACCGCCGGTTTTCAGAGATTATATGACCTTCTGCCGGGACTCCGACATAGCCCTGCTACTACCCCCAAGGTGGCCAGTTATCCATAAAGGATATTCCGTGGGTAAAAAAGGGCTTGCCCCGTACTAAGTCCTTACATTGAAATAAAAACAGCATTGACGTTAATTGAGTACCTAGTTATAGAAATTCGCTCATGGATTAATTTACATTGTAAACATGCTTTTGTAGTTAGTTTTTAGAGTCAACAAATTAATTTCAAGAGTTTTTTGTAATCTTTTTTTTTTGTATTTCGTTCTGTATTGATAATCTAGGTATTATGTTGCTATTTCCGTCCCAAAATCCCTCTACGATGTGTTGGATTACATAATTTTGGATGTAAAATCAGAATTACCAGACTGGTTTGGTGTCTAATGATTTATAATAGATATACAAATGCATTTTAGACGTTAAATTGTATTACAAATCGGGTTAAACTATGATAAAGCACGTGTTTATACCGTGTAAAATATTAACTCTGACTTTAGACTTTCAAAATTTTAGTTAAAACTCCGTTTTTTTGCACTTTTTTGTAATTAAATTTTATTTTTTATTTACACCAACGAATTAAAACATTTACTAATTTATATAAGTACAAACTAGGTAGGAAGATAGTATATAAAAAAACTCACATGCTTTCACCTGCGGGTAGTATAAATCCAGAAAAAAATAACCAATCTCAAAACGACTTGTTATGTTCACCAAAATCCAAAATCAAATTACAAATTTTCACTTGAGGTTTTTTTTTATGTAAAATCGGTTCCTATGCGCACGCGCTGATTCACAGACGGCGGAGGACTGAGAAAGCACAGCTTTCGGTTGCGGCTATTGTGTTTGCAAAGTTATCTATGGCTGAGTAGAGTTTGTTAAAAATATGATTCGAACCTCATGTATTATAGATTATAATTACTTGGGTATTCTAATATAGTTTTTCTGAAGTCCAAAATAGAACTTAACCGTTTGCACGAGTATCGGATATTAAATTCGATGGTATTTATTTCATCGAAATTTGAACGTAATTTTTTATGGAGTTGGCCAGAATGGTATTAAACCTGGAACCTTCCGATGACGAGGACGGCCTATCTAACCAGGCTATTGAGTAATTCCGTGGATTATCCTCAACAAATAAAACTTACTCTTTTTTTACGTTTGGTAAGTGGAGCCAATTTCATGATGTTTTAGTATTAAACTAACATTCTGTGCAATTTTCTTTTATGTTGATATGAAATAAATGTGTATGTGCCCTTAATATGGAATATTATTACTTTATCCCTATTTCTGTAAAGTACCTATGGCAGTTCCTTCGACAAGTCTTATGGACTTTCTTAAGGAGATCAGTAGTAACGAATTGTTGACCAAATATTTTGCGAGTAGTGAAGACGCTACCAGCTCGTCTGTCACCACCATACCTCATCAGCATTATTACATCCAAAGTGAACCGACTCCGGTGGTAACGTAAATATCCTAATTATATAAAATAATATTGTAGTAAAGATGTAAAAAAAACATCCAGGTCGAATTGAGTACCTCCTCCTCTTTGAAGTCGGTTAAAAAGAAACATGAATTGTAGGCACAAATATATTCTGTTCTAAATGTAAAAAGTGGTAGTCTAGTTAGTAAAACACCCGTCTTCAGCTCAAGTGGTGCAAGTTCAAATTTTGGGTTCGCACCTCTGACATTTTTGGATTTCATGTGCAAATGTCATTTTCTACCATGATTACTACTTGCTGTGGGGTTAACACGCATGTCAAGACAAGACCTTTATCACGGATTTGCTCGCTCGCTCTCTATCTAATTTCATAGGAGAGAAAGAGACAACACCAAGACATTCCGTGACATACTTCTAGTCTTGGTGCACAAGCTACAACTACTGAACGGTGAAGATAATCTTAAAAAAAAAATACTTAAGGACGGATAGGAGGGTATTAATTGAGTGACTTTAACAAAATGATGAATATACTTTATATTATTTTGGCAGGAATAACATTTAGTAGATTTAAAAGAAAAAGTCAGTATCTCGTTGCTTTTTTTAATATTTAATGCTTGCTTTGATTGCCAATGTTTTTGGCAGCTGATTGTATTTTTTAATGGCTCATAAATTTGCAACGTGCACTAGTTGTAAAGTCATAACATTATCCAATGAGTTAAAAAAAACAATATAATTATAAATCGGAATCATTTACAACCTGCGTAGTCAATTTATTTTAAATTCCATAGAATTTATCTTGCGTACACCTACCTACAGTACCTACCCAACTTTTTACGAACAATCATATATCTATGCATTTAAAATTTGAACAAAATTAACACGATAAAAAAAAAATACCTACCATTTAATCTCATCAATGGAAGCATAACAATTTAGTCAAAGCAAGATCATTCCCAAGCAAAATTTAATACTTCATCTCGTTGGCAAGGCTCCCAAATCTTTACTGACTTGTTAATTACGCGTGTCTATTTAGAACGAGTATTGTATTCGAGTCCAGGCGAAGCGGTTGCCTCTCTGTGTCTTCACAGTACAGTGTATAGTTGCAGTACGCGTCATGCCGACATGTGAAGTCTGCCAGCAACCCGCGAACCAGATCTGCGGGGGCTGCAAGCTGGTCTACTACTGCTCCAGACCTCACCAGAAACTAGGATGGCGCGAAGGGCACAAGTTCAAATGCTGCGCCTTCAAAGTTCAATATTCAGACACTTTCGGGAGACACATGATCGCTACGAGAGATATAAAGCAAGGTGAAATGATTCTGAAGGAGAAACCAGCCGTCATAGGCCCGAGAATCTCCTGCCCAACAGTCTGTCTAACGTGTGGTATAAACTTGGATCCAAAAGAGTTCGAAGCTAAGTGGGATTATTATAAATGTTCGAAGTGCAATTGGCCGATGTGCGGTGTACAGTGTGAGAAAGCTGAAGTTCACCAACCAGAGTGTAAAGCTATGAGTGATAGAAAATATCGGTGTGATATTAAATACCAAGGCCCTGAGAAAATGCAAGCGGCTTATTGTGTTATATCACCTTTAAGAGTGTTACTTATGCACTATTCTAATCCTTTGCAATATGAGAATATTATGAATCTAGAGTCTCATTTGGAGGACAGGATGAATACACCACTATACATTGTTCTAAAAGCTAACCTAGTAACATTCATGGTTCAAGTGCTTGGAATGCCATTCGATGAAGAAACGATATTGAAGGTCGCGTCTATATTTGACACGAACTCATTTGATGTAAGGTCACCGGACGGCTCCACGAGATTGAGGGCTATATATTTAACAGCATCTATGATGAACCACAGCTGTACACCAAATACGAGACACATATTTTTAGGTGATGACTACAATCTTGCGGTCATAGCGACAGTCCCAATAGCAAAAGGGGATCTGATCACGGCAACATACACGCAATCTTTATGGGGCACGTTGGATAGACGAAGGCATTTGAGGACTTATAAATATTTCGATTGTGAATGCGAGAGATGTAAAGATCCATTGGAATTTGGCACTAATTTAGGGAACATTTACTGTTCAGTTTGCAATGGGCCGTTCAATAATACAGAAAGTCGAGGTTCGATGATGATTTCAACAAGTCCATTAGACGAATCAGCCCCTTGGAAATGTAATAAATGTGACCACGTTATTTTGAGTAAGCAGATGGTTTGGGGGAATAACGCTTTGAAACAAGATCTACTGAAATTGAAGAAGACAGATCCTGAAGAGTATGAAGATTTCATCCAGAAGTACAGTCAGACGTTGCATCCAAGCAACCATTTGGTCGTGCAAGCTAAATTAGCGTTGATACAAATCTATGGAAACTACAAGGGATATGGCTTGTCGGGTATGTATCTGGGCTCATCTTAAAAATAAAACTGAACATGTTTTAAACCTAAATTCATATATCCACTGATAAAGTATAATTCTTCTCTAGTATTGAGACAAAGGTGCTGCCTGCTCTCATGGCGTTGCTGCTCCTGAGAATGTATTACTCATAATCCTTACTATTTATCATTTTAACAAGAGTAACCATTGAGTTTCTTACCGGCTCTTCTCAGTGGAAGCAGCATTCCGAACCGGTGGTAGAATCTGACTATTTGTAAGTGCTTTTTGGCCTACACGAAAAAAAATGATTTTGATTTAAAAGTGATTTCGTCAATATGGAGTTCGATTTGGCATAAAATTGGTATAATGAAAAGAATTTGAAACACATTATGACGATGAGACGATGGCTTGGTATATTGGTCTGAGCGTAGTTCACTGCACCGGGTAGTTAGAGGTTCAATTCCCGCCAGCAGAAAATGTTGGAAATGACCTTTATGGAATTTGCCCTGTTCTGGGTGTAACTCGAATTGCCCCCAGTCCGTTGCATGGTGGCCATAGTACGAGATTTGCTTAGTATGGGATCATACGATTAGTATGTGTTGTCTGGCGATATTTATTTATAAGTGTAACTAAGTGATACTAGAAATTACATACATTTTATGTAAATCTTGTAAAATAGATTGTATTTAAGTATGTTGTCGTACATTTTTCATTCCTTATGTCTTTATAGAGTTATCAAATCGTCTCCTGAGTCGTAAAGTGGATCTCTGTCACGAGCTTCTGGAAATTGCTGATAAGATAGAGCCTGGCTGGTCCAGGTTCCGCGGGACGTTGCTCTTGGACCTGCAATCGGCTATGATGGTTCATACTAAGAGAGAATACGAAACTGGAAAAATAACTAAAGCTGCTACTCAGGTATATAATATTGATTGTTTGTACTGAAATTATTTATCATGCTCTGAAAAATGACCCTGATTACACTTATTTAAATCTGTGATGCTTTAAGGTAGTGTCGGCACCGAAAATCGATAATCCATCGCGATTTTAGCAAGAAATCATGACGTCTTTGTGAATATCAGAAAAAACTACTGTGAAAATGATTTCGCTGGGAGATTCGATACTAAAAATATGTTGATTATCGATTTTGTACCTTGAAGCTTCGACTTTTGAATATATATAGTACTAGCTTCTAACCGCGACTTCGTCCGCGCAGATTCGATGATACAATATCTTTATAAAGTACAGACTATGTGTTATTCTGATGTACAAACAATAGTACTGTACAATTTCATCAAAATCCGTACAGTAGTTTTTGCGTGAAAGAGTAACAAACAAACATCTCACAAAATTTCGCATATATTAGTAGGTTTAATGAGTGAAGCCATTGATATTCCACAACGATAGTGTCTGTAAGCTTGTCGCCCAGTTTCCGTTAAACTCATAATATTATCAGGCAGTCGGCGTCACTGTTTGATTAGAGCCTTGGATATCCTATTCAACATTAGATTCATAAGTGCCTGTATTGGTTTATATGAATAAAAAAAATCTGATTGTGATTCTGAAACACGTTCGTTGCGTTGTGAGGTCATATTGGCTCATGGCGAACTTTCATCCAGTGCGTAGCGCTCACAAAGTTAGTACCACTATGAGTCAATTTAACCTCATGTTGCACCAGCTGCTTCTTACGCAGCGAACGTGTTAAAGAAGCAATTGTTCCAATAGCATTTACATTCCAAATGATCTGTATATTGCGAAACATATTATGCCGGATCGCATTACGCTTAAGCCATTTGGAACCGCGCCAGTGACAATAACCGGTGCGCGTTGATCCAAACGCCCCATGTAATATACGAGCATGATATATAAAATTAATAATATTATTATATTTACCTACGTTTATAACACTATTAGTCTTCCATACAGATTCCAGCAGCGGAGACCGTGCACAGTATTGAAAAATAACTTCTGTTATATATTTTTTCTTTTTTTAAATAAAAGTAACACCCATTGAGTTATATTTCTAGGTTCTTTATGAGCATTTCAAAAATATATTCAACGCAGTTTTGTCTGGTTGTATGATAAAAACTATCCTAAGAATCCTTAAACAGGTTTATTATTTTGTAACTACTACTATTACTATAGCCCATTTAACGTCCCACTGCTGGGTATGGGCCTCCCTTCAATATGAGAGGGAATGAGGCAATACTCCACCACCCTGGTCTGGTGCGGGTTGGCAGACTTCACACATCTATCGAGAACTAATCAAATTCTCTCAGACGTGCAGGTTTCCTCACGATGTTTTCCTTCACCGTTGCATAACCAGTCATATTCTCGGATGGTAATGCGATTCGCACATGAAACCCAGAGGTACGAGCCGGGGTTTGAACTTGCACACTTTGATTGCAAGGCATGCGTTCGACCACTCGGCTAACACTACTGGCCTTGTACCATGGCCGCGTAGACATAAGTTTTGTCTCTTTCAATTGTCAGATTCGTCGAGAAAATGACGTCACACCGAACCATGTCCAGTACAGAAAAGCTCCAAGTGACATCATTTTCTCGACAAATCTGACAGTAGAAATAGATTAAACTTATGTCTACACGATCATACCATGGGTGCTGCTTTTGACGCGCGGGGGTCAACGCACCAGTGTGTTAACAACCTTCAGTCTTACAACAAGACCCCCAGCTTAGTAGTCTAAACATCCTGAGGAACGTGACTCCAAACAAGCCGTCGGCTCTGCCTGATGAGTGCTCTATATAAATGGAGCTGCAACACCGCGCCCGATGTCATTCTTCTACCGTCCAGATTGGCACACAGTTATACTTGTAATCTTGTTATTTACACATAGTTTATAAAGCCATCCAGTCTTTGAGTATTTTGGCTAGTGTACGGAAGCTTCATTGTTATGCGTTTGTTTCTAGGATCAGTTGATGCAAAGCATGGTGTTACTTCAAGAGGCAACAAATATCTTAAGAGTTGAACCACACTGGAAGGCTAATTTGGAAATGAAACTACAAGAGCTATCAACTCTATTGGATGCAACGGAGAATGCGGATTGATTATTTTTATAAAAAATTATATCACACACCAGATACCATATCATCTAGAACTTTGTTTTTTATGAAACTATCCGTTTGCTAGAGCAAAAAAAAACATCGAAGACTTACAAACAATAATTGATGTTTACATGTATACTTAAATTTTGTTTTTAAAACCATAGATGTTTATGTAAAATACAAATAAAATTCATAGAAAACTTTATTAGAATACAATCTGTATGTAAATATAAGATCTAGTTCATCTGCGTCAGCAATCTTTTGATTAAGCTAGTGGTTATCAGTGGTTAGGACTCCAAAGCTTTTATATATATATATTATGGGATTCATATCATCATAATAACATATTAAGTTCATCACCCATTTTTAATCATAATGTGTATTTTGAAATAAAACTATTTTACAGATTTTATTGCGTTTATTTACTATTTTATTTACCCGACGTTTCTGTAAACCATAGTTGCTGTAAAGCAGCCGAAACGTCGGGAAAATAAAATGGTAAATAAACGCGATAAAATCCGTAAAATTGTTTTATTTCAATGTATAGTATTCGCGTAAATATAAGAAAACAATATAATGTGTATTTATTGAATTTGTGCCAACGCAGTTCGTTTTGTATTGGCAAAATTGTATCTGGTACGCCTTACGCGTTTTCAGTTTTAATAGGCGTCACTCTGGTTGGTTTGGTGGTGCACTCGTCGGCCTTAACGCTGAACTCTACAGATTCTTTGTTGATATGCAGCATCTGTTTCACGACGCGGGAGAGCTTCTTGTTCGGCCGCGGAGAGTTCTCTATCACGAAGATCTTTTCTGTATTCTTGTCAGCTATAAAGAGGTGCTTTCTTTTGAACTGAAAAATAAAACTTTTAAGTTATACAGAGTTTTCAACAGTAATTTTGTGTTCTTTATTAGAGTTCTTTCTGCCCCTTCGTAACAAAACGCTAGGTAAAAAAATCTCGCTTCCCTTGTAATAAAACGTAAATTACACTTACGGAGGTACAGACACAACACCAAGAACCAAATTTGAAGCACGCCACTCCAGGTGTTCTGTCCATCGCCTTCCTGAACCTAGCGTTCGTGAAGCCGTAGATCAGAGGGTTGATGGCGCAGTTCACGTACATGAGGAAGTTAGCAGTAAACCACATAATGTCAAAGCTGCCATCGACCTAAACAAAAAAGCAAAAGATTTATAGCTAGAATTGTTGTTTTCACTACGAGCTTGGATATTTTTATGCTGCAAGCCAAGATAGAACCCCTCTATGAGACGATTTGCGTACAAATTGTCACCTAAGATTGTCACCTCTTTTACGAGACAATTTTGAAAAAACCTTATGGCTTACAGCCTCGTGCACTCCAAGAGACGTATGGGTTGTGCTGGCCTCTTACCGGCTATAACCATGTTGTGTTCTTCCGCTTAATGGAGAGGGGGAAAGGCATGAGAATACTTTGTTAAAGGATACTTACCTTGAATATGAATGCTAATATTTGAAGTCCAGGAACAAATCTATCGTAGTTAGTTTTTAAAATGAATTATTTTTTTATGAAAATGATAGATTTAAACATTAAGGTAGTATAGCCAAGTAAATATTCGAGGCGCAAAACCGTCTATTCAGTAAGAAAACAGAATGTGTCACAAAATCATATTTTTTTACCGCATTTATCTGTTTGTCCAAGTTGTTTCTCCAGTAGATCAAGGCGGTGTATGGCACTCGGCAGAACACTGCTGCCAGTAGAACGCAGGCTGTGATCCTCATGGCTCTCCCTCGAGCCCTGGCAACTGCCTGGCCACCACCACGGGACGAAAGCTCACGGCTACTGCATTCTAATCGCCACATTATTGCGCTGTACTGCAGAAAATATTAGTGTAGGAATCAATATTCACACCCCCTTATTACTAGGCAGTAGTTGCAATCCATAAGCAAAGGTATTGCAAATCACTTTTATTTTTTAAGTATCGCTGTTTATAGACCGATTAAAATTTCTTCATTTAATTTGAGAAGTTTTTGCTTTTAAGTAAAACTTGTGATGAACTTAAAAGTATATAAATGCTATTAGCTATATGTAATGGTCCAGCGCGAAGGGATGTAAATCTGGTAGGATGGAATAGTAAAATGTTCCTCGGAATCCCATTACAAGATCGTTTTATACGCCATTAGTAAGAACCAATCTGGGTCTCAACTCTCCTGCAGTAAGAATATGTAATGAGTATAACATGTTTAACAGTAAAATTAGCAACTTAGACATATTCAACAGTTCATTATACGAGTTTAGAAAAATGATACTTAAATCATTGCCATAAATATTTTCATTTTATTTTTACTTTTTCATTATTCAAATTTTAAATTTTAGCTTTAACTTAATTTTTAGTTTAGTTTCAACTTTATTTGTTTCTTTTTTAAATGTTTAAGTCTCACGTCGGTGAAAGTTGTACACACCTGTCATTGGTGTACCTATCAGATCAGTTTTTATTTAATATTTTATTTACCCAATTGTTAATAGGTATACTGTTGGTGTGTCGTTCTTAAATAAATAAATAAATAAATAGTAGTCTGAGTTTGATACTAGATTTAAAAAATAGACTTTGTAATGCAGTAAATTACTTCTTATTTAATTTGGTAAAGTCTCTTGTGCATAAAGTCTACCTATAAATTGTATAGCAACATTAACTTGTGAGATAAAGAGATTTATAGAGATATATAGAGACTTAAGATTATCTCTTTATCTCGTTCGAGCGTTTGTAAAATAGAAGCTAAATTATGCAAGTACACTTACAGTGATGACCATCAGTCCCAATGGAATCCAGACGAGAAGGGTTAGCAAGAGATGCCAATATATGCCCAAAACTTGGACATTTTCCACGCAGAACGTCTCCAAAAAATCAAGCCATTGGCGTTCCTAAAACAACACATCAATAGGCGAATGCATAAAAACAAAATGGAACCATATAACTGATTGGTGTTATTTAAAACATAGGTACGTATCGAATAAGTGGAAATAGCCTAGAGATAGGTGGACGACAAATAAGATGTTCTGAGTTTATGAGTGCAATACTAGCACAAGCATTAAGCTGAGTTTGAGGGGTTAACGGAACTATAAGTAACATTATGATGACCTAGTAAGCTTATAGTAAAAAAAAACTTTGATCTAAAAGGGCATCTTACTACGTATTCTCTGTTCAAAGCCCACGGTAAAGAGAAGGCACAGGGCAGTATCCAGGAAGCTGCCATCAATCTCGGAGCAGCTTTGGTGGTCACTCTGGCATCAGCTGTAAGTGCTGCCGCTGCAAGCCGATCATAACTCACTAGAAGGACTGCCCCAACGCTTGATAGAAGCAGTGATGCTGAAAATAGTGAATCAGATATCAAAATGTTTTATAGAACTATATTTTATGCCAAACGACAACGCGGGAGGCCCAAAAAAGGATGGCGAGACGAATTGGACTCGCACAATAGAACACCACAACTGGGAAATAACACAGAAGAGTGATGGAAGGAAAAGGAAGTCTTTGCCCAGCAGTACAGGCTGATAAAAATAAAGTTTTTTTTTGTTATTTGCAACATAGTTTAACATTAAGTTACTTGCAACATGTGATCTTGTATTTGATACTACTTGAATTTGTTTTTATATCGTATACGCTATAGATATTTCACCCATAAAACAGTTGCAAAAGCTTTACATACCTTGCATAAACCCTTCAAACCGACACCCAAAGTTCTTCAACTCGTAATTCTGATAGAAATCTCTGACCAGCATGAACCAGGGGCACAGTAACAGTGTAATCAGGTCAGTTAGAGCCAAGTTCCCTATCAAGCAGTTACTAGGGCTCCATAACCATTTGTTCTTCAGCAGCACGAAGAGAATTATGGTGTTTAGGAATATGCCGGTCACGCCGACGGATAGCATCAATGACGTCTTTATAGCGATCTCTTTTGGTGGTTTGACGTGCCACAGTGTATTCGGGAAAGGGTACTGAGATGTATCTAACTGAAATAAGAAAAAAAAACAAATAACACTTGAAAATTAAGTCACGTGCTGCTCTCGAGGTGCTGCTGATGTGTGCGTATATTGTTAGCTTCTATTTAAAAATGTCGCATGTCTCCATAAATAAAGATTTGAATTACGACTCGAATCCAATCCGCGTTTTAATGCCTTAGAAAATGAAGTCACAGTAACTCCACTTGGGGTCCTGTTGGAGAGTACCTATACTTACATTCTCCAAATAATCCAAGGTCCAATTGTCCCAAAACTTTTGGTGGTCCTCTTCATAATCTGTATCGTCTTCTAAATCCATTTTTAATTATGCTCATCACTTTTCTTTCTATTATGGAACTGAACCTGTAACTTTAAAAAGGATGACAGTTTAAATGCTTATACCATCCAAGGTATGTACTAATCTCGAAGAAACTTGCGAGTTCATTTCAAATTGCATTTAAAATACTTTATAATACAGAAGTGTCCCGTAAGTCTTAGTATATGGATGAAATGATTATATCAATTTTGGTATAAAAATGTACTGTTAAAATATAAAACTGATTCACCTCTAAAAAGTTTCCACTGTGAAGCAAAAAACACGTCTATATTAGGTACATAAACTGGGAACTCATATTTCAAGGCACTCGAGATAACTCCATATTTTCAGGTAGTCCATTACTATGAAAGCTTTTTTATCTGTAATGATTGATAGTGTGGAAATATCGAGAATGGACACGCGAAATTGGTTTATAGAATTTATACGTTATACCCTGGCTTTGCGCACGATGGTACATAAAAAACCTTTTTTCAAGTTAACAAGGTCGTATCAATGATTTTATAAGGTTACTAGCTGTGCCCGCGACTTCGCCCGCGTGGACTTTAGGGAGATTACGCGGAAATATGGGTATTATGTTTTTCCCGCGGAACCATAATGCTTTTTCTAAAATTAAAGTGAGTTACGCCTTGGAACGTCAGCTATCTGTCAGTGAAAGTCCCATTGAAACCGATTTCAAAAACTTCAAACTTAAACTTCTAAACGGCTGAACCGTTTCAGCCGTTTAGAAGTTTACCTCAAACAAATAGACAGACAGACAGACAGACAAAAAAATTTAAAATTGCGTTTTCGTTATAGGTATCGTATATACTTTCATACGCATTTGGTAAAAATGTGTTATTTTGATATTGCAAACAGACACTCCAATTTTATTTATTTGTATGTATATGTATGTATGTATGTATAGATTTAGTTAAGCAGTTGCTTTAGTGTGTTATTTCAGGTTTTTTTTATTGCACTTGTCTGTGATAGTTGTCGCTAAGGTTCCAAGTCCCCTAACACGATGTGGAGTAGCTACTAATTCAATTTTAAGACAAAAAACAACATACTACTACAACACCCTAAAGGTAGTTACTATAGCTCTTTTAACGTCCCACTGCTGGGCACGGGCCTCCCTTCAATGCGAGGGGGATTCAGGCTGTAGTCTACCACGTTGGCCCACTGCGGTTTGGCAGAATAACTTAATATTATATATATTTTTTAATCTCATATATTTATTTAAAATAACATTGCCAAGCGTAAGCAGTTTTGCACAGGTATATTTTTTGTTAATATGTTATCTTTTTTATTTGATATTTTTATTATATTTCCCCATAAGTTATATCTTGTTTATAAAAACCATTTATTAACATAACCACTATTTATAAATGTGCGTTCATGCACATATGATGTGAACGGCAACGCACTTGTGATGCCCCTGGTGTTGCAGGTGTCCATGGGCGGCGTTGATCACTTACCATCAGGTGAAACGTCTGCTCGTTTGTCTCCCTATCTCATAAAAAAAAATATCAATGGTAGCTAAAATATGACTAGTGTAGTGAGACATAAGACTAGTCATATTGTATTTACCATTTAAAAAAAATGCCTTAAATCATATTATTTTTAGAGGATTTGGGGCCCGTCGTGATACTCGCAGGTCACACGAACATAACTACACACAGATTTTCTTTTATGTGCTTATTTGGCGTTCTATCGATCTGATTGCAGTTTAACTTCTATTTCCTGATATGTTTCGATGTTACTGTGCAGTTATTTAGGTAATAATATTGTTTTTGTATTTTATATCTCATCACGACGACTTATAGGTATTTACACAAATAAGATATCATTAAGATACCGGGGTCCGGTATCCGGCTGGATACTGAATTACTATCTGGTATCCGGCCGGATACTGAATTACTATCCGGTATCCGGCCGGAAACTGAATAACTATCCGGTATCCGGCCGGATACTGAATTACTATCCGGTATCCGGCCGGATACTGAATAACTATCCGGTATCCGGCCGGATCCTGAATTACTAATTAATTTCATTCCGGGAAATCGTTGGGCTTTGTTCCCGGGAAATCAAGCTCGAAAAAAGTCGAGAACTCGGGAAATCATGTACCTATGCTAATTATTTTTTTTCTAAATAATTAGCCACAAATGGTGCTGTGAAAATATAACTAAATATTCTGTAAATATTTCAAGCGTCTACCTGTTGCCGTTATCGATATCGAGCAAAAAAATCACGTTTGTTGTATGGGCGCTCCCTTAAATATTTATTTTATTAAATTTTTGTATTTGTTGTTAAAGCGGCTAAAGAGGTACATCATCTGTCACAATGTCAACTGTCTAACTATCACGGTTCATGAGATACGGCCTGATCATCCGCCATCTTTATCACTGTCACCATCCATTTTTATTTATAATGTGTATTTATTGAATTTGTCCTTGCTATAATTACTCGACATTGCCATAAATACCGCATATCACAGGTGCAGGCATTCCTCATCTTATTCCATCAAAATATCATCATTTCACTCATTTCGTAAAAAAAGAAGAAGAAGAGATACGGCCTGGTGGTGACAGACGGTCGGACAGGGCCCCGTTTTACTCTTTGGGTACGGCCCCCTAAAAATGGAGTCACAGCAATAGTGCTTAACTTTATATTGACGGAATTATCAACTTCAGTCTATGTTATATTAATGCATCGTTAATTATTTTACTATGTTAACGCCATCTATCAATACACTAAAGAAGTTATTGCTATGTTTGTAGTAAGAAGACCCATGCCTTACCTTTTGATTTTTATACGTGGTGAGTTGCTTTGTTGTTGCTCTTTGTCAATAGATGTCACTAAATTCAATTACGTAAACTATTATATTTTTTACCAACGTCTTTATATTTTTAATGTTAGAAAAATAATATTGTTCTAAGATGAAAAATCATCCAATTAAACTAAAATTATATATATACATCATCATCACGCCTGTATTCCCCGAAGGGGTAGGCAGAGGTGCACTGTAGTGCGCCCACACTTCGCCGATGTATTTTGGTCCCAATGTAATAGGGGGCGAGCCTATTGTCATTATACCGGGCACATTCCCCCACAATACGAGGGAGATTTGGGCCATCGTCCACCACGCTGGCCCAGTGCGGTTTGGTGAACTTAACACGCCATTCTATACGTTCTACGTTCCTTCACCGTTCAGCAAGTGGTAATCATTGTTGAAAATGACATTCGCACATGAAAATTATCTCAGAGGTGCGGGCCTGGGATTTGAACTTGCACCCCTTACGTCCAAGGCGGGCGTTCTTGCCCGCGAGGCTACCACTGCTAAAATTAATAAATCAGATGAATGATTCTAGCTTCTTAAATGTTTTGGTACCGATGAAAAAAAAAACCTACTAAAAGGTGAATTCAGTGACAAATAATACTAGAGCGTCCAAATGCAGGCTTCATTTATTTAGTCAATACTAAAACAAACTGTATTGACATATACAAAAAGTCAAGTCTCCAACGAAACAACATCGCCAGCCAATCTTGGCACGTGGCTTCTACCACAGAAATTCAATCTTTGTGCACATTAACACAGAGTTCGTTTAAGGTATTGACAAACATTTTGACGTGCATCTTGACGCCCCAGTGTGCCAGTGCCTTTTATACAGGGTGTATCAGAATTCCGAAATAATACTATGACGTTTGCATCAGTATCGAGTATGCAACTGGATGGTATAAAAATTTAATTGAAATTAGACCATGTTTTTCCAACTTTTTTGGCGTAATTTTCTATAACTCGTAAATTTTACATAATTTGCATGTTCTGTTTTGTGAATATTGGTAGACGCCCCTCATACGTGTAGTTTACGCTGCTGAATAGGGTTATGGATGTACCCAAAGGCCAGAACACGATACCTGTGACAAATATTCAAAGGTCTTTAGCTCAGAAACTATGATAGTTGGGTATAAACAGATCATCCAAATATGAGCTACCGAGAACTCGAGAAATCATGTACCTATATACAGGATGTATCAGAAGTCCGAAATAATACTTTGGGTGCATATACGGTAGCTCATATGTGGATGCTTAGTGAAGACACTTTATATCTAACTATCATAGTTTCTGAGTTATAGACCTTCGAATGTTTGTCACAGGTATCGTGTTCTGGCCTTTGGGTACATCCATAATCCTATTCAACAGTGTAGACTACACTTATGAGCGGCGACAACCAATATTGACAAAACAGAACATGAAAATTTAACATAGAACTCGAGATATTACAAGTTATAGAAATCGGCGGCGAAAAAAAAGTTGGAAAAACATGGTCGAATTTCAATCAAATTTTAATACCATTCAGTTGTATACCTGATACTGATGCAAGCGTCCAAGTATTATTGCGGACTTCTGAAACACCCTGTAGAATTATTTTTTTTCGGACTTCTGATACACCCTGTATAAGGCCGGTCACTTATCAGCGATCTCAATGGCGCACATCAAAATCACATTTTGAAAATGAGATGCCATGTGAAACACGAAACAATGAGTGTAATAAACTTCATTATAATACACTCAGGCGCATGTTATAACGATGTATTCACTTTACAATTTAAAAATCGGTCGACAGACACCGGAGATATGCAGTAACATACATAAAAAAACACGGGTCGAATTGAGAACCTCCTCCTTTTTGAAGTCGGTTAAAAACATAACTTATCTTCTAGATAAGTTAAAAACATAACTTATCTTCTTCTTCTCTATAGGCTATGGTAGCCGAGTGGTCGCACGCCTTGCAATTAAAGTGTGCAGGTTATTACCCCGGCTTGCACCTCTGAGTTTCATGTGCGAATCTTATTTTCATCCAAGAAACTTTAAATACAATGAAACATGGTAAGGAAATCTGCACGTCTGAGGGAACTTGACTAGTTCTCGATAGATGTGTGAAGTCTGCTTCCTGCACCGGGCCAGTGTGGTGGACTATATCCTGAATCCTCCTCGCATTGAAGGAAGGCCCGTGCCCAGCAGCGGGACGTTGAAAGGGCTATCGTAGTAGTAATAGTAGTACCTACTGATATTCTTATATCTCTGAGAATATTGCGTTATGACAGCGAAAATATCAGTGATGCCATGAACAAGTATTTTAAGACCATTTAATCTTGTGCCCGAAATACCCGCTCCAGCCATTCCTCATGTTATTCCACTTAATTTCATAATTTCAATAATTTCGTAGAAAACAAGAAGATCTTGGTGTCCCTCTATGGTACCAGCAGTAGTGAATACTCTTCTAATACCCCAGCAATAGTAACTATTTACAAATTAAAAACTTTTTTTATCCCTTTACCTTCCACCGCTAAATAATATCTCTACCCCGTAATCGCGAGACACTCGTCTCTACAATGCAACCGCAATGTAGAGACGGTTAATGACTAAAATATACACGTCTGATAATGTAAGAATCGTCAACTCGCAAGCAATTATGGGTGTCTGGGTTATTTTTGAATGTTTCAATCCCTTCTCCTGGGTCTGGGACCCAATTCTTGCAAGATCGACATCATCTCTAATTCGACATACCAATTATGTCAATACAGAACCAAAATAAATTAATGGTAAAAAATCGTTTCAAAAACAAGTTTTTATATAATTGCCCTTAGTTTTCGAGTTCTCCTCAGCAAGCCCTTTCATTTGATACCCGTATGCAGAAAAAAATAACTATTCCGCCATCTTGAATGATCCGCCATATTGGGATTAGAATGACGTCACATAGCTAAGCATACATTGTCATCCAAAATAATCGTGTATACAAAATTTCAGCTCAATCGGTTAAAGATAACTGATTTAAAATTCAGTTGCAAGATTCCACCCGGACATACATACATTGCAAGTTAATATAAAGCTTGTAAAAAAGCATGTAAAATACGACCAATTTGACGTTTGCTTTCGACATATGACGAATTAGATATGATATCGATTTGCGAGAATTGGGTCCCTGCTGGACAATTCTCGCAAAATTGACATTATCTAAGGGTTGCGTCACACTCGTAACGACAACCTTGACCTTCTATGGGGTTAGCACACATGTCAAGACCTTTGTCACGGAGTTGCTCGCTCGCTCTCTGTCTAATTTCATACGAAAGAAACAGACAACATAAAGATATTCCGTGACATACGTCTAGTCTTGGAGCACAAGCTACAACTACTGGGTTGGTTGGCTAAAGTTTTGGAATTTGGATTAGAGGACTTCCCAACGCTCTCGTTCCAAGCGGGAAAGAGGCGTGAGGTGTCGGGCCTACTTATAACTCCTTTGTATACGAACTTTATTAATAGCCGTTGTTCCTGAAGTTTCTGGTATTATTGCAACGTACCGTCTCACACCTTCTCGTCGAACGCAAAACTCTACAGGCTAATTTTTTTTTTTTTAATTGAACCATTTTCATAATACAGACCTAATGACATCTACTTGAGAGTAGAACTAATGAACGTGGTCATGCTCATGTCAAAGCGAGCCGTGATCAGATGACCTTTGCACTACGTATGATGTGAAACGGGGCAGTTCATTATTCTGATCGCATTGATTTTAAACTTCCATTTGGCGTTTAAAATGGAAATACTTATCTTGAGTAGGTAGGTGACGACAAAAAATCTTGTAAATACAAATATATCATCACGCATGTATTCTCCGCAGGTGTAGGCAGAGATGCACTGCAGTAGATAGATAGAAAACTCTCTATTGTACACCAATAGTAACACAACATAAATATTGACACAATCAAGAACAAATAGAAGTGGCGGTCTCATCGCAAGCTGCGATCTCTTCCAGGCAAACTTCGTAGTACACCCACACTTTGCGATGTATTTTGATCCCGATTTAGGTAATAGAGGACGAGCCTATTGCCATTAGAATGGCAATAGGTAGACCGGGCACATGCCGCCAATACAAGACAGGTTTGGCCCATTGTCGACCACGCTGGCTCAGCGCGAATTTAAGAACTTCACACGCCTTTCTATAGACGGATAGGTTTCCCCATGATGTTTTCCTTCATCGAATACAAACTTGTAAAACATTTTTCACAAAATGATAAAATTTTAATGGCCTAAGATTAGGAATGACCCCATCTGCGGTTAGCGGCTATTTATGCCAAAGTCGAGTAATCAATAGCAAGTACAATTTAATAAATACACATTATAAATAATTAAAAAACTGTTACCTGACTACGGAAAAAGGTAATTAAATATGTTAAAAATTGGAGTTTACAAGGTTAAATTTACTCCTCCTATTAGTGAAGTCAGTTAAATTGTAGCCTATGTTACCCGGGGTATAATAACAAATCGATTGATACCTTATTCGTCAAAATCGGATAAACAGTTTAGGCGTTACGAAGGAAGATACGTAAATATAAACATACATAGACTGCTAGAATCATAACCCTTCCTTCTCGCCCCCTATTACATTGGGATCAAAATACATCAGCGAAGTGTGGGCGCACTGCAGTGCACTTCCACCCACTACTAAGTGTGAAATGGTTTTACGTTAAAATTATCACAGAATAAAAATAGCAGTGATAGCCGAGTGGTCGAATGCACGCTTTGCAATCAAAGTGCGCAGGTTCTATCCCCGGCTCGCACCTCTGGGTTCCATGTGCGAATCTCATTTTCATCTGAGATTATCACTTGCTAAGAAACGGTGACGGAAAACATCGTGAGGAAACCTGTGTGCCCGGTATAATGGCAATAGGCTCGCCCCCTATTACATTGGGACCAAAATACATCGGCGAAGTGTGGGCGCACTGCAGTGCACCTCTGCCTACCCCTTCGGGGAATACAGGCGTGATGATGATGTATAGAATAAAAATAATGAATTACAGAATACACCTGCGAAGGAAAACCGCAACTGTCTACGGCAATTTCGTACGAATGAGGTTAGTCTACACGTCTTAATCCTTCACAAGTTTACCACGCCATTTTGCATCTTATATCAGGGGCATAAAGGTGGTAGAGCAGCCGGCAATTTCGTGCAAATAATAGAAATCGTGAGGACATGTCGGCGTCTAGCCACTTTGACGTGCTTGCGACACGCTTATTGTTCCTTGATTTATAATTTCGTAGTATTGTGATATTTTTGTCTTAATCACGGATGCGGAAAATAGAAACACGTATAATATACAGTATACAGGGTTATTGGTAATTCAACGTATTCCCGTTAGGAGGTGATAGGGAAGACTATTTGCGTTAAGCGGGCTTCAGACTACGCTATACTATTGTGCTATAAAGTATAGCAAAGAAGGATGCTATATAGCATAGCATGGTATTCACATTATGCCATATTATCGCAAGCATTTATAGTATATAGCAAGCTCAGTTGATGGGACGGCCGGGGGTGAGAGAGAAGTAAAATGGCGGCGCGCGATATAGCATAGCATGAACTCAGCGCATCGCACCAATTTATAGCGTATAGTAAGCCAATAATATACAGTACAGTACAGTGTGAACGTGTCTATAACAATGTATGGTGCGCGATATTGTTGTGCTATGAGCTATATACTATATGCTATTATATTATAGCGTAGTCTGTAACCCGCTATATGCAACAGTGAACCATTTTCGAGTTATCATGTTGTTTAACTGCGCGCGTACGAAGTTGCAGGTACAGCTAGTCATACATAATTTCCAGACTGAATTTTCAACGAAAGCGTGATTCGAAAGTACCTAAAAATATTAAAGTACCCTCAAATCAAACAAATGCAGACCGCAGACAGTTCTACAGACTGAATAAAATTTAATAAACCCCGATGCTGACTGATAAAAATTCACTGAGACATACGCTATGAGAAATTAAATGTAATGGAATCAAATGATGCGAGACTCTACAAGCGAGGAACTTCCTCAGGGAGTGTTGTGTGAAGAGTTCCGTTTTATAAGTAATATTAATTCTTCTTCAAATGTATACGACATACGTTACTTTGTCAAAACAAATGACAATTGAATAATTTTGTCTGTCCGGCTTCAGCCCATCTGTTTGTTCCAGATAATCCATGGAACTGGACCGATTTCTTGGAGGACTTTCAATGGCAAATATCTGATGCAATAAGGAGTTTTTACCAATTCCAATACGATCTATATACACATATAGACCATGGAGATATTATAACGGAGATGACATTTCGAGCTCGCGCTGCGGTAATTTTTTTCTGTTTTATCTGACACTGCCATTGTTGTTTTCCCATATAGTTGCCGTATATAAGATAAACAAAATGTCGGAAAAATCGCCGCAAAGCTATATGAAGAGTGGAGTCGTTATGAATACTCTAGATACTCTATGATGTAGACTCATAAAAAAAATCATCTTGAGATCATCTTTGACATTGACAGCGCGAGCGAACTTTGACGCGTGGCGTGGCCATTACCACAGACATTCAATCTTTTCGCATATTGACTTTTGACGCCCCAGTATGCGAGCGGTTTAACAGCTAGTAAAAAATAATTTCTTAGAAACCTATTCAGTAGAACACATTCAAGTGACCTTTCAATACGAGGTTCAGTTCACCGACTGCGCCCGAGATCTAAAGCGGTATTATGTGTTCCCCGCTTATCGTGCGGAGACATGCAGTCTGTATTCTGGGAGCGACAGCAGACAAAAATTAACTGTATTCAGATAAAATATTGATTTATATTTTTTCAATATAATTTTTGTAATGAAAACGTCAAAATCAGTGGCGTTAAGACAAGACCCCTGTCACGGATTGGCTCAGTCGCTCTCCATCTTATTTCATACGAGAGAAAGAGATATAATCAACATATTATGTGACATAAGTCTAGTCTAGGCGCTCATGTTACAATTATAGTCGTAGCCTAGTCGCTAGGAAGCCCGCATTGAACGTAAGGGGTGCAAGTTCGAATTCCGGGCTCTCACCTCTGAGATTTACAGCAAATATAATTTTCCATAATCATCACCACATGCTGAACGGTGATGGCAAACTTCGTGAGGAAAGCTGCACTTCTATAGAAAGCTGTGTGAAGCTCATCAACCCGCACTGTGCCAGGGTGGTAAACTATGGGCCAAATCATTCCCTATTGAGAGGGAATGTACCCGGTATTAATAGCTCACATTTTGTCTTGTCACAACCAAGTCAATGCAGCGAGATTAGCATGACCTCGTAGACAAAAGTTTTCCCTTCCAACTGTCAGATTTATCGAGCAAATAACGTCACATCGACCTTAATCTACCGGCCTTAACATGAGCACATAGTCATCTCATGCTAAGGGTATCGATAAAATCGGTAGATACGACAGGATTAAAATTGCTGATAGACATATGGTCGGTAGAGTGTCATGCTAAGCGTGTTGGTAAGGTGATTAACTTTTGTTGTAAGCATTCCGATTTTTCTAATAATTACGTATTACCTAACAATCTCCAGCTGTTTATGTCATATCTCAGAATAATAATATTGTTAAGTTATACTATAAATATTAATTATTATAGATATTAGTACTAATTAGGTAGCATACCTGCATACTCTTTGGTAAAAAGCGTTTATGAAGATTGTGTTATCTGTGGTGATATTATTATTTATACGTTTAAGCTTTATGTTTTCTCAAAATATGGAGTATTAATTAATTACTTGAATAGGAAGCTGATACAGCATTTGACGTCACATTAAAAGCCTTTAGCTGACGGAAAAATATCCGTAAAGATTCTTTGGAAATGTGTTTGGGAAGACACCAACATTTCATGGGCACTTTTTAAATTTTTCGGTTTCTCAACGATTTGTTCCGCTGTCTGTACCCTGAACAAAATATACGTCCACATTATCGGTGCATCTCGAACATTTGAAATATTCATACGTTAACTAGAAAGCATTAATGCTCAATGAAGCTTTATCGTACGGAGCTCGGCTCACTTCGCCCGCCGTTCTGTTACCTATTTGCAAATTGATAATACGAAATGGTTTTTCATATTAAATCTTTGTACTTACTGACTTATGTGTATACTTACTTGGATTTGTTTTGTATGTACCGAATGGTAACTAATGAAAGAGGTAATTGTAAAACATTTTTTACTGATGACTTGATGAAAGGAGGAGGTCCGTATGTTTATATGTATAGGGTGTATCAGAAGTCCGAAATAGTACTTTGGGTACTTATTCCGTAGCTTATATGTGGATGCTTAGTGAAGACAGTTTATACCTAACTAATCATAGTTTCTGAGTTACATACCATTGAATATTTGTCACAGGTTTCGTGTTCTGGCCTTTGGGTACATCCATGACCCTATTCAGCAAAGTAAACTACACTTATAAGGCGCGACTACCAATATTCACAAAACAGAACATGCAAATTTTACATAGGACTCGAGATATTACGAGTTTTACAAATCTACGACGAAAAAAAAGTTGGAACAACATGGTTGAATTTCGATCTAATTCTTATACCATTCAGTTGTGGACCCAATACTGATGCAAATGTCAAAATATTATTTCAGACTTCTGGAACCCCCCTGTAAATGACACTCAATGCTCCAATGTAACTTGTTTTGTATTTAGATAGGTTACTTACTTTATGCATATATTTTTAAATATGACGGAGTAGGAACGTCTTTAGTGTTTTTAAAGAGTGTGAAGTCAGCGTCACTGACGTCACCATTGTTGGATTCCTGATGATGACTCATGTTTTGGGTCTTTGAAAGACAATATCACACATATCTGGTAAGCTTATAGTCGACAGGCAGCGTAACGGCGGCGACGTCTCAAGGAGGTCCGTACTGCACGACAGCTCGAGCACGAATGCCTTAGCGCTTTTTTTTTAATGGACTACGCTGTTGGCCGTGAGTTGGCCTTTACAGCTTCACCGGAGGAGAGTTATGCTGTTAATTTCACATCTTAACAAACTCAAATTAATCGATTGACAATTTTAGAATAATCAGATTATCAAACTTAATTATTCTTGTTACAAGCTTTATATTAACTTGCAATGTATGTCCGGGTGGAATCTTGCAACTGAATTTTAAATCAGTTATATTTAACCGATTGAGCTGAAATTTGGTATACATGCTTATTTTGGATGACAATGTATGCTTAGCTATTTGACGTCATTCTAATTCCAATACGACGGATCATCCAAGATGACGGAATAGTTATTTTTTCTGCACTACCACAGTATGGGTATCAAATGAAAGGGCTTGCTGAGGAGGACACGAAAACTAAGGGCAATTAAATAAAAGCTTGTATTTAAAAAGTTTTTTTAACATTTTTTTTTTATAACAGGCCAATTGTTGTATTTACGCCGACAAATATGATAGCTAGGTAGTCCTTGTAGCTACAATAACTAAACTAGAGAAATAGGCTAACGTTAATATTTTTAATAGGAATGGACGGTTTTATATTTGATCATAATACAACAAAGATTTTGAACAAGTACTTATTAATTACTTACAACAACCCCGAAATTCAAATGTAGCACGGATTTTAAATATGTGCGGAGTACACCCCTCATATTAAGAGGTACTTATTAAATAAATTAACGGAATAAGCTTAGTCATTCGTTCGTATTCATTAATTAAGATCACACGCGCAGTCTTAAACCAATCTTCAGAACAATTGGTCTCATACTTAAATGTAGTGCGACCATGAATAATGTTTTTTTCTTTTTTTTTCTCCTCTGGGTGAGAAAAAATCATAAAAATAACAAGTATTATCTTTAAATTAAATGGTAGGTGGTTACAATAAGCGTTACTACTCTAAATGGATTATAACTTGGTGTATATTTGGAAGCGACAAGTATGGTAGATAGATATTTTATGTTTTTTTTTAAATAGCATTGTAGTTTGTAAATATTGGCACTTAACATTTATAGTTGGCACTGACTTCTCAGACAAGATTTTTGCACAATACAATCATATCTGCCATTCAATCATATTAAAAGAAGTCGACTGATTGAAGATTAAAATAATGCCATAAGCTTTTTTTATGAACATGTTCAATATTTGAAAATTAAAATTTATATTCATTTATTTTCCATTTATCTTATAAAAATAATATCTACAGCCCTTTTTAATGTCCAACTGCTGAGCACGGGCCTCCTTTCAATACGAGGGGGATTCAGGCCATAGTGCCAACCCGCACCGGGCCGCCACGCTGGCCCGGTGCGGGTCGGCAGACTTCACACATCTATCGAGAACTAGTCAAGTTCCCTCAGACGTGCAGGTTTCCTCACGATGTTTTCCTTCACCGTTTCATAGTAAGTGGTAATCTCGGATGTAAATGAGATTCGCACATGAAACCCAGAGGTGCCAGCCGGGGTTTGAACCTGCACACTATGATTTGCAAGGCGTGCATTCGACCACTCGGCTACCACAGCTATTATTATATAAATTTGTTTATAATTGACACTATCCTCATAATTTCCTGATAGAACATTATCAGAAAATAAGTGTCAAAAGTCACCAAAATGTGTCCATAAAAGTTTATTACATATTCCTTTAAACTTGGACACACTACATTTAAGAAAACAAGACGTGTATTACTCTTACTCAAACTTTTGTATAGAATCTGTGGAAAGACGTCGGGAGGGGGTGGCCGGGGGGTGAAGATGGGTGTGGGGGGGGGGGGGTGCTGAGGGGGGTGCTAATGATAACACACTCACACACCATTTCTTTTGTTAGCAACCACAGTTGCAACCGCTCAAGTGGATGCTTTGTCAAAATGCTTTCGGCAACTTTGGGAAACTCCTATTGGGATTATATTTCCATATTCATTTTGGAGGTAGATCGGGTTGTTTTGTTATTGTGCTTAACTCAGTTTCGTATTCGAATGAGACTCGGTAAGTAATAAAAGACATACATACATATATTGCTTAAATCATAACCCATCCATTTGGCGTCGCCGTGAGATTTTAACACCGATTTGCAGTGCCGCTTCCTCTGATAAGAGCCGAAATGATACTCAATCGTTTCTCTTTTCAAAATAAAATATATTTTTTATGTAAAATATAAGGGCAGGCCCGTGCTCAGCAGTGGGACGTTAAAAGGGCTATAGTAGTATTAGTAGTAGTATGTAAAATATGTATTTGTTTTTTTTTTTGGCTGTAAATTTTTACTTTTTTAGGGCTGTTATGAGGTGATAATATTTGCAAATTTTCAACGATTATTGACACTAAAAATCGTAAAAAAATATATTTTTAAACAACAAACAAAAACCGACTTCAAAAACCTGGGTGCATTAAAAAGCTACAAATAACCTTACAATTCTTTACATTTGGAGTCGGTGCCAATTCATGTGTGTATTTGCCTTGTCTGACGTTGATTGGCACCTACTTTATTTGTAGCTTTTTAGTGCACCCAGGTTTTTGAAGTCGGTTTTTGTTTTTTTGTAGATAGCAACATAATTGATGACGCAAAATAAAGTACGCAATAATATTACAAAGTACAGATACCTAAATGTGTTAATTGATGTCATGGAACACACTAAATTGGACGTGTGGAACTCTCTAATGTTAGGAAAAGCTCCCTCTTTAGTATAATGACTCGTTGGAAATACATATTTCTGTTTTACTTTTTAACAAGAAAACATTCCCAAAAATCCCGCTAGACGAAACAATACCTTGCCGCCAAGACGTGGCAACAATGCTTAATAATGGTTTCGCGAATTCGCAATACATTCATTAGGCGCTTTTGTTCCAATATTTTGAGGGTAGACAAAAATTATAGCATACAGTGTATTGTGAGACTCGGGGGAGACGGCGCGGAATAAGTGGCGGATTGTTACAGGATTGGCACGTGTTTGAATATTTAAACTTTATATTTTGTGTTACGGTTAAAATATAGGCAGTGGTAGCCGAGTGGTCGAACGCACGCTTTGCAATCAAAGTGCGCAGGTTCAAACCCCGGCTCGCACCTCTGGGTTCCATGAGCGAATCTCATTTTCATCCGAGATTATCACTTGCTAAGAAACGGTGAAGGAGAACATCGTGAGGAAACCTGCACGTCGATAGGCGTGTGAAAATCACCAATCAGCACTAGGCCAGGGTGGTGGACTATGGCCCAAATCTCCCTCGTATTGAGGGGGAATGTAACCGGTATGATAGCAATAGGGTGGCGACCCTTATTACATTGGGACCAAAAATACATCGACGAAGTGTGGGTGCACAGTAGTGCGTCTCTGTCTACGCCTTCGGGGAATATAGGCGTGATGATGTATTAACATTTTTATCAGTATTAAAACGAGCTCTGTGTTAATTATAACACATAAAGATTGAATTTGTGTGGTAGAAGTATTTGAGGACGTGACAATATTCGCTCGCTCTGTCAATTTATTGAAAAATGAGCTTTGTCTATAAGTAAATACAGTTCATTTTAGTATTGGCAAACAATTCGACGCGCTCGTCTTGACGCCCCTTAATCGATTGATTGAATCGCTTTTTTAACGTGGGGAAAATAGCCTGCATTAAGTCAGCGTGGTGAATATTGAACACGTGGAAGACCATAGTACATCAAGGGATCGATACGTCTTTGGGGAGGTGTGAGGAACAGGGTGTAAAGTTCCTCATCCACCATTGAGTCGGGAGGATCCTCCGGCCAGACGGGTGTTGTGTCCGGTGGGCTACTGCCCGACGGTTGTTGTCGGGTTCTTGTATATATGTGCAATCGCTCGGATCGCTTTAATATCGCGATGCAGGATTTAGTTCGTATGTGGCGAGATCAGTAATGAAGATGCCGACTAAGAAGAGGTGAACATTGACCTAGAACTCCCCATGTTTAGGGGAGGCCCATATTGTGTTGGACATCAAAAATATTGTCTATAACTATGCTGATGAAGTAATGACAAACAAGCCTCGTGGTTATTGTGACTTTATAGTGTTTTGTGGACAATTTGTGGAGGCGTTACTAGTTTCACTATGTGCTTCTCTAAAAACTCATGCTGTTAATCGACCTGTTGGAGAAAAATGGCTGTTATTTGGTAAGTGACATGTCTTACAAATTTATTTGGATTTACGATTTAAAAAAAATATCAGCCTTCTGAGTTTCTTGCCGGATGTTCTCAGTAAAGGTCACGTTTCCATCCGGTAGTAGCATAGTGGCATATTAAATGAAAAAATATATGCTTGGCAATTTGTAAAGCCCCTTAAGCCTATACAAAATAAATGATTTACCTACTTTGACTTCATATTTAATAAACCCTTGGGAGCACTAAGGAAAATAGGACTTCAAGCAAATACTACTAAAACCATGTATACACTACAACATGGGAGAAGTAGGGTGGGGAAAAGGACACGGGTCGAGATTACAGTTCAATGACCTTGGTGTGTTGACCGTAAGATCATAGACTTTAGTGTTTCCTTGAGATACTAGAATTAATTAACATCGTTTGACTACATTTTAGTGACTTTCTGTGGCCGCAAGTTCAAAGTTAAGTCCGTGTGACCTTCAGGTCATACTCACTTTTTATTACAATATTATTACGTAAACTAGGAATCTATCTAATTATATAACCTATTTATTCTTCTTAGTCGATTGTATTATTCGCCGCAAGTTGTTAATTTTTTAACCGTGGGTAGTATCAAGAAAATTCTCTTTCTTTTAGGATTGAGATTTAGGATAAAAATCTTTTAGGAGTAAATAATAATATAAATAATAATGCAGTGGTAGCCTAGCGGGCAAGAACGCCCGCCTTGAATGTAAGGGGTGCAAGTTCAAATCCCAGGCCCGCACCTCTGAGATAATTTTCATGTGCGAATGTCATTTTCAACAATGATTACCACTTGCTGAACGGTGAAGGTAAACATCGTGAGGAAACCTGCACGTCTATAGGTATCTATAGCTTGTGAAGTTCACCAATCCGCACTGGGCCAGCGTGGTGAACTATGGCCCAAATCTCCCTCGTATTGAGGGGGAATGTGCCCGGTATAATGGCAATAGGTTCGCCCCCTATTACATTGGGACCAAAATACATCGGCGAAGTGTGGGCGCACTACAGTGCACCTCTGCCTACCCCTTCGGGGAATACAGGCGTGATGATGTATGTATGTATGATGTATGATAATAATATAAATTGTTAAGAAAGATAATTACTTTTAAAACAGTCATGCAGTGAAAATACCAAAATGTATATCTACAAATTTGTATCAATTGATCTGTTTGTATTTCAACTTAAAGGTCGACAACGCACTTGCGATGCCCCTGGTGTTGCAGGTGTCCATGGGCGGCGTTGATCACTTACCATCAGGTGAAACGTCTGCTCGTTTGTCTCCCTATCTCATAAAAAAAAAAAACTGTAATGGCGGTGTAAATGTTTTTGTAGGTGGCTTAAAGGTTTCTTAAATTCGTGAGACAGCGACACCCCTATCGTATGTAGTCGCAGGATTTATCCGCAGCGCGGCGCCACCAGATAATGCTGAGTAAATACCAGCCCACTGGGTGTTCTCAATCCAATCCACCGCACAAACAACATTTATTTACGTCACAAAACGCTAGGCATGTGTTTTTTTTAAAATTTTCAGAAGAATTATCTGCAAAATAGCAATCTCCAAAAGTCCCTTTTTTGTAGTTTATATAATATTACGTATAGATAATAAATGTGTTTAGTAGGCATGCACCTTTTAAGTAGACCTCTAATATTGTTTTTTATATTTACGCGAATACTAAACGCGATAAAATCCGTAAAATAGTTTTATTTCAATAGACCTCTAATAGATAATATTAATATAATAATAAATAAAAATTGTAAATAATTATATTTGTCATAAAACGAATACAATTTGTTCTCAGAACCTCTAAATGAAACGAACTGGTTCCGCTATTCGACAATAGATGGCGTTGGTGGTCGCGTTTAAAATCCTTATGACTTAATTAAAATATTTTTTTGTGTTATACAAAAATCCTAAATTCCGTATCTAGATTATGTAGTACAAGTAGGTATCCCAGATTTAAATGTACTACTTTTAAAGCAGTCATTAGTTAAAATCATAGTAATTGAATCCATGTATCCGGTGTTGTACCATGATGGTCCTAATTTCCTTTTTTTTAATTGCTAATTTCATATGTCTTGATATTCTACCTTACTTTTATAGCATATGTGTACATGGATGACCGTAAAATCATATGAACGACTAAAAATACATCACAAAGCAGTAGATTAAAAAATAAAATTTAAAAACCAAACATGGGTCCAGGGTACAACAGCTTCCACTATCTTTTGATACTAATTTCTGTCCTGTTTTTTACGAAACTATTAAATGATGAATTTGCCCTTGTTAATAATAACTTGACACTGGCTGAAATACCCGTTCACCGCATGGCGCTATTCCTCATCTTATACCATTAAATTTTATCATTTCGTAAATTAATAAGTGTGTGCGATTTACCAGGAATTTTCTCCCTCGCACCACCAAATTGTGGAATGAACTTCCTGCAGCGGTGTTCCCGGACCGATGCGACAAAGGTATCTTCAAGAAACGAGCATACTCATTCCTTAAAGGCCGGCAACGCACTTGTGATGCCCCTGGTGTTGCAGGTGTCCATGGGCGGCGTTGATCACTTGCCATCAGGTGAAACGTCTGCTCGTTTGTCTCACTATCTCATAAAAAAAAAATTCTTCAACTGTAGAACCTCTAAAGACCATTTAATAAGTTCCACAAGTGATGGTATATCTGAGGAGATATCACATCTTCCATCTCAGCGCTTATTAACCCGTCAACATGTCAAAACATAGCATCTATTGTTTCAATATCGATAATCTGAAGATCGTTGTTTCAAGAGCCGATAGACTTGTTTCGTTAATTGGGATACTTGCATTCCGTTGTTTTTTACTGGGTGAATTAGAAGTTCGAAATAAAATTGCAGGTACGTATACGGTAGCTAATTTGTAGATGCTTAGCGAAAGTAAACTATACCTTTTCTTAGTTACTACAAATAGTTGAATATTTGTCATACGACAGTGTGAGCAATACCGTCTTCACCATAAGGGCACACGGGGCCCGTGCCCAGGGCCTCCATTCTCAGGGGGCTCCGAAGGACAACCAATTTAGCTCACACATTTATTCTCTAAACATTTTTTGTCGGGCACATTACACTTTTTTCACAAATCAGATCTTACCAGAAGGTATTTCCAACAACTTTGTAAAAGAATGTTATTATAATTCGCTTTTTTTACTTTGCAAAAGGGCCCCAAACTCTTGTGTGCCCAAGGGCCCCAGCCTAGTTTAAGACGGCCCTGAGTGTGAGCCCTATCTAACTATGAAAACTACATTTACAAGAGCCAATTAATAACCATATAACAAAACTTGAAAATGTTGCATTGGACTACATATAAAGCAAGATTTCAAAATGGCTGTCGAAAAAACAATTGAATAATCATGTTTGAATTTCGAAATAATTTTTATACCATTCAGTTGTGTGCCCGATACTAGTCTAAACGGTAAAGTATTATTTCGCACTTCTAATACACCCTGTATGTTTGGTGATTGGCCTTTTGATGTTCAACGATTCTCGTTAGGAACATGAAAGTAGGTACAAGATTAGGTGTTAAGTATACTGATGGGTAATTCGCCTATTTTACTTGAAGACTAGCTTTGCCCGTGACAATACAGTAATTATTATTAGCCTCGCGGGCAAGAACACCCGCCTTGAGCGTAAGGGGTGCAAGTTCAAATCCCAGGCCCGCACCTCTGAGATAATTTTCATGTGCGAATGTCATTTTCAACAATGATTACCACTTGCTGAACGGTGAAGGAAAACATCGTGAGGAAACCTGCACGTCTGTAGAAAGGCGTGTGAAGTTCACCAACCCGCACTGGGCCAGCGTGGTGGACTATGGCCCAAATCTCCCTCGTATTGATGGGGAATGGGCCCGGTATAGTGGCAATAGGCTCGCCCCCTATTACATTGGGACCAAAATACATCGGCGAAGTGTGGGTGCACTACAGTGCACCTCTGCCTACTCCTTCGGGGAATACAGGCGTGATGATGTATTTATATATTATTCAATTCCGCGGAACCCTAATTCTCTTTCTTAAATAAAGTAACTTCCCGTATCATCAGCTATCTGCCAGTGAAAGTCCCGTCAAAATCTGTTCAGTTGTTCAGAAGTTTACCCGGAACAAACAGACGGAGAGACAATAAATTTAAAAAAAATGCATTTTCGTTATAGGTACTTATATAATATGCATTTTATTGCATTGTACTAAACAATAGGTGTTATTTTTATATTACGAGCAGACACTCCAATTTTATGATATTTGTATAGGTAGATAAAGGACCTCATCTCAGCAGTAGTAGCCGACAGGCAGAACCAAATATAAAATGTAAAAAAAAGTTTTTTTTAACCATTTTTTAAGTCGTGTATTTTTTAAGTAACGACTCTGGTGCGTTAACTTTCGCGCATATTTTTTTGCCATACCAAAACAAACTGTACCTATTGGCTCATAAGAAATGTTCATTCCTCAAAAAAATATGAAAATTTTGACGCGTATGAGTGTGGATTTTACCACGGCAATCCAATCTTTATATAGATTAGCATAGAGTTCGTTTTGATTTAGCGGTGTGCGGGAGACCTATACTTTGTAGGTTCCAATGTTCTCGATGATTCTATGTAGTCATTGGAAATTTGAATTTAGAAAAAAACACTCGTCCACGCCACTGACACGTTTACCAGCAAAAAGCATCGATTCTTGAACGAGTTCTCGATTTAAAATCGAATAATGGGCAGGATGTGGTCGTCGCGTCCGAACGCACATGTATCCTATTTACGAAGACGCAATTGCAAAAATTTATTAATCGCTTTTATTTTCATTATAGTTAAGTTGAAAATAGAACAGCATTTAGAGCGTGTAACGGTAAATGTAATGTGGTAAGGTCGCGTGCGTGCAAATCGATTATCGAAAGGATAAACGATTAGCGTGATTAGAGATCACGGGGTCGGTCCGAAGATATGCCACCTGCGCTTAATAAAGACGGAAGGATATTAAAGTAAATTGCGTTTAGTTGTATACTATCGTTACTTAAGTAATAATAAACAGCTGTAAACCTAAACTTTTTCTTGTTTAAAAAACTTTTTATTATCAGTAGTAAAGGGGTGATGCATTTGCGAGCCGGTGAGGTTGACTCACATTGGTGATCCATTAGCGTACCAAACAGTCATCTCTCATCATTGGCGAAGTCATGTCGGGTTTTTGCACCGCGGACTTAAAATTTCAAGCATGCACAAAGAGCCAGCGAGCAAGTCCGCCGGTTTTTAAGTCCGCAGACTTTTAAGTACTCCATTGGTGGTTTAGACCTTTGGCTCGCGAGTTCGTTGGCAAATCGGCGTTCTTACTTGCAAATGGATCACCCCCTGTAAAGAAAATTCGCCTTGAACGCAAGAGGTTTCGGAGTTCTCTGGGATTTTCGGATTTCATGTGCAAATTGAATTTTTAATAATGATTACCACTTGCTGAACTTAGAAACGGTGCAGGAAAACATCGTGAGGAAACCTGCATGTCTATAGAAAGGCGTATGAAGTTCACCAACCTGCACTGAGCCAGCGAAGTGAACTATGGCCCAAATCTCCATTTCATTTACCAAAACATATGAGCGAAGTGGTAGAGGTGTAGGTACTGCAATGCACCCAGCATTGCAGTACACCTCTACCTCCCCTTCAAGTATAATAAGCGTGATGCTGATGATGATGATCATAAAAAAACTTTTTCAGATAGATTTATGAATGGGTTTCCATTTCGTTACTATAAGGAAAATAAATAAGATTTTTTGTTAGTTTCTTGAAATCATATTTTTTTTTATTATCTATAGAATATTTTGTCAATATTGGTTGCTTACATACTTAGGTACCTACTTATTTTGTGTTTATAACATTTTAATATTAAAGTAAACAGCTCGTTGCATTTCGCTATCGTCGGACCGATCGCAAGTTGTTACTCTCGTTCAAGCTATAACGTTACCAAACTGAATCGTTCCCACGGAATCAGCCCATCACTCTTCTTCAACTAACGTTTCCATATACAAACAAAGAAGAATCAACTCTATTGTCATACAATTAAAATTTAAAATGATTTGTCAAATAATTGCTATAGAAGAAACGTAGAGACGTTCGATTTATAAAATTTGTAATCTTTGTTCGCATACGTAGTAAATTAAACTATAAATCGCTTATATTTAAGATGCAAATTGTAATGATAACTCTCTAAGTTTTAGTATAACGAATCTGTAGTAATTCTTTAATTGAAAATACATAGTGTTCGTGAATCGAATGCACATTGGTCTGCTAATTGTAGTTTTTTTTTAAATATATTAACTTGCAATGTATGTCCGGGTGGAATCTTGCAACTGAATTGTAATTCAACCTTTAACCGATTGAGCTGAAATTTAGTATACACTCTTATTATGGATGACAATGCATGTGGAGCTATGTGACGTCATTCTAATTCCAATATGGCGGATCATCCAAGATGGTGGAATATTTATTTTTTCTGCACTACCACAGTATTGGTATCAAATGAAAGGGCTTGCTGAGGAGAACATGGAAACTAAGGGCAGTTAAAAAGCTTGTTTTTAAAAAGTTTTTTTTTTTACCATTAATTTATTTTTAATTCATTGCTAAAAAAAATTAAAGTAGGTTAGATTAGCTAATTTTACTAAAACAATTTAATAGACATAAAAGGCAATTTAAAGAGATTATGTCGCATACTAACAAAGGGTTGTCTTGCGTTGACACAGATTTAATAAAATTAGTCCCTATGTACAGTTACAGTAGTTTTCTTATCTATTGACTAACATATTACTATATGTATAGTCATAGTATAAAACCTTTATCCAATTCAATATTATAATTTAACTACATTATATGGCATTCTCTTCATTATTTATTCCATGCCCACTCCTTATCTAAGCGTCCACATAAATACTTTATCTATGCAACTATCACGTGAAACCTACTTTTTCAACCACCGATATAACATGACCCTTAAGCCCCCACACACTGAGGCGTTAAAAGCCGCGCGTCACCAATATTAGTGATGTGCCGTTAAAAAATTATATCCGCGGATACGGATACGGATATGTATCTTAACACTTTTATAGAAACTTCCTATTGTAAATGTTTAATAAGTGTTCACGCAGATGTCGATTACACCTACGTTGTTTATGTTATTTAATGCTTACGGTCTTGTAATGTATTATTTCTTCTTTTTCTTGTATTTTAATATATTTTTTATGCGCTTACGTCTTCATGTCTTATGTCGTATTTATGTAATGGCGGCCGGAACTCTAGTGTTGTCACACTGTCCCGACTAGTGATGTTCTTAGTTAGATCGCGTTAACAATAAGCTTATCACAAAGATTTGTCATTGATCCCATTATAAAGATAGTTGATTTAGTAGCTTTGAGTTATGTAATATTGGTATGATAACTCACTATGATAAACTAGTTTAAAACTAAAATATAAATATGATAAATGCATGAAATATAAAGGTGCCTAATATTTGATTTCAAGAATTAAAAAATATTCTGAAAGGAGTTTAAGTTTTTCATTGCTACTTAAACACTTATAAGTAGATATAAGAATTTCATCTGTGTCTTGTAAATTAATAAGCTAAAAGATCCGTACAAGCTTCGCCGAAAAATTAACGGATTTTTTTTTTCCTCGGATATCCGCGGATATGGATATCCGGGACGTCACTAATCAATATGCATAAAGATTTAATTTCTGTGGTGGACACGTCAAAATTCGCTCTCGTTGTCAGTGTCATTTCATTGTAGAATGAACTTTTTCTGTGTTTCAATACAGTTAATTTTGGTATGGCAAAAAATTTGACGGACAAGCGCTGACGCCCCAGTCTATGGGAGGCTTTGCATCGAACAAATTTTCAGAGAGCAATCAAACTAATTGAGGGATCAATTGAAATTGGTTGCTTTGGAAGTAAGGTGTGTTCTTGTTCTTGTTCGTGTTGTTTTCGTGTATGTTAATATGTGTGTGTGTGTGTATTAATTATTGTCATAGAGTGGGCGGGGTCACTGATCGTAAAGATGATTGGCCCTCCATGACAAAGTCGTGACGTGTTACAGTCATAGTTGACAAATCAGAGAAATATAAAAATATCTATTATTTCTGGATGTTCAGGAGACTATCTTATAGTCTTTATATGTATAAGTAACTATATAAGAAACTAACTTCACACATCTATCGAGAACTAGACAAGTTCTCTCAGACGTGCAGGTTTCCTGACGATGTTTTCCTTCACCGTTTCACAGCAAGTGATAATCTCGGATGAAAATGAGATTCGCACATAAATTCCAGAGGTGCGAGCCGGGGTTTCAACCTGCACACTTTGATTTGCACGGCGTGCGTTCAACCAATTAACTTAACTTAAAACTTGACTAGTTCTCGATAGATGTGTGAAGTCTGCCAACCCGCACTGGGCCAGCGTGGTGGACTATGGCCTGAATCCCCCTCGCATTGAGGGGAGGCCCGTGCCCAGCAGTGGGACGTTAAAAGGGCTATAATTATACTATTAAAACAACAACACTTTAAAAGGCCCCACGAACCCAAGTCTATGAAAAAAATCGTTGTAGTATGACTATTGCTTCAATCTTCAAGGCATGAAAAGAACATATTTTATCAATGGTAGCCAAAATATGGCTAGTCTAATGGCATCAAAGTTTAATACATATCAACAATCTTGGGGATCTCTTCAGCTAAGCTAAAACAGCAGGGCTTCAAAGTAGATTATAAAATAAAGATTTAATTGACGACCTTTGTTATCTCAGCATATCGACGCTTGAAAGGCAATCCTTACTAAGCGTTAAAACATCGTTAAATAAGTTAAGTTTTTAGAAAGAACGCGTTTCCTATAATTAGAACTGTATTCCATTCGAAAAGCCAGATTTTTCTGCGTCGTTTGGTATAGGTATACAACTCGTTTTACGATTTTTTGTCGCTAAGTAAGGATTGCCTTTTAAAAGTCGATATCATATTCCCTAGTCATTTATCAAAACGCAGTAAAGTGATTACTGTCAGCAACATATACACGAATTGATTTACAGTTGCCGCAGCCCCCACACGATCGCTGACCGATTTAGATAAAACACACTTAACACATAACACCGTCCAAGGACCTTCACAAAGGAATTACAACTTTAGACTCTAATAAATAGGGCTTCTTTAATTTTTTGCAGGTGTAAATTTAAAGTGGACGGTTTTATGCAAAATGGTTGGCATAAGTTATATCGATGCAACCAAATAGTATGTTGTGGCGTATTGATTTATTTGAATTTATTTAGGGCTGTTGATTCGTATGTGTTTGAGAATAAGGTTTAATTTGTTGGTTAAATTCGATTAAGTATGAGGACATACTGCATAATGCCAGCCTTTTCTCATCAATAATAATATCAAGTAAAAATTACATAATTATAATAATCACTATACAGGTTGTTTCATAAGTACATACACATACGTATATCATCACGCCTATATTCCTTGAAGGGGTAGGCAGAGGTACACTGCAGTGTTGAATCGATTAAATTAAAGTCAAAGACGTTTTGTTGAATAATTAACTCTGTCTATGACTCAATAAAGTTTGTTTTGGCATTTTCAAAACCTTTACGCGCGTGATTTAACGCCTCAGTATGCCAAATGCTTTATTAACAGGAAACAGTGTCATTTGCTATTTATTTATTGGAGAAGTGTGTGTTCACTGTTGTGCACCTCTGCGTACCCATTCGGGGATAACAGGCGTGATGATGTATTTATTTATAGTGCTATTTACAATAGGATCGTCGGCAATGTTAACTATAATTAAGTTTAACTTTCTTAATTAACCTTAAATAACATTAACCGGGCGATTTTACCCTCACACGTTACTTAAATGGACACTTGCTTAATGGATAATAGATTTCTACGGTAAAATGGTACATGAGCATCGTGACTTTGTAAGCTTTTAACTTTGTAAGCCAGGGTTAATGCTGACACATTTAATTTAGTTTTATAAGTAAACTGCCTGCTCTTTGTCAACAAATAGAATACAAAATTTGGATAGTTCGGGAAGTGGTAATCATTATTTAAAATTACATTCGCACATGAAAATCTCAGAGATGCGGGATTTGAACTTGCATTCCTTACGTTCAGGACGGCTTTCTACCAACATCGCCAAATAATCACCATAATATCGCTAGTCAACACATACTCATCGTATAGCCTCAAACTAAGCAACGCTTTTACTATCCGTATCAATGGACTGGGGCGATGTCAGTTACATACAGACGAGACCAAAAACCGAAAAGAAAAATTCTAAAATTTCCCGCTGACGGTATTCGAACTCGCAACTCGGTGCAGTGGGTCGAACGGCCTACGCTCAACCATCTACTACAGCCCTTTTAACGCCCCACTGCTGGGCACGGGCCTCCTCTCAATGCGAGGGGGATTCGGGCCATTGTCCACCACGCTGGCCCAGTGTGGGTTGGCAGACTTCACACATCTATCGAAAACTAGTCAAGTTCCCTCAGACGTGCAGGTTTCCTCACGATGTTTTCCTTCACCGTTTTATAGCAAGTGATAATCTCGGATGAAAATGAGATTCGCACATAAATCCCAGAGGTGCGAGCCGGGGTTTGAACCTGCACACTTCGATTGCAAGGCGTGCGTTCGACCACTTGGCTACCACTGCTATCACGCTCAACCAACGAGATCAAGCCTTTTGAGATTGATAGCATTATAAAGAGGTTATTAAGCTGTTAAGTAACTCACACCCTGTAGTTATTAAAAAAGCATTAATTCCAAATACAAATCAATCTCATAAGTAGATACAATTTAATTTCAAAACACGAACACTCAAAGTTCGGAACTCCCACTCGATAATAAGCCGAATCGAAACTCAAACACTCGAGCGATCTCGCCATTCGATAATCGGTTCTAATCGATACATCGGTAGGTGTCTAGAGAATTATCGAATCGAATGGAATATATTAATACGTGAGAACGGGCCGAGTTAGTTTGGAGATGTCTGCCGTTCTAAATCAGTGCAACAATGCGGCTCTAGCCAACTCCGATTCGTTTGTAGGTGTACGAAAGATTTTAGGGGATAAGACAATTATTATATTAGCGACTAGCTTCGCCCGCGACTCTGTTTGCGTGGCATTGAGCTTTTTTTTATTTAATAAAATAAAATTAGCCAGTTACTTCTTATAAAATCAGATACATGTCAGTGAAGGCCCCCTCAACATCGGTTCAGCCGTTTTAGTAATAACCCGAAACAAACAGACAGACGGAGTATTTTTTTTTAAATTGTACTTTCGATAAGGTATCTACTTTTATATGCATTTAGTGAAATCCTGTTATTTTGAATGAATGAATTACACTCTGTGTAAATAAACCCGTTAAAATGCACGTGAACATTTTGTTAATTAGTATAAACGGACTGTACTCATAGAAAAAGCTCATCCTTCCACAAAAATATATCATCGACGACGCGAGTGAATTCTGACACGTGGTCATGTGGCTTTGACCATAGCAATTCAATCTTTATCTATATTGACACAGAGTTGGTTTTGGTAATGGCAAACATTTGAGGAAGCTTTAGCGATTTAAAAAAATATAAGTTCACTGGGTTTCTTCCCGGATCCTTTTAGTCAAGCTCGCGCTTCAATCCAGTAGTAGCATAATATAAGGAAAAAAATATAAACTTGACAATTCGTAAGTGCCCCAGTCGGCCTATACGAAATAAATGATTTGTCTTTGATTTAAAAAAAACTAAATAATTTCTTGCGTATTTTTTTTAAGGTCCCATCCATATTGTTTCTCTCGTTCATAGGAGAAGCGCGGACAGTAGACATGACAAAGTCCGTTCGGATCGGCTTATCTCTCACTGCGCATTTCCTGCTCCGGCAGCGTGTGCAGCTATCGGCACACTGCCTGCCGTGCAGGCATACTGCAGCAACTATGTACCCTTTCATATTATTTACTTAGGCGTATTGTGAGAACGACTATTATTTGTATACAACGTGTTACCCAAGATTGAGATAATATTTGAGGGGTTTTACCACCTCTTAAACTATTGTTGTTTTCATACTAACTGTGAATTTTTGTCAAATATTGTACTCAGTTAAATGTAAAAAAACGGCCAAGTGCGAGTCGGACTCGCGCACGAAGGGTTCCGTAACATTATCTACAAAAACGGCAAAAAAATCATGTTTGTTGTATGGGAGCCCCCTTAAATATTTATTTCATTCTGTTTTTTAGTATTGTTGGTTTAGCGGCAACAAAAATACATCATCTGTGAAAATTTCAACTCTCTAACTATCACGGTTCATGAGATACAGCCTGGTGACAGACGGGCGGACGGACAGCGAAGTCTCAGTAATAGACTTCCCGTTTTACCCTTTGGGTACGGAACCCTAAAAATTAATACCAATTTTAACCGACTTCAAAAAAGGAGGAGGTTCTGAATTCGACCCGTATGTTATTTTTTTTTTGTTCGCATTAAATCAAATATTAGTGGTAGTCCATCTCTCTCACCTAAAAGAGCTGGAATTGTGATGTGATCTATTGTGTTCTCCGTCTACGGTTCCCATACAAACTCAGTATTTATTTATGACCTCATCTGTAACAAATTTGAATCACGTTTCCCCCCACAATCCGCGATGGCGATCCAGATCCAATTCGCTCATCCCGTCCGCCGGCGCACGCGCGTTCTCTCAAGCGCTCGTGACTCTCACGGACATTTTATTACCATAATTTAAAACAAATATCTGATTGTGTGTACCGGGCATTAAAGTGTTAAAGCCTTAGGGATGTGCCCAGAATTAGATATTTAACCCGTCTTAATATAAAAAAAAGTGTTGAATAAAAATAAATTCAACCCTACGCAAATAAATTTCAAATGGCGCTCGTTACTAACTACAGCCCTTTTAACGTCCCAACGCCTCCCCTCAATGCAAGGGGATTCAGGCCATAGTCCACCATGCTGGCCCAGTGCGGGTTGGCAGACTTCACACATTTATCGAGAACTAGTCAAGTTCCCTCAGACGTGCAGGTTTCCTCACGATATTTTCCTTCACCGTTTTATAGCAAGTGATAATCTCTGATGAAAATGAGATTCCCACATAAACCCAGAGGTGCGATCCGGGGTTTGAACTTGCACACTTTGATTGCAAGGCGTGTGTTCGACCACTCGGCTACCACCGCTTGTCACGTTTGTACGTAAATGAACTGTATTTATTAAAAGATGAAGAACATTTTTAATTGAATTCTGATCAATGTCGCGTGGCTTTTGTCATATACATTCAGTCTATTATGTATATTAGAGAAAACTTTGACAATAAATCTAGTGAAGTTTCTTGCACTAGTATATGCATGGCGTTATTGTCCGATTTGCATTAAAGTCACCAATGCAATAAAAATCCGGCCATGTGCGAGTCGGACTCGCGCACGAAGGGTTCCTAAGGGCCTATACAGAATAAATGATTTGATTTTGTCTTTGACTCCGTACCATTATCTATAAAAACGAACCAAAAAATCACGTTTGTTGTATGGGAACCCCCAAATATCTAAATATTTATTTTATTCTGTTTTTTAGTATTTGTAGTTATAGCGGTCACAGAAATACTGAAAATCTGTGAAAACTAAGACTTACAGTTTTACCCTTTGGGTACGGAACCCTTAAAACGCCTATTACCAACATGTTTGGCACCCTATTCTTCAGAGATTAGTCTTTAGTCCACCACTTTAGGACATATACAATTTGGCATACTTTACACATTTAGTGTAGTTTAATTGTGTGCTAACACCTTTCCCAACACTATTTGGTACGAAAGGTCCCTGTCTTTTGCAAGCCCTAGCTGGTCCAATAAACATTCCTGCCGCGAGTCACGGTGCTGCGGCCATCACGCGGCACACATGCTGGCGAGGCGCGCTCACACCGCCACACGCCGTGTGTGTAGCCGGCCTTATAGGTCAGGAGGTGGAAGACATACTGGCGATAAAAATACAGTCTAGGAATTGTAATAGATAAGAACCTTACCCAACTAGGGTGTCAAGACGCACGCCGAAAAATTTTTGCTAATACCAAAATGAACTCTGTATCAATATAGATAAAGATTGATATTCTGTAGTAAGCCACATTACCACGCTGCAAAATTTGCTCACGTCCGCGTCATAGATTATATTTTGTTGAAGGATTGTTTTTCTGTTAGCTAATTCAGTTTGTTTTAGTATTTTTGCAGCGCTCGTCTTGACTTTTCGTTTAACTCTACTATGCCCATCTTCCATAGTAAAATTAACTTTATATTAACTATATTACTGCCATTTTTTTTCCTCTCATATATACACAATCAATCAATTGCAGTAGGTACCTTTATAAATATATTTCGTTTATAAAAAGATATTGACAGTAGTAGCATTCCAAATGAAAAATATTTTCGTTTTGAAATGTGCATTTATGTTGTTTTTTATTCGTGTTGGTCTTGTTAGTACCTTATTTTTTTAGGATACGAAATGCTCGCAGCTCCTAGACTATTCGCGCCGGTGTCGTAGGTGATACAAGTGGTTCGTGCGGCCTGCCTGAGGCGCGGGATCGCGGACGCAATCTTTATAAGGTGGTAAAACATATATTTAATGCTAAACGCCCGACACGACCGTCTGTGAGAAACGGTGCTTGTGTGATCTTTACACTTACCTATAGATTATGAGAATATGGCCATAAGAATGGGAATATTATACACATACGTCCCTTTTATAGTCTATACCAAAATGAACTTTATTCTCTCGAAAAATAAGCACATTTTTCAACGAAATGTCATAGGTGTCGTGAGCTCACGTGATTTCTGCCATAGATATATATCTTTATATATATTGGCACAGAGTACATTTTCAGAAAGCCAGTATCGGGTCTCAATAGCTAATTTAAAAATAATATTATTTAACGATTAACTATTATTACCACTGAGTTTCTTGCCGGATTTTCGAAGTCGACGTTTTGAACGTTTGGAACTGGCTGTAGCAAGAAAAAAAAAATTGACAATTTGTAATTGCCCTCGTAGGACTAAACGAGATTAATGATATGATTTTGATCAACCTTTTTTGGACGGATTTATTTAGTATGCTTTTGTTTTCAACAGTTTGAATTCCAAATCAATGACATTTTTCCACTTATTTTTGTTTTTGTAATAGATAAAAAAGTTGTAAACAATTTTTTCATTAGTCTCCCACTGCTGGTCCTCCTCCTTCCATTTATCCCGGTCTTTCGCTCTCTTACACCATCCGTCCAAATAAGCGTCAAGGTCATCGCGCCACCGCTTTTTGGGCCTACCACGGCGACTTTACCACGAGCACACACGGTGTAAACACTTAAATAAAAATAAAATAATAAAATAAAAATAGCCTTTATTTACACTGTTTATCTGTTTATCTTAATAAAACAAAATGTGTAACTTTTAGTATCTATGATAATAATCAACCCTCTAATTTTAACATAATAACCCATTCATGTAGTGACAGTGTTCTATATTGTAACTGCTCTGCGATAACTCCAGCTGCATCCGCCAAATACCTGGGGGTAACCATAGACCAAAATCTAAATTGGAAACGTCAAATTGAATTACTTACCAATAGGGTACGTAAATTAGTATGTATTTGTAAGAAGGCGAGACACATCAAATCACTCGACACAATTAAAATAATATATTACTCATTATGTCAATCGTTACTAACTTACGGAATTACCGCGTGGGGTGGGGCCAAAAAGTCTAATCTCATCAAACTAGAACGCGCCCAAAGATCCATTGTAAAGGTACTGAACTTTAAGAATTATCGCTATCCAACAACAGAGTTATACAAAGAGTTCTCAGTCCTTACGGTACGTCAATTATTTATTAAATCATTAATATTAAGACAACACCGAAATCCACCACCGAAAATTGCCTCAAGAAGACGCTGTCCCTCTGTCTATATAACACCATCCTATAGGACAATGTTTGCTCGTACCTTTGTTACTTTTTTGGGACCATGGTTGTAGAATAAAATTCATCAAAATTATCAACCTCTTGCAGGTAATACTCGATATATTTGCAAGAAACTAATTACTAACTATTTATCTACTTTGGATTACGAATCTACTGAAAAACTACTACAGGTGTGAAATTTCTTTTATAATAAGTCTATGTATATTTTTTTTATTTTTTTCATTTATTCCAATAAAATACCTATATCACATCATACATACATACATCATACATCATCACGCCTGTATTCCCCGAAGGGGTAGGCAGAGGTGCAGTGTAGTGCGCCCACACTTCGCCGATGTATTTTGGTCCCAATGTAATAGGGGGCGAGCCTATTGCCATTATACCGGGCACATTCCCCCTCAATACGAGGGAGATTTGGGCCATAGTCCACCACGCTGGCCCAGTGCGGGTTGGTGAACTTCACACGCCTTTCTATAGACGTGCAGGTTTCCTCACGATGTTTTCCTTCACCGTTCAGCAAGTGGTAATCATTGTTGAAAATGACATTTGCACATGAAAATTATCTCAGAGGTGCGGGCCTGGGATTTGAACTTGCACCCCTTACGTTCAAGGCGGGCGTTCTTGCCCGCGAGGCTACCACTGCCACCTATGCTACCTATATCACAATACACTAAAACCAATCTATTAGTTATCTATTCATTATGGTATTTATTTATTTATTTACATATCTGTAAAATATAATTTGCTATAAAATAAACACACGGACTTATTCATATTATTTACTTTGTGTATTTTTATTGTAAAAGTGTTTACTTTATTTTATGTCAACGACGCTAACAAACTACTTTATTTAGAATAGGCTTAATTTTAATTTTCAACTTTGTTTCTACCATGTTAGTCTTTTTATTTTGCTTGTACTATGATTGCAACATTTATGGCCATCGATTCATGAGCTGTTTTGTCTAACTATTACCTAGTAATAACCTGTGAACTTGAACTCGTTCTAGTGGACGATGATGCTATTCTGCCGCAACACAGTTTATAACTAGAGCGGAGGGTAGTTTTAACGTTTTTTACTATTGCTATGCAATTACTTGATTGAACGAAAGTGACAAAATTAAAAGGTAATCAACGCTAAAATGAACATGGATAAGACGAAAATCATGTCGAATGTCCATGTCGCACCTCACCCAATAGTCGTTGGGAACTCTACTCTCGAAGTTGTCGACGAGTACGTATACCTGGGACACACGGTCCGATTAGGTAGATCCAACTTCGAGAAGGAGGTCACTCGACGAATCCAACTCGGCTGGGCAGCGTTCGGGAAACTGCGTCACATCTTCTCGTCCGATATTCCTCAGTGCCTGAAGACAAAAGTCTTCGAACAGTGTGTGTTGCCAGTGATGACGTACGGATCCGAGACGTGGTCGCTCACAATGGGACTCATAAAACGGCTCAGAGTCACTCAACGTGCAATGGAGCGAGCTATGCTGGGAGTTTCACTGCGCGATAGAATCAGAAATGAGGACGTTCGCAGAAGAACCAAGGTTACAGACATAGCTCGAAGGGTTGCACGTTTGAAGTGGCAATGGGCCGGACACATTGCCCGGAGAACGGATGGCCGTTGGGGCATCAAAGTCCTAGAGTGGCGGCCACGAACAGGCAAGCGGAATGTGGGACGACCCCCGACCAGATGGACGGACGACCTCACCAGGGTCGCCGGGAGTCGATGGGCGCATAAAGCCCAAGAACGTAATTTGTGGCGATCTATGGGGGAGGCCTATGTTCAGCAGTGGACGTCCCTGGCTGATAGATAGATAGATAGATAGATACAACGCTTGAAATGTTTAACCACTTGGTCATTACCTGACATAACTATTGTGCATAAATTAATCGTATTTAATGTCAATGTTCTTTCTCGTGGCAACAAAATGTTTTCGATATAATCACAAGTATGTATTTATAGGTTCACCAACGTTTTAGGCACATTTTACTAGTGTCGTGTTCTATTTATGTTACGTTGTTTACTTTATTTAAAATAGCAATGTAACCATATTATTATGCAAAATAAATCATTTCATTTCATTGCATATTTATATTACTTCCTTAAATATCAGTTACCGGTTCAGGCTGTCTTGCGACATAGGCCTCCTCAATTTCCCTCCACATTTGCCTGTCCCTTGCTGTCCTTCTCCAACCCTTGGGCAGATCGTCTTCCCATCTTTTTGTCTGCCTTCCTCTACGTCTTTTTTAACACTTAAGAGTGTAAAAATATAATTATATAAGTCCATCTCGTAATCCATACAAAGGTCGAGACAAACAAAGGGCAAACCCGATCGTTTATATCCATAGGAAATAGGACAGTTTCGCGTGTAAAGTCCAAACAATAAATCTACCGATCGCGGCGCCTATCCAGTCCAGATAATGTATTTCTGTTCGGACGTTACTTACTTTGGCAATTTGAGGGAACCTTTGTGCCCCTTAAGATATCTCACAGACAATTGTACCGGGGTATGCTGATTGTGGTAGATAATTACATAGAGCCGCTTGCGATGTGACATCCATCATTTGGGTGTGTTCGCAGTTTTGCAATATCAACTGTTATTTTACTCTGAGCATAAAGCCACATTGAGTCGCGAAGAAGCGAGGGTCGAATGTTTTGCCAATATTAAAAAAAGAAATAGAGAGGCTCATTTTTTTTTCAACGATATTGTGGAATTTTGACTCACCACGCGTTAAAATTCAACCACGAATTTTTTTTCGGGGTTCTTACCACAGAAATACAATGTTTATTTATTGAAACAGTAATCCGACAGATCGTATGAATAGTAATTTTTGTATTATACAGTATTGTCTATGTATATATTGTACACGTATTAAGTAAAGAGTTTGTGACTAGTTGTAACTCTTGAACTTGTACTACGTATTGAAAAATATAATTTCATTTTATTTACTAAAGCAACAGCTTTTGCTATAGCATAGACTTTTCTGGAGTCATAAAGCTGTTACACAATATAATTTTATAATTATCATCTCTGTATACTTCCCTAAACAAAGTTATCGTCCGTCTACGTGATATATCCCCATCTCAGGAAGGGCTAAGGTCTGAGCCCATTTACAAATCACAAACACTGACCACCACCCCGCGGCTCCCACTCCACCCCCTTTCCTCCCCCTCCCTCCCCCGCACAATTATATAACAACCCTAAAGGTTTCACCTTGCGTAAACTTACATTTTGAAATATGGTGGGATTTGCACACCCTTTAATTTTGTTACGTGGTTAAGATAGGGATGTATGGTTTAATTGCCTTAATATTTGCTTACCTTTTGTGCTATCAGCGTTCGACTATGACTTGTCAATAATAAAAATAGTTTTATAGTGTACAGCAAAAAAAAAAAAGATCTCCGGTATATTAAAAATAGTGAAAAAAAATAAAGAAAAAAATATTTTTTTAAATAAATTTTCGACGTTATTTATGTCTGTAAACATGTCTACTGCATACTTAGCACGATTATATTCGTAAACTAAACTAAACTAAAAATAAAGCTACCTTTTCACAAACTACCTACAATGGTATATTCATTACAACAGCATTCTACATCGTCAATTTAAACGGATCATTACTTTTTAGAAATTCGCTGGAAATTTAGGTGCTAACTATTAAAACGAGGTGATTAGTGTTTCTTAACCTACCCAACATAGGTAAGTAGGTACGTTTATTAACAGTAAAATACGTTTTCACAGTCGACCGTGTCACCGTTAATGCGTAGGTAGACCCCTATCTACCCAACTTATCCTTGACCGAACGCATTTGAATAACTATCACAAGTTAATTCTTCAGATAAAGACGTCCGCCATGTTGGGTGCGGCCACTTCCGGCGGATGTCCAACTTGGACGGATATTCAAACTCAACCGGAACTAGATGGCACTGCGACATACATTTCGAATTTCGAATAGCCATTGTCCTATTGGTGGGATTATGAATTTACTTTACTTTATGTGAGGTTATTTATAACAACATACCTTTATGTAAGTATTTATGGGGTTGATCTGCCATCTTTATCAATGATATCACCCATTTTTACCAATTTCACCCAAATTACCGCAGTTACCTCTTGTAAGCTGCGCTCCCAATTAAGGTATTTCGCTAATTAATGGACTCACTTGACCGACTCCAGATTGTGTTTGTTTGGGACGAAACTCATGATTTTACTATGATGTACTGTAATTTATTATATGTACTACTCATAGGTATTAATTATTCGATAATTCATTCAAAAATCACGCTTTGCTAATACCAAAACGAATTCTGTGTCAATATGCGTAAAGATTTAATTTATTAGGTAAGCGCCACACCCTCACACGTGAATTTCGCTAGCGTGGTAAATTGAATTTCGTTGAAGAATTAACTTTATCTATAAGTCAATACAGTTCATTTTGGTTTTGGCAAAAAATACAAGGGGCGCGTTTTGACGACCAGATGTGCGAGGGGCTAAGCAAATAACGTTAGACATTACATACTCATTGTATGATCCCAGACTATAAAAAAATAATGGTAAAAAAAACTTTTTAAAAACAAGCATTAATTTCATTGACCTTAGTTTTTGTGTTCTCCTCAGCAAGCCCTTTCATTTGATACCCATACTGTGGTAGTGCAGTAAAAATAACTATTCCGCCATCTTGGATGATCCGCCATATTGGAATTAGAATGACGGCACATAGCTAAGCATACATTGTCATCCAATATAAGAGTGTATACCAAACGTCAGCCCAATCGGTTAAAGATAACTGATATAAAATTCAGTTGCAAGATTCCACCCGGACATACATACATTGCAAGTTAATATAAAGCTTGTAAAAACAAGTACAATGGGTACCATACAATTGACTGGGGCCGATCCCAGTTAATGCCAGTTATACACATCATATAAGTTGTATAAAAAAGGGACTGTTAGTTAAAAGTAAGCAGTTATCATGTAAGCACACATTGCCATGTTCTTTTGTTACAAGCTTTATATTCGCTTGCAACGTATGTATGTCCGGGTGGACACTGATATACACAAGGTGTACACCAATGATATTCTAGTATAATATCATTGGTATACACGCTTACTTTGGATGTCAATGCATACTTAGCTCTATGTGACGCCATTATAATTCCAATATGGCGGATCATCCAAGATGGCGTAATAGTTATTTTTTCTGCACTACCACAGTATGGGTATCAAATGAAAGGGCTTGCTGAGTAGAATACAATAACTAACTGAAAGCTTGTTTTTAAAAAGGTTTTTACCATTAATTTATTGTTTGTGAACTATAAATTGAGTATGTAGACAGATGTGGACAGTTAACAGAATAGACTCTAGCTAGATACATATAGGTATTTCAATAATACATGGAACAACAACAAATAAAACGCGACCGGCATAATTATAAATTCGTTGTCACTCGGCAACCGTGGAACAATGAAGTTAATCCATCAGAGCGGGTCCGCGGGCGTGGGCAGAGATAAGACGAGGGCCGCACTCTACACCCCGGTCTTGGGCGGGTGTAGAGACATAGAGTAGTTAATTACCAACTTTAATACCTAAATCCAATTTAATATCACCTCTCTTGAAGTAATGCTTTGTATTACTTTCAGTTCTTGACACTTAGTACAAAATCTGTAAAAAGAAATACAGTTTAATTTTATAACAATACTAATTTGATGGGAGTAAGGCTCCAGATCTAAAATATCTACTCTATTTTATCCGCTTGCCTGACGAAAAATTTGGTAGATTAAACTACAACGTTAGGGTAACATAAAGATTTCGTTTACATCTTTTAAATCGGGAAACATGAAGACCTAAACTCTCAAAAAATACTTATACAATAGCAGAGTATTTTCCAATAAACTATATTAACCAAAAATTAAACTTAGTTTTTGATAATCTCTGTAAGATTAAAGCAATTCCAAGGCATTAAATTGCAAGTAAGAAAAATTTAAAACATGTTTGAATTCCAATACAATATTTATACCATTTAGTTGCAAGCCTGAAGTATTACTTCAGACATCTGAAACAATGTGTGTAAAAAAAATCTTTTTCCCCATAGAGTATTTCTTCGAATAGGTATTAAACTAATTAATCTGTTACTCCTCATTAATCTCATATTCTCCAGCTGACCATTCCAAAGGCCACCCTTCTCAGATTGTGACGTCCACCTGGGCCTGTCGTATGAATATTAATTCGACCATATCTTGACCCCTGTCCGACAGTAAGAAACCTTGACGTATGAATATCTTGGCGAATAATAAATGAGAAACAAAGGCAAGCGATTATACTGACCGATGACTTTGTTTTGAGGATCTCGGACCTACTCATATCCTATAAACTCTAACTAACTAACTAAAGCCCTTTTAACGTCCTCACTTCTGGGCACGGGCCTCCCCTCAATGCGAGGGGAATTCAGGTCATAGTCTACTACGCTGGCCCGGTGCGTGTTGGCAGACTTCACACATCTATCGAGAACTAGTCAAGTTCCCTCAGACGTGCAGGTTTCCTCACGATGTTTTCCTTCACCGTTTCATAGCAAGTGATAATCTCTGATGAAAATGTGACTCGCACATAAACCCAGAGGTGCGTGACGGGGTTTGAACTTGCACACTTTGATTGCAAGGCGTGCGTTCGGACACTCGGCTACCACTGCTATATACTCGCGTCTTTATAAATCAATTTATAAAAGGGTGAGTATTTACACAGCGAGCAGGTCGAAGACAATTTTTAGATAAACTTCTGCTATATATACATTTGCTAAGTATATGCTTTTACAACAAATATATTTACTTACCTTTTTGTGGGTTAACCCTTATTTATGGTGGGTATAACCCTTATTTTATGGGTTACCAAATAACGTCAAACCGTTAAGGGTTTTCAGAATCCTACACAGAAGAACTTAAGTGGATAGTCGGATATTTATGTAGGTTAGCATTGTGTCATTAATGAACAGACTGATATATATTTTCATTAAACTATCATTATATCCGTATCCAAAATCAAACACAAGTAAGCAATAATTAATAATTTCCTAAGCGACCTACAAACTCGATAGTTTCAATATTTGTCCCGTCCTGCTGACCGGCTACCTGAAGTACTTGAAAGGGCTGACCCTTATCAAAGTAAACTAAATTAACTGCTGGGAACATCTTGCAAGTTCGGACAATGCTAGGGTCTCTTCGGGCGTTCCAAATTTGAAAAATAAACGTTCGGAATACGGGCAAATAATATCGGTAAACTTAATTATGTAATAACTGTCCTTTATACTCATCTGTGGTGTTAGCACGCATGTTAAGACAAGTCCTCTGTCACGGATTGGTTCGCTCGCTCTCTGTCTTATTTCATACGAGAAAAAGAGATATAATCAACATATTATGTGACATAAGACTAGTATTGGCACTCATGCAACAACTATTGATACCTATTTTGTACTCAGCAGCTTTTAGTAGTGTAGAAGTTTAAATAAGCTGTGGTAGCCGAGTGGTTGAACGCACGGTTTGTAATCAAAGTGTGCAGGTTCAAACCCAGACTCGCACCTCTGGGTTTCATGTTCGAATCTCATTTTCATCCGAGATTATCACTTGATCTAAAGCGGTGAAGGAAAACATCGTGAGGAAACCTGCACGTCTGAGGAATCTTGACTATTTCTCGATAGATAAGGTAACGAAATTGTAGATGTACCTAGTGTAGTTTTTTTTTATAAGATGAGAGCTAATTAGGTTTAAGAACACTCAAACTCCAGACTTCAACAAAACAACAAGGAATTAACCCCACTCGTTGACTTGTAAAAACGCGGTCTCACTGTATATCCACAAACGAGTGTCCGCAATTTCCTTGGGAAAACACAAAGTCATCGGCAAAACACATATGTTGAGGAAAAACCGCCCTTATACTAATGCGAATAGAAGTGAGAAGGAGAAAAGTCATTTGTTGAAATACACGGGATTATAATGCGTCGAGCGTTTCTTAAAGCTTTTGGAAATGTTCTAATGGAATCATGACCTGTTTCAGCATTTTTTTTTTAAATCCCAGATTTTATGACAAATTGGTAATAAACCAAATTGGCCACCAGTATGGTGTAAAAGAAGGCATACTATTATTTGGTCTCCACCCGTCACTACTTTGATCTAAAAATCATACGACAGAGTGAGCCCGTGGACGGCTAACTTGGTTCCTTATAAGGCTTTATGGTGCTAATTGCAAATTCGAATTTTACACCCAAGGAAATCACACATAACGGTACAAGCATTTGTGAAAAAAGTCATTATTACTTATTTATTTTATCTACACGTTCCTTCAAATTGACAGTAAGAGGCTAAACACTTCTATTATCACCTACACGATTTTTTAGTCCCACTCCTGAGCTAAGTCCTCACCTTTAATACCATACCTCTATCACCATAGCACAAAATTTACTTACTTTAGGGTTATACGATGAGTATGTGTTGTCTGGCAGTATTTGTATATCACCCGCTGGTGTTCAGTTAGCGCCATTAATATCCCGTACATCCCCACAAAAGGGTGGGGTGTGCTGTGGCATAAATGATCACCGGGTTACACTGACGAAGACAAATGACGGCCGATGTCGAACTTACACAGAGATAAGGTAGGCTCCTCAAATTAGCCGCGTTTCAGTTCGAGTCTTGTGTATTTTTCACTGTCTTAGCTAAAGGGTTCGAAGGCCAAGGAAGTGTGCTTGATTAATTGTGCGTTCGCGTGGCTTTTTTGGTGTAATAGTATCGTATAGGATTGGAAGAATGGCATGTCTAATCGTTGGGAGCCCTTTACTTAATACTTTTAGGATGTATAAAGAATTAAGAAAAGAAAACCGTCTTCAAAAACCTAGGTGCACTATAAAGCTACAAATAACCTTATAATTAATTACATTTTACTCCAAATGTGCCAATCTACTTCAAAAAAACCTACGGGTCGTATAACCTCCTCTGTTAAAAATCAATGATATTTGAAAGTATATATACTTAGTTCCAACAGTTCTTGAATCGTTTTTTGTTTTTTAGTAGTTTCTGCTTTAATTTTTTACTAAATCCATGTCTGATACAGCATTTCAATTTCAAATTTCTGTGTTTTTTTTTCTTTTTTCTACATTATTCATATAGTATAACAGATTTTATGCTAATTTCAATACTAACTCGCTATTAGTAATAAGGCCGTCCATTGTGGCACTCTGTTTATAATAGGAGTAATGTTTAATATTTTTTGCGGTGGAACAATAAATCTATCTATGTGTGTTAATTCATAGATAAAACACTTTTTTTTAACGAAATGTCATCGAGGACGCCAGAAAATTTATTCGCGTGGCAAAAGCCTTAAATGTCCTTTAAAATAAATATGCTTCTAATTAGTATATCCTGCGCAGTTTACTCAAGTCACCTCATCAACCACATAAGGCACCGAACAAACGGACCTCTGTAATTGTCCGAAAATTAGCTTCCACCGCATATAAATACGTTAAGATAATCCAGTTAAATGTGGAGTCCAAGCCACGAGATGTAAACAAATTCAAAAGGTCACCTTCACAACACATATAACTCTTATGCTGACAATTAACGACGGCTTTACATAGCTCATTTAAAAAACAAGGGGACTTGTAAAAGCTTAATAATTTATGCAAAATACACAGTGATAAAACTATCCTATATAACAAGCTTAGCAGTGGTAGCCGAGTGGTCGAACGCACGCCTTGCAAATCAAAGTGTGCAGGTTCAAACCCCGGCTCGCACCTCTGGGTTTCATGTGCGAATCTCATTTACATCCGAGATTACCACCTGCTATGAAACGGTGAAGGAAAACATCGTGAGGAAACCTGCACGTCTGAGGGAACTTGACTAGTTCTCGATAGATGTGTGAAGTCTGCCAACCCGCACTGGGCCAGCGTGGTGGACTATGGCCTGAATCCCCCTCGCATTGAGAGGAGGCCCATGCCCAGCAGTGGGACGTTAAAAAAAGGGCTGTAGTTATTATTTATATAACAAGATCTCGCCATGTATAATTTTATGACAAAATGAAAAATACATATACATCATCACGTCTGTATTCCCCGAAGGGGTAGGCCGATTTATTTTAGTCATTATACCACTGCCATTTGCCATTATACCGCTCGGTTGGAGTGCACTCTGCGCTCGCCACTCCTCCGGTAAAGCTGTAAAGGCCACCTCACGGCCAACAGTGTAAGCCCTTAAAAAAAAAGCCATTATACCGCGCACATGCTCGGATTTTGCAATACGAGGGACATTTTTGGGCTGTAGTCCACCACGCTGGCCCAGTGCGAGTTGGTGTCACACGTCTTTCTACAGACGTGCAGGTTTCGTCACGATGTTTTCCTTAACCGTTTCATAGTAAGTGGTGATCTTGGATTAAAATGAGATTGGCACATGAAACCCAGAGGCGCGAGCCGGTGTTTGAACCTGCACACTTTGATTACAAAGTGTGCGTTTGACCACTCGGCTACCACTGCAACTTTTTTGAAGTCGGCTGTTTTTTGTCGCCCGCTATAGCCTTGTGACATAGCACCTAGAAGGAGCGGGTGGCAACTCAAATAGCGAGTAGGACTATCTAGGTAGAGGTACGATGGTACAAGGATAAGTCGTGGGGCAGTGTTTTCCAATTTGAAATGGGTAAGTTGAGTGTCCGGCGAGCGAGTTGAGAAACTCATAGAGTTGTCTTTGAGCTAATTAATTACCTAATAAATTTATTTATTTAGAAAGTTAATCAAAGACTGATGAAAAATGTTTTAAATGTAGTTACTTAGATGTTACGATGACTTGGTTCAGTGGTTCAAACGTAGGCCGCTCGGCGTTTGCACTGGGTGGGTTCTATTCCTGACAGTGAAATAAATCTGTAATGACCTGGGTATTACTGGGATCACCTCCAGTCCATATAAGTTGCAGTTGGCCGTGAGGTGGCCTTTACAGCTTTACCGGAGGAGATACATTTCTGCCATCGACAAAAGTAGTATTATCACGTACAATAGAGATCGGATTATGTCATTGTCTAGTCTACACTTTACTTAACTCTACATAGAGAGGCCATGTTCCCTAAATCTTAGCACCCGCACCTCAGGGTACCGCATTTGAAGACGCCTCGACACTATCAATGAATAGGTACGAAACTGCCATCTCTACATTGTAGCATTGTTCTTTTTTTATTAATACTAAAGAGTTTGAAATAATATGTACTCCTTTTGAATATAGAGCAATCTGCACTCAGGTTCTTATTTGGATAAGTACATCAGTGGATTGGCAACGTGACATTTAACGGGATTGTGGGATTTGTCGAAATGACCTAGATTCATTTCGAGATATTTAGATCATGGGCACTCATAAATCAAGAAAATATGAGTTTAAGATACATCAAATCATCACGGCTATATTTCTCGAAGTGGTTGTCAGACAAATACTGAGGTGCACCTTTATTTTGCTATTATATTTTTGGTAAACAATTGACATTTTTGTTCGACTTGCATATAATATAATATAAAAGGAAAAGTATATAAAAAAAATACGCATTTCGACATTTATCGTAGTTATTAGAAACTCAATCCTAGAGAAAAAAAAAACTTATTAACACAAAGAAAAAATATTAGTGTCATGAAATAGTATTTACACCTTTATACATAACATCCAATCTAACCCTACCACTGACCAACACCCCGAGGTCAAGGGGTGTTAGGGGTAAAGGGGTGGTGGGGGGTCGGTCAAGGAGTTACCAGCTCATCCCGAGTTCCAATACATTTCATATTCCGTTGACAGAGGCACAATAATAACGCGGTCCCGTGCAAAAGCAAGACATAGTTGAGGCACAGTGCTAGTATTTCACTAGAACCACTTCCTTTCAATGTGTTAAGATTTTTTTTTTGCAGAGCAGTAGGCTTAGCATGCGTGTAGAGATAAGTTTTATCTCTTTCAACTCACTTCGTCACTTCAAGCTTCTTGTACTGTACATGGCTCAGTGTGACGAAAAAAAAATCAGCACTATCATTTTTTATCAAAATTTTATACGCATATGCATATAACCAAATGAATAAACTAAACAATCTAAAAATGAATATAAGAGAGTAACCATGCGCAAAAATTGTATCTAATCTTTAGTACTTATAAAAAAAAACTGTAAAATTAGGAAATAAAAGGCTTTTTTATTTTATTTATGCATATAATAACCTATTATGTGAAGTTATTTTCAAAAAGTATCTTTCGTTTGTTAATAAATATCTCATCCATTATCTGTACATCCGTAAACTACCAATAGTTGGACATAGTTGAATTTGAAGACGTCCGGAATTTACGAGTGGGCTGACCCTATGGGCGTTGGTCATAGAATGTTCTAAATTCGCAAGATGATGGCCAACGAATATCTTACATAACTGATGTCGTTATTGGCCCATTCTGGTATGGCATGTTCGAAATTTGAATGTGTAAGCCAATAGAATACAATTGTACATATTTATTTTTTTGGAAATAAATCTAATAAAATGGGAATGCAAAGAAGTCTATTGAGGTAGAAAAGGACGTACTAAAAAGTATAATATTTAATATTTGGATGAACTTAAAAATGAACATATCAGTGGGACGCCATGGAATCTATACGATTATATTATATTATGAAGCTGAAGAGTTTGTTAGTTTGGTTGAACGCATTAAGGGTCCTTGGGCGTTTCGCCCCACAAGCCGTTCGCACCACGTTCCGAACCACCCAGGACTCTTTTAGAATAGGCTGTTTCGGAACACGTTCCGAACCGAGCAATGTTTTTTTCGACGTGCGCGGTTCGGAACGTGGTGCGAACAGCCAAAGGACTCTTTTTGACATAGACGATTCAGACCGACTACATTTTACTATCTTTCATATAAGCGAGCACAAAAACTGGAACTACCAATCAGAGTTCAAAAAATATTTTTGCACTAGCCTATTTATTGAGGAAGGTTAAAGACTTTATAACATCACGCTACGACACAGTAACCTTATACGCGGATGACATAAAAAACAAGACAACAAAGAACCTAATTGAGTTATAGAAACATATAACAAAGTGAATTTGTTCAGATTAAAAAAATATCTCGCCGGAACTCAGTGAAACTGTATATTAAAGTAAATTATTTTGATACATCATTTTTCCCACTTCTATGATGCCAAATTACAATAGCGGGCAAATCAAAATCTGCAATTTGAATTCCGCAAATCCAATCCTCGGCTCTCTATTGTCTGGTAGTTCCAACTCCTGGGGTGTCCGGGCGTGGTGTCTGCGTGTCCGGGAAGGGAGTCCGGCTCGAGTCCGGTCGTCTTGGCCTTTACGTGATTGAGTTATACAAGTGTGTGATGAATTTTGATTTCAATTTGCATTTAGCAAGCTATGGTTCGGTATTCAGTCTGAGAGACAAATTTCGGTGGAGATTTTGCAGGGTTTATTTTTTTGAAATTAGCCTGCCACACATTCCAACCACCAAGGATCGACAGCGGTATTTAATGATGCAGAAGTGAATCAGAGGAGTTTATTTCCTTATTTTCCAGTCTGTAATGTTCGTAGATTTGAAGATTCCATGATGAGTTCAGTTTTGTATTTGCTTTTTATATACCTAGGCACATTCTGAAACAATGAATTCCGTTCAGCAACAGCTTAAAGATCTCGAAAATAAAGAACTTGTTTCATTACACTATCATTCGTAATTTCTGACACTTTTCACATGAAAATATAAAAAAGCAAAATGCAGCCAGTGTTCTTGCCACCATCCCACGCGGACCACATCTTTTTTAATTTATTATTTATATATTTCTGAAAAATATACTTATGAATGCGGTTCACGAACATAGAATTCAATGTACATAGCTAACCATTCAAAAAAATATATATGAAAAAAACACTTCAGCTACAAACTTTTGAACAGTAACTCTTTTAGAATATGAGTGATTTGTAATTCCGCTGCTAATAGATTGTAACTTTCTATAAGGAGCTGAGTATAGATGCTGTGGAATGAACTTCCTGCAGCGGTGTTCCCGGACCGATGCGATAAAGGTATCTTCAAGAAACGAGCCTACTCATTCCTTAAAGGCCGGCAACGCACTTGCGATGCCCCTGGTGTTGCAGGTGTCCATGGGCAGCGGTGATCACTTACCATCAGGTGAAACGTCTGCTCATTTGCCTCCCTATCTCATAAAAAAAAAATAGATATAGCTACCGAGTATTTTTAGTAAAGATATTAAATCCACAAGTTGTCATATTCAGAAGATAGTGCAACACCTAGTCAGGGCTACGTAAGTACGTCTATTCATCGATACCTGTCTTCCAATAGCCAACAACATGCCGTCATCAACTTCTGCAGCAGCCATCTAATCATAATAGCAGATAACGCCACTCCAACATTTGAATACTGCCTTTAACTCCAAATATACAGATAGATTTATTAATAACAGGGGGTGAGTAGGGAGGCACCCAACTATGCCTTAGGGGACGTTAGGGAGGCCAAACTTGGCCAACGTAAGCCGTGCACTGGACAGGAGTGGTCATAACTAAGATATTTTGGCCGTCAAGCAATTTCTTGGCCGCGTCGACGGTCCAACAGGGTGTTGCAAATTAATTCAAGATTTTAAAGTAAAATTAATACAGTAATAATATGATTAAGTGTTTAGGATTTGTTTGGGTATAGGCGAGCTATTGTGGATGTGTTGTTAGGTATTCAATAATATTGTTTTGTTATCTCGTACTTATTACAGGAAAGTTGTAGGTACGTAGTTATCAGAATGCCTAGGTATCTGTTTGTATCGCAAAATATAGTTAACGTCAGTTTTGTACAAACTCCGAAACAGCAAATAGGTAGGATTTATAGATGCGAAGTATTTGATGAGAGTATTACTTTACAAGCTTACTTTAGCTTTACCCCGAATTTATGGAATGTTCTGATCTATTTTTAGTCGCATTGTAGAACACTTATACTAAAATATGCCATTGTAGACGGAATGGAATTTCTTTAAATTTTGGGGTAATTTTTTTATTATTTTACCATTAATTTTTAATTAATTTTACCATTTATTTCTTAAATGATCTGCTTATAGTTTTATGCAAGTATGGACGAATTTTTAAATTGTCACATACGTATTTGGTTTACGAATAGATCGTCTGAATTGTACCTACTTATTGAATGGGCCGTATTCGACATTATCTGGTAATTTAAAAGATCAGCCTATAATAACACTGATACAAATAAAATTAGTTTGCATTTTACGTGTCTAATTTCTCAAATTTCAAAAGTTTTATTGCGGTAACTGGTTTAGGTATTGAGAAATATCCAACGCTCACTTTGAAGCTCTAGTTAGCCCAACTCTTATTTATGTGTTAATTTTTCAAATGTTGCAACAGCCTGTATATCATGACGAGCCACCAAAGACCTTTGAATACGATTGTAGCTACAAACGTCTGTGTATGGGATGATATTAAATTCCATCTGACCGGAGCTCAACGTTCATTTATATAATATGCTAATTTGGGATAGTTCCTGCCGAAAGTACGTATGGTGGGTGTTTTAATTGAAGTACCATATTCACGATTATATGGACAGTCGTTTAGATCTAAGAGGTCCGTTTTGGATAGCTAATTATGACAATAAAGTGTACTGCTACTACTACAGCCCTTTTAACGTCCCACTGCTGGGCACGGGCCTCCCCTCAATGCGAGGGGGATTTGGGCCATAGTCCACCACGCTGGCTGTGCGGATTGGCAGACTTCACACATCTATCGAGAAGCAGTCAAGTTCCCTCAGACGTGCAGGTTTCCTCACGATGTTTTCCCTCACCGTTTCATAGCAAGTGACAATCTCGGATGAAAATGAGATTCGCACATAAATCCCAGAGGTGCGAGCCGGGGTTTGAACCTGCACACTTTGATTGCAAGGCGTGCGTTCGACCACTCGTAACAGAGTGTAACTTATCATAAATTCAAGAAAACTATTAACTTTTTGCTTTAAAAAAATATGTGAGAACACAATTATTATTTTTTTCTTAAAAAATAATCCAAAGGATGATATTAAAATGGAATAGATATCTAAAAGTAAAAAAAAACGTCAAAAATAGTTACGCCGCAATGAGTAACTTTGATGCAATGACCAACTAGTCTTAGGCCTCCCGCATACTGATGCGTGTAAAGTCGCGCGTAATTTTTTTGCCATATCAAAACAAACTGTATTGACTCATAGAAAAAGTTCATTCTACAACTAAATGGGTTCTACCAAAGAAAATCAATCTTTATACATATTGACACAGAGTCCGTTTTGGTATTGGAAAATATTATGACGCGCGAGCATTGACGCCACAGTGTGCCGGGGGCTTTATACGTCTTGTCATTGACAAACTGACGTACGAAGAAGTCAAAGTCTCGCACACAATTGGACGTGTAAATCTGTCAAATGTAATATAAAGTTGAAGAATGTTAAAATAAAAAAAATAAAAAAATAACGCATAAAAAAATAAATTTTTAACAAAAAACAAAAACCTAGGTGCACTAACAAGCTAGAAATAACCTTATAATTTGAAGACATTTGGAGTATGTGCCAATCTATGTCAGACTAGGCAAATACACACATGAATCAACCTAAATGAAAACTCCTTAAAAAGCCGTACACAACTACATCATCCACGTAAATAATGATCATAATAAACATAAAAATGTTCATAAAATAAAAACTGCTTGGCCGTACAATTTTAATTTATTATGGGATCAAATGGCATCTATTCCGCATCAAACAAAAAAAGAATCACGTAAATCGGATCATAACTCGCAGCGTAATCGGTGTACATACATAAAAAAAAAACATACCGGCTGAATTGAGAACCTCGTCCCAAAAGGAAGTCAGTTAAAAATATTAGTATATTTTACTATTGAATAGTAGGTATGTATAGCTAGCTCCTAACCGCGACTTCATCCGCGCAGACTTTGATTGTTCAATATCGTTATAAATTATAGCCTATATGTTATTCTGATGTATAAACAATAATACTGTAAAGTTTCATCAAAATCCGTTCAGTAGTTTTTGCGTGAAAGAGTAACAAATATCCATCAATCCTCACAAACTGTCACATTTATAACATTATTAGGACTGTCTCATTATTGGAAATGTTGTGCGTTCAAATAATTAATAGCTTTCGTAGCACATACAAATAAGTAAGCCCACACTTGCATACGAACTTAACACCCCGTGCTTGAAACTTGAGCCGGGCATTTAGGACGGTTGACTGATCGGCGCCAACTTAACCTTAAATTAAGTAATTTGTACACTTAACTACAGTTTGGAGATTCTTACTTATACCGTTTAAGTTGTTTGTAGAGTTTATAACGCGATAGACAGACACTGGTCTTAAATAGTTTTCTATCGATGCTACCGTTAAAAACATTATTTATTCGGAGTTGTACATCATCATCAAGCCTGTATTCCCCGAAGGACTAGGCAGAGGTGCACTGTAGTGAGCCCAAATTTCGCCGATGTATTTTGGTCCCAATGTAACAGGGGGCGAGCCTATTGCCATAATGGCAATAGGCTCTTATTATCTTAGCCAACAGTTATTTTCGTCACCCGCTTTGCAATGGAGGGAAGTGGATACATTTTTCTTCCAACTCCTCCTACACCTTCTTCGATTAAATTCGTGCGGGGTCCAAGACAATTTAGCTTTTCCCCGGGACCCGCCGAAGGTCAAACCTCGGTGTCATCAATGGACACCGCTGTCGATCCTGGCTTACAGGAGTAACAGTGGTGGGAATGTGTGGCAGGCTTAGAAAGGACCCTCTATACTTTCTCAGGTCTTTATCTAGAGTTAATTTGGGCAAGACTGATAGGTAGACCGTCGGCCTGGAGTGGGTCTCGCACTAACGACTTTCAGTTCCAAACACTTCAGGTGCCAATTGCTCTCTGCCTCCAAATGTTTGATGTACAAGACCGCTCCAATTTTTTTTTGCCATCTCAAATTAAACTGTATTGTCTGATAGAAAAAAACAGGCCAAGTGCGAGTCGGACTCGCACACGAATAAACACTCTATAAAAACGAGCAAAAAAATCACGTTCGTTGTATGGAAGCCCCCTTAAATATTTATTTTATTCTGTTTTTTGGTATTTGTTGTTATAGCGGCAATAGAAATACATAATTTGTGAAAATTTCAACTGTCTAACTATCACCGTTCATGAGATACAGCCTGGTGACATACGGACGGACGGACGGACGGACGGGCCGCGAAGCCTCAGTAATAGGGTTCCTAAAAAGTTCATTCTTCAACTAAATGAAACTGACCGTGCGAGCGAATATTGATGCGTGGGGGTCGTTACCTTAACTATAGAAATTTAATCTTTATGCATATTGGCACAGCGTTCGTTTTGGCATTGACAAAATTTTTTTACGCGCTAAAGTCGACGCTCCTGCGTGCGGGAGGCATAGTATTCAATTATTTTCGATGGTTACCTTTTTGTTGATTGAAAAGGCCTCCTTTAGGAACCGTTCAGTATACTTAACATTTTTTTGATAATTTTGTGGTTTGGATCCTTTTTGCTGAACTACGTTTATAATATTGTTGTTCTAATTCACGCTAAGTCGTGGTGTTCCTAGTGGCCGCAGACTCATAGGACCTTACACTACACTCTACAATAAACAGTGCATACTTACTTTCAAGTATATTTCTTATTAGATAAGCGTCTATAAAATTATTACATAATCGAAGTGTCTGCTTACAATGTTAAAATAACAGCGTTTTACTATTTAGTATGGTAATATATATATGGATCCAAAATAAAAATAAATTTAATGTTTTCTCTGTATCTGTTTCACGTAATCTTCAAAACGACTGGAACGATTTTGACAGAACTTCAACTGGTAGATAGCTGATGTTATAAGAAGTAACTTAGGCTACCTTTTTTATAATTTGGGTTCCTAAATTCCACGCGAGGGTTTCGCGGGTACAGCTACAGTACTATATACCGAGTTCCTTCCTCGTGTGTTTTTTTTTTTATATTTAGTAGTTAGTTTTTTTTTAAAAGCATTGTTTTGAAGCGTATGTAGTGTAGTAAGATCATTGTATAGTATAGGCGCATCGCGGGAACCAACACATCATTTCCTATTCATAGTGCAGACAGTGATTTAAAAAGTACACAAAAATTACAATTCTTTTGTATACAAACAGCAACTGCTGTTTGTATAGTTAAACTATTTTTAGTTAGACAATAGTTTAGTTAAACGATTTTTGACAGCAATAAACTATTGTCATACATTATGGGCTTAAGAAGGATGGAAATATGCTTAGTTTAGTTTGATGCCAAAATAATGTACAGTATGGTTCTGCAAACGATCGTTTTAGATGGCAACGTCGTCGTTGCAATCAATCGGCACTAAACTAATTAGGTTTAGTTGTAGATTTTGTTATTATACGAATAAATATTAACATTATTTTCTCAATACAAAAAATCTAAAAATCGTGGAATATCTCACGTTTTCCCGATCTCTGAATATTAATTTAGTTACATTTACAATACCACTGTAACACATCATTTAACAAAAATATACTAACAAAAAGGAAAGGATGTTTTTTTATACAGTGAAATAACGAAAGAAAAGACATTTATGGACAATAGTTACAGCAAAGTTTTTTTTATGGTATAAAAAAACCGGCCAAGTGCGAGTCGGACTCGCGCATGAAAGGTTCCGTACCATTATCTATAAAAACGGCAAAAAAATCACGTTTGTTGTATGGGTGCCCCCTTAAATATTTACTTTATTCTGATTTTTAGTATTTGTTGTTATAGCGGCAATAGAAATACATCATCTGTGAAAATTTCAACCCTCTAACTATCACGGTTTATGAGATACAGCCTGGTGACAGACGGACGGACGGACGGACGGACAGCGAAGTCTCAGTAATAGGGTTCCCGTTTTACCTTTTGGGTACAGAACCCCAAAAAGTGCTGCGTACGTAGTTTTAAACTCAACAAAGTCAATTATGAGAAGCGTTTTATCATGATTGTCATTTGTTTAATTATTTATTTACATTAAAAACTGAATTATAATACACGGGTAGGATTTTTTTTTATTCGAATAAAATTGTAAGTATCCAGACTATGAATAGTTTATTAAGTACTATGAAACTCGGCTTTTTACCTCTACAAAGTGAGATCTGCGGCAAATAACACACATTTCACAATTACGTAGCTACATGCCATTAGTTAGGTGTTTGTTTGACTCGCAGTTTAACTTTAAAGCGGTTATGATTACCTGTAGTAATGTTTGCTTCTACGTTTAACGAACGCAGGGCTACTAGATCATGGAATTTTGAATTAAAAAAAAATGTTTTTTTTTTTATAGTATGACATTTGGTGATGACATTTACCCATCAACAAAAAAAGAGGTAGAAATAAGTTACAAATATTTTCCAGATTTTCAATTTTTTGTTACGTCTTGACGCCACAAAACGCGCTGTAAAACTTAAATAAAAGTGATTAATTAACATTTTTTTTTTCATAGTTACCATTTTTTATTTTAGAGAAGAGGTCTTAAATTCACGAGTAAAGACCTCTAAAATAAAATATTTAAATTTGTCTCCAAGAAAATCAAAATTCCAGGATAATCAATCCTGTAATTATATATAAATTATACTATTCCCTTTTTAAATACCTTCAGAAAACGAGAAATTTCTCAATGGCAAAGTTTCATTTTTAAATCCCTTGAACCAACACACCGTTATTGTGACAACAACATGCCATGTCCAAATCATTAGGTATAATTTTCTCATGGCTCCATCTGCGCAAACGCCTGCGTCACGACGCCGGCCCGTGCAAATGGACCACAATTTCTTGAGCATTGCTCTAAATCACGAGGGGGATACTCGTATCAAGATCGTTCGGTCAGGGTACCTGAGATATGCCTAGTAACTTTTTTTTTATGGGACTAAGCCCGCCACACATTCCCACCACTGTTACTCCTGTAAGCCAGGATCGACAGCGGTGTCCATTGAAAACACCGAGGTTTGACCCTCGGCGAGTCCCGGGGAAAAGCTAAATTGTCTTAGAACCCGCACATGTTTAATCGAAAAAGGTGAAGGAGGAGTTGGAAGAAAAATGTATCCACTTCCCTCCATTGCAAAGCGGGAGACATGCCTATACCCTTATAATAACTATCATTCATATCGAGGGATGAAAGGCAATTTGACTTAAGCGACCTATATTCACTTTAAAGGAGAGCAGACTCATTCGATGCAGAAAAAATCGCTGATTCCAATATGTATTTACGTCAATATCGCTCAAAAGTCAAAAACCTTTACACCCCTCGATATGAAAAGTAATGGTTATCGGTAAAAGTAAATACATTATCATCATCACACTTGTATCCCAAAAAGGGATAGGTAGCGGTGCACTGCATTACATCCACACTTTCCCGATGTATTTTAGGACTAATGGGGCGAGCCTCATCAGCCTACCGGGCACATTTCCTGATTATGCGAGGGAGATTTCGGCCATTGTCCACTACGCTGGCCCAGTGCGGGTTAGTGAACTTCACAAGCTTTTTTATAGACGAGTAAGATTGCTCACGAGTAAGATGTTGACCTTCATTTTTCAGAAAGTCTTAATCCATTTTGAAAATGGTAGCACAAGCAGCTTGTAAGGAAAAACTTCTAAGGGTGTACGTATACATTTAATTACATGAATAATTCTAAACCGCATTTTGAAGATTTTTTTTTTAATTTCAACTATTGTTTTACTAATTAGCGCTTAACAAGCAAACAAATACTTATAACAAGATCACCCGGATCGAATCAATTTGATCAGAAACAAACAAGACGGCCGTATAATCACACTATAACCTTATAACCCCTTAAACAACCGTACCCAACATCGGTACGGAATGTAAACAGCGAACCATCTCCTCAGGCGCCATCTATAATTTTCCAACAATACTCCGGACATGTCCAGAATAACGTGACCCATCAATCACAGATCCAAAACCCCGCGAAAACCTGTATTTTTTCAACATGCAGGAGGATGTAGAGTTCTGATAGCCTGGTTTCAAAGTACACGCTCGATCGATCTAGGATCTATCCATGGATATTGCATATTTATCAACCTTTGACACGAGTAACGACGTGGAAGTAACATCTTCATGAGCACAAAGGATAGAAAACAAACATGTTTTAGAGGTGTTTGAACTTGACTCGCAGCGCATACGAAAGGGTCTCTGTTTTGTAGTTGGAGTTTTTTAATTCGATAATTGGATACTATTCGTAATAACAATGATGGTAAGAAATTATGGATTAGATTTAAGTTGAAAAAGACTAAAAGCTCCTAGTCAGTAACAGTATCTAATTTTATAAATACGTAGTGAGTCGATACCTGGAAAATTTGAATCTACTTTAGAGGGGGGCCATAGCTGCATCTCCTATGCCAATACTTTTTAATACAATTTTGGCAGATATTGATACTACACTACCTTCATTTACAAAATACTTCTACAGTTTACAGAGTTCAATCAGTCAAAGTCAAGAATTAATTCATCCGCCATCTTTTTTACGTTCACGCATTTTAATTTATAATGTGCATTTATAGAATTTTTAATTACTTGACACTGGCTGAAATACCCGCTAAACGCAGGTGGAGCTATTTCTCGTCTTATTCCATCAAATCGGTGAAGGAAAATATCGTGACGAAACCTGCACGTCTATAGAAAGGTGTGTGAAATTCACCAACCTGCACTGGGTCAGCGTGGTGGACTATGGCCCATATCCCCCTCGTAATGATGGGGTATGTGCCCGGTATTATGGCAATAGGTTCGCCCCCAATTACATTGGGACCAAAATACAACGGCAAATTGTGGGCACACTGCAGTGCACCTTTGCCTACACCTTCGGGAAATACAGGCGTGATGATGATGTACCTTCCATTTCACGATTCCCAAATTTCACAATTTCATTATTTCGTAACAAAGAACTATATAGAATTTGTTTTCAAATCTCATTCTATTTTACCTTCAGTTTTTTTTTTGAAAATTGATCTGTAACTTAGGTAAAGATGGAAAATCCGGAATTTTTGGATCGATAATGTGCAATATAGCTTAAGACAGCTCATCGGATTATCGACGAATTATGCTAATCGCTACTGAATATAAACTAGATGGAAGTAGCTATACGACAGATTGGGCCAAACAATCCTTAGCAAAATGGAAAACCGCGCAACTCTATATTTTTGATATTTTATTAACTGATGGAAAATTTAATTAAAATCATGACAAAGATTTATTTCTAGACTGATTAAATGGAAAATGATACCAGTTACATAAAGTCTGATATTTCTAGTGGAAATTCACAAACAATATTTTTGTGACATTAAAGATATTTTGAAGCATTCAAAGCATCTAAATGCTTTGAAGGGCACAGTAACAGGATTAAATATCTAGGAAGATATACCTGTTACTCTTAGTGTAGGTGCTTTTTTATTGTTAGAAATTTGAGTCAGAAATACGTAATCGGAGTCAAAATAACATGTTTTATTCGTATAAACCAATACAGGCACTTATGAATCGTCAATAAACAAAAAATAATACTATTAAAGAGGGTATAGATACTATTATCTCATTTGGAATGCATTCCCTATGGAGAATCATGGGCGAGAAACTCCATGGTTGTTCTTTTCCAATAAGGATTGACATTTTTGTGTATTTTTCTTAATTAACAATTATACAATAAATGAATTATACTATTGTAATAAAACTATTTTACGGATTTTATCGCGTATATTTACTATTTTATTTTCCCGACGTTTCGGCTGCTTTACAGCAACCATGGTCACGGGGGGACTGAGGTGTTAGATGCCCTGATGTCATAGTTTGAGGTCCTGGTGTCATAGTTTGGGGTCCGATCCACGCAGAAAGTCCCACGCAATCCGTAAAATAGTTTTATTTTTTATTTCTATGTAAAGTATTCGCGTAAATATAAGAAAACAATGATCTGATTCTGATTCTGATTCTGATTCTGACGTTTGTATACATATTTTTTATAGGCTAGATAGGTTAGATCCTGGCTGGGAGTGACGGGAATGTGTTGCCAGTCTAATTCCAAAAAAAAGGCTGATAGGATGAAAAGACTTTGTATATTATTTACGTAGGCAATAAGGTCGTAAATGCAATGAAATATTTAGAAAAAAAACCTAAGGAATCTATCTTATACCAGTTCCCATTGCGCATAGTAAGCACATCACGCATTGGCCAGTAAGTGGTGTTGCCCAAGCCTGCTTGATATTCGAACGTGACAAGACCGTGCCGGGCACCAATTTGGCATAATAGCACCGCGGCCATTATGGATTAACCATTTTACATTACAATTCTGGGAACCCGCGGTTTTTAAAACGGAATTTTCATTTGCATTGATTATTTCACGATTTACGGTTATTGTGGGTTACTGTGTTTTATATGAAGATTACCACGACGAGATTATAACTATTAGCTGTTGAGAAGATGACATCACTGCAAAAAGAAGAGACAGTTAAAATATCCGAAAGAGGTATGGAGGTATTGTTTTCTTATATTTACGCGAATACTATACATTGAAATTAAACTATTTTACGGATTTTATAAACGCGATAAAATCCGTAAAATAGTTTAATTTCAAGGTATGGAGGTCTTATGATAATATTTTATAAACTAAATTCTATCCGCGACTTCGTCCGTGGAAACCTCGATTACACAACAACGTAATAAATTATAAACTATATGTTATTCTGATACAAAAGCAATAATACTGAAAAGTTTTATCAAAATCCGTTCAATCGTGGTTTTTGCGTGAAGAGTAACAAACATACATCCATCCTCACAAAGTTTCACATTTATAATATTAGTAGGATTTTACTGAGACGCATATGCATATTCATCTCATCTCATATTCATAACTGCAAAAGTCTGGTTGATGGCGGACAAATTATGGCTAGCAAATCAAATCAAATTTATTTGTTCAAACAAGTGAGTGCATGCAAGATGTTAAGTAGTAAACAGATGTTTTCGTCATGTTTGACACATATATGGCGTACAAATATTAGGTTTTTTGTCAAAATCGTTTTCAATATTTCTATAGAATTTCTTCTTCTAAGTATTATAATACCAAATACAGTTGTAACAATGAACTTAACAAGCCGCGTAATAACACACCACTTACAACATAATGACGGATAATAAACCAGCCTACTTGCATGTGAGCTCATATCATTATTGTCATGAGTATCGTCAAGTAGACTTAATACAATTTCCTGTTTAGACAGTGCACTATTTCTAGGTTTTCTTACATCATTATAAAAAATAAGGATTCTCATACATTTTATACAGGATTAATACATTAAAATAAATAAAATTGAAGTGTATTTTTGTAATGTCAATATTTTAAAAAAATGCATATGAAAATGCATATTAAAAAAATATTATAGATGCATATTTCGAATAAGATTTTTTTAAATTGTTGTTTTATTGTTTTTTTCTGAATAAACTCCCAGTCGGCTGCACTGATTGTGACGAGACTTTCACTGCCCAATAGCTGATCGTATAAGAAGTATTTTAGGCTTCTACAATAATTAGGGTTCTCTAATTCCGCGCGTACGAAGTCGCAGGCTCAGCTAATAGGTTAATAATTATACTGAAAACTTTTAAATATAGTGGCCTATCTTTAAATTTAGACTTAGTTACTTCAGTTATATACCTAAGTACCATATTAATAGTTAAAAGGCGATTTAACTCAAGCGCCATTTTGGTAACTTTGCACGAAAAACAGCTGAAAGGACGGAGAAAAATATCACTGATTCCGTTGGCAATATATAACGCAATACCGCCTAACATGGCGTTTGAGTCATTTCGCTTTTACCCATCGATATGATAGCCAGAGTATATGCGGACTGAACTATTTATTTTTGATGTGAAACAGTTAATGGCGCGCTTGGCATGTGAGAGCAACTGTTGATGCCGCGATGCCGTGATGCGAAAACTTCGAGCAGCTCCGTGGCTCCTCGGTTCTTTCCGCCGCTTAGACGCCGCCCACCGGCTGACTCCGCTCACTCGCCGCGACGCTTCTCTTTCTCTACTGTAAACAACATAATGTTTCACATCTGCCAGGCATCACGCAACGTCTACTATGTTTTGATTTTAGCACAATCTCTAGTTCAGTCCGATGTTACAAAAAAAAGTTGCCAAATTTCTTAGAATATCAATAATCTAGCATCTTCTATTCACATTATTAATTCTACCTCGTGTCGATATGTTACCATTAAAACAGGACCTCTAACAACTAACGACTTCGCTTCTATTACTTGTTCGTTAAGATACATTTTATGGAGAAGGGAAGGTCATTATACACTTGCATGTGCTTTCTATTGTTTTAGGATCGCAGACGTATTTATTAGGCTCCCGCACACTGCGGCGACAACGTTCGCGCGTTAAATGTTTTGCCACATTGAAACGAACTGTATCAACACATCGAATATAGTTCATTCTACAACAGAGACACTGACAGGGCTTTTACCACAGAAATTTAATCTTTATGTATTATTGACCGGGATATAGGGATAGCAGTGGTAGCCGAGTGGTCGAACGCACGCCTTGCAATCAAAGTGTGCAGGTTCAAACCTCGGCTCACACCTCTGGGGTTTATGTGCGAATCTCATTTTCATCCGAGATTATCACTTGCTATGAAACGGTGAAGGAAAACATCGTGGAAACCTGCACGTCTGAGGGAACTTGACTAGTTTTCGATAGATGTGTGAAGTCTTCCAACTCGCACCGGGCCAGCGTGGTGGACTATGGCCTGAATCCACCTTGCATTGAATGGAGGCCCGTGCCCAGCAGTTAAAAGGGCTGTAGTAATAGTAATACTTTGTAGTAGTAATACTTTGACGCCTCAGTGTGCTGGGGGCTTTACTATTAAAATATCATCATAATCAAGTATGTACTGATATGAGAACTCATATCAACAGTAACATCTGATATTTTAACGACAGCTTGGTATAATGGTTTGAGTGTAGACCGCGTGGCTCACTGCACCGTTCGATTCCTGCCAGAAGAAATTTTTGGATATTGCCTTTTGCGGAATTTGCCCTGGTTTTGGTGTAACTGGGAACGTTCTATGTCCATTGTATGATACCGTAGTATAAGCTTTGCTTAGTTTGGGATAATACGATGAGTATGTGTTGTCTGGCAATATTAGTTTATTTCTATTTTTGTTTAGTTTACATTGGCGATTATGATTATCTTATTTGAAAGTCGCTTTATTTTCTCTAGGATTTTTACTTTCGAAGTAATATTGATGTACCATTTTCTTATCTATACATATAAAAAACCGGCCAAGTGCGAGTCGGACTCGCGCACAAAGGGTTCCGTACCATTATCTATAGAAACGGCAAAAAAATCACGTTTGTTGTATGGGAGCCCCCTATATTTATTTTATTCTGTGTTTTAGTATTTGTTGTTATAGCGGCAACAGAAATACATCATCTGTGAAAATTTCAACTCTCTAGCTATCACGGTTCATGAGATACAGCCTGGTGACAGACGGACGGACGGACGGACAGCGAAATCTCAGCAATAGGGTTCCCATTTTACCCCTTGGGTACGGAACCCTAAAAAGTCGGATGAAATATCTCTAAACAATAAGTGAAGCACTTAGTTTTATATGTGCATATCGAAGCTTAAAAGCCAATTCTTACTAAGCGACAAAAATCGTAAAATGTGTTACTTATACAGGGTGGAATTTTGTAATGCCACCTGAAGGGAAAGTACTCTTAATACTGTAGATAGAAAATATTACTCAAAGAAAACATTCCTTTATTTTGAAAAGAAAGAACCTGCATTCAAAGATTTTCAAAAAATCTTTCGCCACACCCGGGAATCGAACCGACTAAAATGTGTAAAAATGTCACCCTGTACTTTTATTGCATCGATCGTTAAGGTCAATTATAAGGATGAAATCTTGGCAAATTAAATGAAAGGAAAGCCATGAAATCCGGACTTACAAATTCAATGGGTCAAGTTAAAGCACTTTTACTCGAGGATCCATCTATTTACTTATACAATACAATACAATACAATACAATACAATACAATACAATACAATACAATACAATACAATACAATACAATACAATACAATACAATACAATACAATACAATACAATACAATACAATACAATACAATACAATACAATACAATACAATACAATACAATACAATACAATACAATACAATACAATACAATACAATACAATACAATACAATACAATACAATACAATACAATACAATACAATACAATACAATACAATACAATACAATACAATACAATACAATACAATACAATACAATACAATACAATACAATACAATACAATACAATACAATACAATACAATACAATACAATACAATACAATACAATACAATACAATACAATACAATACAATACAATACAATACAATACAATACAATACAATACAATACAATACAATACAATACAATACAATACAATACAATACAATACAATACAATACAATACAATACAATACAATACAATACAATACAATATTTTTATTTGCACAAAACATTACATTACATTTTATGTTAGTTTTTCTTTTTTAACCTACATTGTCCCACTGCTGGGCAAAGGTCTCATCCATTCTCCGCCTCGCATCTCTTTCTCCAGCCAGATCAGTCCATCTATCCAGATAACGGTCCAGGTTATGTTAGTAGTTAATAATTGTCATTGACGTCATTTATCCATTTTTTGTAAATAATTTAAGATTTCATAGTTTTGCTTTCATTTAATTTACCAAGTTTGTTTGAGAGATTTTATCCTTATGATTGACGCTAAAGATCAATGCAATAAAAATACAGGTTGTAATTTTTACAAATTTTTGTCGGTTCGATTCCCTGGTGTGGCAAACGATTATTCGAGAATCTTTGAATGCAGATTTCTTTCTTTTCAAAAATAAAGAAATGTTTTCTTTGAGTAATATTTTTTATCTACAGTATTAAGAGTACTTTCCCTTCAGGTGGCATTACAAAATTCCACCATGTATATATCAAACGACGCACGAAAATCTGTCCGTTCGAATGGTATGTATAACTAATTTAACGATTTCTTGTCGCTTAGTAAGTATTGCCTTTCAAGCGTCGATATACATTTTCGTTTCCGAGTCCCGTATTAGCATATAACAGTATGTGTGTTTGGTATCGCGCTCAATCTCCCCACTTATCTCGTACGATCGCCGTGTGATTATCGAGTGGCGTGTGTACCTGTAATTCCGTAGATCCCTGCATACACAGACGCGTCTAAACATGCGCGATTAATTAAAAGCCAATACCAAAACGAACTGTACTACTACTACAGCCCTTTTAACGTCCCACTGCTAGGCACAGGCCTCCCCTCAATGCGAGGGGGATTCAGGCCATAGTCCACCACGCTGGCCCAGTGCGGTTTGGCAGACTTTACACATCTATCGAGAACTAGGCAAGTTCCCTCAGACGTACAGGTTTCCTCACGATATTTTCCTTCACCGTTTCATAGCCAGTGATAATCTCAGATGAAAATAAGATTCACACATAAATCCCAGAGGTGCGAGCCGGGGTTTGAACCTGCACACTTTGATTGCAAGGCGTGCATACGACCGTTGTTACTAACTGTACTAACCTAAACATTAAGTACATTTTGCAACGAAATGATACAGATATGTCATCCCGTGACTTTTTACACACAAATTCAATCTTTATAAATATTAACTTAGAGTACATTTCGAAGATTCACACAGTGGCTTGGTCTAATGTTCTAAGCGTAGACCGCTCACCGCATTGCACCGGGTTCGATTCCCGCTTGTCTTGGCCTGGATGTAACTGCGATCGCCCCCAGTCCATTATACCCATAGTACAAACTTTGTTTGGTTTCGGATCATACGATATTTATTATCTAATTAAAGTCGAGGTACCAAATTCACTCGCCCCAGTGGTTTCATGATGTTACTCCTTGTAATTTTCCACGATGCTTTGGAAGTTGTTTGGATACGTTTTATTACAATTAATGAATTGTGTTGTACTTTATATCTGATGTGGAAAGTTGCACGTATCGGCAGTCACGAGATATGTGTGTGATTTTATAGAAAAAAATATACCTAAAAATTGTATTGACATAAAAAAGTTGGGATTAATTTTACTCGCCCCCCATTACATTGGGACCAAAATACATCGGCGAAGTGTGGACGCATTGCAGTGCACGTCTGCCTACTCGTTCGGGGAATACAGGCGTGATGATGTATTAAAAAAGTTGAAATTAATTTCTCACACAAAATTTAAAATAATTGACCTTGCTTTGTTTTTGGCGACCAAAAAAACAATTGCAAAATTATGTTTGAATTTCGATATAACATTTTGTATACTTGAGTAGATCACCCGATACTTACGCAAACGTTACAGTATTATTTCGGACTGCTGACACACTCTGTAGATAGAATATCTAAATCAATCAATGTTGTGAGCTGTCTAGTCTTTCAAGGAACCAAGAAGCCATGACGCGGAGATGCGGAGATCTGTCGTCAGTAATTATAACGTTCCGAGATAGCGTTACACGGCTCCCCCTAGTCGTTAGGGGGATCCAGTCGTTAAGAGGTGGGCGCTGCATTTTTACAAATTGATACAAATTATTTGAGCGCGCTCGCTTTGTTCCAACGACGCTTGTTACGACTGTGGACCGGCATTTTATTATTTTTGCGGGATCCACGCGCAGCGAGATTGGAAATTGCTGTTTTTTTGGAACTTTATATTTCATTCTAAGGGTTTATATCAATTATTATAAGGCCTTGGATAGAACAGGGGTCTTACTATCACCTCCTAAAATATAATGGTTTTAATAGTAAGCAGTGGTAGCCGAGTGGTGGAACGCACGCCTTGCAATCGAAGTGTGCAAGTTCAAACCCCGGCTCGCACCTCTGGAATTTATGTGCGAATCTCATTTTCATCCGAGATTATCACTTGCTATGAGACGGTGAAGGAAAACATCGAGAGGAAACCTGCACGTGGCAGTTTTCGATAGATGTGTGGACCCGCGTGGTGGACTATTGCCTGAATCCCCTGAATCTCTATACACACTTAATTCGTTAGTAAAACGGGTTGTTTCATGAAAATAGGAACGTTCAAAATACATAGCAAGTAAATTATAACATAGATTTTAAATATTCTGTGTTAATTTCATTTTTAAATAGGAAATCATTATTTAAACAACATAGTGGGCTACGCCTCAGTTGCATTTGTCACCTAACATCCAATAATTTTAGTTTAAACTTTGAGTGACATAAAAATAGCAGTTTATAACGCTCGCGATTGTTCAGCTCACTATACGTTCCACCTTCCTCCTCATTCCTTAGACCGACTCCAAAACATCTTATTCGCGCCCTCATAAAAGTAACTGCTTTGGCTCGCTTTTTATTTCTACCTCTGTACCTGTGAACGGCCACAGTATTTTAATAAACCTACCGGATATTCAAACGATATACAACCCAATATCGAAACGGATACGGTGTGTTTCAGCTTGTTGTGCTGTGGAAAAATCATGTCTTACCCACTTATAACTAGGACAAGACGATTCTGAAGGACACGAGGAATTTCAATTACTTTATTATATTATAATATATTTTTTATTTTTGTTTAGATGCCGCGGTGATCGGTTATGCGGTGAATTAATTAATTACATCAAAGGTGGACGTTGTTCACCTTGTTTATGTGCTAATTAGTTAGAAAACAAGTATTGCCAACTCAAAATATCGAGGTATGAAAGGCCAATATACTTAGGCGACACTTTTAGGATATATTTACTTATATATGTGTCGCAATCGAGTGGATTATCGATTCTGGGACGCCATGCGCCAGCGCCACCCTGTGGCGCTCGATGGAGTTAGCGACCCGCGCGTCATCGAACCGTGACATCACTAGTATAGTGGTATCTGTGGACTGCTTCGATTGAGAGGGACGCGTGCGCTGCTCACTAAAACTACTGTGCGTTCTGTGATACCTATTATGTGAATTTGTAACTGAAGAATTATAGTCTAATACAGTGTACAAGTCTGTTTCCTTTATCTAACACTACCCACCGACGCCCACAGTAGAAAAGAGATTCGACAATGAGTGCCAATGATAATGCAAATGGCGGCCTCCCGTCATTGGTCTCCCGTATTTGAAATCAACGAATTTTTCTGCGTCGAATGAGTATGCTCTCCTGTAAAGTAAAAAAATGTCCCTTAGGTCAAATAGCTTTTCACCCCTCGGTATGTTTTTGAGTAAAAGGCAATTCGCCACATATCCTATTTAAGCTAGCTAAGCTCGCGACTTCGTTCGCGCGAAATTAAGGAACCCTAATTGTTATTTGAACGGTGAAGGAAAACATCGTGAGGAAACTTGCACGTCTATAGAGAAAAGCGTGTGAAGTTCACCAACCCGCACTGGGCCAGCTTGGTGGACTATGGCCCAAATCTCCCTCGTATTGCGGGAGAATGTGCCCGGTATAATGGCAATAGGCTCGCCCCCTATTACATTGGGACCAAAATACATCGGTGGAATTTGGGTGCAATGCAGTGCGCCTCTGCCTCGGGTAGGCAATAGTTCAATAGTTCGGGGAATACAGGCGTCATAATGAACAAGCTCAATAAGAATAAACTGAAAATAAGCACCATTACTACTACTACTACTACAGCCCTTTTAACGTCCCACTGCTGGGCACGGGCCTCCCCTCAATGCGAGGGGGATTCAGGCCATAGTCCACCACGCTGGCCCGGTGCGGGTTGGCAGACCTCACACATCTATCGAGAACTAGACAAGTTCCCTCAGACATGCAGGTTTCCTCACGATGTTTTCCTTCACCGTTTCATAGCAAGTGATACTCTCGGGTGAAAATGAGATTCGCACATAAATCCCAGAGGTGCGAGCGGGGGTTTGAACCTGCACACTTTGATTGCAAGGCGTGCGTTCGACCACTCGGCTACCACTGCTACGCAAGCAAGCACCATTACCTACTAGTTAATTGTAAAGTGTTAAATATTTATTGGCTGTAATTTACAGAGATTGTTATTCCACAAAGAATCTTAACTCATTATGCAAACCACTCGAAAGAAATGCTCAAAATTAAAAATTCTAAGTAGGCAATTAGGTAGGTAATCTTTCGCGCAGAATAAAATCGTCACCAAAAAAGGATTCCAATACATTTTTCGCGGATCCAATCTGACAAACCCTGCACACACTAGGGCGAGCGATTTTTTTGTTTTCAGTGAACGCTCTGTCAATCTATATAAAGATTGAATTTATATGATAAAATTAATGGTAAAAAACTTAAAAAAAAAAGCTTTTATTTAATTGTCCTTAGTTTCCGTGTTGTCCTCAGCAAGCCCTTTCATTTGATATCCATACTGTGGTCGTGCAGAAAAATTAATTATTCCGCCATCCTAGATGATCCGCCATATTGGAACTAGAATGACGTCACATAGCTAAGCATGCATTGTCATCCAAAATAAGCGTGTATGCTGCTCCTGAGAATGTATTACTCGCAATTATCATTTTAAAAAGAGTAACCATTGGGTTTCTTACCGGCTCTTCTCGGTGGAAGCAGCATTCCGAACCGGTGGTAGAATCTGACTATTTGTAAGTGCTTTTTGGACGACACGAATAAAAAAAATTTGATTTGATTTGGAAGAAAATCAATTTAAACTCAACAATTTGTAAGTGCCCCCGTAGGCCTATACAAAATAAATTATTTGACTCTACCAAATTTCAGCTCAATCGGTTAAAGGTAACTGATTTAAAATTCAGTTGCAAGATTCCACCCGGACATACATACATTGCAAGTTAATATAAAGCTTGTAAAAAGCCAGCGACCATGCGTTCGCTTTCGCTCGCGTCATCGATGATACTCCGTTGAAAAATTAACTTTTTCGATTAGATAATAGAGAACGTTTTGGTAAAGTATAGATGGTCTGCGTTTTAACGCGTCTATGGTCGTACTTAATTCGTAGAAATTATCATGGCCGCTCGTTAAGGCGGGGATTAAAGAGTTGAGAGAAAATTGTAATCGTCGCGCCAAGTCCGAGCCGCAAAATTCTTAAACGCAGTCCTTGGAAATGGGATGATTACTTCATCAAAACACACTTTAAACGTGTTACGTAAATCTAGTACCACTCGGCCCCTGCCTCCCCTCAAAGGGTGTGTTGGCGAGCGGGGAGGCACGGGGAGAGTCACCCCGGGAAATGGGGGGTAAGACGATATGGGCGAACGTGAGCGCCGTCAAGAAAACCTTGATTGCTTTTTTAATTAGTTTTTTTTTCTTTCCCCCTTTTTCGCATCCCGCCGATCGCGCAAGAAATATGTATTCGACATCTTGCGCATGTGTTTTTATGTACGTTAATCAATTGATATATAACTTTAAAGGTTGATTTACATTTTTTTTTTGTTTCCATTGCATGTACGATGTTTTTTATTGAGACGTGTGACATAAGGGCTCCCGCACATTGGGGCGTCATGGCCCGCGCGTCAAATTTTTGCTATAACAAAACGAATTGAAACATAGAAAAAGTTTATTCTACAACGAAATTACACTGACAGCGCGAGAGTTGTCGTCCCAGTGTGTGTGCTTAAGCACTGTTGTTTTTTTCGTGTATATAAGTGCGTTTATTACATACCAGTGACGTCATTAAATTAGCTTGATTCACATACACTTTGGTCATTAATAAGACATAATAAATCTATATTATTATAAAAACTTTTTTACGCACCTAATAATAGCACTATTTTTAACGTGGCTTTTGGTTTTTAGTGGCCAAAGTCACCTGACTATGAATTGCAGACTACATGTTAACAAACAAAAGAATGTAATTCGACCTATTCTTAATTTAAAAATTTAGGTAAATTGAGAATTCTCAATTTAAAATTATTATCCGTTTCCCCCGTCAACAGTGTAAAATCAAGAGCGTAAAAACGTCGAGGAATGTCCATTAGTCGTTCATAATATTGCCGCCATAATGAGGGGAGAGTGGGCCAAATCAGAACAGTGGTAAGACCATAAAAGTTCCGCCACGTTCTGACTCCGGCCGCTTTGGACTTTGATACGCTTGATATTATTATTCACTTTGATCTTTAAAAAATAACAATATTGATCATAAAAATACATGCGGTTCAAATTGAGAACCTCCTCCGTTTTGAAGTCGGTTAAAAATGTATGTTACTTTTAAGTAGATATATGAACTATTTTTACGTTCTAAGTGTTGTAATTTATTTTTAACGTCGTAAATTGCAATCTAGACAAAGAAGTATATTTGCGAGTGAGTTTGACAGAAAACAAATTAAGAATTCGTATAAGTCTTGCATGTTACGCACACATGCGTATTTCGAATAAGAACTCACGCACACAGCTATCGGGTTTTAAGTCTCGAGGCGTCCCCACTAATTTATACGTTCTTTCGCTTTCATTATAATTATTATTCTTGGCAATTTATTTTCGCACACGGGGGCAGTGTCCCCCCTCGGGTGGCGGCTGGGGGTGGACTTCTTACAAATTCCCGTTTTTCGGTGGAACTTAACGCACCCTTTTCTTGGCCCTTTTTGTTTTTCATTACATTAACTTTTGAGACGGGGATAATGTGTTGTTAGTGTGTGAGTGTAATTTTTGGTTGTTATAAAATGTTCCCTTTTATCTCGTATTGGGTAACGGATTTGTGAAGCTGTAGATACTGTTGACATTTAAGATAACATTTCAGTAATTATACTTTTCATTTACATAATCCGCAATTGCTTACCGATGGAAGAAGTAAGTTTTATTTTTATAATATGTAATTAAAATTTTGTTTTTAATATTCTTTAATAAACTACGAATGTATCGAAGTTAATTCAAGTTAAACTTAACATGCAGCACCTTAACTACACCGACGACTTCCCAATTCCACTCGAAACTTTAAAGTACACAATTTACGTTCACATGCACTGAGAACGACGAAGAACTTCCACAAAACAAAAGCGATTACTACAGACTTCGACTACTCGAAAACAAAACGCAATTTTCTCTTAAGAAAATGAGGGAACTCTTTCTCCCCATTGAAAAATCATCAACACCCACCGCGTATGTACCCGCCACCGGCCACCCTACTCTGAGGGGGGAAGATCTACGCCGCCGACTTGCGTACGCTTTAATTAAAAATAAAACATAAGAACGATGTAACTGGATGAGCCGAGGAGCGAAGGAAAAATGAAAGAGAAAGCCGTCCACCCCCTCCCCCTGTGCCCGCTCTAAGGGAGGGGGAGAGGTAACCGCGTGGAAGTCAGTCGCAGAGCGGCCGCTGGGGGGAGCGGACCTCCCCGCACGCTGCTGTGTCACAGCGGAATGACATCACTTTTCTTGTCGCTAATGAAGAGAACGTCTTAGATGGTTGCCTTTTTACTTGCTAAAGGCTTTTATTCAGACCACGCCTTTCAGCTTTTATTAATTTATTTAATTAGCTTATGCATTTTATCCTGCGACGCTTATAATAATGAGATTGTAGCACATTATAGTAATTTTATTGTGTCTCAGATAGCAATGATTCAAATTTATTAAACAAGAAAATCTTTCTTCGCTCCCATTTCCATAATTCACATCTCATAAATAATATTGCGAGTTGCAACGTACGAGAGCGGCGGATGTCTTCGCAAAACAAAAAAACCTGTCGCAGTCTAGACATTTTAATTTTCCTATCTTTGCGTTTCGCGGGATCGGCAGATCAGACTCTTTTATTAGTCGCCGCCGCACATGTGAGAGGAAATCTTTGATGTAGACGTCGTTAGTGGCGCGAGCGATAAGAGCATTACAGTTCAATATGCATTCAAAAGTAACACGATCATTATTTTCCTTTGACTTTTAAAATACATATTCTTACGTCAACTTTATGATAGATGGTTAAATAATGCTATTATTATATAAAATAGGGCACGTCTGAAATTTTATTAGAATTAATTAGGTCAATTGTGAGCCTTAGATAACTGGTTTTAAATGTTGATAAAGGATGAAATTACAAACTGTTACCAGGGTATTTTTAAGATAGAAATCTTAAAACATATTTTTAAACAATGTTGTAGAAGAGAAGTAGGTACGGTAAATAATACTCAAACTCCACATGCCTTCCCCACAAACTGCTTGGCAAACAATAAGGAACGCGAAAACAAAACAGAATCAACAAACATCTCAATAAAATCCAGATGTGTACCATTCGCATACGCTCTCATACTTATTCGAATGTAACTCGGTTAGTACATTCAATTTTCTAACCCATTTAAGTCTCAGACTTGGTTAGCACCGTCGAAAAAAAAGAATAATTTCCCGACATTCCCGACCGTAGATTTTTCACGATATAATTTCATAAGCAGTCGTATGTTCGTTTTGCCCCATTTTTCCCTTTTGAATTGATTAGGTCGGCTTCATATCGAGTTAGTGAATGGAGTTCAGATGTTTTAGTTCACTCATTTTTTATTCCGTACCGTCGACTCGAAGCCAATATGCAGTCAATATTACTTATTAGGTGCACGGGTATTTTCTGCGTATTAAGAGATGAGTTGAGTGGGTTTATTAGAATATTTCAATGCACGGAGATAAAATTAATAGGAGATATGAATATTTCAAGGAAAGCACTTTTGAGGGTTTGATTAAATTGTTAATAAATGTCAATCTCTACACTGATTTGTCTCTACAATTATGTAATAATCATAATTAAATTAATTTAATAACCTTCTTGTAACTGCCTCTCTACCAATATCTTGCAGCAATGTTTTTATACTTTCATTTTTTGAGAGATAATTCAGTACAAAATCTGTCAAAAATTTACAGATAATATTGAAACAACAATACTTCTGCAATACTACTGCCCCGTCTTTCACAGTAATATATTATATTAATACTGAGCTCATATAATGGTATAGTTAATTCGTGAAAAATTTATTTCAAATTGCCTCAAGAATTTCGTATTAACTAAACCCATATATACCTATAACAATTAATGTATATTATTCATAAGATTGTAAGGAGCCGAGGGCGCCAGGGCTTAGCTAGGCCTGCTTAATGATCCAATTCCTGTCATGTACAGGAAAGGGTTTACCCCCTTAAAAAACTTGAAACAAACGCCGCAAAAACCGAAGACGTTCTCTCTATCGCACCACCCGCGGGGAGACGGGGGCAAATCCGCCCGCGGGGTGGCAACTGGTACCCCGTGAATAATTATAAAAGAAATAAGATAGACATTGACTTCGCCACGTCAGTCCGCAGATGAATAATAATGGATTTTTGTTTACGTGTGTATCAGCCTTTATGAGTCGTTATAAGCTTTTATAGACCGAAATATTGTTTGGTGAGTAAACAGGTTATTAAATTAGGTGAGGCTTAACGATTTTTCAGGAGTTAATGTTCGGAAAGGAAACGTGTTTAGTTCGGTAATGGTTTGCGTTATAAATATGATGATATACAATTATCTATATATACAGGGTGTTTCAGAAGTCCGAAATAATACTTGGCCGTTTTCATCGGTATCGGGTATACAACTGAATGGTATAAAAATTTGATCGAAATTTGACCATGTTTTTCCAACTTTTTTTTTGTCGGCGATTTCTATACCTCGTAATATATCGAGTCGTATGTAAAATTTTCATGTTCTGTTTTGTGAGTATTGGTAGTCGCCCCTCATATGTGTAGTTTACACTGCTGAATAGGGTTATGGATGTACCCAAAGGCCAGAACACGATACATGTGACAAATATTCAAAGGTATATAACTCTCAAACTATGATAGTTAGGTATAATCTGTCTTTACTAAGCATCTACATATGAGCCACCGTATATGTACCCAAAGTATTATTTCGGACTTCTGATACACCCTGTATACATACATACATACATACAAATAAATAAAATTGGAGTGTCTGTTTGTAATATCAAAATAACACTTTTTTACCAAATGCGTATGAAAGTATATACGATACCTATAACGAAAACGCAATTTTAAATTTTTTTGTCTGTCTGTCTGTCTGTTTGTTTGAGGTAAACTTCTAAACGGCTGAACCTATTTCAATGGGACTTTCACTGACAGATAGCTGACGTTCCAAGGCGTAACTTAGGCTACTTTAATTTTAGAAAAAGCATTAGGGTTCCGCGGGAAAAACATAATACCCATATTTCCGGGTAATCTCCCTAAAGTCCACGCGGGCGAAGTCGCGGGCACAGCTTGTGTGTACATAAAATAATGTGATAGTATGTTTTTCTTTAATCGACATACTCAGATAGATAATGTGTAAGAAAATTACTACTGCCTTCAGCATGTCTACCACGGACCATAAGATATTAACACGCATGTATTTCTCGAAAGAGCAGACAGGGGTGGACTGCAGTGCACTCACAATTCATAAAAGTATACTTATTAGTCTTAATTTATTATGCCCATAGTCTACCACGCTGGTCTAGCACAGGTTGGTGAACAAATATCGTCAGCAGAGTACAGCATTCGTAATAGGGACGGTATTTACTGTTATTAAGGTAGAACAACGTGCTTACTGACACAGCTTTATTAGAATAATAATGTACAGACTGAAGAAGTATACCATAGACCAACTTGATGTGTTTTCTTAATTACAAAGCTACTTTTATATTATCAGCAAAGATGGCACTAGTGTTTATAATAATACAATAAAATAGGATTTCGATATAAATAATAACACCCCCACTATATCGAAATACATAACCAGAAAAATATATATATAGGTATAAAAACAAAACTAAATTTTAAGGAGTCCCAAAATCTCCATGAATTTATAATGTTTTGCTCTAGGCAAACCTTTTGTCAATAAATCAGCAGGCATTTCAGAAGTTCCTACATATTTAGTTTCAACAATCTCATTATCAATGGCTTCTTTTATAAAATTGTAACGTACATCTATATGTTTGGACCTCTTGTATGACTGATGACTATTGGCAAGCTTTAAAGCACTTTGGCTATCATTAAACAATATTACTCTATTACAAAATCCAACAATTTCTATTTCTAGTCTACGCAAATGTATGGCCTCTCGACACGCTTCCGATAAAGCCATGTATTCTGCTTCACAGCTACTCAACGCCACTGTGCGTTGTTTTCTACTCTCCCAGGAAATAGCAGACCCACTTTTCAAAAAACAAACACCAGTATATGACCGTCTATCTGACGTGTCACTTGCCCAATCGGCGTCTACATAACCAACCAAATCTGCTGTTCCTTGGGAGTACTTCAAACAATAATGTTTAGTCTTATACAGGTATCTTAGCACTCTTTTAGCATAAGAAAAATGAACATCTGAATAGTAATTATTGAACTGAGATAAGTAACTGACAGAATATGCTATGTCTGGCCTAGTCAACACTGCAAGGTACATTAAACACCCTATTAACCGTTGATATGGAATATTATCTTTACATACACTAGATTTTTCAATATTCAATTTACATTCAATAGGTGTTTCTGCTGTGTGACAGTCTGACATGTTAAACTTGTGCATCAATTGCTCTATATACTGTTCCTGATCAAGAGTAACAACACAGTTTTTTCTATCAACATTAACTCGCATGCCTAGGTATTGTTTGACATCACCAAGATTTTTGATTTTAAATGTAGCATTTAAAGCTTCAATTAACTTATCAGTTTCAGACTTCACATTTGAAAAAATAAGGAAATCGTCGACATAAAGACCAACTATTACCTTTCTATTATTTTGACAATCCTTTAAAAATACACAAGGCTCAACTTTACTCTTGACATAACCTAAATTACATAAAGTTTCATTTACTCTATCATACCAGGCAAGAGAAGCCTGTTTTAGGCCATAAATAGCCTTTTTTAATCTAAGAACCTTGTTACAATTAACATTAGGAAAACATTCAGGTAACTGCATAAATATGGTCTCTTTTAAATGACCATTAAGAAATGCTGTAGTGACATCCAGGTGAGTAATGTCCATATTTAACTGTACACTCAATGCAAATAGATAACGCAAAGTTGAATGTCTTATAACAGGAGAAAAAGTCTCATAATAATCCACACCAGGTCTTTGTGTAAATCCCTTCGCAACTAATCGAGCACGATATCTCACTTGTTCGTCACAGTATTTCTTTTTAAGTACCCACTTGCACTTCACTACTGTACCTGCACTTGGAGCATCTACCAACTCCCATGCATCATTTTCACTAAAACACTCTAGTTCTTCCCTAATTGCACTTAACCACTGCTCTTTCTCCGGTCCTACCAATGCTTCCTGTACTGTCAGATCACCAGCATCGTTAGCATTGTCCCATGCCTTCACATTAGAATCAGCACACATGTTTAAATATCCATATCGCTCTGGTTTCTGCCGCAACCTGACAGGTTTTTTATCATGCTCCGATTCTCCTGATTCAGATGATGAAACACTTTCATACTCACTGGGTATATATGTCACATCAGACTTGTCAATATAAGTTTCATCCACATTATCTTCCAAGTCTCCCGAAGATATGTCCCCCACTGAACCAAGATTCTCTTCATTACATTCTTTGTTTTCTGTCACAGGTATAGATACTTCTTCCATTATAATAACGTCTCTACTGGTACTGACGTTTTTAGTGATGGGACAATAAACTCTATACCCTTTTATGTCTTCTGGGTAGCCCACTAGTATCTTTTTCTCTGACTTTTTGTCCCATTTTAGGCGCTTTTCCTTCGCCACATGCACCATCACACGACTGCCAAAAATTCTTAAATGACCTATGTCTGGCTTACGTCCTGACCAAATCTCATAAGGAGTTTTATCATTCAGCACTGGAAGAACAGTACGGTTATGCAGGTAGACAGCTGTGTTTGATGCTTCAGCCCAAAATTCTTTGCTCAGCTTGGCATCAAATAATAAACACTTTGCCTTCTCGACAATTGTACGATTAGAACGCTCCGCCAATCCATTTTGTTCTGGCGTGTAAGGATTCGACTTCTGGTGCGAAATGCCATATCTCTTCAAATAATCATCAAAACTTCTGTTGCAAAATTCCTTTCCATTGTCACTACGAAGTGTTTTAATTTTCCTGTTCAACTGGTTCTCTACTTTGGCCTTATAATCCTGGAAATATTGAAATGCTTCACTTTTCTGCTTCATGAAATATATGTAGGTCATCCGACTGTAATCATCAATAAACAAAATGAAATACCTGGAACCACCAATCGAAGCATTTTCCATAGGACCACATACATCGCTGTGAATTATACCCAACAATTCACTACTTCTTGAACCAGCATGTCCAAAAGGAAGGCGTGACTGTTTGCCTTCACAACAAACAATACATGACAACTGGGAAATGTCACTTTTCTTCTCCAGTTCCATGCCACTCACTGCATCAGGCATCTTGTTTAAGTACATGCTATTTACATGGCCTAATCTGCGATGCCATGTATCCACAGATGCAAACATTGTAGCCAGTGTGCTTTCAGAAGTTCTCAATTTGTAAACACCATTTGTCAATGACGCCATGGCCACCAACTGCTCATTTCTGTTATAAATGTTACATCCACTGGTAGTAAACACAACTTGGTTACCATTTTTAACCAATTGACTGACAGATAATAAGTTTGTGGTTAACTTTGGCACACACAACACTCCTTTGACAATCACGTCGTATTCACTGTCGTCAGTAACCGTAGCAATTTGCACATCACCCGAGCACTTCACGCTGAGCTTTTCTTCGTTAGCAACCACAATTTCTTTAATAGAATATTCGGTTGAGACATTTTTAATCTTCAATTTTTAATTTTCATCCAAATCCATCAACTTAGATTTAATGGCGTCGGTGGTGATGGCGATCCCCGAATGCTCAATCGCCATTATCATTGGTGCATATTTTTCGGTTAAACCAGCCAGCAAAAGACAGCCGATCCATTCATCACTAATTTGGAATCCCGTTCCACTTAGCTTTTGTCCTGTTTCCACTAGCTGTGTCACATAACTGGTCATAGAACTGCAATTTTCGAGACGAATCGAAATAAGATTTCTCAATAAACTGATGCGTCTAGTGAAACCGGAGTCGTCGAATAAAGCCTTGAGCTTGTTCCACAGCTCCAACGACGTTTTAACCTCCTTTATGTGCACGTACAAGCTCGAGTCGATAGTGAGAATCAATTTAGCCTTAGTCCTCGCATCATCAGCGGCTTCTGTGATCTTCCCGGTAACAGGTTTTATACAATGTTCCATGTTTTCCAAGATCAGAAAATTCTCCGCGGCGAAGCACCATTCCGTGTAATTTTCCCGCCCTTTCAGCTTCGGTACATTTACCAGATAGTTCGTCGACATGATATTTTAGGTTATCACTTGCGACCTACGCTAAAAAACTGAGCTAAAACTGAAAATTACGACTTTCCCTAATTACTAGCTAAATTGACACGCTGGGCTGGGCCCATAACCTGTTATTAAGGTAGAACAACGTGCTTACTGACACAGCTTTATTAGAATAATAATGTACAGACTGAAGAAGTATACCATAGACCAACTTGATGTGTTTTCTTAATTACAAAGCTACTTTTATATTATCAGCAAAGATGGCACTAGTGTTTATAATAATACAATAAAATAGGATTTCGATATAAATAATAACACCCCCACTATTGTTACATTTACGGCAGTGAATAAGTGATTTAATTTTGTAATTTTTTGTTCCTCGTGGGCAAGAACGCCCGCCCTGAACGTAAAGGGTGCAGGTTCAAATCCCGGGCCCACACCTCTGAGATAATTTTCATGTGCGAATGTCATTTTCAACAATGATTACCACTTGCTGAACGGTGAAGGAAAACATCGTGAGGAAACCTGCACGTCTGTAGAAAGGCGTGTGAAGTTCACCAACCTGCACTGGGCCAGCGTGGTGGACTATGGCCCAAATCTCCCTCGTATTGAGGGAGAATGAGTCCGGTATAATGGCAATAGGCTCGCCCCCTATTACATTGGGACCAATAATACATCGGCTAAGTGTGGGCGCACTACAGTGCACCTCTGCCTACCCCTTCGGGGAATACAGCCGTGATGATGTATTTCCCTTAATGTGGAGACAATCAAAGGTTTTAGTAGTTTCGTTAAATATACTTCTAAATGACAATTTTGTAGTTTATAATTGCAATAAATAACAATGTTATATTGTAAAGTATCTCATTTTAAAGTAAGAAATAAGAATACAGGTAAGCATCGAGGTGAAAGCAATAAACAGTAGCGCCGGTGCACGAGTGCAGTGCAGGAAAAGTAATCACAGCTCTACGTAACTTTGTTTGACGCCTACTGACTGCCCAATGGACTGAAAGGGAAATTATAAAGAAAATAAATTAAACTATTTTATGAAATTTATTAAAATTTAAAAAAAACGTGGCCACAACAGGCCCAGGATAGGGACGTGTGGAGACGAAAGAGGCCTTTGCCCAGCAGTGGGACATATACTAGGCCATAAAAAATAAAATAAAATAAATATGTAGGTAGTTACTTTCTTGTACTCAATATTGCTACACAGTACATTTTCTTCGTATGAGCCCAAACTAAGCCAAGTTTGTACCATGGGTAGATCAATACTAAAATGACATATCCGAAATTTTCCATTAGCGGGAATGTAACCCATAACCTGTTTCAGTGAGCAGCCTTCGCTTAGACCAGTAGACCACACCGTCGTCAATTAAAGTATTATTTGGAGAGTTTAGGCATTTAAAATCCATCACCAGTACCGTTTAAATAGTAAGTATTACAATTCCTAATTTACCGCTATGAAATGTCTACCACTCCTAAATAGAACCTTCTTTAAAAAAAAAATGTTAAAATTGAGTTGAGCTGACTGCAAATAAGCTGAAGTTAATTTTACATTCGTTATTTTTTAAAACAAGTCGTAAAATATTACTAATAAGCTTAACCAAGTGTTGTGCCAACATGATTTTACATTATAGTTTTTTTTTGTGTCATAATAAATGTGCATTTAGTTCAAATAATGAGTAAAAATATCAACCAAAGCCCCCAAACTTAAGGCCTAAAATCCTAAATAAAATTATTGATAGACTCGTCCACACAAATGACTTTATGATTTTATCAAAAATAAGTTTCGATTAGTACTATCATTAGCCCACTGTGCAACCACGTTTGTCCTCAACTGCAACCGTTGAAGCGAGTCGCTGGGGAGGCGGGGGTGAAGCGGAACACCGTAAATTGATTACGTGTAAAATTGTTAGCCGACGTCTACTACTTATATGCACCTAGCGCCGACGCCGTTTAACACAATCTAATTTGCACACGACTCAAGGTGTTGAAGGTTTTTATAAGGTGGTAATCGAGTTTTCAATTGACGGCTTAGCAAAATGTATGTAATTTTCAGTATGTAAGTATGTTCGACAAAATTTTAAATAGCCAATCAGCAATCAAAGTATATGATTGGCATGTAGTACGCACCCTCGTACCATAAGCTAAGTAATTTTAACAAGATTTTAGTATATAATATACGAATACCATAGGCCTGAGCTTAGATATATACCATGTCAAAAAAAAACCTTTTTATCCGACTTCAAAAAGGAGGAGGTTCTCAATTCGATGGGTATTTTTTTACAATGTACACAAGGTAAGTAGGTCTTTTTAAAATAAAATTTAATTTTAGTTTAGTTCAACTGTTAAGTCAGGTCTTGCAAGACTTTTTTCATTATTTTTCCTACATATAAGTATACCAGAGTGTAGCATGCCATACAAATCATAGGTTAGCGTGACAATTATAAAAAGGGTCGTGACAGACAGACTGACGAACAATAAAATGTTCCTATAAGGGTTATTTTTTTTTGATACGGAACCTCAAAAACTGTTAAAAGTTTTATAAAAATTACGTAAACTTACGCATCCCGGCAACGACAGAATCAAAATTAAATAGAAACAAGTCATATGCATAAAGTATAATTAAAGAGTAGAAATGAATATTTAAATATCGCTGTGAAGGGCTCACTCTCAACGTCACAATGACGTTTGGGGCGCTCAAATCTAAAAGATACGTATTTTTGGAAGTCAAGTTCCGTACAACGATACACTGAGATATTTATATTCCGTTTGTATTTGATACGAAGTTTGTAGCTTTCGTAATTTTGTAAGCACATTTCATTTTGAAATCGGTTTCGTTGCCTTTTGTTAAAAAAAATCTGGTTACGCATTATAAGGAAAATGTATATAAATATTTTTGTTTCGTAAGTTTCAAAGAAAGCTTTGAAGATTTGTTGGTTATTGTTTTTATTATTTTTGTTTTTTTTTTTTTATATTGTAGGATCAGAAGTAAAATTCCACTCAAAAATAAAACAATTTATTTGTAACCTAAAAATCAACAAACTACAACAGTTATTTCAAACAGAGCCAACACTAACCAAAAAAAATAACAATGTACTTGGGACAAACAAATAATTAATAAAAGAAAAGAAAATGGGATCAAACGTCTCACAAAATAGCGCCGTAGGTCCGCACGTCTCGTAGGCCGCCGCAGAAAAAGAACGATGCTCTCCTTGACAGCGCTTATATAGGCTCGCCTCCTGGCTCTCTGTTGCTATGGTTTTGACACCTAACAATATATATTATATATATATATATATTTTTTTTTGTTTGTTGCAAATTAGAAAAAAAACTTTTCAATTAAAACTTAAATTATACCAACAACCATCAAAATATATATATGAAAATAATCGTTATTATTTGTGATATTTGTTAGCAATTCAATTTTAAGTTGTATTTATAAATTATGTCCAATCAAGGTAAACAATGCTTTTAATAAATCCTCAGTGTGTCTCCATCTCCAACGCCGGCGGGACAAGTCAAAGATATAGATACACGTATAAGGGCGGAAGAGTTTGCCAAAAATTATAATTTTAATTGCGGGCCCCATTCACCCCGACCTCCCCCAGGAAACTGCACGCTGAGCTATAAATATGGAGTTTTTGGGAATTTATAATTGTTTTTCGGTATATTAAAGTGGCATTTTATGTGATGTTTTATGTACCTAAAGGTATTATGTTGTATTATTTGTATATTTTAAGTATTTTTTTTGCATTACTAGCAATATGAGCAATGCATTATGCATTATGCAATTGCAGTGGTAGCCTCGTGGGCAAGAACGCCCGCCTTGAACGTAAGGGGTGCAAGTTCAAATCCTAGGCACGCACCTCTGAGATAATTTTCATGTGCGAATGTCATTTTCAACAATAATTACCACTTGCTGAACGGTGAAGGAAAACATCGTGAGGAAACCTGCACGTCTGTAGAAGGGCGTGTGAAGTTCACCAACCCGCTCTGGGCCAGCGTGGTGGACTATGGCCAAAATCTCCCTCGTATTGAAGGGGAATGTGCCCGGTATAATGGCAATAGGCTCGCCCCCTATTACATTGGGACCAAAATACATCGGCGAAGTATGGGTGCACTACAGTGCACCTCTGCCTACCCCTTCGGGGAATACAGGCGTGATGATGATGATGTATTTAGCAATATGAGATTATAACAACCCAAAGTAAGTAAAATGCTTGTCTTAGAAGTGGGTTCAAATTAATAGTTTAAAGATCTCAGTGTGGATTGAACGCGAATCCTCTCCGTTACTAGGCGGCTGTTGACACTAAAATAAAAAACAAATGTAAGTTTAAAAAGTCTGTAACGCTAACAGATGTCATCAATGTTTGGCTACGTCAACCTACTTAATTACCTCCAGAGAAAAGGACTAGCGACCAACGAGCTAATGCTCGAAGCCAATAGGCGGCGTATCGCGGTCGCGATGGTCCAGGAACCTTACGTGGGGGGGCGAAAGGAGATGAAGAACTACGGTACGGCGAGAGTGTACCAAAGCGCGGATCGCGGTGAGGGCACTGTCAAGGCTGCGATAGTCGTCTTCGACCAAACTATCGACGTCTTGCAGTGCCCGAGCCTTACCACCAATAACATCGTGGTGGTAAAATTGCGAACGAGCGCGTGGGAAATTCTCGCCGTTTCGTACTACTTCGAACCTGACCAACCCATAGGGCCATACTTTGACCATCTTAACACCATAGTTCGTTCTCACGCAAACTATAAGATAATAGTTGGTGGCGACGCAAACGCAAAGAGCTCGTGGTGGGGCAGCACCACGACCGACGGCAGAGGCGAAGAAATGCTGGGTGCGTTAATAGAGATGAACCTGCATGTACTGAACGACGGTGACGTCCCCACGTTCGATACGGTGAGGGGAGGACGACGGCTAACAAGCTTCATCGACGTCACAGCCTGCACATCGGACCTTTTAGCGCTGGTGGAAGACTGGAGAGTGGCTGAAGATCTCACTAGCTCAGATCACAATGGCATACTCTTCCAAATTCGATTGTGTAAGGCAAACGGGATTAACATCAGTAGAACCACTCGGAAATTTAAAACCAAAAACGCTAACTGGGACCAGTTTCATGAGAAACTGGACCAGTTAAAATTAGAACACAACATTGATAGATTTGAAATTGACAACATAACCAGTAAAGTAGATTTAGACAGCCATGTAAATAGCCTTACACAAGTAATCTCAGATGCATGCACCCAAACAATATTAAAAAGTAATAAACCAGGCCAAAAATATAAAATGCCATGGTGGTCTGAAGATCTTGAGAAAATGAAGCGAGAAGTCAGCACAAAAAAGCGCAGAGTCCGATGCGCAGCGCCATCCCGAAGACCTGGAGTAGTCGAGCAGTACCTGCAGGCAAAAGGAAAGTACGAAGAAGAAGCCAAGAAGGCTCAGATCAAGAGTTGGAAGGGATTCTGTGAAAAACAGGATAGAGAAACAGTATGGGAAGGCATCTACAGGGTCATAAAAAACACTACCAGAAGGAAGGAAGACCTTCCATTGGTGAGAGACGGCACTACGGCGGGGCAGAAAGAGTCTGCCAAGCTATTGGCAGACACATTCTTCCTGGGAGACCTGGAAACGGAAGACAACTTAGACCACCAGCGGACGAGAGACCTAGCAAACCACGTTAATGACCGTGTCGATGGTGAAGTCCATGACCAGCCGTTCACAGTGGAGGAGCTCAGAGCCGCGGCGGAAAGTTTTAACCCGAAGAAGGCACCCGGAGGAGACGGCTTCACCGCTGACATATGTTGCCAGGTGATCAATAAGGATCCGGACCTTTTCCTGGCAATCGCGAACAAGTGCCTCGAGTTGAGTCTCTTCCCGGAACAATGGAAGGTAGCAGTGGTGGTCGTTCTGCGAAAGCCCGGTAAAACTGACTATACAAGCCCCAAGTCCTATTGGCCCATCGGCCTTCTGCCGGTCATGGGGAAGATTTTCGAGAAGATGGTGGTTAATAGGCTCAAGTGGCACCTGATTCCTAGGCTCAGTCTACGCCAATATGGCTTTATGCCCCAGCGGAGCACCGAGGACTCCCTTTATGACCTGATACAGTACATACACGGCAAACTACTTCAACGAAAGATCGTGACCGTGGTATCGCTGGACATAGAGGGAGCCTTCGACAACGCATGGTGGCCGGCCATAAGGGTGAGACTGGCCGAGGAGGAGTGCCCGGTCAACCTCCGACGAGTCGTCGACAGCTACCTGCAGAACCGCAAGGTCCGTGTCAGGTACGCTGGTGAGGAGTACATAAAGGGCACTCAGAAAGGGTGCGTACAGGGGTCTATCGGCGGACCGGTTCTCTGGAATCTCCTCCTTGACCCGCTGCTGAAAGGACTTGAAACGCGAGGGCAATATGTACAGGCTTTCGCAGACGACATAGTGCTTGTGTTCGACGGCGAAACGGCACTGGACATACAGAGGCAAGCCGATCCCACTCTCGCCTATGTGCGGGAATGGGGGATCAGGAATAAGCTGAAGTTCGCACCTCACAAAACAAGCGCGATGGTTGTGACTAGAAAGCTTATCTATGACACCCCCCTGCTTACCATGGGCGGGGTTGATATTGGCATGACCGATGAGATTAAGATCTTAGGGCTCACTATCGATCATAAGTTGACATTCAACAGCCACACTGCGAACACCTGCAGAAAGGCGTTGAATGTCTACAAACAGTTGGCAAGGGCCGCCAAAAGTAGCTGGGGCCTCCACCCGGAAGTCATCCGGGTGATTTACACAGCCACTGTTGAGCCCCTCATCCTGTATGCCGCCAGTGCCTGGTCGCCGTCGACAAACAAGATCACTATTCAGAAGCAGCTGAACACTGTCCAGAGAGGCTTTGCGCTAAAGATGTGCAAAGCCTACAAAACGGTGTCCCTGAACGCGTCGCTCGCTCTGACCGGGTTACTACCCCCTCGACATTCGCATACGCGAAGCGGCCTCCCTTTACAAGGCCAAGAGGGGAGTACCTCGACCAGAGCTGAGAGACATCGAGGTTGAGAGCAGACTGGAATTCACGAGTACTCCGCATCCGGCGAAACATATGGATCTTAAGTTCATAAGCCTGATGGATCAGCGAGACGTGACCATCAACGTATGCAGCGCAGTACGAATATACACAGACGGCAGTAAGATTGAGGGCAAGGTCGGCGCTTCACTATCCATATGGAATAGTGAAATGGAGACAAAGTCACTCAAACTCAAGCTGTCGTCTTACTGCACGGTCTATCAGGCTGAACTTCTGGCCATATGCAGAGCCACGAAATATGCGTTAGAGTGTGGAAGTGCCAGTCTAGCTATCATCAGCGACTCGCGTTCGGCACTCGAGACAGTGGTCAACACGCTCTCCCGTCACCCGCTCGCCGCTGAGGCGAGAAACAACATCGCCCGCTGCAGACTCCAAAACAAGGACGTCTCCTTGTTTTGGATCAAAGCACACGCGGGGCTGGCGGGTAATGAGAGAGCAGATGAGCTGGCTAAACAAGCAGCGCTGCACGTTAGGACCAAACCTGTGTACGACAAATGTCCGGTTTCATTCGTCAAACGACAAATCCGCTCGGAATCGCTTGACGAATGGAATCGTAGGTACCAGACTGGCATCACTGCATCCACGACTAAAATGTTTTTCCCTGACCTTCTGGTAGCGTACAGGACGATTAGACAGATCGTGCCCACTGCCGTGCTCACACAGGTTCTGACGGGGCACGGTGGGTTCTCTGAGTACTTGAACCGTTTTAAGTGCAAGGAGGACCCATCGTGCATCTGCGAACCGGGTGTCAGCGAGACAGTGGAGCACATCTTGCTTCATTGCCCTGTGTTTGCGCGCCGAAGGCATGATGTTGAGATGACCTTAGGCGTAGCCTTAGTTTTATCCAGCCTAAGTAAGCTCGTCATGGACAAGGATAGACGTGATACCCTACTAGGCTATTGCGTGGAGGTGGCGACCAGAGTCATTGATAGAAATAAGACCTAAGCAGAAAGAGGCCAGCTGCCAACTTATTTGGTAATAAGCGACCAACAGCCGCCTACACCACACTGCGCATCAATGGCTCTGGTTGCCGGATCCGCGCAATGGATAGTAGGGAAACTCTGTCATTTTAATCTTTATCATGTTTTATATGCTGTATATTATCCTTGTCCATAGCCTTTTGCTATTTTACTGTATTTTTTTTACATTGTTATTTTTAGACGGGTTTGCTTTTTTTTTATTATCATGTATTTTCTTGACATTTACACATTTTTAATAAAATTTATTTGACTTTCATTTTTAATAAAACAAACCAGGCTGGAAAAATTATTTTACACACACTAAACTTAAGGCTAATTTTAAGTACTCTGACCCCCACATCAGAGGTGAGCACGCGGGCCGGGTCGATAGAGGCCCGGATAAAAAAAAAAAAAAAAAAAACCTACTTAATTAAATAAAAAAAAAAACTAAAATATCAGTAAAGCTTAGCTTATGAATCAAACAAAAAATGCGTTATACAACATGTTGCCCCAAATATTGAAACTAACTTAACGCCCCCCATCTCCTCTGGAGCTTAAAAAATTAATGACTGCCAAAACACACACGCAAAAACAATAGGGGGCGGGCACACCGCCGAAAATACGCAAATAAAGCGGTCCGCTAACAATTTCCTTTCACTCATTATCTGGAAATGCGTTTCGTATGCAAAATTGAGGGGATTTTTGACAACGCAATAATTTTTGTGTAGCTTATATCTATTTTTGTGTAGCTATGTGGCTTATGCGCCACTGAGCCCGAGGGTTATCTCGGGCTCAGTGGCGCATCTTGGGAGAGGCCTACGTCCAGCAGTGGACTGACACCGGCTGATGATGATGATGATGATGTGGCTTATGTGTATGGATGTAAATTTTTAATGCAATACACAATGATTATGATAATGATTAAAACTGCCATGGACAGGAACACGTGGAAGACCATAATACACAAAGGGAAATCAGACTAGACACGACCTTCAGTAATGAAGATGCCGACTAAGAAGAAGAACAATGATTAAAGAAATTTAGACACCTAAATGTGGCAAAAACACGTACAATAATAATAATAATTCATCATTTGACAGTTTGACTCGCCCAATTTTAGTGTGACTCGGTCATACATGGTCGATGTCAAGACCATGGAGATATTATAACGGAGATGGCATTTCGAGCACGCGGTAAATTTTTCTGGTTTATCTGACTCCGCCATCTTTATTTTCCCATATAGTTGCCGTATACTACAGGTACATAAGATAACAAAAACCGGCCAAGTGCGAGTCGGACTCGCACACGAAGGGTTCCGTACCATTATCTATAAAAAAAACCAAGGTGTCAAAGTCGCTTCTCAAGTTACGAGTGTGTTTTCGGTTTGAGTTAAAAGCTTCTAGTTTGTATAATACACCAAAATTTTTGTCCCAATTTATGAAAAATATTTATGGACTGTATCAATGGTCAATTTAGAATTTGAAAAAGATAAAAATGAAAATACACTTTATAAAAATTTAGAACCTTAAAAACTAAAAATGAGCAAAAAATCACGTTTCTTGTATGGGAGCCCCCTTAAATCTTTATTTTATTCTGTTTTTTAGTATTTGTTGTAATAGCGGCCACAGAAATACATAATCTGTGAAAATTTCAACTCTCTAACTATAACGGTTCATGAGATACAGCCTGGTGACAGACGGATGGACGGACGGACAGCGAAGTCTCAGTAATAGGGTTCCCGTTTTACCCTTTGGGTACGGAACCCTAAGAATGTTGGATGTCGTTATGGGTATACCTACTCTATGGTCAAGACGTACCTATAAGATCTTGTACGCCATGGAATGGATTTTTTTAAAGTGTTTTTAGGACATTTAGGTATCTGTTTAGCCGATGATTTTGCCAACAACGAAGTTTGGAAACACTTGGTCGGTTCGGTGAGACTTTACAAACCAAATGAAATACATTACATTTTGAAGAGATTTTGAGAATTTTTAAATTCAGAAGAAAGAACTCAATTTACGGTTCTTCTTCTTTTCTTACGAAATGAATGAAATGATGATATTTAATGAAATAAAATGAGGAATGGCTACAACTGCGTTAAGCGGGTATTTCAGCCAGTGTCAAGTAATTAATAGCAAGGACAAATTTAATAAATAAAATAATACATCATCACGCCTGTATTCCCCGAAGGGGTAGGCAGAGGTGCACTGCAGTGCGCCCACACTTCGCCGATGTATTTTGGTCCCAATGTAATAGGGGGCGAGCCTATTGCCATTATACCGGGCACACAGGTTTCCTCACGATGTTTTCCGTCACCGTTTCTTAGCAAGTGATAATCTCAGATGAAAATGAGATTCGCACATGGAACCCAGAGGTGCGAGCCGGGGATAGAACCTGCGCACTTTGATTGCAAAGCGTGCGTTCGACCACTCGGCTACCACTGCTTATTTAATAAATACACATTATAAATAAATATGGATGGTGACAGTGATAAAGATGGCGGATGATCCCCCAATTTACGGTTGACCAAACTATTGTTGTATCAATAGTACTACTACTACTACTACAGCCCTTTTAACGTCCCACTGCTGGGCACGGGCAACCCCTCAATGCAAGGGCGATTCAGGCCATAGTCCACCACGCTGGCCTGGTGCGGGTTGGTGGACTTCACACAACTATCGAAAACTAGTCAAGTTCCCTCAGACGAGCAGGTTTCCTCACGATGTCTTCCTTCACTGTTTCATAGCAAGTGATAATCTCGGATGTAAATGAGATTCGCACATAAATTCCAGAGGTGCGAGCCGGGGTTTGAACCTGCATACTTCGATTGCAAGGCGTGCGTTCGACCACTCGGCTACCACTTAGTAGTAACTGTCAATTTTTTGACAGATTTTGTACTGAGTTACTGTCAAAAACTAAAAGTAATATTAATAACATTGCTGCAAAGCAGGTGGTGGTAAAGGGCCTGTATTTTTAATATTATTGTGGTAAGGTATAAATAACAGTGGAGTGGAATAAAATGTATTTATAATCTGTGCACACAACAGTGCTTGACATTAATTTTAGTTTAGTCAAATTTAGCTATAGTAACCACTGACTTTAGTAGTAGAGCGTAGTCTGATGGCGGCTGAAACTTGTTTGGACTAACCAAATTAGATTTTTTAACCAAATTAGATTTAGATTTTGATTAGCGGCAGTGGTCGAACGCACGCTTTGCAATCGAAGTGCGCAGGTTCAAACCCCGGCCCGCATCTCTGGGTTTTCATATGCGAAGCTCATTTTCATCCGAGATTACCACTTGCTAAGAAACGGTGAAGGAAAACATCATGAGGAAACCTGTACGTCTATAGAAAGGCGTTTGAAGTTAACCAACCCGCACTAGGCCAGCGTGGTGGACTATGGCCCAAAAATCTCCCTCGTATTGAGGGAAAATGTGCCCGGTATAATGGCAATAGGCTCGCCCCCTATTACATTACACTGCTTGAGAGGTGCACTCGCTGCAGTGCACCTCTGCCTACCGCTTCGGGCAATACAGGCGTGATGATGATGATGTATTATTATAAATGAGATAATTTCAGTGTCGAAAAATATAGAATCGTGTCGATATATCAAAAATATGAACTAGAGTTAATCTAGATCCGAGATTACTGCGCGGTACGTACTCAAGTGAAGTTAAATAGGTTTGGTTCCAGCGGTCGGCATCTCCGCGAGTAATGTTCTCTGTAGACGTTTTACTAGTGTTGGGACATGACAACCTATCGATATTCAAATGAAGTCGGTTAAAATATAATAATAATTTAAAAAAAACACCGTTAAAAAAAAAGTAGGTATTTGTCGGCGCTAAAATAATGCAATCAAGTTTATGTATCGACTATAGCATAGAAGTATACCTAAGTAATATAGCAACGAGTTATTAAATTAAAGAGGGAGCATTTCCTAACATTTGACAGTTTCACACAACCAATTTTAGGACGCAATTTTGACGTTTACATACGAAATCTATCATATCACATTGGGCCTGACCCAATGGAAAGAGGCCATTAACACAAAAAAAAATATCGTATCAGTGCAATTTCTTTGAACGTCTTTTTGTCACATTTTGGTATCTTTACTTACCAATATACTTGTAGTATAGTTTGGAGGCATTAACAATATAAATAATTCTTTATTTGCTTCATATAAATGTACAAGCTTTTCTTAGTTCGGGATCATAGGATGAGTGAAAAAAAAGACATTCATGATGTTCTGACACTTTTATACTCAGTGGATACTATCTGGAGACTTAAGAACATACATTTTAAATTAACACGATGGATTTATTATTATCGACATTATTAAGGGCAACACTAGCTAGTAGGCGAATAGGGCGGGCGGCTACTCATGCAAAAATCCCGTCTCAGGTAAAATGAAGTCACAAGAGCCCGGCTAAGACACGCTGCATTGAAATATGAGTGTAAGCACGTATAAATATCATGCTATAGTACAATTTATTTAGTTTGTATTGATTCGATCTTATCATCATTTGCCTTATCCCATTATTTGGGATCTCGCTCTGTATCCATCCACGTTCATACTCATCACTCTGTTAGTCACATGCTTCTCATCTCTTCTCATCACATGCTCAAACCATTCTAGTCTCTTACTTCTCATTTTTTCTGTTATGGGCGCTACTTTTTTACTACCTCTAATATATACATTCCTCACCTTATCCATTCGCGTCACTCCACACATCCATCTCAACATTGATTAGATCTCTGTAAAATAATTATAACTCACACAAATTAATAAAAACTAATAAAACACTTTTATATTGTGGATTGAGATTTATTGAAATTTAGTTGTTGTAAGCAACTAAAACTAATGACCGTCAAAATAAGTGTCTAAATGTTAGCTGGATGCCAGACTAAACAATATTTTTAACTAAGCTAAATGCTTGACAAAATAATAATTATTTCAGTGCTAGACTTACCTATGTGTAGATCTGGGTTCGTGAATAGGAGTTGAGTGTTACACTAAGCATGAAAGTTAAGTGCTTGACTTAGCTAATGGTTTGACTTAACTAAGTGTTTGACTATGCCAAATCATAAAACAAGTCAATCCATTGACTATACCATTCCTTTGACATTTAGATATAAACTTTAAGATAACCCTTTAAAAACCCCTTGAAAATTGATATTTTTGGGTAACCCGTAAAATAAATATGGGTAAGCCTTTCCTGAGATTCCCAACCCCTTTAAGACATTATTATTTATTACGTAACATACATCGTGGCCGCCTTATTTTCCATTTTGAAATACCATTCAATTTGTACAGTGGGACTGCAGTGCTCGAGACAGCGGATCTCTTGTCTTTATGAAATACTTGAGTGGACAGCTTCCTTGGCGGGTTTTTATTTCCTTTGCTGGCTGGTATGATGTGACTCAGTCAGCGAATATTTCTGAAGCTAGTTTATGTTATAAGAATGTTATTATGGTTAAGTAACTTACAAAAATATCTAAAGTGTGTTTATGAACGAAAACAACCTGTATTGACTCGTAGCAAAAGTTCATAATTCAATGAGTTGATATTGATATCGCGAGCGAATTTGACGGGGAATTTACCACAGAAATTTAAACCCTGTGTATATTGGTGTAGAGTTCGTTTTGCAAGTAAGTATTCTCTGAAAAATATGACGCCTGAGTGTCCGCGAGGCTTTATAATAGTTATAATTAACAAATCACTTTTTATATGTAAAATATTTTGTGAAGTCGTTTCAAATCCACAAAAAAGATTTACCTGAAAATTTGTATAAATTTCTAACCTTCTACAAATCACTTACAACTACATTTCATTTTTTAGTACTCATACTATGTGTCCAGCGATGGTTCTGCAAATTGATTATAAATGAAAAAAAAATTTTGAAGCATAAATATAATTTATTTTCGCAGATTTTTTAGGGAGATATAAGAACTAAAGTGATTTATGATGAAATCTATTTGAATAAATATATGTTTTCATAAAACAAGAATGGAACGCATTTGTTTAAATTAAAAAAAGTAAAACACACGCAAAGCAATAAACTTAAAAGTATTCACACGACTCTGCCCGAACGGAACACACTGTGTAGCATAAGATTAGGGTTCCCTGCGATGATAAATATCATTAGTAGTAAAAATATATAACATTAGTAGTTTTTTTTTTATCAAGGGTTCATTGAATATATTTTGTTGGTACAATAGCAGTGGTAGCCGAGTGGTCGAACGCACGCCTTGCAAATCAAAGTGCCCAGGTTCAAACCCCGGCTCGCACCTCTGGGTTTCATGTGCGAATCTCATTTACATCCGAGATTACCATTTGCTATGAAACGGTGAAGGAAAAACGTCGTGAGGAAGCCTGCACGTCTGAGGGAACTTGACTAGTTCTCGATAGATGTGTGAAGTCTGCCAACCCGCACTGGGCCAGCGTGGTGGACTATGGCCTGAATCCCCCTCGCATTGAGGGGAGGCCCGTGCTCAGCAGTGAGACGTTAAAAAGGGCTGTAGTTATTTTTAGTAATTATTGGCTGAATGAAAATACAATTAATATTTTATTATTATTATTATATTATTATTTTTCGTTATAATCTTTTACAAAAAATCTATACAGTTGAACATGATAACCAAACAATTTACTCCTTAATAGACACATAAAACTTCAAATTGTTAATACTCTGTATTGATTTCGCTGTTATTTAAGAAAGATAAACCATTTCATATGTAGTACTTTATATGGTTACGGAACCTCGAAACAGCACACTGTGTTTCCCCACCACATATTTCAAATATAACAAAAAAGAACGCGTTCTTAAAAAAATTTGTTTCCGCGTACCGCATTTAAAGCACCCCATTCACGACACAATAGACGTTTTGTGCCCGTTTTGTGCAGTCTCGTGCTGTATTATCGCATGACCTGTCTGACGTGTGACACAATACCGTGTATGGGTGCACTTACAATATTGTTTTTGTTTTCTATCCTTCCTTTTTTTTTTATTCTTTTTTTTTCCTGTGGCAACAATATAACCCCGGTGGAGAGCGCAATTTCAGTTCCTTGAGACATTCTTTATGCTCAAGATTCGCGTGGAAACCGGGAGGAAATATGTTGAATGTAGTTTATGCGGTGGAAATCTTTGGAGACGTGGTTTTATTTGTGAGATGTAGGGTTGTGGGTTAATTTAAATAGGATTTATATCCTCCTAGTGGGATATGTATTGCGTTTTGTGAAAGGCGTAAATGATAAACCCAACGGGTTATTAAAATAATAGATTATTATATTAGATTATTATTTCCTCTCTTTAATCTAGAAGCACGGCAGTGCGCCCAGAGCCAAGTAGGCGTGCAGCACCGTAAGTAATATTACGTATATTAGAACTAGCCAAGTCAGGACTTAGGCCAATATATTATCCTAAGTTATAAAAAGAAATCATATTTTATGTTGGTATAAATAAATTTCAGGACTGACCACTGAACTTGGCGCCCGTTTAAATCTCACATCTTTTGTCGTTGAAGTCGACAACCAGGGCATATATCATAATATTAAACTTGGCTCTCAGTTTACATTTATGTTTTTAATGGGATTTACTCCTACTGTAAAACTATTAGATAACTTTTTAGAATACAGAAAAAAATATTGATCATATTAATCGAACCATGAATTTTTATCGTCTTATCAACTCGTCATATACATAATGTATCAGAAGGCCGAAATTATAATTTATTATTGGCGTGATATGAAACAGTTTTTTATAAAAAATATGAGTAGTCACCCCTCGTAGATGTTATTTAAATTGTTAAATAGGGTTATTGCTGTGCCTTAAGGGCATAATACGATACTTGTGACTCGTGTGTGTTATTCAGAAACTATAATACTTAGGTATGTACTCGTATGTACCTGAAATATTATTTCGGACCTCTGATACACCTTGTATAGCCTTCGCGTGTATCGATTCGCCCCAAGTGGCCGCCGCGCCCCACATTATCGGCTGGGGCAAATATTGTTGCCTTCCATCACATTCCCGCGTTTCCGGCCCATTTCCGATACACTTTTTTTAGCTTTGAATATTGGTCTTTGTTTTGATTCGTGCGCTTGGCAGGTTTTTAGGTGTCATTAGTGATGTAACCTATTAAATCATGTTATCCTGGTACCTGTCGCCTTCGAATTTCTTTTTAAATATTTCTTCTTCACTTCTAAGTTTTTAACTGACCGCAAATAGCAGTCACTTCATAGAAATGATTTTTAAGTTCTTATTTTGATTTAAATTACTATAGCGATAAAAAATGTAAGTATTGTCTATGTTAAGTCAGATATAGTATACTGAGGTAATAATAGGGGTGAATAGAATTATCTGTGGAATGGGGTGAAATACAGGCGTGGTAAACTAATAAAATGATATAGACTCCAATTTATATGTGACATATAAAACTTGTAAGAGGCAATTGTGAAGTTTTCAACTTAGTTAAATGTTGGTTGCGTTTAATTTCCGTTATTCGTCAACTATTTGTGACTATGTTATCGCAATAACGTTATTATAAATGGCTTTCATAAATTATAAAGAACGAAAACTAGGTAATGGTATATAGTTAAAATAACGGTTATTTGTTTGGTGTATAATATTGCTTGTCTACACTTCGCATCACTAAATTAGACTTTTTTGAATTTCGAATAAAAATCTTTTTTTGTCCTCAATGGCCTCTCACCATTGAGTCTGGCCCTAGACACACGCACAAAATATGTATTGGAAAAATAACAGACGCGCGAATCTTGACGCCCGAGTGTACGCGAGGCTTTATGTTGTTGCTGAAGAATTCGGATTCATCCGCCATGCGGCATCGTGGCAGACCAAGGAGAAGATGGTGCTACGATTCGGTCACCTTTGCGGGAGAAACGTGGCCACAACAAGCCCAGGATAGGCACATGTGGAGACGAGAGGGGGAGGCCTTTCCCCAGCAGTGGGACATACAGTAGGCTATAAAAAAAAATATTACTTGATCAATGTCTCAATTCTTCGTTTAAAAAGTAACTATTGCATTAGAAGTATCAAATAGTCTTTGATATTCTGTTATAGCGTCAATGTTTTTAATCAGCACAGATAATGATTGCATTGAATGTTCTACATCTCGCGAACCTGATTGGATGTTGATCAAACAGTAATTGCGGCGCTGGATGTGGGACCCACATTCCTAATGAGCACTGAATCTGTCACGAGAAAGACGCTCCCTACGTTTGTGGACGCTATTTGGTTATCGCATTAAGGTGAACGTATTGTATACTTTGTATATTTAATAAATGAATAAATGTGAGTTAAGAAATTACAAATTTAGGAGTAGTTTTTATAATATTTATATTGTGTGCATGTAGGTATAGGTAGGTATATGCGAATGGATAAGGTGATGAATGTGTATATTAGAGGTAGTATAAAAGTAGCGCCCATAACTGAAAAAGTGATAAGTAAGAGACTAGAATGGTTTGGACATGTGATGAGAAGAGATGAGAAGCATGTGACTAAAAGAGTGATGAGTATGAATGTGGACGGATACAGAGCGAGAGGAAGACCAAAGGAAAGATGGATGGATTGTGTAACAGAGATGTGAATGAGATCGGTTTTTTTTTTTTTTGAAGGACTTACACTGTTGGCCGTGAGGTGGCCTTTACAGCTTTACCGGAGGAGTGGCGAGCGCAGAGTGCACTCCAACCAAGGCCTTAAGGGCGGAAGGGGTTGCAACTAGCTCAAGGGCGCCACAGAGGGCACGACCTCGGCTTGGGCAGTTACCGTGAGGGGAGAGGTAGGGACTGCGCTCCTAGGTGCAAAGATGCACCTACGAGCGGAAGAGGGGGTTCCTCGACCTCGCCGGGTGTAGGTGTGTTGGTGGCCCTCTCAACGCCCGGGTCGAGGAGGGCGGTGATCGTGTCGGGAGGATCAATCAACACGTGCCGCGGACGGCGGCGACGAGTTGATGATGTGTGCGCGGGGTCTGGCTCGTAATTGCCGGCGGCGACAATTAGAGGATTTAAATGCGAATGAGATTGGAGTGGATGACGGAAAAGCGAGATGAATGGAAGAAAAGGACATACTGCGCCGACCCCAAATAATTGGATAAGGTAAGGCAAATGATGATGATGTAGGTATATATGTATTTGAAAATCAATTTTTGTTTGTTAGTCTCGCCATAACGCGAACTGGTTTGGTCGCATTGGGTCAACCATTTGAATTTGTTCTTGTTAGCTATAAAACAGTAATAAATTGGGAAATAAAATAAAATTGTAGGTGACTCGAATTTTGTCAAGTTGTCTATAGGCCAGTTAACCATGTTCTACTAGTGTTGAAATATGTTGCCTTTCGTATTATGTAGATAATTGCACCTCTAGTTTTTCAATTATTCCTCGTTAATATAAATAATCCAAATTGCAAGTTCTAATGACACGAAAAAAGTTTATTGTAGGTAGAGACAAATATTCACATTTCTTTGGACTGCAAACATTACGAAAATGTTTGATAAACTTATTTGATTCTAAATAAGTTTGCATAAAAATCCTATGTTTGATTACACCTATAAAATAATCTAAATAAAATAACCTTAACAAAATAATAATCTTAATGAGTATATTTTTTAAGTGGCTAACCGTTAGCCGCTTAAAAAATATGCATGTCATTGCGTTAGCCGCTAACGCAATGACATTAACGCGTGTACGTACAAACCGCGGAGGTGGTAATTGGAGCGCCGCGATTAATGAAGGTGTTGACAACATGATGTGTGAAGCGCTATTCAAAAGAAAACACAGAAGCGTTCCAAATTCAAAATCCATTCAAATAGTTTTTTTTTCTTCTGAGTATTATTTAACAATATTTTATGAAAAAGTTTCTATTGCTATTTACACAGATTTTAACAAAAAAATACGCAGTTACGAAACGTAAACATGTCTTGATCATTATAACATGGTGAACACTTTAGTCGTATTTGTAACACAGAAAACTCTGGCAACTTTTTTTTGTTATCGGGTCTCCTTGGAGCAAAAACTTATGTAATTTTGATTATAAGCTATCTTAATTTATTTATTATTGTACTTACTTACCTACGTTACCTAAATATCACACTGTATTATACAAGAATGTAAAGAATAGAAAAATATTAAATAAAAAAAAAAACTTATTATTTTCAATCGATTGATTCATTCAAAGAACATCAAAACTATTATTTTTTTGCAAATTCATTCGTTCGATATTCAAATTCATATTAGTGAACTCTATAGTTACGAGTGGCCAGTAATAGGTCGTAGGCGTGGTCGAATTAAAGCGGTTACACACTGGACTTGAACTCTTCCCGTTTATATTTGGTAAAAAAAATTACACGCTTAACTCTTTTTCTCCCAACTGCGGCCTCAGTACGCCTGCCAAGATAAGACATTTTCTCACGCATCGTGACGTCATTTTTGTGGCAAAATCGTTACGTCTTATTTGCTAGCATGGCGTAAATATAAAATGGGTTTGACAGTTAAATACAACGTGTTTGACGTATGGATAAGATGTTATATCTTAAGTGCTAGCATGGGTTACCAAAATGTACCATAGAGACACGAATTTGACAGGTCAACGTAAAGAAATTTCTCACGGTCAAAGGCCGGTGATGAGAAAATAATTAGGCTGTAAGAAGTACATAAATATAGCATTTTATACACTATTATAACAAATAATACTTATTTTACTCCATCCTTCGCCAATATCAAGCGGACTACATGCAAAATTCTTCCGAAAACGAACACGTAAATTTATTTTCGTGTTCGACAAACAACAACAAAAAAGTGTAGAGACATTTCTATCTGTTTTATTTTCTTCCGAAAATCCCCATAATCCTATTCCACGTGATTTAAAATACATATTTTACAAAAAATCTGTAGGTTTGAGGTTAGATTTTGTTTGGCATCATACTTTGCGTGCTATTTGCCGTTTTACAATGTAAAGTTCTTTAAATTGGCAAATAAAAATAGTATAGTGCCCAAGAAATAAATTTTAAGCATAATACCACCGACCAAATGATAATACGTAAAGCTTCCGGCATAATAAAAAAGAATCTATGCCCAAAGATATTTTTAATCTCTGCATAAATAATCTAATATATTCTATGATGTGTATGCAGCATCTTTTTTCTTTGTAAAGCTCCGTCTCGCTCTATTTGTAATTTCAATGAACGAATGAACGAAAGATCGTAAACTGTGAGAAAATTTTAGCAGGCTGTCTAATTTTAAACATCTTGGAAGCCATATTAGCAAATAAGATACGGGAACGCAAGTTGACAAGATGTTTTAGGGACTTGTGAGAAAACATCTTGGCAGGCGTACTGAGGCCGCTGAGCTTACGAATTGTGAGAATGTTTTATGTTCAGAAAGAAAAATAATATTGGTTGATCAGACCGATATTACAACATTTATTAATAAACTAGCTGAACCCGTGACTTCATCCGCGTGGAATTATGGAACATTTATTATCCGTAAGAAATAGGCTTCATTTTTCCCACGGAACTCTAATATAAATATAGCATAAGTTACTCATTTTAACATCATCTATCTAACAATAAGTCCCATTAAAATCGGTTTAGCTGTTTGGGAGTTTACCTCAAACAAACAGACAAAAAAAATAGCGTATTCGTTATATGTAGTGTACTTTCACATGCATTTAGTAAATGTGTTTATTTGACAATTCAATTTTATTTATTTGTCTAGTTTATTATATTGGAAGTCTTGTTATATCTATTGATATTGACTATACCTAAAAAATATTCGTCAATCCGATCACATATCATCCAATCTGCCACCTCCCTTACAGAATCGAATGGCGTTCGTAATTTGAAACGTGTTCGACAATTGAAACAGCAGGTATCGATGCACAGCAGCGCCATCTATAAGGTCATCAGCTCGACCCAAATTCGGTAATTGAATTAGATGTATGCGTTGCATAACACCGTCCAGAGTTTATTGTAACCATAGAGTCCTATTATTTTTATTATCTTTATATTAAAACTCCACTAAGTATTTATTAGGTATTGCTCATGATATTAAAAAGTACAGTTAACTAAATGTGCCGAGAGGACGTAAAAAAAACTACACAATGATAAAATTATACGTCTTGACGTAAACGTAGAAGTCATACGCATAATTGGACGTTCAAAATTGACAAATGTTACGAAATGCTCCCTCTTGATATAATAACTAAAGATAAATTACGATAACACAGATAATAAACAGGAATTTTAAAAATTACGATTTTTTGTGGTTAAAATTCAAACATCACTGCGAAGTTCGAAATTTGAATTATCAAACGTCAGCGTACTTGTGTAATGTAAAAAAAATATCAGCGCGCTTCAGCTTATTCAACTGACTAATTGGTAGAAGCTAACTTTAAATAGATACATCATCAAGCCTGTATTCCTCGAAGGAGTAGGCAGAGATGCACTACAGAACACATTTCGCCGATGTATTGTTGTCCAAATTTACTACGAGGCGAGTCTATTGCAATTACAACGCGCACATTCCCTCAATACGAGGAAGGTCTCGCCGTATAAGGGTTGATGAACTTCACACGCCTTTCTATGACGTTTTCTTCACGATGTTTGCCTTCACCCATCAGCAAGTGGTAATCATAAAATGCCATTTCGTCATTAAATCTGAAAATCTCATAGGATTTGAACTTGCAGCTATTGGTGTCTAGGCGGGTGTTCAATCTACCAGGCTACCATAGGTGAGTTGAAAGTCACCCTAAAAGCCGGGTCCGTCTCGTACCCGTCACGTATGCAGTGATCCGTTCCCGAGTCACGTGACCCGAGACGGGGGTCGTTACCGCAGACGTTCGGAATTCGAATGTTAATTTGAAATGCAAGGGTGTGACCGCGCGCGGAATACAATACCAATATTAGTAACGAGTATCTGTATACTAGATATATCGATCTATACCTAGTAAATATTATCTGGAGCTACTTTCTACACTTTTAATATGGTTACTTTTTGAATGTAAAGTAATTTTCTTAGTCAGGATCGCGTTTCGATGTCGACATCGAATATTAATAATCGACATGTCGCGACAGTTGTCGTATCGAATGTTGACGTCATCTTTAATGTCAGCACGAATGACAGTAAAAATACCTAGTAGTAGTATTAGACGTGACAGATGTCATTATACAGGGTGTTTCAGAAGTCCGAAATAATACTTTGGGTACATATATGGCAGCTCGTATGTGGATGCTTAGTGAAAACAGTTTATACCTAACTATCATAGTTTCTGAGTTACAGACCCTTGAATGTTTGTCACAGGTATCATGTTCTGGCCTTTGGATACATCCGTAACCCTATTCAGCAGTGTAAACTACACTAATGAGAGGCGGCTACCAATATTCACAAAACAGAATATGCAAATTTTACATAGGACTCGAGATATTACGGGCTATAGAAATAGACGACGAAAAAAAAGTTGGAAAAACATGGTCGAATTTCAATCAAATTTTTATACCATTCAGTTGTATACACGATACCGATGCTAGCGTCCAAGTATTATTTCGGACTTATGATACACCCTGTATATTGTTTATTGATTTTGGGAATCGACGCACTGGTTCTAACATATAAATTTCGAAAATGTCACTTAATAAGTGCCTAGGTGCCAAGTCATGAGGGGCCTAAGCAAAATACTTATTGATCTGACTTTGACAGAAGTATTTTTTTCCAAATACATGGCCGTCCTATCCGATTTACGTAACAAACAATTATTTAAGTGATAGACTAGTAAGGCTTTGCTGTGGAAATATTATGTCTTTACAACAAATTGCATGTTGTGTGTGCTTCCACACTTAAAATGTATCAGTGACAACCCTAGTTTGTGTATATTATCATTTGCTATTCAGCAACCCTTCAAATAATGACAGGCTGAGTTACTTAGACTCGCATTATGAAATCAATATTCCAAATGACATGACGACAATGCAAATAAAAAATAACTCTTCGCATAATTGAAATAAAGTATTAATTCATTTGTACAATATGAATACCTATCATATTTACCTCTTACTGGCAGTTTACTAATAAAACAATAATACTTTAAGATGTGTTGGTAAGGACCATGTTGTTATATTCGACGACTCCACATAGTGCATACAACGCCAGAACAAGTCCTAAAAGGGTTCTGTAATTGAGAGTTAGGCTTGACTATTAACATGAACGAATCGTCATACCGCGTTTTAGAGATAGTAACAATCGAGCCAGCGTCATCTATAGGAGCTATGGTGAAACTATAGACTAATAATCTATGTTTTAGAGAGACCTCTTCAGGAATTCAATTCAAAAAATTCTAATACAGTGTGAAATAGCTTCAACAACGCCAATCATTAAAATTACATAGTTAAATTTAAATAAAAAGCTGTCTTTATTAAACCGGAAGATTAAGCGTTATTGTAATGTTTGAGCTTTATAAGGGTGCTGTATGAAGGGTTGAATGGATTATGAGCATCGTGATCGTAACTAAAACGAATGGCCAGCGCTGCGCTATCCGTCATTTAAAGGTGAAATAGTGTGGACATGCCTTTACCCATAGAGGAGACGACATTTAAGTGTGGTGAAGTAGACTATTTTTGAAAATGTGCCCTGTTTCCATATACATAAAGATTGAATTACTAGGCCACGGAAACTGGCGTCTTGATGCACACTGGGGCGTCCAAGCTCGCGCGTCTAAATTTTTGTCCATACCAAAACGAACTCTGTGGTGATATGCATAAAGATTAAATTTCTGTGATAAAAGCCACGCCAGGTTATTCCATTATGGGGTGCCAGGTCGGACAACCTCCTCGAGTGCTCGCGCCCATTGCCACATCCGGGATACGTCCCTGGTGTGACAATGGGTGGGAGACGGTGCACCCTGGGCATCGTCGACAATCGTTCTCCTTTGCGGAGGTGATTGTCGGCGATGGCAAATGGTCCGACACGTGGGGGGCGCGAGCGTTGCTCCGGCTGTTGCTGGGGCGGCGTGGCGGCGCACAGTGGGCGAGAGCTGCCCCCGGTCTCTTTCGTGGAGATGCCGGGGGAGGCTGCGAGCCTTAGGGTGGCTGGCTGCCTGGCTGACTGGTAGTGGTGGTTCGACCGGACCGCCCGCCAATGGTAGGCCGGGTGGCATATCAGCCGCCCATTGTGGGGGTCTCCGGTTGGCAGGCTGGGCCGCTGGCTGGGAGGTGGAGAGGTGGAGCCCCAGAGGGGGGCCGCAAAGCCTTTCCTGCCCGGCTGGCTGGCTCAACTGGCTGGCTGATCGGCGACGGGTCGGCTGTTCGGCTGCAAGGCTGGACAGCTGGCTGAGGAGAGGTCGCGATGGCCTTTAGGCCGACGCGACCCTGTGGAGGGGGCTTCATTGTCCTATCCCTACTCGAGGGCTGCTGGCGTGTCCGTCGTTTGGCTGGCCGACCTGCTGGCTGGGTTGAGGTCGGCTGGAGCCCTAATGGGGGGCTGGCTAGTTGGCTGGCCGACGGACTGCCGGTGGCGCTGGCTGACCTGCCAGTTGGCTGGCTGGCTGTTCTGGGTTGGGTCGAACCTCGCGAGGTAGAGAATCCCCTTCCTGGATCGGCTGGCTGGCTCGCTGGTGGGAAGGCTGGCGTGAGGGGCTGGGTCGAGACGTAAGTCTCCCCGGCGGGCCCTGAGCGGCGGGCGCGGGGGTGCCTGCCACTCAAAAAGGGGCCAGTGGCGGGGCGCTGTGTCTGGTGCGCCGACACAGCGCCATTTAAGAGGAAGCCTGCATAAGGCTGCTGTTACGTCGGGGCCGTGGAAGATTGCGTTTCGCGTTCCCATAGCCCCGACTCCTTGTGACTGTGGTGCAACGTTGGTTTTTAGTGGGTATGCGGTCTCGTGCTGTGAGTGCCACATACTCCCTACTATCCCCCCCGAGGATAGTAGGGAGATGCATAAAGCATTTTCCAACGATAAAAAAAAAAAAAGGTTATACCATTATATTTAATTCATTTCGTAAAAAAAAATTGCCAGACAACACATACTCATCGTAATGATCCCAAACCAAGCAAAGCTTGTACTATGGCTACCCTACCAACTGGTATTTGCCCTGGCGTAACTGGGAGTGAACCCAGTTACGCCCATACCAGGACAAATTCCGAAATTCGCCACTGCTGGGCATCAAACCCGCAAACCTGGTTCAGTGACCCGGGTGGTCTACGCTTATACCACTAGACACAGCCGTCTTCCAGAAGAACCTTTCGTTCAGTTAATTTTGGTAATGGCAGAAGAATTAGACAATAACTCCAATTCGACATACTTAATATGTGTCGAAACAAAAAGTATTATTTCGACATATATCGAATTACGTGTCCCTATTAGTCTGAATGTGTTCGCCACATTCAGGGGTTCCCGCGGTCCGCACGCGAGCAACCTTTTCATAATGTATCCCTGAAAGCCCCCATGTGTAGACTTCCTAATGAATCATCGCAAAATTGCATACAATTAACAGTGATAAATGCCGGTGAGGCGGTCACGAATGGTTTTCAGTTGTCTTTCAGTTCATTTGGAAATTGTATCTAGCTCGTTATTAAGCGAGGCGATTACGTGATTATGTTGCAAATTTATTTCAGTCACGTTCTGTCATATACAAAAATAGCTGTCACAATGTACGGAAAAGTTTTGTGGTTTCAAACGAAAAATGATTGCAAATAAAATTACATAATCGCCTGACGGAAAATCATATTTAATTAACTTGGATTTTTTAGATGTTATTAACCACATGTAGTGGCTTTTTTCAGTACACTGTTCTTCAATTCTTGGAACTTATGTGAGTAGGTGCTGTAGTTACGTAAACCCCAATTTTTTAAATGTAGTTTAAACTAAATTTCGAAATTTTATCGAATATACGCGTTATACTCGAAGATGATGATATTTTGTTGTAAAATAAGCTTATTGCATGAGTTAATACAGTTCGTTTTGCTAATGGCAAAAATAATTCTCACGAGTCTGCATGAGTTTGTGACTGCAGGACTTCATATACAAACGAAAAACAAGACAGAAATAGCATACTCTATATCTAGATCCTGCATAACAACGCCCTCCACCGTCGATGCAACGAAACGTAACGGGACTCCACTAAAATAATAACAAAAATCAACAAAATAATAACCAAAAAATAACCAAATAAAATAAATTGGTTAAGCGGCACACAAGCCGAAACCGAAACGTTCTGGATTGCCCTCGAGAAGATAGGCACTGGCTTCATGTGGAGCCAATAAACGCATGGAAGTACCAGGATCACATAACATTTAATGGTCATCATTTATAAACTTATTGCAAAACTTATGAGCATTCATTGTGACGCATGGAGATATTATAACGGAGATGACAGATCGAGCCCGCGCTGCGGTAATTTTTTCTGACTCCGCCATCTTTGTTTTCCCGTATAGTTACCGAATACTACAGGTACACGAGATAACAAAAATGGGGGAAAAATCGCCACAGACCTATACGAAGAGTGGAGTTGTTATGGGTAGGTACTCTAGATACTCTTTGTTGTAACGTGACAGAAAGAGAGATGTCAAATTAGTCTTTTGCTCTAGTATAAATTTTGAAAGTGAGTCAACGAATTTGCCCTGGTTTAGGTTTAACTGGGTGGCCTCAGTCTTTTGTATGATACCCATAGTACACGTTTTGCTTAGTTTGAGATCATAGGTATTGTGTTGTCTAGCGATATTTATTTATTTTATCATTTTGATAAAGACTACCATAGGTACTCTGGCTAAATACAGTACAACCGTCGTTTCATCCATTTGCCTTTGCATCCGAGCATTTAATGGCCCCGCGCTAACAAACCCCACAACTGAAGCAATCCTTTTTTTCGTCCTCCTCTCCTTTACCGGGAAATGACTTTCTGACTCTTAATCTCTCTCGCGATCTCATTAAAAATTCATAACTCAAAACTGCGAAATAATTAAAATTTGTTATAGGTTCGTCCGCCGGCTGCATTTCTAGAGTTTACCCGTGGATTGATATGAAAATGTTCTGTGATTACAAAGTGCTTTTTACTATTGAAAAAATATCTGGTGATATTATATACAAACTCATCATATGATCCCAAACTAAGCAATATGGGTTTCGTAATGGGTGTGATCCCAGTTACACAGACTAGGGTAAATTCCGAAAAGGCCATCTCCAAAATTTTCCACTGACGAGAATCAAACCCGGAACCACCCGGAGCAGTGAGCCAAGCGGCCTACCCTTGAACCCCACTAGACCAAGACGTCGTCAATAGATAGTTAAAGTGTAGAGTTTTCTATTTCGAAACTATTTGAAATCAGCAGCTATAATACAAACAATAATACTGTAAAGTTGAAACTTTACGTTGAAACGTTACGTTTACGTTTAAGTTGAAACTACTGAATGGAAACTACTGAACGAACTACTACTACTGTCCGTCAGTAGTTTTTAGGTAAAAAGTAACAAATATCAATCCATCCATCCTCACAAAGTTTCACATTTATAATACTAGCTTCTACCCACGACTCCGACCGTGAAGACTTCAGTATCGTCGTAAATTATAGCATATATGTTACTCTGATGTATAAACAATAATACTGTAAAGTTTCATCAAAATCGGTTCAGTAGTTTTTGCGTGATAGAGCAACAAACATATATCCATCCATCCTCACATACTTTCACAAGTTAGTAATATTAGTAAGATTAGTAGGATAGGATTGGTAGCGCTATTACACTAAATGGTAAACTTCAAACCCACGTCCTGGTACTAAAGTACCACAGTGTAGCATTCACACCGAGATACAGGCGAGGAACAAATCAACAGGAACAAACTGAACGCGCGCCCTCACTGCGATTATCTCGAGTTTCTCACACACTGTCGCGGACATTTGTTTAAATTACATTACCATGAGCATACTTCGTTTGGGCTGGACGTCCACTTAGAATAGCGTACTATTTTTATTTATTTTTATATCGTGGGGTGAATGCCTATTTCACTTAAGTGAAATTTTTTTCACTTTACAGAGAGAGGATACGATACTCATTCGACGCTCAGAAATAAGCTGATTTCCAGAATGTGTAAAAGTCAATATCGCCCAAAAGTGTCACTCGATATGCATCATCATCACCACGCTTGTATTCCCCAAAGGATTATTATCCTGCTTCGCCGATGTACTACTACTATACATACTTACTATTGCCATCATACCGGCGTGGATTAGGATTTGAAGGATTTTGTTATAGGTATTTGTGTCTCATTTTTTATTTTTTTTTATTCAATATATTCTTAAAACTTCTTAGTTTCAATAGGATGAAGGTTACTATAAACAATGCACTTCTTTTTTATTCAGCTTTACTTGATATACGCAAGCAACCTTTTCATAATGTATCCCTGAAATACCTATATTTGCATAAAATTAACAGTGATACATGCCGGTGAGGTGGTCACGAATGCTTTTCTTTATGTGATTAGAAAATTGTATCCTGGATGCAGAATTGAAGAAGTAAATGGAGGTAACCTCGTTCGAAATCGAGGAACTAATTCATTCTTCCATTTCACCGTTTTTCTAAAATTAAAACGTCCTTTTAACTTCGTGCATCATATGCCCTCTCCCTTTTCTTTTACCCTCTCTCACTCATACCTTGCATTTCGTATCATTCTATCCATACGATGCACGTGCATACTGATCGCGTTCCATTCCTATATTTATAGTTTTTCGCTTGACTAAATCACTGGAACACAATCTCAACAGGTTGTGTGGAAGTGGACACGCGTGGGCGCGCCTTCGTGATGCGTGTGCGCCGATTAAATTGCATTAATGCAATACACTAACATACTTAGAGTTAAATCTTTTTGTTTCACATGTTTTGTTGCACGCATAAACATATTTAATTTGTGTAGGCGTACGTAAGTCAAATATTAAGTTTCCTTGTTATTATGTTCACAATATTACGTGATTGTTTGAGGTCCGTTCTATATACGGTTAGGTACGTAGAGGCCGCAAATAATACACATATACATACATAAACATATTAGTACAAAGTACATTTATCGAAACAGTCAAGTGTAATCGCTTAGTTTAGAATGCTCAAGGAGCCAAATAATCTTGTTTGACATGTTCATCATCACGCCTATATTCTCCAATAAGGTAGTCAGATACACACTGTAATTCATCCACACTTCGCCGATGTATTTTTGGTCCTAATGTAATAGAGGGCGATCCTATTGCTTTTGTACCGGGTACATCTCCCCTTAATACGGGGAAGATTTGGACCATAGTCCACCACGCTGGTCCAATCCGGTTGGTGAACTTCACACACCATTCTATAAACGTACAAGTTTGCCTTCACCGTGCAGCAAGTGGTGAATTCATGGTGATATTCGCATGGAAATCCCAAATGTGCGGGCCCGGGATTTCAACTTGCAAGTCTCGCGTCCTTGGCGGCCGTTCTACCAACTAGGATTCCAGTGCTTCTTATCAATGCAATACATTCCAGATAAATATCCAGACGAGAATCCAGGCAATTCCTTGACTCTCAGTCATCTCGGACACTCATCTCGCATCGCGTCTCGCGCGGAGTTGCATGCAAGATGCACACAGACGGCGAAATGCAAACATCTTGAAATTGTTGATTGGCTGGGACCCGGCCTATTTGATTTGTACACATCGCGTTCTTCGTTCGTATGTTACTAGAGTTAATAATACCGTCTTGGAAGTTAAGCCCAGGGCCCGATTTTCGTTTGATAGGCATCAATCTCTATTAGATATATGTCGAAACGAAACCTCAAATTGGCCGTATTTTTTTCTTTTGTTTCTCTTTTGTTATCTCTAATAGAGATTGATACATCATCATCACGCCTGTATTCCCCGAAGGGGTAGGCAGAGGTGCACTGCAGTGCGCCCACACTTCGCCGATGTATTTTCGGTCCCAATGTAATAGGGGGCGAGCCTATTGCCATTATACCGAGCACATTCTCCCTCAATACGGCTCTACTCTACTCTCTACGGCTCTACTCTCCCCAATACGGCTCTACTCTCCCCAGTGCGGGTTGGTGAACTTCACACGCCTCTCTATAGACGTGCAGGTTTCCTCACGATGTTTTCCTTCACCATTTCCAAGCAAGTGGTAATCTCGGATGAAAATGATGATGATTGATGATGATGATGATTGATGTCTATCAAATGAAAATCGGGTCCCGGGGCACACTGGAGCGTCAAAAGTCGCGCTTCAACATTTTTGCCAATACCGAAACGAATTTCGTGTCAATAGACGTAAAGATTGCATTTCTGTGGTAAAAACCAAGTCAAAATTAGCTCAAGCTGTCAATGTAATTTCATTGAAATATTAAACTTTTTAGGGTTCCGTACCCAAAGGGTAAAACGGGAACCCTATTACTAAGACTTCGCTGTCCGTCCGTCCGCCCGTCTGTCACCAGGCTGTATCTCATGAACCGTGATAGTTAGAGAGTTGAAATTTTCACAGATGATGTATTTCTGTTGCCGCTATAACAATAAATACTAAAAAACAGAATAAATTAAATATTTAAGGGGGCTCCCATACAACAAACGTGTTTTTTTTGCCATTTTTATAGATAATGGTACGGAACCCTTCATGCGTGAGCCCGACTCGCATTTGGCCGGTTTTTTAGATAATGGTACGGAACCCTTCATGCGCGAGTCCGACTCGCACTTGGCCGGTTTTTTATTAGTTGATACAGTACGATTTGGTATTTGAAAAATAATTGATATCGAGGAGTGAAAAGCTGTTTGACTTAAGCGACACCTTTGAGCTTATTATTTATGCTTATTAGGAATCAGCTATTTTTTCTGCGTTGAATGAGTAGATATGCTCTTCTGAAAAGTTAAAAAAAAGTCGCTTATTTTTTCTGCGGTGTTTACAACAATGGATGATATTATTGTAAAGTTTTCATGTAATATATGAGAAAAAAAAAAAACTTTAAACAAAGCCTTATCGGTTTTCATAATGTTAGAACATGTCGGCGAATTAAGTTCATTTAATACGTTTGTCTGTCGCAAATAGCAGTGGTAGCCTAGTGGTCGAACGCACGCCTTGCAATCATAGTGTGCTGATTCAAATCCCGACTCGCACCTCTGGGATTTATGTGCGAATCTCATTTTCATCCGTGATTTTCACTGGCTATGAAACGGTGAAGGAAATCATCGTGAGGAAACCTGCTCCTCTGAGGGAACTTAACTAGTTCTCGATAGACGTGTGAAGTCTGCCAACCCGCACTGGGCCAGCGTGGTGGACTATGGCCTGAATCCCTCTCGCATTGAGGGGAGGCCCGTGCCCAGCAGTGGGACGTTAAAAGAGCTGTAGTAGTAGCAGTAGTTTGTCTGTCGCGTTCTCATTCACAGCTCTGTGCAGATATGCTTGTCATATGCATCAATACTTGTGTATTGGGTAGCGAACGATCAAATACGTGAGATTTGCGACGTTCTCTATACGAGGGCCTATTCTGTTATACACGATTTGAAAGCATTATTCAGAAACACAGAACAATTCAAACTATTAATAGCAAGTAGTTTGCTAAAGAAAGAGGTGCGTCTCACACCATTGAGGCATCGCACCGAAACACTTTTCGTATTAGTCAAGTGGCACCCATGATGATATGACTCTTTAAGCTTACCGATCGACTAGACCCTCTGGCGTTGCGTAGAGATGTGGGCTCTCTCTGCATTTTCTATCGCTTCTATCATGGAGAGTGTTCCAAGGACTTGTTCGGTATTATACCTGTCGCTGAATTTCACCATCGTACGGGTCGCCACAGACTGCATTACCATCCTCACCATCTGGATGAATGGCGTTCCAGTACAGTGCGATTTACCAGGAATTTTCTTCCTCGCACCACCAAATTGTGGAATGAACTTCCTGCAGCGGTGTTCCCGGACCGATACGACAAAGGTATCTTCAAGAAACGAGCATACTCATTCCTTAAAGGCCGGCAACGCACTTGCGATGCCCCTGGTGTTGCAGGTGTCCTTGTGCGGGGTTGATTACTTACCATCAGGTGAAACGTCTGCTCGTTTGCCTCCTATCTCATAAAAAAAAATGAATAGGCGAATTCTTTATCTATACAATATTATAATGAAATGTATTATGGGTACGCTTTAGAATAAGGCAGCGGATTAACAGTTGCCAAATTGAGCCTGTCTGCAGTTTCCATATGAAGTTTGACCAGCAACTTGTAAAGTTCAGAACTTCAGTAGGGATTTATTACGATAACCGGAATATGTAGAGATACTTATGTTGGGTACATTCGTCAAGATTGTCTTCACTGCTCCCTCTCGATATCTTCTTCTATTCTTCTATGTCGGTATCACTCTTGACAGAGTGGTCGTGGTCATCACTTAAGGTGTTGGTGGCACGCTTCACAACACGCCGCCACTCTTCTCTGATGGCCGCCTTCCTCGTGCATTCGTGTATCCGATATCTATTATTGCGATATTATTGTTTGTATGTGGTGTTTGATTATTTTAAAACATTGTGTACATTTTTACAAAGCACTAGCGGCCCGTCCGTCAAGAAAAATGACACATTTTTTTTTAAAACAATTTGGTATAAATAAATATAGCCTGTTACTCATTGATGATGTAGCTTTCTAACGGCAAAATTTTTTTTTAATTGGTCTAGTAGTTTTTAAGTTTATTCGTTACATACAAAAATACAAATCAATATTGTAGCTCCAAAGTGTAATATTGTTGAAGCGACATACACCGAGACACACATTTAAAACACATTAGTAACCATCGCTATCATACATCAATAATACTGTGCCGCGGAAATTGAATCCGTCTAATATATTTGTACGTCAAGTTACGAAACTGGACCGCTCAACTTTGAGTGAATATGGCACAATATTTCTGATGCATTTAAAAGTATTTTTTCATCGCCAAAGACAATTAGTAATTACGACGTATTGATATGATACGAATATTAATTTTGGCATTAAATTGATATAAAAATGGAATTATAAAATATTAAATTGTCTAAAGTAAGTTAATGTATGGTATTTTGGTATCCTCATGGAAAGTCATCAACTAACTCCAACGAAAACAAAAAAAAAACACCCATTATCTTGTTGCAAAAAAAAAAACAATTATTACTTAAAATAAAATAAAAAATGCAAAACTTGTTTAATACTTTCGTATTTGAAGAACTTGTCGATTTACTTTTCCGATCCCCTTCATAACTCGTTGTACATCACACGTAACGAATACGTACGTATCATCGTATCGAGATTATTAATTCGGATATGAATCCGATAGCCGGCGGGACGTAAGCGAGTTATCGATAATCGAGAATCGTTTCGCGACATATCGAATAACTCGTTCCATCATTGCATAGATGTATTTCGTTACACGCCTTAGGTTTTTTTATGATTGAACCGTGCGCTGAATGTTTTGTTATCGTAACCTCTTTTGTTTTTTTTTATATTTTTTAAATAAGGAATTATTCGTGCAAAAGTAAATTAAAAGTTGTTTTAAAAAAAGAACACAAAATGACACAAGAAATAATTTAAAATTTTAGAATCAGCCAGTGACATCTGATGAGTGACATCAGTGACATCAGATAATAACAAACTCTGAATACAAATATAGTTATTATCTATCTTTTATCTCCAAAATTTCAATCTTTTATGTATCTTAATAAAGAAACATAAAAGATTGAAATTTTTTGGCAAATGCCACGCGGACACGTATAAAAATTTGCGCACGTCATCCATGTAATTTTGTTCAAGAATGAGCGTATTGCACGATTTAATACAATTCATTTTCGTCTGAACAAAAAAGTGATCACGCGACTTTGAGCGCAAGGTTTTATTGAACTACTTTATAAGATACACCCGTTCCGTATTTATTTATAAATTTATGAGTAAATAAGTGTGTAACATATCGATTGGGTTACCTGAATTAAATCATGCAAATACTATATCTGGCATGATAATCGAATCAAAACATATTAATTTTAAGCCCACATCTGCATTTCGTATAAACACGTAAAGTTATGGGTTTCGGGTAGTTCGGGGTCTGCCATAGTTGTGCCAAATGTACGGACATTAACATACATTTACATATCACACGGACAACCTTAGTTGGCTATAAGATAAGTTATTAGGCGTAATGTTTGAAAGTCATAGATTAACTTTTTGTTTATGTAAACAGTAGACAACTTTTTGTGATCAAAAAGTGAGAAGACAAAATTAGTATAATTAAAACAAGCATCTACAAAATCCAACGTTTAATTATTTGTATCACGTATCACGGTGTGATTTAACACTTTTATATTAGTCAACTCGCACCATTAGTCAGACCATGGTGTGAAACGCCCCATGACCCTAAGTTCTGCTGTATAATCCAAAGAATTTGCCCGCTTACGTATTACATTAAGGGCTCTAGCGTATTTGTAATTAAACATTTCATTCATAAAATGAGATACCCATGAGAACCCCTAAATACTATAAAACCAGACTGTCTATAAAATACTCTGAAAACAAAACAAAACGCAACCTAACTCACCTTTAAAATAATATGAAATTAAACGCAAAATAAACAGATATTTCGGGCAACGCAAATCTCGTCTGCGGCTAATGTTTGCGGCTCTATCCTGGGATTACAGTGTTCGTGTGTGCCTGCATCGTGGCGGATTATATCTGATCACGTGATCTGTCGCGATCTGCCTACGTGTGTTGCACGCTGGTTGATATTGGATGATGCAAGCGATACAATAACAGCGATTCTTGCTAATAAAGACTCCAGTTCCAATTAATACTAATCTATTTATATAAAACACAAAAAAGTTTCTACCTAGGTCCGTTATAGTCTTTGAAACCACCCAACCGATGTCCCCAAGTTTTCTTTTTTTTGTAAAGCTTTTCTATGTCCCACTCCTGGGCAAAAGCCTCCCCTTTACTTCTGCACACATCTCGGCCCTGGGCTATTATTTGACTTGCCATAGATGTGTGAAGGTTTTTAAAGTTAAGGGGGTTTAGACTATTTGTCTACCACGCTGGTCCAATACGGGTTGGTGAACGTTTCGTCAGAGCCTCGTTTGTTAATCAGCAGGGTGTACCACGGGCAGGTGAGGTTGACTTGGATCCATAGATGGTAATTGCACCCTTTAGTTTCATTAGAGGGGTAAAAAGCGAAGATTTTAGACCACTAAAACAATACATTAGGCACATTCGATCCCTCCATAGCTTACCAATTAACCTGTCCCTAATTTAATACATTATTAAACTTGAACCTGCCATATCGATTCTCAAAACTGACTTGATGTGGATTGGATCATAACGAGGGGTGAAAGACTATTTGGCTTCAGCGACACTTTTGGGCGACATTGACTTATACATTGGAATCAGCGAATTATTCTGCGTCCAATGATTATGCTCTCCTGTAATGTTAAAAAAAATTCAATTAAGTGAAATAGCCTTACTCTCCTCGATAAGAAATTTGGGAAAATAACACTGCTAGTATTCATACTTTCTCAACTTGTACCATCACATAACCCGTATAATTATAGTGGGTCCCTTGTTAGAATTAATCTCGGTCGGGTTTTGCGACATCTGTATTCGACAATTATGTTCATGTGAGGCCAATAAAGGTTCCCTTTGTCTCTCTCATTCCTTACCAAACTGACAGAGATAGGATGAAATTTCTATCTTGTTATGGTTACGTGTGGCGGGATTTAGGAAGGGAAAATATTTGTTTATGGGTTTTGGATGCTGTTGAAATGGTTATCGATGGTAAGTGTTCATGTTATGACTCACGGATAGAATGATCGTTTAGATTTGAGATCTGTTCGTAGTGGAGAAAGCTTATTGAAGCAAGTCAGGAAGGGGTTCAGAATAATTGCTATGAGAAAGATCTCGTCACACTTATGACAGATACCTACTTAATTAAGCCTCCCCCACACCGGGGCGACGACACTCGCGCATCAGATTTGCCAATACCAAAACTGACTCTGTATCAAAGTACATAAAGATTGAATTTCTTTGGTACAAGCCGTAAAAATCGCTTTAAAATTCGCTCGCACTGTCAGTGTCATTTGGTTGTAGAATGAACTTTTTCTATAAGTCAATAGGGTTTCTTTTGATATAGCAACAAATTTGACGCGCTAGTGTAAACTCTCCGGTATGGGAGGCTCAACTTTCTTAATTTATGTCCCTAACATTGACAAAATTTTGTAATTTTTCTGAGCATATGGAAGCCGATATAGACAAAGTTGTCCACGAGTTGTCCACGCGTGATCTAATATTCATAAAATATCAGCACACTGGCCCAAATCTGGTTGTTGAGCAGCACGCCTTTCTATAGATGTGCAGGTTTCCTCATGATGTTTTCCCTCACCGTTCAGCAAGTGGTAATCTTGATAATTACATTCACACATGAAAATCTCAGAGGTGCGAGCTGGGAAATAGGACTTGCACACCTTACGATCAAGGCGACTGCTCTTTATTAGCCACCTAATCGTGTAATGATTGTCAGTTTATTACTGAAACACCCCATTACTACTCCTACAGCCCTTTTAACGTCCCACTGCTGGGCACGGGCCTCCCCTCAATGCGAAGAGAATTCGGGCCATAGTCCACCACGCTGGCCAGTGCGGGTTGACAGACTTTACACATCTATCGAAAACTAGTCAAGTTCTTTCAGACGTGCAGGTTTCCTTACGATGTTTTCCTTTACCGTTTCATAGCAAGTGATAATCTTAGATGAAAATGAGATTTGCACATAAATCCCAGAGGTGTGAGCCGGGGTTTGAACCTGCACACTTCGATTGCAAGGCGTGCGTTCGACCACTCGGCTACCACTGCTACTTCACCCCATTAGCGACCACTTATCCACATTCCTGCTGGCATCCATTCAGTTGGCACATAAAGTAGGCTCGTATCACGGCAGCTACCGACAAAACACATTATATCTGCGGTATAAACAATACAATGGCCAAGTTAAGAGCTGACGTGCTTGCAGTGAGTCCACACTGAGAGCGACTGGAAGAACATGTTGTCGCATACTTATTTCAAACGCTTTCAATCAAAATAGCTGTCTAAATTTATCAAATCGTTCCACCATTTTTGACGGCTTGGTCTAGTGGTTTGAGCGTAGGCCACTCGGTTCACTGAACTGGGTTCTATTCCCGCCAGTGGCAAATTTTGGAAACGGTGTAACTGGGATCAAGCTTTGTTCAGTTTAGGATCATACGATGAGTGTATGTTGTCTGGCACATTTATGTTTTTTTTCGGTTTTTGAATTAAAAAATACAGCAACGAACGTGACATGATATCCCAATGGCGGTGAGATTCTCTTAAGCTACTCATTGCCATAGGATTTTTTTTATGATATAGGGAGGCAAACGAGCAGACGTTTCACCTGATGGTAAGTGATCAGCGCCGATCCATATTTTATGGATATCCTAAATGGATTTATGGGTAGCAGTAGTTTTTTTAAGGTACCTGTAATTTGGCAACATTAAAAGTGACGACGTTTTTTTGCAAAAAGGCGCTCGCGCGGTAAAATTTATTTATTTATTTTATTAGGGAAAACAAACAATTACACAATTTTCTTCACAACGTTATCCACGCATGTTGCCAAGTCTAAAACGAACTCAGTGGTAATATGCATAAAGATTAATTTCTATGGTAGAAGCCACGCCAAATGCGTCAAAATTCACTCACGCTGTCAGTGTAATTTAGTCGAAGAATGAACTTTTTCTACGAGCCAATACAGTTGGTTTTGGTTTGGCAAAAAAATTACGCGAGGCTTAATCCCAGTTCATATTAATGGTAAATAAACATTTTACACACGTTGTATTAGTTTTCGTGTTCTCCTCAGCAAGCCCTTTCATTTGTCCATACTGTGGTAGTGCAGAAAAAATAACTATTCCGCCATCTTGGATGATTCGCCAAATTGGAATTAGAATTACGTCACATATTTGAGCATGCATTGCATCCAAAATGAGCGTGTATACCGAATTTCAGCTCAATCGGTTAAAGGTAACTGATTTAAAATTAAGGTTCTAAACTCCACCCGGACATACATACATTGCATACATCATCATCATCATCATCATCATCACGCCGGTATTCCCCGAAGGGGTAGGCAGAGGTGCACTGTAGTGCGCCCACACTTCGCCGATGTATTTTGGTCCCAATGTAATAGGGGGCGAACCTATTGCCATTATACCGGGCACATTCCCCCTCAATACGAGGGAGATTTGGGCCATAGTCCACCCCGCTGGCCCAGTGCGGGTTGGTGAACTTCACACGCCTTTCTATAGACGTGCAGGTTTCCTCACGATGTTTTCGTTCAGCAAGTGGTAATCATTGTTGAAAATGACATTCGCACATGAAAATTATCTCAGAGGTGCGGGCCTGGGATTTGAACTTGCACCCCTTATGTTCAAGGCGGCGGGCGTTCTTGCCCACGAGGCTACCACTGCTGCACATATGCTACATACATTGCAAGTTAATATGAAGCTTGTAAAAAATGTACCCGCTGGAAGTGGGACCACACATCGTTGCTAAGAAGCCCAATTAATCAGTAGACGGTCTAATGAGCGTATATTTCATTGTCCGGCTCCCGGCGCGGCGGGAAACCTGAGGGCTGTCAAAAATTTACACAAAATAATGAGTTTGTTCCATCGTTAGTCACTTTTCACTTGTCCGCGACGATAGAACAATGTTATCGGGGACAAATTGGTTTTGCGAATGTGGTTTTTAATCACGTATTAATAGTGATCCCATTCTTGTCATAAATGGTGCTATTAAATATGCATAATGTGAAGTTATGTCAATAAAAAAAAAATATAAAATCCCCATTTTTGTGGTATACTAAACCTCTTATTTATAGAAAGTTACAATACACTGGCACTATAAATTATTATTATCTATAAAAAAATGCAGTTTATGATTTAATTTAGCATATAAGTGATAAAAAATTGCAATGATCTCTTTGCACCTACAAATTAAAAAAAAAGATACCTACCTACATTACCGTAATTAATTTCAAATAATTTACCACCACGCATACATTTTTCAGATGTGTAGGCAGAGGTACACTGCTGCTGTGCACCCACACTTCACCGATGTGTATTTGATCAAAATGTAATAAAGGTCCAAACGATATTTGAAAATCCAATATGTTCCACTCACCATATGGCTATTTTTGTCCACCCCAAAGTCTTATCAGTTATACACACACAAAACTGAAGCTTAATTGGACGTAGTCAAGAAAAAGGATCCAATACACAAAGTTGTGGAACATGATTTAAGTATATTAATCGGTCCTAAAGTAGGCCTTTTCAATCAACAAAGGTTAGGTTACTGTCCCACATGTAATACATAATCAAACTTCAAGCTGCCATATCTCAATACTGACTTGATGTGGAGTGGATCCTTATTGTTTAACTGCGTCCAATTTCAAGTCCAACGCCTCTTAATCAATACTCAAAGTTCTAACATTAAGCCTGGTCTACACAAACTATTTAAATAAGCCACATTCAAACCCACCCGTCGGGTGCATATCACCATTAATAATTCCTTCTGTCGCACATACGACAATCATAGTTCTCGTGTTATTATATTATTGGCGTCTGGGTTGGACAACCCTAAGATGTCTTGAGACGATAGTGCGGGAGTGTGGAACTAATCTTGACTAACTAATAAAATTCTTTTATATACAAAAAAAAATTAGTGTCTGTTTGTAAATGTCGAAATAACAGCTATTTACTAAATGACAGTATATACGCTGGTTATAACAAAAACGCAAGTATTCGGATGATGATAAAAACTATGTCGAGTGACTATAAAAAGTATGTGGAGGATTTGACACATGTCAGGATATATTGATTTTCTGAGTCTAGGAATCCAATTCGTATAATGATAATTTCGTAAAGACTTAGCCGCCCTGTTTCGACTTTATTTAGTATTAATATTATAATATTACAGTTAATTTTTATTTAAAAAAAAATCAACTGTTAGAGATCGTGGCTCCTTCTTACACTGAACGACTAAGCTATTCTTAGTAAAAAAAAATAATAATATATGAGGCAGCTTTTGACCAAAGTGAAAACATTACAAAATTATTCCACATGAGTATCTAGTACTTTTAATTTAATAATAAAAACTATTTTATTTAATCCTGACTCCCGCACTAAAAGGGTTGTCTAATCGAAACATGCCATCCGCAATGAAGGATATTCGAGGCATACGGCGGCCACGAGGCGAGGCACGAGGAACTGTCACACGGCACACTTGGTAACGACCCGAGGCAGACAAAACATTCTCTCCTACGTGCTGATTGGGTAGAGGCATGTTCTAGGACTGTTCTTATGAAAATGCAATGAACTTGATACTTTATCAAGCCGTAAATAAAACAATCAATTTTTAATTGTTTTAACTCAAATTATTAGATTAAAGACACTAGGAGGTCTGCTAAAAAAAAAATACACGAATGTGTCTTCGTTCATTTTTCAATTTGACTTATAATATCACCATTGGAGTTAGCATGCATGTCAAGATAAGACGTCTCTGTCTTATTTCATATGAGAGAAAGAGATATAATCAACATTTTGGTCTTGGCGCACATGCTACAACTACTGGTATATAATCTTATGATATAAAATAGTACTCACCCGAATCGAGTGATTTTGGTAATTATTCAGATGCTCAATTGAGCATTAAGTGTATCTTGAAAAGTGCTTTAGTTATATCTGCATCCCGTTAAACACTTTCAATCTTAAAATCACTTTAAATATTTTCTGAATCGATCAATTACATAACTTAGTTTATTTATGAATGTTAAATTATTAATTCTCAATTATTAGAGTATCAAGGCTTAATCTTACTGTCAACTGTATATAAATATTTACGGAAAAAACGTATCATATTAATAAACAAAAAATGAACTTCTAAAGTATCAAAATAGTTAGGCCAGTATACAATAATGACCAACGGAGCGGGCGAGGTACAAATCTACATATTGGGGTGTGGGCATTTCTTGCATCCCCGTCTGAGATATGTGTCTTAAGCTACCCGTGTCCGAGCCAGGGGTGGCGGCAGGGACGTATTTAATGATACAATTATACTGATTTCAAATATACATTTGAGAGGAATGAATTCATGATGATTATATTTATATACGTATTCAAATCAAAGTCAAATTGAAAACGGAATTTTAGTCGAGTTGCCAACCGATTAGATTCAATTGACAAATAAATTTGACACTTTTAATGTACCTAATTCCATACACACAATTAAAACTTTCACAGGGGGTCATCTACCATCTTTATTATTATCAATTTATATTATTTATAATGGGTATTAATTGAATTTGTAATGGCAATTAATTACTTTATACTAGCAATAAAACCCGCTTATCGAAGTTGCACCCACTCCATTATCTTAATCCATAAAATGTTATCATGTCTTAAAGAATGAAAGAAAATAAATTTATTAGGAAAAATATTCTCAAATCCGTGCCACCAGCATAAATGTTTAAGGTATGCAGATGCGGTACGAACGTGATAAGTTAATTCCAACTGGCCGATCCCTTACCCGTATCAAAATTATAATAGAGCGGGTCTACCCGCAATGTGTGGCCCGCTCCCGCTTATTGAAAACTTAATGGCTCCGCTAAGATATTGCGACGTTATGAAACGTATTGTTTTAGGATTTCTGAGTGTAATATGCAATTGTGTGCGTAAAGTGTGTTTTCATTTCATTTCAATGTCTAACTATGTACTTGGTATCGTCATTTGAAGATAACCTAATCAGCTTTAGGAAGCGTATGAAGTTCGCCATCCAGCAATACGGTTTAACGATTTTATGAAATTTGATGCACCTTACTATACTAGCTTCTTAAGCGTAATGGCAAAATTTGTATCTAATATCAGACTGCTCGAGTATAATGCTTTCCTTATATTAAGGCAAAGGTGCTCCCTGCTAACATAGCGTTGCTGCTCCTGAGAATGTATTCTCACAATCATATTTATCATTTAGAGAAGAGTAACCATTGAGTCTCTTACCGGGTCTTCTCAGTGGAAGCAGCATTCCGAGCCGGTGGTGGATTATAACTATTTGTAAGTGCTTTTAGGCCTATAAAAATAATAAAATATGATTTTAATTATAACTGGAATCATCCCAGATTGTATGGTACCCATATAACAAACGCCGCTTAGTTTGGGACCATACAATGAGGGGTGTGTTGGCGATATTCATTTATAATATTCTTCATATAAAGTCGGACCAAGTGCCGGCCAAGTCGCATAACACTGCATAATGAGACAAGCTTGGCGGAAGTGTGCCAGATATTCACACGTCCCCGTCGCGCGCTCCGAGGACACCTTCGCGCCCTTTGTGCCGTAAATATGGACACGAATCCAGTCAATGTAGGCTACGCCTAAGGACATATTCATAGGATCAGAGTCTGTAGTTTTGCACTTTATTACAATCCTTATACAAACCGTCTACAATGATATTATCCAGTACACGTGCGTTCTACAATCCTCTCTGTAAATATGGGGTAACCGATATGAATTGTTTTATTAGCAACATAAGATAATCGTCGATATTATTTCATCTGTAAACTTGCTAAGCTTTAACATTTCAGGATTCTAAGTCAAAGGGTCTATTTTTCTTAATAAGTATATGCATGTAATTGGGTACCGGAACTGAAAAAAAAAACAAAGATTAAAATCTGCGCTTGATGGACTTTTAAAAAGTTGCAGACGATATCATACGGGATATATTTTTATGGGATTAATCTCACTATACATCCCCACCACTGTAACTCCTGTAAGTCAGGGTCGGTATTCATTGAAAACACCGAGGTTTAACCCTCGGTGAGTCACGGTAACAAAGCTAAATCCTTTTGGAACCCGACGACTGCTTACAGTCCATGTAGATTACCCAAATGAGGTCTCAAATGTCCAAAAAGTCTTGAAAACCCTAAAAGAATACCTAAAACCTCTCAGTTCACCACCCTATTCTTACCATGTCACGGAAACCAATCGTGGGCGCGCGTGGGCGAAAGAAAGTTCCACACTAGCCTGCAACGAATCAACTCCTGACCAATCTCCCTCGACCTCTCCACCTAACAACTCTCCTGCATTCTCATCGAAGAGATGGTACGTGTGAAGACCATTTTAAATGGTTACCTAGCTGATATAATCGGATACGGTTTTCGAAACGTTTGCCTAGATTAATGATGGTATTAGAGAATTGGAAAGTTAGTTTGCATATAGGGAGTGTTGTGTGCCCTTATAATGACAGCAATTTAACTCTAAATTGTAAACCAGGGCCCTAACCACCATCTCTTAATAATTTTGTCAGTTTTTGACAGATTTGTAATGAATTAACTGTCAAAAACTAAAAGTAATATTAAAAATATCAATGCCAGGTGGTCGTAAGGAGGCAGGTCTGTCTTTCGAAGAAATTTTACGATTTGGCTGAAGATACTGTAAGTATTGATACAATAATGATTGCATAATATTCACATGCTTTCATCCAGTGCGCAGTACTCACGCAGTTAGTACCTCTATGAGACAATATAACCTCATGATGCACCAGCTGAAAGTAGACTAAAGATCCGTACGCAGCGAACGTGTTAAGTTCTTTAAGATGTGGCCATTACCGTTTATTTTGGGGCTCAGTGAGACGAAGATTATCTAACAGAGATTTCACCAAAATCCAGACAATTTAAACTCTATAATTTCCAAGAATCAAAACTATTACAGTCCAATCTGCCATAAGTGGGTAGCCTGACCGTCTCTCCCCCTGGTGGTGGGGGTGGGCGACCCGGGAACTTGGAGGCACATGTGTGCCTAATACCCCGACATTTGTCAGTCTGTAATTGCGAAGTGATTCCACTTTCACTGTCCCTTACTTAAATCTTAATGTTAGTTCGCTCTATAGTTTCAACACGAGGAGTGTTTTCCATATTCTGTGCTATGCTACGAAAGCTATAATACATTTTTAAATTAAAAAAAAAAGTATTTACGTCACAAATACCATAGACAGATTGCGCAAAAAAAGTAGTTTCAATTACTTTGGCAAAGCTTGAAGACGTAAACACAGAGGAAATTAAAAAAAAAAATAAGCTACGTGCCTTCTTTGAAGGTAATACCGGGCCAATACTTATTTAAAAAGAAAGCCTTAAACATTTTGGTCTGATGATGAATTAAATTATTGCCGTTTGACAACCCCTGACATAAGTATTAAGCTTAGCTAGAGCGGGTTAATGGAACTGATTGTATTGAAATATGATAATAAAACATTTTTTAACCTAAAGGTTGGTAATAAATTTTCCTTTATGATCTTTACAATGCTCACTATCGCTTACTGTTAGCGTCTACTGTGCCACTAACTTTAATTGAAGCACATCTGCGTTTAGTCGCTTCGTGTATGGGGTATCTAGAAGGACCAAGATTTGTACAGAATTGCATTTAGTTAGGTATAGACAAGGCATCTACTTAAAGATTGTCATTAAAACTTCGAATACGTAAACAGTGGTAGAATATAGAACAATTATGTTGGCTACACTGAACTCGTAACAATTTAAAAATCGAATACCTGAAGCTTAAATAAATACGTTCGCAAAACGCTGACCGCAAACGAGTGCAGCAAACAGCAGCCATATTGGAATCAAAAATGGTGGAATCGATGTCAGCATTTTTACGCCTCCCGCACACAGAGGCGTCAAAAGCTGCGCGTAAAAAACAATTCAATAAAAAAGTTAAAGTAAAATGCGTACTTCTATTATAAAAAACTTGATTTATTATAAATAAAAAAGGAGCGCACTGCCGCATGTAACAAAATCAAAATCAGGAGAGAAAACAAAAACAATGTTGCCAACATGCTATTAAAATAATACTATTATAAAGAATATAAAAATAACTAATCATAAAAATAACTAATTACATATGTTTAGTTATACTTAAACAACCTAAATGGACTCTGTGTCAATAAACATATATATTGAATTTTCGTGGCAAAAGCCTCGGCTCCACGTGTCAACATCATACAGTTAATTAAAGGAGAAGCCCTATGATTCCGACCTGCGGCAAATTTTTTGACGTATATCTGACATCCGCCATTGTAGTTGCCGGATCACTAAGTCAAACAATATAAACAAGCTGCGTATTTATTAAAATTTTACAGTACCTAATAACGGTATTAAAACGCTATAAAACATATGTACTTTAATAAATAAGCAGCTTATTTACGTTGTTTGACATCTTGGATACTTACTTGATACGGCAACTATAACGGCGGATGTCAGATAAACGTCAAAAAAATTGCCGCAGGACCATAAAAAGTGCGGAGTCGATATGCCTTCTCTGTTTACTCTATGGTCAGAATTCGCTCGCGCTGTCAATGTCATCACCTTGAGAAATGAACTTTTTCAATACAGTTTAGTTTTGTATTGAAAAAAAAAACTATATGCGCGACTTTTGACGCCCTAGTGTGTAGGAGGCTTTACGCTCGACGAATCCATACATTTTGTTGACATAGTCTGTTGATCATTTCTGTTTGTTCTATTTTTGAATGTTCAAAAATTTTCGAGTTGCGGGTAGGCATGATTTTGATGTAGTCAATTAATATGATAAACATAGAATTATTACACATAGAAACCAAGTCCGCGCGCCGATTTTGAAGCACCTTAATTGGAGCCATAAATGGCTCCAAACGCCGGGCCGCTCCGTAGTGTTCAATGTCAATGCACGCCGAACGTGTCTCGCGAAAAAAAAAATATTATGACGATTTGTGCAGTTAAATTGTGTCACAACACATCTGAAAAACAAAAGAAATGTGATAACATCACTTTTCACAGGTAAGCTTTCAGTATTTCATAGTATCTTGTAGTTAATTAAGTCAAAATAGAACAAAATAGAAACGTTTTAATTCAATGCACAGTGTTGCCCGATTGTTAAAATATTTTCCCATTTTAACTGAATTTATTGCTCCGACTAATTAATTTTAAAACATTTGCTACTGTTACTTACTGTTGTTGTTCTTTAATGTAGGTGTTTGTGTGATTTAACGATATCTATACGAACGATATTTTATAGGTTTCTAAACTGATTATTTTTTAATAATTATTTTTTCTTTTTCATAATATGAAGACTATTCGATTAGAAATATTTGTTGACTTGATTGGTTTACTTTAGTTACACAGTATAAAAATTCATAATTGTATACAATAATTAAAATATATATATTTTTACGTGTTGTTGTTTTCTTTTATTCGTTTCATAAAAATAAACATTCCCGTATTATAACAACATTACATTACCATATCCACACTTTACCACACATAGCTATTTATGCATGATTGCCAAAAACAAATGGTTATCAGCGGCCGAGTCATTACCCCACTTTCGGAAAACTGGACCTTCACTGGCAACATTACCCAAGTGTATGTGTGCGTGTCGCCGGGCGTAAGCACGTAATCGGCACGCCTGTGTGAACCGGTTTAGTGCTTCAATTTTGACAGAGCGCTTGTATGAAGACTATCTTTCTATGTGTAATTATTCTATGATGATAAAGTAGAATTGTCCTATTAAGGAAGTTATGAACTAATGTGAATAAGTGATCGGTGTTTAGTGTAATCAACTAATGACATTATTTTTAATGTTAATTGTTACATGATTTTGTGGACTGTGAGAAAGAAGATTTTCGTTTTCATAGTTTTTTTTTAAATTGAGTTTTCTCGTTATTATCTTATAAAGTCTCACCATAGAATCTCACGGATCGACCAAGTGTTTTTACATATTCTCTTGTTGACAAAATCATCGACTAAATACGATGGAGGTCATATCTTTTAAAAAGGGAAGTGAAGTGACGTGAAGTGAAGTGACGTGAAGTAAAGTGAAGTGAAATAGAAGATCAAGTGTGGAATGACAGCGGTAACAGGATGAACAGTGAGTTTACCTTTACTTTTGAAGTAGAAATGTTCATAGCAACGGCAGAAATCGGAAATGTCGTATTTACCTCGAAATACCTAATTTTACACCAGAGCCGATTATAATATCGAGGGGTGAAATTCTATTTGACTTAAGCGACACTTTTAGGCGTAATTGACGTATACATATTTGGAATCTTTATTTCTCAGCTTAAAATGTGTGCGAGATTAAATCCAAAACATAAAAACAATACATCAAAACTTCGTCGCATTGGGAAACTTTTTAATTGCACCCAATTTGCGACCAATCGAAGTCGAAATGCCTTTGTTCGTTTGTGAATTTCGTATCGAGAATGCATTTCGAAACTTTCCGATCGCACAAGTTTGTTGCGTCGTGTAAATTCGATATTCAAATAATAAACACTTCGAATTTCGAGTGCATATGGAACGGTTTTGAATTTTTAATTGCCAGTTCGAATAAAATTTGTTTTTTTTTTTTAATAATTTTGCAATGTTGACAGGCAAGTTTTTTTGTGCCAGACTTATTTAATATTGGATATACTATGCGATTCAAATGAGAATAGGGTCGACTCTGCGCCATATTGTAACGAACGAAAACGAATTATGACAATAAATAATTAAATCTTATACTAAGACAATTTACTACTAGTTTAACCTTTTTATTTAAATTTGATGTAAGACTTTTATCATTGATATGCAAATAAGTTTTTTGCAAACCATAGTTTTCAAGTGACATTTGACAGATATAGGTTATTGACATTCCTATTCTTATTTAGATCGCACTGTACATTATAATAACAAGGTAGAAAGTTGAAACCAAGCAGATACATAAAGAAGTCTCGAATCCTACATAGAAACTCTTTTGTAATGCTGCTGAAATGTAGAAGTATCTTAAACAGGAAGTTAAGGTATTTTTTGCGCTCATTATCGTACCAAATATTACAGTAGCGGTAATTAAAAAACTGTTCTAATACGTGAACGCCTTCCCATCCCAAGCACTTAGCTTAGACACAGAGCTGCTAGTGATGTCACGTTAGTTATATTTCAAAGTAAAAACATTTTTTTTTAATTCCAACCGTAGCTACTCTCTGCCCCACCGATTGCCTCCTCCCATCAATCTGCTGCAACGTATTGTTAGTCGCGTGGCCGCATTATACTAAATTATAGAAGAAGTTAGATAAGCCGCTATTACATTCGTAATTATACTTATTGTGTTAAGCACGTGTCGGACGATTGATTTCGATGCCCGCGCTTCAGGGTTGTCCAATATTACCGATGTCGATAATTGTGTCAATAATAATATACATTGTGATCAATCGATAGTTCACCAACCAACATTTTTGCCAAAACGAACTCTGTATATATAAATATAAGAATTGAATTTCTGTGGTAAAAGACTCGAAACTATACTGCGAAATTCGCTCGCGATGTTAATGACATTTCGTTGGAGAATCAGCTTTTTCTTGTGATAATACAGTCTGTTTTTGTATTAGCAAAATTTTTACTGCGTCCGTCTTGACGCTTCGGTGTGATTCTTAGCTTATCAAAATGTGCATTATTTTTACTGTATTGCCGCATACATCATCTTGATGCGTACAAGCTTTTAGAGTGACTGAAATTTCAACACCAAAAATGTATGAAACACAATATTCTATACGTTTCATGGTTTCTAACTATAGGTATAACTAATTACTTAGCATAACATTTCTCAGGAAATACCTAATTAAAATATCTTTCCATCTCCAAAATATATTTAAAATTTAAATGTATGTCAATGTTTTATCGACACCCGCCATCCCTAAATAATAGAGGTGCCGAGACGAATATAAGAATGATACATTACGGAATGACGATCTTCGATATTGGAGACAATGACACGTTATGTCCCCACTATGACCAATAATCTTAAAGTAAATGTGTAATGTCTTGCGGAGTAGGCTATTTCCTTATGGGCTATAACGGATTACTAATAGTACCTATTGGGTGCTGTTCTAGAAATTATGATACGTCATAGACTTTTTGAAGGTTGGTTTGTGATCGTCGCGGTGAATGACAAAGCGATCTCGTGGCGCCCCGATACAAGCGGAAGATGGTACACCGTCGGTTTTTAGTGGGTATACGGCCTTCTGCCGGGACTCCCACATAACCCTGCTACTTCCCCGAGGAAAATCTAACTACATGTAGTTATGATTACATGTAGTTACATGTAATCATAACTACATGTAGTTAACTACTAGTTAAGTTTAACTACAGTAATCAAACTACATTAAGAAATCGAGTAGTTAAATTACTGATTATTTATGTTTTATGAACTTATATTTTGCAAGTAAATAAACATGCAATGTGTCGTAACATATGTTTTGAATTTGGCTGCATAAAAAAACAGTTTATTGCACATACCTATGTTTATTTTAATGAATAATCAAACGAAAGGATTAAATTCATAGATATTATGTAGGTACCTATACTTATCAGATCTTAATAACTTTTTATTGATGATCAAAAAAAAATTCTTACTTAATTAGTGTTTCCTTTTTTAATGACGTAAATTCATTTTAAATCTGTAGTTATAAAAACTAATCAAGTAATCGTGATTGCAACTACAAATAGTAGTTAGTAATAAAAAAATTTAACTACATTTTTCGATTTCTTTATGTAGTTTGTAGTTATGATTACTAATGACTTTATGTAACCGAAGTTAGTAGTTAGTAATCAGTAGTTAGTAACCAGTAGTTAGATTACATTTTGCCCAACACTGGGCCCAGGTCCAGTGAGCCGAGTAGCCTGTACACAGACCACTAGAACAAGCCGTCGTTCAACAATACAATATAGTCTCTATTGGCGTTTTATTTTTGCAATAAACAATATCCGAGGGCAACAAAGAGGTGCATCGATATCGGTCCGTTAGCCGCACGCATTTCGATACACGGACACACAATGCCGGCGATATTTTCTGATTTAGTTATAGCTACACTGATACTGGAACTGTCCTTTCACCCTCACTTTCACAGTATTGTTTTATAAAATACTAGCTTCTACCCGCGACTTCGTCGGCACAGACTTCGATGATTCAATATTACTATAAAGTATAGACTATATGTTATTCTGATGTATAAACAATAATATTGTAAAGTTTCAGCAAAATCCGTTCAGTAGTTTTTGCGTGAAAGAGTAACGAACATCCATCCATCCATCGTCACAAACTGCCGTTTCGAAAATACATCATCATCATCATCATCACGCCTGTATTCCCCGAAGGGGTAGGCAGAGGTGCACTGCAGTGCGCCCACACTTCGCCGATGTATTTTTGGTCCCAATGTAATAGGGGGCGAGCCTATTGCCATTATACCGGACACATACCCCCCATATACGAGGGAAATTTTGGGCCATAGTCCACCACGCTGGCCCAGTGCGGGTTGGTGAACTTCACACGCCTAGACGTGCAGGTTTCCTCACGATGTTTTCCTTCACCGTTCAGTTAGTGGTAGTCATTGTTGAAAATGACATTCGCACATGAAAATTATCTCAGAGGTGCGGGCCTGGGATTTGAACTTGCACCCCTTACGTTCAAGGCGGGCGTTCTTGCCCACGAGGCTACCACTGCTTTCATTGATGTCTAAATTCCTTCACCATTTCATAGTCATAGCAAGTGGTAATCTCGGATGAAAATGAGATTTGCACATGAAACCCAGAGGTGCGAGCCGGGGTTTGAACGTGCACACTTTGATTGCAAGGCGTGCCTTCGACCACTCGGCTACCACTGTTAATAAATTTTATTTATTTATTTAGTTTCGTTGTCGCTTCTAGAAACATAACTGTAATCGTACAGACTTCGGATCAAGCGCCTCAGATGATATCCGCTGGTATTTATATCGTTAATAGGATCGCCTCATTTGGGCATGACTCGCGGAAAACGATAGCATGTGGGGTCTGATTGGGGACGTAAATTGTAGCGTTTGGAATATCTTAAAAAGTCATCCACGATTTGGTCCAAAATCTCCCTCGTATTGAGGGATTATGTGCCCGGTATAATGGCAATAGGCTCGCCCCCTATTACATTGGGACCAAAATACATCGGCGAAGTGTGGGCGCACTGCAGTGCACCTCTGCTTACCCCTTCGGGGAATACAGGCGTGATGATGATGTATTTCATTCACGATTTTTTGCTAATATCAAAATGAATCTTATCTAAAATAGTATAAGTCTATAGAAAAGTTTATTCTTGGCGAAATGACATTGATAGCGCGAGAAAATTTTGACGCGTGGTAGCGCGGGCGTACTACACAAATTCAATCTTTATGTGTATTGAATACAGAGTTCATTTTGTAACTGCCAAAGGACTTTTTTTTATTATTATTAACATATAATAAACAATACCAGTTTTTTGCATACAGACATTTTCGAAATACATGAAGTACATACATACATATAATCACGCCTGAATCTCATGGGGGTAGGCAGAGACTACCGTTTGCCACACGCTACGATCCCGACATACCTTTTTCGCTTCATCCACAGTCATACATCTTTTCATGCATTTCCGTCGGTTTAGGGTGCTACAGACTGACCTTTCTGGAAGAGACCGTTAATCTGGTCGTGAAAGGTCCTACTCGGGCGCCCTCTTCCGATATTTCCACTCACGTTTGCCTGGCATTTCTTTCGTCGGTCTATCCTCTCTACATGGCCAAACCACCTCAACATGAAATACATGAAGTATGTAATAAAAATACCTCAGTTCAAGAACATCAATTGTATATTATTTTCCTTTTATGTACTTAATAACACAATACTGGAATTCATCCATCTTTATCACTGCCATCGTCCATTTTTATTTATAATGTGTATTTATTGAATTTCCCCTTGCTATTAATTACTTGACAATGGCTGAAATACCCGCTGAACGTAGGTGGTGCCATTCCTCATCTTATTCCTACAAAATGTCATCATTTCACTCTACTACTACTACTACAGCCCTTTTAACGTCCCACTGCTGGGCACGAGCCTCCCCTCTATGCGAGGGGGATTCAGGCCATAGTCCACCACGCTGGCCCAGTAACATTTTCATTTAACTCATTTCGTAAAAAAAAGAAAGAACGCAATACTGCGTTAAGCCAGTGTTGATATGTATTTTTTCATGCTTTTTTATTATTAATATTTTATATTATTGGCAACATTGTAGGAACACCGATACGATATACTTTACATTCTATATCGATAACCTTGGAACAATCCGTAGGGGTTCCACAAGTAAGTACATTTCGTCTATCATTAGCCGCTCGGATAACCGTGGGGGCTACACAGGTGAATCAATTAGCAAGGTAAAGGGTTTAAATCCCTGTAAAAAATAGGGCACGTATGGGCGCATTTTTGGTAATTTAAAAACGGATGCTATTAACATGTTGATAAAGTACACTTTTCAACAACATTTCATCAGGTATGCAAGCGAATTGGGTCGCGAGATCACGTGGCTTTTGCTACAGACATTCAATATTTATGTATATTGAGGGTATTGTATACTCGTTGTGATAGCAGGGCGTTAGCGAAATAAGTCATAAAACAATTTAGAAAACATGTGATTAATAGAATATAGGAAATGTTTTTTAGCCTTTTTAACTCTGAGACTTGATGCTCAAACCACTGTGCTCGACTTAATCTAAACAAAAATAATCCTTGTTGTGATTAACAATAAGACTATAATAGATCAATATACAGAATCCTATCATTTTAGCACCGAATAACGATCAGTAGTACCTATAATATCACATGTTAGAAGATAAACGACCGAAAATCGATCAACAATAACAGCCATACATTACTATTCTCTTAAGAATGCGCACGCGCGTTTCCCACGTGCCTCCTTTGTCGGTGCGCGACAAAGCCTCGCCGACAACATGCCGTCTCTACGTATCATCTGCATACATTCTAAAATCAATCTTAAATCATCGACTTTTAAGTTTATATTTCTAACTGTTGGTTACGGAAAAATCGTAGTCGGTATTCCAATTTGAAACGTCGTAACAACAATCGAAACAACAGATGAATTTGGACTTTAGTTATACGGCATTAGTGATAATTTTGAATGGTGTTGTTTGTGGAGAATTCAAAAAGTTGTCAGTAAAGGCAATGTTGACCCCTCATTTAAGTTAGGGCAATTGTTTATCAATATCCTATGATTAATGTGTGTAGTGTGTTCGTGACCGCACCGCGGCCGGCCGCGGGCAATTAGCTAGGATCACGATTCACCAAATGATATGTGATGGGTAATGTTGCTAATTTGTTTGTGGGGACAGGTAAAGAGGATAAGTTAGTTTAAGTTGTGTAGAATGGACTCTCTAGTTGGCCAACTTAGCTTATCAAAGACATACAGAATCACAAACTTGAACTATTTAGTATTTTGTTAGTCTAGTAGTAGAGACAGTCGTATAAGGAACTCCAAACTTATGCATTATTTCGTAAAGATGAAAAAGTTTAATGATCTAGTGTACTTTTAGTACTGACGGGTTAAGAAGAGTAAAAAAATACAGGTGTGTAAATCACATTCAATTATACTTCGTAACTCATATAGTGTTGATAAATTGACTCAAATTGTTGCGGGTGCTGCAGAACCTCATCTTATTTCTTGATATTACATTTCACATTTCGTATAAGAAGAACCCTGAAAATACCTACTACAGCCCTTCTAACGTCCTACTGCTGGGCACGGGCCTCCCTTCAATGCGAGGGGGATTCGGGCCATAGTCCACCACGCTGGCCCAGCGCGGGTTGGCAGACTTCACACATCTATCGAGAACTAGTCAAGTTCCCTCAGATGTGCAGGTTTCCTCACAATGTTTTCCTTCACCGTTAAATACCTATTAATCTATTATTTAAAAAAAAAACTCGTCAAAAAAAAAACATTAATTTTACAGTAATGGTACTGAAAAAATTTGTTTATTTTAAAGAATATCAACCCTTTCCTTTATTTAATCTATGTAGATTTTACCAGTCATAATATACTACATACATCACACGCTTATATTAAATAGTTATATGCGGTATAAATAGTCTTAATCCTTGCGCCGTAGCAGTGGGCGTCTTGGGTCGTTTCGACCTAATTCCAGTCAAATAATTTTGTTTAATACGTGGCTAAATCGGCCGTACCCAGCACAATGCTGTAGTATCTCACACGTAATGTGTGCACTGACAACACGCCATGCAGACTAGACCTTGTATACAAATAATAGGTTTTGATACTTGTGTAGGTTTTCAAAATTAAAAATAAAAATTGCGTGATGTATTATTTATTATGACTTTTGTAAAATTTACCACAACTATTGAAATTGGCATAGCTTGGTAACAGTTTTGACAGTATCAAGTATCAAGAATTTTCTTCAATCATCAATTTGCCGGTAATGCTTCACATTTTGGCTGGGGGCTCTGCATTATATGAAACGATTTTGTTCAATCTATGGGTGAATGATGCCGTCAATACTAAGCTGTCAATATCTCATACCACCATTCCTGCCCCCTTACCACCTGTCTTTCAGCAACGTTTTTGATACTAATTTAATTTTTAACCGACTTCTAAAAGGAGGAGGTTCTCAATTCGATTAGTATGTTTTTTTTTTATGTATGTACACCGATTACGCTGCAATTTATGATCCGATTTACGTGGTTATTCTTTAGTTTGATGCGGAATAGATGCCATTTGGTCCCATAATAATTTAACATGGTTTGGCGAAGCAGTTTCAATTTTATGAACATTTTTGTTTACGTGGTTGATGTAATTGTACTTTGTGTACGGCTTTTTAAGGAGTTTTTTTTGGCAATCAACTCACTACAAAATCTGTCGACAATACCTTAAGAGGTGGACGGTGGTAAGGCCCACTGAATTCCCTTATAAATATGTAATCCGTCTAGTCGTGTCGAGTGCGGCAAGTGTTGATTGATCCTCCCGACACGATCACTGCCCTCCTCGACCCGGGCGTCGAGAGGGCCACCAACACACCTACACCAGCCTTAAACAGACACCGATCTCGCCGGCGAGGTCGAGGAACCCCCTCTTCCGCTCGTAGGTGCATCTTTGCACCTAGGAGCACAGACACTACCTGTCCCCTCACGGTAACTGCCCAAGCCGAGGTCATGCCCTCTGTGGCGCCCTTGAGCTAGTTGCCACCCTTTTCCGCCCTTAAGGCCTTAGTCGGAGTGCACTCTGCGCTCGCCACTCCTCCGGTAAAGCTGTAAAGGCCACCTCACGGCCAACAGCGTAGTCCATTCAAAATCTAATCTAAAAGTCGTGTTGAGTATCAAAACTGTTTACTTCCCTAACATAGTTACAGTTTCGGCGATACTAGTTCAAAGTAACGGCGTCGTTTGGCCCGATATACGACGTCAGCCGCGATCCGTCGCAGCCCGCCGCGTGTACTGCGATTAAACACTAATGCACTGTGTATTGAATTCACTTATACTGACGTAGAATACGTGTGATGACCGCTATTGGGGTTGCTATTGCTATGAATATTGTCATTTATTTTTATCGGTTGCTAATAATGTGATATTGCATTGACAAGTGTAGATTTTCATTTTTTTTTATCTTATTGGCTGCTTAGTGCTATGAAAAGTGCAGATTGTCATTTGTTTTTTTTATTGCTAAAAATATGCTATTGCTGTGAAAAGTATAGATTGTCATTTATTTTATTGGCTGCTAATAAGGTGCTATTGCTATAAAAAGTGCAGATTGACACTTGATTTAATTGTTTGCTAAAAATTTGCTATTGCTATGACAAGTATAGATTGTCAATCGTTTATATTGGTTACTAAAAATGTGCCGTTGCTATGAAAATGTGGATTGTCATTTGTTTTTGTTGGTTACTATAATGTGCTATTGCTATGAAAAATGTAGATTGTCATTTAATTGGTTGCTAATTGCTTTGAAAAGTGTAGATTGTCATTTGCTTTTAATAAATTGGTCTCATCAATAACTTGTTTCATTTTCTAAAAGCGAAAAAAGACCCGTTTTGGTATTGGGGACATTTTTGCAGCGTCTTGACGCCCCAGTCTGCTCAGAGCTTCATACTTAGTTTAGTAATACGTATCAAAGAAAAAATAGGAGAAACTGATACAGTTTTTTTTGTTAAGAACTAAACTACACAAATCATTGCCATTACATTATACTGCCGTCTCTTCCAAGGTATTATTATGTAGGCATAACAGCTCTATTATAAATCATAATTGGCGTAAATATACCTGATTCATTAGGTATAATTGTAACTAACGATACCTTACGATAGCAATAGTAACCGCATGTCTATTGCAGTCATCATTCGTAATTTAACCCTCGCACTTTTCACCAATGATAACGAGTCAGCGCGCGATTACCTTAAACATCCGACTTTGCATTGCGCGCACAATTTAGCAAGACTCTTGTAATTCTTGCTTTTATGTTATAACGAGCTTGTAAAGCTGTTGTATTTCACTATTAGGTTTTACTACTCGTGTTAGGATACAAACCTATCATCATTTTGGACTGAAAAAAGTGAATACTATGCCTGAATCAAACCTCAAAAATGTCCTCAAGCATGGCACAGAACTCTCTCTATGGCCAGCGAAGGCCAATAGAGCACACGTAAACAAGTTCCAGATTAAACTCAATAATCAACTGTATGACCATTGTTTCAAAGTATAAAATACTGTGAACGCGGCTGCAAAAAATACCATTTGTATATTTAATTACTTTCACGTTATTATCAATATAAAATATTGATTTTGACCTACTTTACAAACAATTTTTTTTTATCCATAAATTAAATAAAAATATTCCCATAATATTATTATGTAGTTCACAAGAATATTCCACAGAAAACAAAATTGATTTGTAATGCCAATGCTAACTAATTGGTAGAGATACTATTATTATTTATTATATTATATTTTTATATGAATAAATGATAATCTGGTTCTGATACATTTTAACTTTCTGTATACAGGGTGTCCCACGGATATGCCACATGGAGGGAAAGTACCTTGAATATTGTAGATGGAGCATTTTACTGAAAGAAGGCATTATTTGAATTTAAAAAAAACAATTTAAACTGCATTCATAGATATTTAAATATTTACATTGTTGAACCGGGAATCGAACCCGTTACACGAGAAAAGTAATCAGCCTGTAGCTTTATGATAGCGATCGAAAGGCTTCATAATAAGGATTATTTTTTGCTAAGTAACATAGTGTCAGAAATAAAAGGAAGACCATAAAATAAAACTATTTTCCGGATTTTATCGCGTTTATTTACTATTATTTATTTCAATGGCCTCACGTATCATCCTTGGTTGGAGGCCATTGAAATTAAAAAACATCCTAATTTCAATAGGGAACATGGCTGGGTGCTACCACCAACTTCAACCAATCCAGTAATTAATATGATTAAATCCAAAACCAAGCATACCATTGCAAGACCTTAAGACAGTGTGAGCACTTTCTGCGTGGATCGGACTGCAAACAACAACTAAATATGAGGGTAACCAGTTATTAACTATGACATCAGGACATCTAACACCTCAGTCTCCCCGTGACCATGGTTGCTGTAAAGCAGCCGAATCGTTGGGAAAATAAAATAGTAAATAAACGCGATAAAATCCGTAAAATAGTTTTAATTCAATGTATAGTATTCGCGTAAATATAAGAAAACAATATGAAGACCATAAAACTAAAATGTTCCATCTGCAATATTCAAGGTACTTTCCCTCCATGTGACATATCCGTGCGACACCCTGTATATGTGAGATCTTAAATAACAACTGTACTATTTAAATAGTTTAATTATTTCGTTATTAACATTTATATTCTTGTCCGAGCTGTCTTTACAAAAACAAGACCATTTTGTGCGTATATTATTTGCAATACTTTACATTTTGTATACATTTTATTCAACGTTTTCTTTCACTAATTTCGCATCAAGAAAGGCGAGGGTTCATTTGAATAGGCGCCTTGTAAAGTTTGCTTAAAAAATTCGCGTTTAAGCACTGCACTCACAGGTGCGTCAAGAAAACGCGCGACTGAATTTTTGCTTATACCAAAACGGACTAATTAACTTGATGAAAAAGCGCATTTTTCAATTAATTGTTGCCATTGACGCGAGCGTATTTTGACGCGTATCTCGTGACTATTACCACAGAGATTTAATATACATTATGTAGGTACATTGACACCAATACCTACCCGTTAATCGCAGATGCAGCCATTTCTCATCTTCATCATACATCATCACGCCTGTATTCCCCGAAGGGGTAGGCAGAGGTGCACTGCAGTGCGCCCACACTTCGCCGATGTATTTTGGTCCCAATGTAATAGGCGGCGAGCCTATTGCCATTATACCGGGCACACAGGTTTCCTCACGATGTTTTCCGTCACCGTTTCTTAGCAAGTGATAATCTCAGATGAAAATGAGATTCGCACATGGAACCCAGAGGTGCGAGCCGGGGATAGAACCTGCGCACTTTGATTGCAAAGCGTGCGTTCGACCACTCGGCTACCACTGCTCTCCGGCTACCATTCCTCATCTTACTCCATTAAATTTCATGAATACGCAATAAGAAAAGTACTTTCGTATAAATATCGCCAGACACATACTCATTGCATGATCTCACACTAACCAAATCTTGTACTATACCTAGGTACCTTAAAATATACTGGGGGTGTTCCATTATTACACGGAATTTGCAATTGGTGGGAATTCGCAATGGTCTGGCCATTTCAAATTCCGATAAGGCCAATTCTGAAACATGGTTTGGGAATCGAACCCGCAACCATCCGGTGTAGTTAGCCAAGCGGCCTACGCTCAAGGTATTAGACCAAGGCGTCATTAAATCCTAATATACAAAAAACATACATGTTAATTCGCTAGGTACAGTGTGTACAGGGCATTACGTGTTGCATTGAACAGAATAATGTCGTGAAAATAAAGTTCCGAATAAACTATCACATACAACGTTTAATCTTGTTTCCTACAAGCCCCTTTGTACGTAAGGCTGCGGCCATGTTGACAGGACGAGCGGTATATTAAAAGTAATTTCAATTATTATTTTTTAATTTTTACAGATTTATGGTAGAAAAAGACATACTGCGCCGAATAATGGGACAAGGTAAGGCAAATGATGATGGTGATGATAGATTACCCGTTAATTTGTCAGCGTCATTATTGTCATTACAACATGACCATCTGCCAGTGAAATTCCCGTCAAAATCAATCCAGTCGTTCCGTAGATTACCGAAAACAAATAGACAAACAATTATTTTTAAATGCCGTAGCTATAATTACACTTGAAAGTCTTGCACATGCATATATTAAACAACAGTTTTTTTTCACATTACAAACAGACACTTCAGTAATTTTAATATATTTTATATTTCATAGCTCACAAACATCTACTACTATACTACTACAAAAAATACGTTAAAAGCAAAAACTAAAAACCCCACCTCACGTAACACCTTCACTGCTGCTTGAGGCCGAAACTGCTTCAAGGTTGACTACGCTGGTGGGTACTGTTACACACAGCAAATGCAGATGATACTGCCGACTCCTTATTTCTAATCGCACAGATGGTATTTTTGATGTTCCTCCTTGGATTTAAGAATGAGGGGGAGGAATCAGTTCGCTTCAAACCTTTGCACACCCAATAATCCTGTGACCAAGTAGCAGTGTAAATGAGTTCAAGTTTTAGCTGATTAACTAACCACACTAGCTGAAACTTCTCTAAAATTGGACCCGCAGTGAAGTTATTAAAAAAATATTTCTTCCACCAAGTCCCAACACTAAGTAGTACATTGTGACCACATCGGTCCGTAAATCAGTAACCCGATACGGTAGTGTCGCACGCGTCGCCGGCCCGTGTCCCGCTCGAGACCTGTCCGTTTGACGTGTTTACTAACACGCGCAGCGCAACAGCGGGACAACCGACCCCTATATCACTATTAGCTGTATATAGGCATACTAACTTCTACCCGCGACTTCGTCCGCCCAGACTTCGATGATTCAATATCATCTATATATATAAAATGCCACTTTTCGTTGTAACCTCACTCCTCCTAAACGGCTGGACAGATTTGAATGATTTTTGGAACGTAGTTTCTTATGGCGCGTTGCGAAAGGGGGCTAGACGGAAAAAAATAAGACTAAAAGTGTCGACCGACACTTTTCTAAATGTGTGTGTGAGAGTAAAAGTTATAACGACACTTTTGTAAATGTGTGTGTGAGAGTAAAAGTTATAACGACACTTTTGTGTTTGCTTTTTTTATTTCAAAAGGAACTGCGTTCCATCCGGGTGTCCCTTTTTTGTATGCGTTTGGGCACCCTGGATGGTTTAGATTCACAATTGGACCCGGTAGGTGGCGCTGCTTTCGTATGTCACTCATTCTAAGGCGGTACGAAGTTCGCCCGGTCAGCTAGTGACATTATAAATTGCCTATATGTTATGCTGATGTATAGACAATAATGTAAAGTTTCACCGAAATCCGTTCAGTAGTTTCTGCGTGATAGAATAGCAAACAGCCATCCATTAAAAAATGAAGTCATAACAACTCCACGACGATATTTTTAGCTGACTTGGGGCTCTGTATTTGACTCATAGAAAAAGTCGTATTTTGACATGTAGAAGCGTAGCGTTTACCACAGTTATTTAATCCTTATGTACATAGACCCACAGTTCGTTTTGGTTTTAGCAATTTTTTTTACTATTGACGCCACAGTCCACCCGTGGCTAAATTTCAATATTCACAGCACATTCGCGAACTGAAAATGCATACGTAATCCGATATGAGACAGTTATGTCCACCATGCTCTCTGGAACGAGGTAATAAAGTTGTATAGCGGTCCGATAACATTATCTGTCGCATAAATTTGTCAACTATCTGTCAGCCGAACACAGCAACGCACTCCATCTCGAGATTACGTATGAACAATATGTGTTGTATCGATTATAATGTCGAATAGACATTTGCGATTTTGGAAATCCATTCTGATATGGGACATGTCCTTTTTTAAGGTTCCGTACCCAAAGGGTCAAACGGGAACCCTATTACTAAGACTTCGCTGTCCGTCCGTCCATCCGTCCGTCTGTCACCAGGCTGTATCTCATGAACCGTGATAGTTAGAGAGTTGAAATTTTCACAGATGATGTATTTCTGTTACCGCTCTAACAAAAAATACAAAAAAACAGAATAAAATAAATATTTAAAGGGGCTCCCATACAACAAACGTGATTTTTTTGCCGTTTTTATAGATAATGGTACCCTTCGTGCGCTAGTCCGACTCGCACTTGGCCGGTTTTTAGTGTTTCCTACCACACACTGTGGCGTCAAGTCTCACGCGTCATAACGTTTGCCAATAACAAAACGTACTCTTTGTCAATTTGCATAAAGATTAAATTTCTATGGTACAAGCCACGCGTTCAAATTCACCTGCGCTATCAGTGTAATTTAGTTGATGAATGAACTTTTTCTGTGCCAATAAAGTTTATTTTGGTATGACAAAAAAATTTACGTGCGAAGGTTCAAAATCAAAATCATTTTTTTTTATTCGTGTAGGCCAAAAAGCACTTTTTTTTATGAGATAGGGAGACAAACGAACAGACGTTTCACCTGATGGTAAGTGATCAACGCCGCCCATGGACACCTGCAACACCAGGGGCATCGCAAGTGCGTTGCCGGCCTTTATATGCTATCCGTACACGTTACTCGTCTCCACAGAATAAATAACTCTTTCATGGGGCAAAGTATACGCTTTTTCAATAAACTTCCAAAAGAAATCAGAGATTTTCCCATTAATACATTTAAAATTGCAATCAAATCCAAATTGTATCAAAAGGGCTATTACAAAATCTCGGATTATTTAGATGATAAATCAGCTTGGGATTGTACAGCTCAGGTTCAAAACAAAAATCGAAATATTGCCCGTCATGTCAAAGTGTAGCGTGTGTTGCCTTACTAACGTATTATTATTCTATCTTTATTATTAAACGCAGCTCTAAAGGCAACACACTGGAGTTATATGTACCTGCGTATATGTAATAAGTTTTGGCGATTAAAAAAAAAAATATCAGCCCACTGAGTTTCTTGCCGGATCTTCTCAGTTGAGGTCGCGTTTCGATCCGGTGGTAGTATAGTAGTATATAAGAAAAAAAATTAAACTTGACAATTTATAAGTGCCCCATAGGGCTATACAAAATAAATGATTTGACTTTGACTTTGACTTTAAGGAATGAGTATGAGAATGCACTTACAAATAGTCAGATTCTACCACCCAGTTTACGCCCAGTATGCGGGTCTTATAGGATCACTTCATTGTCTATCAGTCTATTTGATTTAATTGTATTAGATTTCTATGTATATCTGTCAAGACAAGACTTTTTCTCAGAAACACATGGATGTAACATGTTGGAATTAATAAAAAATACTCTGATCTGCATTATCTTACCCCTCAGATATATTTTTACGAAGTGCGTGTAGGCACGTATAGGCTCTCTATTTGCCACACGCGCAACTTACAGGTGTATCAGAAGTCAAACATGATCGAATTACGATCAAATTTTTATAAATACCATTCAGTTGTATACCCGATACTGATGCAAACGTCAAAGTATTATTTCGGACCTTTGAAACGACCTGTAAAAGCGTTATAAATATTACTCTGAAAGCAATCTGAAGTTATGTCTAAATGTTACTCTGAGAGCAATCTGAAGTTATGTCTAAATGTTACTCTGAGAGCAATCTGAAGTTATGTCTATGTTTATAAGCTCGTGTCTCTACCCATTATTTGACACTAGCGGCCCGTCCCGGTTTTGCATTGCTTTGCTCATAATATAGCCTATGTTACTCAGTGATAATGTAGCTTTCTAACGGTGAAATAATTTTTGAAATCGGTCCAGTACTTTTTAAGTTTATTCGATACATACAAAAATATAAATCTATCCTCTTTATAATAAATGAATATCTTTCCTCTTTATAATATATAGTGTATATTAATATTATCTTCTATATTAGAAGATGGGCCGACGATATCAAAGAAATCGCTGGAGATAAATGGCATTCCATAGCAAAACAAAGAGACATATGGGCACAAAAGGAGGAGGCCTTTACCCTGAAAGGGGGTTCTCAATAAAGCATTCATTTAACTAACAAAAATTTAATTACTAAATAAACACTAACCAAATATGCATATAATTGTAATATATACTTAAATACTCTTGTAAAAACCAAAAGAGAAATAATAAAAGGCTTTTTTATTATTTATTATTAATATTTTCATTTATTTCTCATTTTTCTTATTTAGTACATTTTTAAATATAAATATAAAAAATACATTTAAAAATATAAAAAACAGTTCCCCACCGGCATCTGGAACAGGGTCCTAGTTACCAGTGGTTAGGGCTCCAGAGAGAGGAACTTCCTCACAATGCGCGCCGTCTCCAGAAGTACCGCCTTCTGATTATTAAGTTCCCTCAGACGTGCAGGTTTCCTCACGATGTTTTCCTTCACCGTTTTATAGCAAGTGATAATCTCAGATGAAAATAAGATTCGCACATAAATTCCAGAGGTGGGACCCGGGGTTTGAACCTGCACACTTTGATTTGCAAGGCGTGCGTTCGACCACTCGGCTACCACTAACACTAACTGTAATTTTTTTACAGTTATTCTACTCTGACAGGTACTCAATACTTGTCAAAAAATTACAGTTAGTGTGGAAACAATGATACTTTAAGAGGTGGTGGTACTCTCTTTCTCTCTTTGTTTGTAAAGAGAACAAGTAATGGAGACGGAACGGCAGCTGTATAGTTGCTCTACGCAACGCGAGCACATGAGTTAGTGCTGCATTAGCCGCGAAGATATCGTATCTTAACGCCGCGGATGGCTTGCACTCGGTAGACTAGTTGCAGAAGTACAATTGTAGAAAATTTTACACATATTAACAAATATTTCTTTTTAACTACCAACAATAAAAAGCAAAACACAATAATACAAATCTATACTAACATTATAAAGAGGAAAGATTTGTATTTTTGTATGTATGTATAACTCAAGATAAACTCAAGAACGACTGGTCCGATTTCAAAAATTGTTTTACCATTAGAAAGCTACTTTATCACTGAGTAACATAGGCTATATTAGAAACCCGTGTGAAGCTGGGAAGGGCCGCTAGTAAATTATATACAAAGGAATGCCTCAATATCGTCGATACTGAAATTAATTGGAAATAATGTATCTACTTTGTAAGGTAATATCGTGACTATTGACGTATTGAATCTTACATTCGAAACAATAAGAGTCACCTAATAAACAAGTGAATTGCAAGGTTTCATAAGCATATGAAACTCCGACCGTTCGAAAGTACATATAATCTCTTTTTTTTATCGCTTCGTAAGGACTGCATTTCAAGCGTCGATATACACTAGACATTCATAAAAGAGGTTAGTTATCCTTCTGTTTCACTGCCTAGTGTCACCAAGCACTTGGTGGAAATAGTTGTAACGTTAAAAACATAACATAAACATTGTGTGTCCACGTGATAAATACCGGTTATTGTGAATAGTGATTATGTTTCAGATCTAGTTCGCTTGTTTACGGCCCTCTGATAACACTGATTTGTATTATATTGCTACGCAGTATATTTGAGATATTTGTAATGTATTTTGATATAACTGCCGTGGTGGAGTCGCGAGCGCACCGATTATGAGACGTTCTAAATATCCTCGAAATGAATAAATCTATGCGCGTAGACTTCTTACATTTCGTTAGCGTGTCTGTATTGAAGAGGTGCACTGCAGTGTGGGTACTTTCGCTGATCTATTGGTTCCAATGTAATAGGGGGTGAGTTGCTATTATACCGGGCACATTCCCCCTCAAAACGAGTGAGATTTGGGTCACAGTCAACCACGCTGGACCAGTGCGGTGCTGTTGAACTTCACACACCTTTCTATAGACATGTCATTTTCCTCGCGATGTTTTGCTTCACCGTTCAACAAGAAAATTAAAATCGCATGAAATCTGAAAAACCTGTGCACCCGGGACTTGAACTTGTAAACCTTGCGTTCAAGACAGGCATGCTACCAAATATGCTACCATCGCTTAGATACGTATTCCAATCTTAAATTTGTATAAAAATCTACATGTTATTCTGTTAACGAGCTCAGAACAAAATTCCCTTGCGCAAGTTTAGCGCTACAGAAAAAAAAAACTAGTCTCGCATTTTCCACACTAGCGCCCTCTTTGAGAGGGTATTCACACGTTGCACCTGAAGTGGCGCGGAGGAGCTATTACACAGCCATTACCGGCATTATGAGACCGTCGTGCGTAATAACCCCCCGTCTGGCAAGAATAATGTGTGAGCTCGGGAATAATACTTGAATGAAACACTGAAACGCAACTAAATGGAGATTTAAATTTATTTATACTTTTAAATTAATCATCTCAATAATTACTTGGTCTAGTGGTTTGAGCATAAGCAGCTCGGTTCACTGAACAAAGTGGTTGCAGCTTCGATTCCCAACGCTGGCAAATTTCGAAAATATCCTTTTCGGGATTTGTCCTGGTCTGGGTGTAACTGAGATCAAATAAATGCATAGGTAGTACTCTATTCGAGAATAATCATAGTATTTTAAACGTGTTTAAGACGACCCTAATTGAAAATCCGCCGTTAAATTTCTTTTAAATTAATTATCTCCTTTTGATTGTGTAAATAAATAAATATAGCCAGATAACAAATACTCATCCTATGATCTCAAACTAAGCAAAGCTTGTACTAACTTTGTATTGTATAATTGTTAATTAAGAAAAACACAAAAATGTAAATCCTTACTTGAAAAAAGCAACCATGGAGTTTCTTGCCCATTCTTCTCCATAGGAAATGCATTCCGAATGGGTGGTAGAGCTACTATTTTTATTATTTATTGACGATTCATGCCTGTATTGGTTTATATCAATAAAAAATATTCTGATTCTGATTCTACTATGGGTACCATAGAAAGGACTGGAGGCGATCCCAGTTACACCCAGACTGGAGCAAATTCTTAAAAGACAATTTTCGAAATTTACCCCTGACGGGTATTGAATGAGATATACCTTACTATACGTAAAATATGTAGAGTATAAAGAAATTTCTTGTAGAGCACCCACATTTTAGGTCTATGCCCTGAAACCGCCAGAGGCTGAAGAGGGAAAAGAAAATATGTAATATTTTAATATTGCTATCCATCACCGTATGGTACAAGGTATGGGTGGAAGCGATAATACACAAACAGGCCCTTATAATACTGTTTCGGTTGTATGTTCCTTCCTCGTAACCGAAAGGTCCCGGGTTCTATTCTCACTGAACTCTCGCACGTCATTTTTTTGTTATACCGAAATAACTGTATTGACTTATAGAAAAAGTTCTTCTTCTTTTTTTACAAAATGAATGAAATTATGATATTTAATGTAAGATGAGGAATGGCTCCACCTGCGTTTAGCGGGTATTTCAGCCAGTGTCAAGTAATTAATAGCAAGAGCAAATTCAATAAATACACATTATAAATAAAAACCAGCCAAATGCGAGTTGGACTCGCACACGAAGGGTTCCGTACCATTATCTGTAAAAACGGCAAAAAAATCACGTTTGTTGTATGGGAGCCCCCTTAAATATTAATTTTATTCTGTTTTTTAGTTATAGCGGCAACAGAAATACATCATCTGTGAAAATTTCAACTCTCTAGCTATCACGGTTCATGAGATACAGCCTGGTGACAGACGGCCGTATGGATGAACGGACGGACGGTCAACGAAGTCTTAGTAATAGGGTTCCCGTTATACCCTTTGGGTACGGATACCTAAAAATGGATGATGACAGTGATAAAGATTGCGGATGCATCCAGAAAAAGTTCATTCTTCAACCAAATGACACTGACAGCACGAGCGAATTTTGATTATTTACACGTTTTGATGCCGTCTTGATGCCACTCTGCGCTCCATAACACAACTTACGGACGTGGGGGAGAATTCTGCAAAACTAAAGTGGGAGTGCGCAGGCCACGTCGTTCGTATGCACCCGCAGAGGTGGGTCAACATAAGTACCAAATGGAGACCCGCAGGTACAAGACGCCGTGGAAGACCAAGGAAACGGTGGCGCGATGATCTAGACATCTTTGCGGGAAAGACGTGGCCGGAAATGGCTCAGGATCAGGATCGGTGGAGGGAGAGAGGGGAGGCCTTTACCCAGGAGTGGGACACAAAATAGGCTATTAAAAAAAAAAACGTTTTGATGCGTGACGTTTAACGCCTCATTGTGCGAGGAGTTTAACACTAATTTAATCGTAGATTTGTTCTTCGGGGCCCTGGAGTTATTAATGTGTTCAAGTGACATTGTTACCTTTGAAGCATTAGAAAAGGTCTTGTATGAACATATAGCTGGTTTCTTATCGCTTGTGCATTGGGGCGCGTATTCGTGTGACGTGCGGACGTGTCATTAGTCGGTTGATGAATGCTGAGCGTTAATGCGCCTCCCATTCAAACAGACGTGGCCGACACGCGCCCGCCGACTTATTCTGATATCACTCATCGTTCATTATGATGCTTTAAAGTATTGACTCGACTCAAGTTGAGTCTATCTCAGTTTTTCCTGACTAACTTCTAAAGGTCAACTCTGTTCAGGGGCATAACCAGCACCGCCTATATTATTTTTATTACGGTCTATTTGAGAGATTTTGTAATTAATTAACCATCACAAATGTAAAGTGGCTTAATTCTTAAAACATAAGAAAAAAGCTAGGATATCGAAATAAAAAAAAAAGTTTTCGTATTTTAGATGGTATACATGATAAAGTTTTTTTTTTACATATATTTTACTTCACGTTTGTATTTTATTTTTAATCTCTATGTATTCTTCTTCAGGGTGGGTGGTATTCTTAAAAATATGGCATCAATTATCTGTTGTTGCCAACTATGGCTATTGTAACTTATTTCATTCATCTACAGGTAGTTTTCTGCATTTATCAACACATAATTATTTCAGTTAGAACTATCTACTATGATCTAACGCGAAGTTTAGTTAGTGGGTACTAGCCTGCTATGCTGCTTCACTAATCTTCAAGTGTTTTTTTTTTAAATCAGTTCAGTTAGCACTTGAGCGAGGCAATGCGAACTGTCTCGAGCGCGGCACGTCCGTTTTAGCTAAACAAAACAGGCTCGTGAGGCTGTTCGGTCAGTCAGTACACACCTTTTGGGGTACCACACATTAAAGTACTTTGAAATCTCAAGGTCAACCCCCTAACAGCCACCTTTCTTGCAGCAATGTTTTTAATTTTAGTTAATATTAATTTATGCAGTTAACACGTTCGCTGCATTGTAAGGTCATATTGGCACATGGCGAACTTTCATCCAGCGCTTACAAAGTACCTCTGTGAGTCAATATAACCTCATGATAGGTACCCGCTGAAAGTAATTTTTTGCGCAGCGAACGTGTTAACTCAGCACAAATTTTGCCAAAAATTTACAAATTACTATTGTAATAACAATACTTTAAAGGAGGTGGCAAGGCCCGAGATGAGGTTTTATCAAAATCATCAAATCTGTTTTATAGAATAAGGATGCATGAACAGTGGAAATGTGTGAATTAAAAAGATTTTTATGTTAATGCTTTGCCAGACTCAATGCGATACAGTTTAATGTTTATTTAAATATCAACTATGCTCTTGCGTTCGTATAATGAGTAGAGGGATAATGTTGAGTGTCTATTTGTATGCCGGCACGGCTAACATGTGCATTAAGGCTAGACTCATGTCACGGAATATGACAATTTTGTCACTTTATCTCGTATGAATTATGAGGGTAAGTGAGCTAGGCTATTAATCAATTTTCGTTTGAAACCAAACAGCATGGCGGATTTTCAATACATTTTGATAGCTGTTTTGACAGAAAGGGATTGAAACTTGCTATCACTTTAATAAGGTAATCACCCTGGCCAGTATGGCATCATCAGCAGGTTGATTACGTACATAATTCTTTATCAAACGAATTTCAATCACTTGTCAAAATGTAATAAAAATTCACCATTTTGTTTGGGTTCCAGTTCAGATCAGGGTCAGGTCTTTTAGTAGAATGCAGGTTTCCTCGCGATGTATGCCTTCACTGTACAAGGAAGTGGTAATATAAATTTTAAATGCAAATCCAAAAATCCCAGAGATGCATGCCCAGGTTTTTATAAAAAGCACTTGTTTTATAAAGTGTAAAGCTATCCTACATTTTCGCACTGATGACTATAGAGACTTAAAGCAGTATAAAATTGATTTACTGACTCGTTACAGTTGCAGCCCATTCCATAACGAGTTCATAAAATCTATAATACAATAATTCTGATTCACGCCATATCTGGTACAATCGTGGACCGGTGTATGCAGTATGCAAGAATCACTTATTAAATGTCCACATTATTTATGTCTCTACAGATTTGGTCTAATTGTAATGTGCGCGGAGTTGTGCCGATTTATCAGTAGCACTGTACCTGGACAAAGGTGGCGTGGAGCGGCAACATTTTATTAACTTTTTTTTTTTACTTCGTTACGTAGCGTTACGCTATTTAATGAGTCCTGTCCTGCTTACACCATAGATTTTATTAATACGTATGATAGTGATAGCATGATTTCTCGAATCTCAGTCAAGTTTAGGACATAGTTATCGAGGGCAGATTGTGTGTCACGTTACTTTGAAATGTATTTACTTATAAGTTTACTTGTAATATGTACTCAAGTAACGAACCGTTTCTCTAAAAAATAACCATTCGTTTTTTATTAGAACCAGGCAGTATTGGTCCTCCATTTGTCCATTAGACCGTTAAGGACCATGAACAGCATTTGCCAATACGATTAGATTACATTTTCTAAGTATTTTATAAGCACATGTCTACTCTATTCAATTTTTATTCTCGCATTGTCCAGTCATCTGATTGCGTTTAGTCCTCCAACGACTTGCGTCCTATAAGCAATGCCATTTACAATACTAATATCATTTATTACAATATTACATTCGAAATTGAATTCTGTATTCGTGCAGTAAGATTACTAATAGTTTAAATCGTAAATCCGTGTGTGTAATATTTGTTTACTTTATCGGTTGTTTGTAATATTTTGAATTTATTAGCGGTAAAGGTGGAATTCAATTTTGTAAACGGATCACGATATTATCTACTCCAAAGATTTTCTGTTCATATTATGATATATTAATTTGATGCGAATAAAATATAAAACTGTCTTATTTTTAGGGTTCCGTACACAAAAAGGAACCCTGATTAAAACGCTCATTGAAATAAAAAATACTAATTTATATTATTACTGAGTAGTTCTAGAAAAGCTATTACGGTTGTTAGTACGCCGCGACGGAAGATATCAACGCGTATGGTGGTAGCGTCAGCAACCGCGGTGCGTGCGTGAGATAGGAACACGCGAATAACTTGCCGTACGAGATTAGACACCGTATAGCGGTTAATGTAGCGTCAGCAAAACAAATCGGCAAGTAATTGAAATTCCAAATTTAAGTAAACCATTCAATAGTGAGTAATTGAGTGGAAATGAGGTTGAAAAACGTATTTTTCCGTTTACTTGTGCTTTATGACATTGCTTCTTGCTCAATTACATGATTCTAAGTTAACTGGTTTTTGATTCAATTGAGAATGTACTAAATATGCAACATAAACCGCCGTATCTTTTGATTGCGTTAACTTGGAAGTTTTATTTTTTTACAGCTCCAAGGGATTACAGATTTGATTCTATATTATAAATTTTAACTAGATACTTTCACGCGTCCCTGAGAAAAAGGGTATTGATAATGAGACAGAAAATCAGACAGTCGGACAACGTGATCGTTAGACAAAAGTAATCCTATAAGGGTTCCTTACCTGTTTAGGTACGGAACCCTAAATTACGACTATATTAACTCATAGAAAAAACATACATTTAAAAACGTCATCGATTTTTCAACCATTGTCGCGTAACTTTTACCACGGAAATTCAATATTTATTTTTATTACCGCAAAGTACTTTTAAAATCAATAATAGTTAATTAACTTTTCGGAGTTACTGCTGCCTGGGGTACTGTTTCCAATTGATAAACTATTTCAGTATATTTAAGCTTAAATGTTAAAAGCAGCGGTAGCCTCGCGGGCAAGAACGCCCGCCTTGAACGTAAGGGGTGCAAGTTCAAATCCCAGGCCCGCACCTCTGAGATAATTTTCATGTGCGAATGTAATTTCCAACAATGATTACCACTTGCTGAACGGTGAAGGAAAACATCATGAGGAAACCTGCACGTCTATAGAAAGGCGTGTGAAGTTCACCAACCCGCACTGGGCCAGCGTGGTGGACTATGGCCCAAATCTCCCTCGTATTGAGTGGGAATGTGTCCGGTATAATGGCAATAGGCTCGCCCCCTATTACATTGGGACCAAAATACATCGGCGAAGTGTGGGCGCACTGCAGTGCACCTCTGCCTACCCCTTCGGGGAATACAGGCGTGATGTTGATGATGATGTATTTTTAAATGTTAGTAAGATCAAAATATTTCTTGTGCATACTGTACCTACCTATTACGGACACCATACGAAAGTAGTTTAATGAACAATTCATGTTGTTGCAATCTTATTTGTTGGCCGTTTATGTGGCGCATGCGTTTATCGATATCACGTTGTAAAGTTCTGTGCGTATGCGCAGACCAAGTATAGTATTTATACTCATTTACCTAATAAATATAACCTCAAAGAGTATAAGACGACACTAGAGAGGTCAAGTGGATGGTACCGATGGCACGGCGTTAGACATGTATTTTTACGAATTGTTGTTATCTTGATGGAATAAGATAAGAAGTGGCTGCACCTGCCATTAGCGGTATTTATGCCAATATCGAGTAATTAATAGCAGGGACATATTTAACAATAACACATTATAAGCAGTGGTAGCCTGGTCGGCAAGAACGCCCGCCTTGAATTTAAGGGGCGCAAGTTCAAACCCGGGCCTCTGAGATAATTTTCATGAGCGAATTTCATTTTCAACAATGATTACCACTTGCGGAACGTTTTTTTTTTAATTGGGCGTTCTGAACACTGAACTAACGAGTCACTTACTTGCTGAACGGTGAAGGAAAACATCGCGAGGAAACCTGCACGTCTATAGAAAGGCGTGTGAAGTTCACCAACCTGAACTCTGCCAGCGTGGTGGACTATGGCCTAAATCTCCCTCGTATTGAGTGGGAATGTGCCCGGTATAATGGCAATAGGCTCGCCCCCCATTACATTGGGACCAAAATACATCGGCGATTTAAATTGATGTATGATGATGTATTTTTACATATCATAAATAAAAATCGGTGAAGGCAATGATAAAGATGGAGGATGAGAAATGTTTTTAATGTTACTTTTATTTAAAAAATCACTCAGTACAAAATCTGACAAAAATCGACCTTGTTTTAATAAAATAAAATTACTTTATGAAGTGTTGGTAAGGTAACATCATAGCTTCTAATAATTTAACACCAAATCACTTCACCAGGAGCGAGATTAATCTCCCGTAACCACGTGACACCGTAAACGTTCCGTAATGTGTGAGGGGAGTCCCATGAGAGATAACGGGACCCCATAACACGTAGCACGTAATGGAGTGTAATATTACTGGAAGGGTGTGCTGTAATAGAGATGTTATGGAGGTTTCCAGATTGACGTCTGGTTTATTTTGACATTTACTGCTTCTACTTCTTTTTTTACAAGTTAACTAGCAGACCCGGCAAACTTCGTACCGCCTTAGAATTACTAGTGATAACTTATAATTTTCTATTCTCTCTAGCTATGCAGTAAAAAGTACCGCTCAAATTTATTTAATGTTTTCTTTTTTTTCTGTTCTCTAATGTTTTTCTTGTTTTTCTTGCTCGCCACCTACCGGATTCAATTGTATTTTCAAACCATCCAGGAACCCATTGAAATATACACAAAATTTCATTCATATCGGTCCTGCCGTTTAGAAAATAGAATTTAAATAGATCTTCTATTTAAATTCTATTTTCTAAGGAGAGAAGAGAGAAGAGAGAAGAGAAGAAAAGAGAGAAGAGAGAGAGAAGGGGAAAAAAATATGAAATTTTCATAAAAAACGATGAGAATTGGACTGAACTCCAGATAAGTGGGTATTCTATCAAGTAGTTAAATCAAGTAATTAAACACGCCTGTATTCCTCGGAGGGGTAGGAAGAGGTGCACTGCAGTGCGCCCACACTTCGCCGATGTATCTTTGACATTCACCCTCAATACGAGGGAGATTTGAACCATAGTCCACCACGCTGGCCCAGTGCGGGTTGGTGAACTTCATACGCCTTTCTGTAGACGCAGGTTTCCACACGATGTTTTCCTTAACCGTTCAGCAAGTAGTAATCATTGTTAAATGACATTCGTACATGAAAATATCTCAGAGGTGTGGGCCCGGGATTTGAAATAGCGTTCAAGGCGGGCGTTCTTGGCACGTGGCTACCACTGCTTTGACCACAGAAGTTAAACCTTAATATGTATTGTTATAAAGGTTATTGTAGTATTAGCAATAATATTGTAATGCGTTTCTTGAGGCCCCTGTGGCAAGCGCAAAGAAATATCAAAAAGTCTTGTTGACAAAACAGAAAAATAATATGAGAGATAAAATAGCTACTATGATAAAGATATAAAACACGAGCTTATAAAAGAAGCACTTCATAAAACCACATGCTTGTTCCCATAAATATCAGTACAGTAGTTCATGCAACTATAACTCCATACAATAAAGGATGCCGTATGAAATTTATTCAGTGCCGGGCTTCATAAAACAAAAGCACATTATAAGCCGTCCACCCGGCCCCTTATACGCATTAGCTTCGAGATTTTCCGACATGTATGAGAACATTTTCCCGGGAGAGGGTTACGGATTTTTATTTTTAAAGGATGCTCTACCTATTTTTTTTTATTTTTTTTACTGTGGTAAAGCTTTACCCATGAGGTACTTTGCCTGGTGTCTAGTATTCAAAAAGTTATGAAAAATACATTAACACAAATTATAAATGAAATCTATAATTGGATGTAAGAAATCCGAATACCATTTATGAAATAAAAACAAGCTGAAAAAGTGAGAAATACGAATTTGGTTAGTTGAGCTTTTTTTGGTTTATTGGAGATGTTATTAATAAAAAAATACAGGTTTCAAAGTGCTAATACCCAAAGCAGTAAATAAAAAAAAATGATCTGACATTACATAATAAGTGGTGGAGTAGAAATCAAACAAAAAATCTTTATTTTCCGTTCAAAAATAGTATGAAAAAATGTCAGTATTCTAAAATTAAAACACAGAAGAATTAACAAACATAGAGAACTAAAATTTAAACTTTTTAACATTCAAATTCTAAATTGAAAATACTTTATGTTACTTCCAGACTGATCAAGGAAGGCAACGTTTTTTTGCAATATATGAAACTAGCTTCGATCCGCCACTTCGTCTACGATTCTTCAATATAGTAATCAATTGTAGATATGTTATTTTTTCTACAAACAATAATACTGTAAAGTTTCATTACAATCCGTTCAGTAGTTTTTGCGTGAAAGAGTAACAAATCCATCATCACAAATTCATATTTGTAATATTAGTAGGAAGAAGAATAAACCAGAGCATATTTCCCACACATACACCGCTTAACCCTACGGGCCGCCACCTGTTGGACGCATACGACAAACCCATATAACGTGTACCCTCACCCCTATGAGAACACATGCCTACCTACACGTAGATCTACGTAATGTCCCGCCACTTTCAGGCCGTTACGGGAAAATTCGGCGCGACACGCTCGAGGAAAATTGAGTTTATTTTATATGGCAACTGAAGGGTTTATTTATTTTAGAACTGATATAGGGTTGAGAGGTGGAATTTCGAAGGAGTTTCGCAACTGGGTTTGCTTTTTATTACAATATTTATGGCAGGTACAAAATACATTACAATTTTTTAACATCTACTACTACTACAGCCCTTTTAACGTCCCACTGCTGGGCACGGGCCTCCCCTCTATGCGAGGGGCATTCAGGCCATAGTCCACCACCCTGGCCCAGTACGGGTTGGCAGACTTCACACATCTATCGAGAACTAGTCAAGACTCAGACGTGCAGGTTTCCTCACGATGTTTTCCTTCACCGTTTCATAGCAAGTGATAATCTCGGATGAAAATGAGATTTGCACATAAACCCAGAAGTACGAGCCGGGGTTTGAACTTGCACACTTAGATTGCAAGGCGTGCGTTCGACCACTCGGCTACCACTGCTACTTCGCGAAAAGATGTGCAGATCATCGCGCCACCGTTTCTTTAGTCTTACACGGCGTCTTGTACTTGCGGGAATCCATTTAGTACTTATGTAGGCCCACCTCTGCGGGTCCATATATAGGGTAAGAAATTTCTTATTCGAGATAACATTAAAAAAACGGCATCACGTACAGGTACAAACGTAAAAACTCAGTTTTGAATCTCTCATTAACTGTAATGGCCAACAAATTTGTGATTTACGAACACCTCGTCACGTGACAAAATAAGAAGTCACAGAAAATTCAAAGACCAATTTCCCTTCGACAAATTATTAAAAAAAAAAACCATGAGTAAAAAATATAACTACGGAAAGTTAATGAAACCATAAAATATTCCTCTCATAGAGGCAGGCACGGGCTCCCGCAGCCCATTCATGGCGACCCCAGAACCTTTACCTACACGTAATAATATGAGGTCGTTAAAGCCTCCACACACGTTCTAATTTCGTGACTTTTAAAGGTTTTGGGGCGGGTGCAAGTTATATGAGGTTGAGTTTCGCGAAGCGATAAGCGGTAATGGAAATCTAATTACATAATTTCTAGCCCAATACCAGAGAATTTAATTTTATTCAATTTAATTTCACAGTTTATAGCAGTAGTGGCCGAGTGGCCGAACGCACGCCTTGCAATCAAAGTGTGCAGGTTCAAACCCCGGCTCGCACCTCTGGGTTTCATGTGCGAATCTCATTTACATCCAAGATTACCACTTGCTATGAAACGGTGACGGAAAACATCGTGAGGAAACCTGCACGTCAATAGAAAGGCGTGTGAAGTCCATCAACCCGCACTGGGCCAGCGTGGTGGACTATAGCCCAAAAAATCTCCCTTGTATTTAGGGGGAATGTGCCCGGTATAGGCAATAGGCTCGCCCCCTATTACATTGGGACTTTGGAGGTAAAGGGAGGATCCTACGACCAGACGGGTGTTGTGTCTGGTGGGCTACTGCCCGACGGATGTTGTCGGGTTCTTGTATATATGTGCAATCGCTCGGATCACTTTAATATCGCGATGCAGGATTTAGTTCGTATGTGGCGAGATAGATGTCGCTACATCACTCCCCTCCGAGACCGGAGGTCGCTAGCAGGTTGAGTCGTCCATACATCTTGTGATGCTTGCCGGGCCAGTGGAATGTTCCAGTGAGTCGGAACCAGATGTCGCATAGTTCACGGTGAGTCGGAACTGTCTGCGGTGATGCCCCAGTGAGTCGGGGTGATGCTGCATATGCTCCAGTAAGTCGGAGTGGTGCAGTGCTGCGTAGTGGCTGGCTACTGCGTCGACCAGGAGAGAAGTGCGTCTCTGCTTGCTGACCGGTCGAAATGCAGTGTGCTGTGCCAAGGTCGCTGAGATGGCTGTGGGTGATGACCAGGAATGCGCGTCCGCTGAATGCTGGTGGTCAGGATACCCTAGCCGTGGATGCTGGCTGGCTGTATGACTCGCTGCTCGGAAGCTTGAAGAAGTGATGATGACGCCACGATGAGGTAGCTTAGCGAAGGCTGCGCTGACGTTCATGCTCGGGGTCACCAATTTGGTGGTGGTGGGAGGATCCTCCGACCAGACGCCTCCGACCAGACGGGTGTTGTGTCTGGTGGGCTACTGCCCGACGGATGTTGTCGGGTTCTTGTATATATGTGCAATCGCTCGGATCGCTTTAATATCGCGATGCAGGATTTAGTTCGTATGTGGCGAGATAGATGTCGCTACAGGACCAATATACATCGGTGAAGTGTGGGCGCACTGCAGTGCACCTCTACCTACCCCTTCGGGTAATACAGGCGTGATGATGTATTCAGTTTGGAATCACACGATGAGCTTGCATTGTTTGGCAAAACATTTAATCAGAATCTGTTTTTTTTATTTATGTAAACTAATACAGGCACTTATGAATCGTCTATAAATAATAATTATTATTTATTAATTATAATTCAATGATGGTTAAGTGTAGTTGAGGCTGGCTTGGCTCATGGTACCGGGTCGTTGCAAGTTTTGGTCCTGATTTGGATGTAACTAGGTTTGCTCCCAGGTACCCAACTCTTGCATGACCGACATAATCTCTATTCGACATATGTCGCAGCAGTAGTGAAGTGGTAGCCGAGTGGTCGAACGCACGCCTTGTAAATCATAGTGTGCAGGTTCAAACCCTGGCTCGCACCTCTAGGATTTATGTGCGAATCTTATTTTCATCAGAGATTATCACTTGCTATGAAACGGTGAAGGAAAACATCGTGAGGAAACCTGCACGCCTGAGGGAACTTGTCTAGTTCTCGATAGATGTGTGAAGTCTGCCAACCCGCACTGGGCCAGCGTGGTGGACTATGGCCTGAATCCCCCTCGCATTGAGGGGAGGCCCGTGCCCAGCAGTGGGACGTTAAAAGGGCTGTAGTAGTAGTAGATGACATATGTCGAACAAAATACGACCAATTTGACGTTTTGTTTCGACATATATCTCGAATAGTGATGATGTCGATCTCGCAAGAATTTCCCCGCTGTTCATTGTATGGTATAGTATAGTTCATTGTATAGTAGGTACGATTCATATGCCATCTTATTTGCCAACAATCGCCTGTAACTTAAGGCGGACCGCACACGTCGCCGCCGCGGGCCGCGCGCACTAATTCTAATGACGTTATTATGTGAGATGTGATTATGTGGATTATATTATAATGTATGTCAACCGCATAATGTATGAGAGAGGCATTTCGATTGTATACGCCGATGGAGTTGTCTTGATAGTGATTGATACTAGAAGTTATAGCAAATAGTACCAACCGTGTAAATCTTGATATTATTTAATGATAATCATACACACCACCCATTGAGAATCAAAGATGGCGGACGACTCAGTGCCCTGTAAAAAGTTATGGTTGCGTTGTCTCAGTTTACTTTTGCCTGTCTAGTCAAATCGAATCAAAACAAAATACGCTTACATACATAATATTGTTTTCTTTTTAAATAAGTAACATAGCAACGGTTCTACCTAATTAGTAATTCAAGCGCAAGCCTTTTTGACTTATTAGTCCCAGTGGATTATATTCGTGGATTCCACCAGCCAACACATACTCATCGTACGTACATACATACATATACTCACGCCTGTATCCCATGGGGGTAGGCATTGACTACCGTTTGACACATGCTACGATCCTGACATACCTCTTTTGCTTCATCCACAGTCATACATCTTTTCATTTACTTCCGTCGGTTGAGGGTGCTACGGACTTGAACTTTCTGGAAGAGACCGTTAATCTGGTCGTGAAAGGTCCCCCTCGGGCACCCGCTTCTGACACTTCCACTCATGTTTGCCTGGTATATTTCTATCGTCAGTCTACTTTCACTCATCATCTCTACATGGCCAAACCATCTCAACATACTTTTCTCAATTTTTGTCATCACATCATCTTCCAGCTTACATTCATCTCGTATCTTGCAAGATGAATGTAAGATACTCATCGTATGATCCCAAACTAAGCAAAGCTTATAATATTATGTACCTTTCAATGTACTGGGGCGATATAATTTACACCCAGAACTGGGCAAATTTCAAAAAGGTCATTTCCGAAATTCCGCTAGCCGTAATCGAACCCACAACCAACCGGTTCAGTAATTCAAACGGCTTACGCTTAAATCACTAGAAAAACCGTCCTCGTAAAAATTCAAGTATCAAAACAATTTGTTCTCGCTAAACGATGCTATCTCATCCTAGCCCATACGCTAAGCAAAGATCAAGTTGAACCAACTTAAATGTAACTTACTGTCACCGGCCCATCTCGAGTGTTCCCACAATCGATCATCACGCACTTATCTGTAACTTAAAAGCTTTATCTATGGATTGTTTATTTATAGAGTTTAAGAGAGTCCGATGACATAGAGTAAAAATATGGTGACACGTTTCCATCAAAAATTTATGACATTTTTTTTATTATTCGAATGTTACCGGAGAAATAAAGCTACATAGGGTTTTTTTTCATGAATTCATCCGGCGTCTTTATCATTGTCATCATCCATTTTTATTTTTAATGTACGTATTTATTGAATTTGCCCTTGCTATTAATTACTTGACACTGGCTGAAATACCCGCTTAACGCAGGTGAATCCATTCCTCACCTTATTCCATTAAATATCATCATTTCATTCATTTCGTAAAAAAAAAGAAGAAAAAAGCTACATAGTAGAAATAGAACTGTATGGCGTACACTTTTGGTGACGTCATTGTTGCCTGAAAGGTAACACAGAGTACCTAAAAAGGCGGGCAATATATTTGGATAACCTCAAAAGGCTACAGAAGCTTTTGGAATATCATAAAATATTTCAAGATGAAGTTTGAGTTCCTCATCTCTATCACATTTATTATGGATTCTCATCACCCATTTTTATTTATAATGTTTTTTTTTTATAGAATTTTTCCTTGTTATTAATTACTTGACAATGGAAGAATACCCGCTAAACGCAGGTACCTACATCCTTCATTCATCGTATTCCATTAAAATTTATTCATTTTTTAAACACAGAAGAACGCGCCATGGTATTACTAGAAGTATTGAGTTACGCTTATACAGAATGTTTCAGAAGTCCGAAACAATACTTTGACGTTTGCATCGAGTATACAACTGAACGATATAGACATTTCATCCAAATACATATATTTTCATATTTTTTTTCATCGTCAATACCTATAACTTGTAATATCTCGAGACCTATGCATATGCATATTCTGTTTTGTGAATATTGGTAGTTGCCCCTAATAAGTGTAGTTTACACTGTTGAATACGGTTTTGGATGCATCCATATGCCAGAATACGATACCTGTGATAAATATTCAAAGGTATATAACTCTGAAACTATGATAGTTACGTATAATCTGTCTTCACTACGTATCCACATAAGGTACTGTATATGTATCCAAAATACTATTCAATAAAATTTAACTTGTCAATTGTATACTACTACTACTACTACAGCCCTTTTTAACGTCCCACTGCTGGGCACGGGCCTCCCCTCATTGCGAGGGGAATTCAGGCCATAGTCCACCACGCTGGCCCGGTGCGGGTTGGCAGACTTCACACATCTATCGAGAACTAGTCAAGCTCCCTCAGACGTGCAGGTTTCCTCTCGATGTTTTCCTTCACCGTTTCTTAGCAAGTGATAATCTCGGATGAAAATGAGATTCGCACATGGAACCCAAAGGTGCGAGCCGGGGTTTGAACCTGCACACTTTGATTGCAAAGCGTGCGTTTGACCACTCGGCTACCACTGCTTGCCACATTTACAAAACATTATAAGTTTATATTGACAAAGTCACAAACGAAAGAAAAAAAAACATCATGGGGCGGTTACTATTTTCGCTATAATTTCTGTTTTTATAAAAAAATAAACTTTTGTTTCTAAGTTCCGGGTTAACGAACGATGCGATCTGTTTTTTGGATCCACAAAAAAATGATTGATGCCCGTATACGATGTTGACAGAAATAATATCTAGATACAGAAGTAATAAAAGTTTCGAACTTATTTGCAAACAGTAAGTCTATAGTTATTATTATAGTTGTTGACAGATGGTTGCGGGTTTGATTCCCGTCCGTGGCAAATTTCGGGTATGGCCTTTTCGGAATTGGCCGTGAGGAGCAATTCTCGCTTGGTCGACATTATCTTTATTTCAACAAGACGACCAAGTTTGTCATTAAATATCGGATTAAATAACACCGACCATATAAAAAAAACGAATTGAAAAGATTATCTTTTTATGAAATTGATTAAAGACTATAAAATAAAACCATAGATAACTGTTTTTTTCTTTTACGGCTAATAATATTTTTACTTTACCGCCTGCCGTACGTGGAAAATGTAATCTTTTAATCTGCGACAAAAAATGTATCGAAAATTCAATTTTCTAACGTTTTGTCTAAAAAAAGGCTCGATTGACTGCTGGTTGGACAAAAAAACTTTAACATTAACCTTACTAGAGTTTAAATACCCCTTTGGTACTTGGACTGTGCACTCAGAACATATAGAAGATCATTTAAGAACTATAACTTACTGTAGCTAGTTACTATCGCCAGACAACACATACTTATCGTATGATACCAAACTAAGCAATGCCTGTAATATGTTTACTATACAAGGTGTATCAGAAGTCCAAAATAATACTTTGGGTACTTAAACGGTAGCTCATATGTGGATACTTATTGAAGACAGTTTATACCTAATTATCATAGTTTCTGAGATATGGACCTTTGAATATTTGTCACAGGTATCGTGTTCTTGTCTTTGGGTACATCCATAACCCTATTGGGCAGTGTAAACTATTTTTATGAGGGGCGACCACCAATATTCACAAAACAGAACAAGTAAATTCCACATAGGACTCGAGATATTACGAGATAAAGAAATGAAACGATGAAAAAAAATTGGAAAAACATGGTCGAATTTCGATCAAATTTTTATACCATTCAGTTGTATACTCGATACCGATGCAAACGTCAAAGTATTATTTCGGACTTCTGAAACACTCTGTATAATAGACTGGCGATCTCAGTTACACCTAGACCAGCTGGGCTATTCTAGAATGTTCGACATTATTTTCGACATAAATCTCGAATCGAATCGACATATTTTGTCGTCAAAAAAGGTTGTATGGAGTGCGTGAAGATGTCAAATATCGGTCGCATTCTTAGACGAGACGTTGAAATGTAGCACAGAGAGGTCAGTCTCGAATGATCGACATTATCTATGTTTCGACATTTGGTACATTTTACATCTCGCCCTAAGAATATGAAGTGGTATTTGACAAATTCAAACACCTCACAAAACTTTTTTTTAACACCAATTAGCACCGATATTTCGTCAGACACTGGCTACTTTTATTTCTTTTTTTTAACTGTTATCGTAAAAAGATTCAAAATCCGAACATCACACTCTGATAATAGCAGCGTATAAGTGCCCCCGTTCACGGCGCAGTGGACGGCATCAATTATCGTAGGTAGCGCTGGTAGCGACGCGTTGACGAGCGACAACTCGGCTTTAGATCATATCGACCAGCGCGATGATGTATAGGATGATGCTGTATTGATAATTAATTGACAGTAAGTGTCATGTCAATTTTTTAATTATTTTGTTGTATGCAAAATTGTTACTCGAATATTAGTAACACATTATGAACGTTGTCTGAATAATTTAAGAGTGATTAAGATTATGCTGATTTAAGTTAGCTTAGGATAAAAGGTAAGCGATATAAAAACTCTAAAACAAACCTAAACGCTTACTGATTAAGAGTTAAAGCTGAGTCAATTGTAAATGTTCATTTTTCATTTTACTTTTTTTTTCTAATATCACGTAGTTGCGTTTAAATTTATTGTAAAATCTTGTTTTTAAAATTACTTATATATATTGTTTTCTTATATTTACGCAAATACTATACATTGAAATAAAACTATTTTACGGATGTTATCGCGTTTATTTACTATTTTATTTTTGCTGTAAAGCAGCCGAAACGTCGGGAAAATAAAATAGTAAATAAACGCGATAAAATCCGTAAAATAGTTTTATTTCAATAATTTATATATATATATATATATATTGTATACTACCTACTTACTATTGTCATAATAATTATTACCATATTTTTTACTCTTCGTCGTTTCATAAATAACATATTACATTGTTACACCTTAAATGTGTACGTAATATAAATTATCTGTCTTTGAAAATAAATTAATATATTTTTGACATAAATGAAAAACAAATACATCATCACGCCTGTATTCCCCGAAGGGGTAGGCAGAGGTGCACAGTAATGCACCCACACTTCGCCGATGTATTTTGGTCCCAATGTAATAGGGGGCGAGCCTATTGCCATTATACCGGGCACATTCCCCCTCAATACGGGGGAGATTTGGGCCATAGTCCAGTGCGGGTTGGTGAACTTCACACGCCTTTCTACAGACGCGCAGGTTTCCTCACGATGTTTTCCTTCACCGTTCAGCAAGTGGTAATTATTGTTGAAAATTACATTCGCACATGAAAATTATCTCAGAGGTGCGGGCCTGGGATTTGAACTTGCACCCCTTACGTTCAAGGCGGGCGTTCCTGCCCACGAGGCTACCACTGCTATACAACAAAACAAAAGCAAAACAAAAGTTTCCGATATTAAATTTTAACATCACGCTGTAAGTAAGTCCCGTTACACATTATCTATTAGGATGCACGGCTCTTTGCCCCATTGTCTCGAGATACAGGACAAATTAATGACCATCTATCTCCTCATAAGTGATCTTTTAAACTCTCGTCTGTTTACACGTGGGAACTTAACGCTAAGATAACTGACGTAATGGTCTATTAATACCTTTATTTTATCTATATATTTCTAAATATACATCATCACGCCTGTTATCGCTATATGGGTAGGTAGAGGTACACTGTAGTGCACCAACACTTTGCTGATGTATTTAGGTCTAACCACTGTAATAGGCAACGAGAATATTGCCATTATTCCCCTCAATATGAAAGAGACTTGGGCCATAGGCATAGTCCACCAGACTTGTCCAGTGCGAATTAGCTAACCCTCTGGAGCGGGTGAATTAACTTAACTTTTTGAAAATGTACTCTTTGCCAATATAGATATAGATTGAATTTGAGTGGTAAAAGCCATGCGTCCACGCGTCGAAATTTGTTCTCGTCGTCGATGCCATTTTGTTGAAAAATAAGCTTTATGTTTGACTTGATACAGTTCATTTTGGAACGACTGTGGGTGCAACGCGTTATTGTGTTATAAATTGTAACGTATCGCGTGAATAAATAACGCCGTATGTTGGCGTATCTAACGACAAATTGTCGCGTTTCAACGTCGTGTCGCAACGTCTCGCGTCCGGGCCGAAACGCCACGGGTATGCGCTCGCGACATATATGAGTTATCGCCTGTAGTTATCGTGGGCATAATAGTTTGTAGGACTTGGGCAAACTGGAGTCTTAATAGAAAAATAAAAATTGCCATCCAACGTGGCAATGCTGCCAGCCTTCTGCGAACATTGCCAAGCGACAGCGCCTTGGCACAAGTTTATTTCATGCAAATATGTTAGTTTGATTTTTATATTTTATCTTCATTTTACTTTGAATTACAAACATATTTTGTAGAAGTATACAGTAAAGAATATAGAATAGCAGTGGTAGCCGAGTTGGTAGAACGCTCGCCTTGAACGCAAGATGTGCAAGTTCAAATCACGGACCCGAAAATCAGAAGAACCTCTGGGATTTTCGGATTTCGTGTGCGATTGTCATTTTCAATAATGATAATCATTTACAGAACGGTGAAGGTGTGTGAAGTTCACGAAATGCTTGGGCCAAGTTCACGAAATGCGTGGTGGCTTATCGCCCATATCTTAAACGCATTAAGTGTGAATGTGCCGAATATAATTAATGACAATCAGCTCATATTCTTTTAAATTCGGACAAAAAATACATCGGCATAGTGCACCTCTGCCTACTTCTTTGCGGAGTACAGGTATGATGATGTGTGTATGTCATCAAAAAAACAGCTATTATTTCTGTAAGTAGACTAGGTGCTAAATAAAAATACACAGATGTATATACAAAGGCACGGTGAAGGAAAACATCGTGTGGAAAAACCTGCACGTCTGATGGAACTTGACTAGTTCTCGATAGATGTGTGAAGTTTGCCAACCGGCACCGGGCCAGCGTGGTGGACTATGGCCTGAATCCCCCTCGCATTGAGGGGAGGGCCGTGTCCAGCAGTGGGACGTTGAAAGGGCTGTAGTAGTAGATACAAAGTGGCTATTTGACTTAAGCGACAATTTTGGGCGATATTGACTTAAATACATATTTGGAATCAGCAATTTATTCTGCGTCAAATGAGTATGTCCTCCTGTAAAGTTAAAAAAAATTCGCTTAAGCCCCTCGATATAATTTTTCAATAAAGTATCAGGCCACCTCTGAAATTGTGTTCTACTGAAATAGGCACCTAATTCCTAATGGATCTTAATCAAACATTTATCGACACTCACTTATGCACCCAGCCTAAGCGTCGCCATGTTGAATTTGCTTGTCAAACAGGGGTGCGCTAATTTGTGCGAGCTATTTCGGGACTGCCAAATTGATGGTGGCAACATTATGTTGTTTGTATTTTTAGTAGAATGGTAGAATAAGTGTGCATAATGAATTTATAGCTCATTCCGATAGTTAAGTAACGCTACGTTACGCTAACGTATCATATAATTTTCAATGAGACGTAAATAAAAACTGTTCTCACAAATAAGTTTCGTAATTTCTCCGTGCTAGTATCTCGGCTCTTAAAAAGATCATAAAAATAAAAATAAAAACCGGCCAAGTGCGAGTCGGACTCGCGCACAAAGGGTTCCGTACCAATATCTATAAAAACGGCAAAAAAAATCACGTTTGTTGTATGGGAGCCCCCTTAAATATTTATTTTAGTCTGTATTTTAGTATTTGTTGTTATAGCGGCAACAGAAATACATCATCTGTGAAAATTCCAACTCTCTAGCTATCACGGTTCATGAGATACAGCCTGGTGACAGACGGACGGACGGACGGACGGACGGATAGCGAAGTCTCAGTAATAGGGTTCCCGGTTTACCCTTTGGGTACGGAACCCTAAAAAACCTAGCTGCACTAAAAAGCTAGAAATAACCTCGCAATGAATTGCGTCTAGAGGTTTTTTTTAACTTCACTTAATCACTATTAATGAACTTTTTGGAATGTTATGCAAAGACATCTTAAATATTGTCGTTTGTTTTTCAAGTGTAGTTACCCCGTTTTCAATATAGCCCACTTAAGTCGTGCAATGTTAAACATATTATTGATATATGATTGCGTGGTTCATACGGCGACTATGCAACAGGCGCATCGTCGACCTGCGCAAGCTCAGTGCGGTGAGCTGCGCGTCCCGGACAAAAGGGAGATATCGCCCATGCGCGAACAGTATATTTGAAATGTTAACATGAAAATTTCGAATCTAATCTAAATAATAAGTAATAACTTTGTATTTTTTTTCGAAAACTTATGACATTTGCTGTAGAAACTGAAGAAATTACCTGTTCTAAGATAGACTGATATTGTTCACGAAAAGTGAAAGTTTGGTCATGTTTTCTACAGGCGTATGAACACATTATTAAACAATTGATATAAGAAGTTTCTAGAATATATTTGTCGTATGTTTTATAATACTCGTACATCTTTGTCATCAGGTGTTTTGATGGTGGCAGAAGATTCCAGCGACTTCTCAAAGTTCCGGGAATAATTAAAATGATGTTAGGTAAGTAGTAGAATAATTTTATATCACTGTTTTGAAATTTGGTAGTTATTCAAAGTCTTCTCTTGTTATTATCACTTAAATAGCATTTATTTATTAGTTTGACCTTTTGACAGTTTTTATAGTAGATATTTATAGTTGACAGTGCAGATTAAAAAAAAATCTTACTAAAAGTAAAATGATAATTGATTAACACCCAGTTAGACGGATATATGTGTTAAACTTATTAAACTATTTATTATCGTTTATGAAAAAAACTGTTTTACCCGCGGATTTATTATTTTTTTTGCGTTTACTGCATTCTCTATGCATGGCCATTGAAATTATCTATAAAATTGTCATGCACACACCGGCCACAGATAAATAATACTGATCAGGTAAGTTGTGTCGCACAATAATAACACATTATTGCGGTAATCCTCCGTTTTGTACGTGCATTATGGACGATAACGACCTGTACACACCGATGCGAGGGCAACTTCCGACCGAACTTCAACCGATGTTCAAAAATGTACTCTGTGTGAATGTAAATAACTATTGAATTTGACATTTGCATAGAGTAACTAGGGTACCCATAACGATTCTACTTTTCGTATAGCTCTTCAACGATTTTTCCGCCATTGTTGTTATCTCATGTACCTGTTGTATACGACAACTACATGGGAAAACAACAATGGCAGAGACACATAAACCAAAAAAAATTACCGCAGCGCGGGTTCGATGATATGCCATCTTCGTTATTAAATCTCCACGGACATATCGCTGAAAAATAAGCTTCCTAAGTATGCTGTTTCTAAAATAAGCTGCTGAGCTTTTGCTAATACTAAAACGAATTATGCATAATATAATTAACTATTGAATTTCTTTCTATAAAAACCATGCAACCACGTGTCAAAATTGGCTCACTGGCAAAGTTTCATGGACGACTCGAGCTCATTTAGGCGGGTAGCCTTAACCATAGAAATTATATCTTTATTTAGATTGGTACAGGGTACGTTTTCAAATAAAGTCAAGTGATTTCGCGTCAGTATATTCAGATAAGGCGGGCAGCGTGGAATGTGGCGACCAAGGTATTAGACCGCAGAAAATAGAGAGTTTTGCATTGATTATAGGTGCAATGGAATTGAAAGTAATGCAACAAAAGTATCTCTACATTTACAGAATGATTAACCCAGCCTGTAAGAACGCCCGCCTAGAACGTAAGGGGTGCAAGTTCAAATCTTGGGCCCGCACCTCTGAGATAATTTTCATGTACGTATGTAATTATTAATAATGATTACCACTTGCTGAACGATGAAAGAAACATCCTAAGGAAACCTGCACGTCTATAGAAAGGCGTGTGAGGTTCACCAACCCGCACTATGCCAGCGTGAACTATGTCCCAAAAATCTCCCGCGGTCGGGGGAAGAATGTGACCGGTATAAGGGCAATAGTTTCGCCCCATTACATTGGGACCATAATACATCGGCGAAAAGTGAGCGCACTGCAGTGCACCTCTGGCTATACCTTCGGGGAATACAGGCGTGATGTAAAGTATTATTGCGGAATTCTGGAACAACTGGTATATAGCAAACACTATGAAGTATTCGTTCAATAAATCTTTGTATACGAGGCGTTTATACATCGAGAACTAAGCCCTGGTCTCCTAATTAGCTCAGCTGGTGCTAACACAGTGTATCTAGTTGACATTTCGTATGTTCGTATGTCTGTCGCAACAATGAGTATAGTGCAAATTGCTATCTCGTTCGACTAATTAGAAGTTTAAGATTGTTTGATATTGGTTTCAGATACCGTATGAGGTGCGTTCACATTTGAATTGCGATGTTAATTATTGCTACTTAATTGTGATGAAAGTAATCCTTATATTATAAATGCGAAAGTGACTATGTCTGTGTGTTACGCTATCACGCCTAAATTACTGAACCGATTTGAATGAAATTTGGTACAGAGATATTCTAGAGCCTGAGAAAGGACAAAGGCCACTTTTTAATTTGAAACAGGGTTGTAAGGGGTTGAAAGTTTTTGTGAGATGACGCTGGCAAAAATTTCATGATTACTTTTGGTCGCGATAACCGACAACCACGCACATGTGGAGAGAAAACGCCAAAATGTATTCTACGTAATTATTTTCAATTTTAATATACAAGTCTCTAACTGTATTGTCTCATAGAAAAAGATTCTTCAACGAAATGACAGTGACAGTGCGAGTGAATTTTGATCCTTGGTGGTGTGGCTTTCACCATAGAAATTTAATCTTTCTAATAGAGTTCATTTCGGTATTGGCAAAAATTTTACGCGTGGCTTTTGATGATATTGTATACGGAGCTTAATTTAAGATTCCTTATATAAAATGGAAAAGTTATGAAAAGATAAAAACATTTTATTTGTTTAAAAAAGATTACTAGAAATATGAGTTTATAAGCTATGCATATAGATACAATGAATATTTCTAAAGTGAAATTGAGTTAGGTAGCTTAAGTAGAAACAGCAGTATGTAATTATAGGTTAGTATTTCCATAGAGAACCAATTTTTTTAATACACAAGTCAAAAAACGCTGCCTCCAAAAGAACACACAGGTCGAATTGAGAAACTACTCCCTTTTTTGAAGTTGGTTAAAAATCAAATGTGCATACGAAGCCCACACACTACGTCGTATATGTTTTGTATGAAAAAAAAACAATTTGAATTTAAAACAGACGGGCGCCGCATGCGTGCGCGCATGATTTTATTACGACAAGAGAATAGAAATTTCGAATTACAAACGTCGAGATAGCCGGCCGCCATTTTGGTTAGTCACGTACCGCACAGATTATAATGATGTGACCTTTGATTGGTACCATACGAGCCTGGGTTAATACAATTTTTTATGAGTGCCGGTGGCTTGATTTGACCGAGACTTGGGGTCTGTGTAGATTGACGTGGAATCTATGGATACATTTTAAATTTGGAATCAATACTTTTTTGTACATAGGACGTAATATAGCTACTTGAAATAAATAAACGGATGCGTCTGCGCAAATATGCCTTGAACAATCAATTTACGCAAAAATTGTCTGACAGTGCGTAAACTGAGAAATGACACGAGATTTGTAAGTGCAGACCATAGAGTGAAACGGAAATTCTCTATCGAATCCGCCCTGCGGCAATTTTTTTTAAGTTAATTTGACATCCGCCATTGCTGTTGCCCTAAAAGCCTGTTATTTAGACATTACAAACAGACACTCCAATTTTATTTATTGTTTAGATTTTAGCTTAATGTGATACTTACTGTTTATTTTGTATTTTAATTTAAACGGCCAAGTTGCGTCATCCAGTTGCACATTCGACCACCGCCTTAGATCCCCGCGGCAGATACGCTAAGCGGTTTGGCATTTAGTTCCGCGCACAAAGACCCCACTCTGTTGTTTCATTTAATCGAAATCTGTTTAATACTATTACTGTATGTGTTATAATTGTTAGATTACGCTGAGTGTGATATTGGATGATGATGAGTTTTCAATTTCTGTATTGGTTAACATCTGAAAGATGTTTTGATCTGGGGGGCAACTTTTTAACTTTACAGGAGAGCGTACTCATGCGACGCAGAAAAGATATATGATTCCATATATGTGTGTAAGTCAATATCACCTAAAGTGTCGCTTGAGTCAAATAGCCTTTCACCTCTCGGTATATGTCGATACAAAACGTCATATTAGTCGCATTTTTTTTCGTTTTGTTTAGACACATAAAACAAATAGCAGCCATTTTTTTAACGTCCCTCTGCTGGGCACGGGCCTTCCCTCAATGCGAGGGGGATTCGGGCCATAGTCCACCACGCTGGCCCAGTGCGTGTTGGCAGACTTCACACATCTATCGAAAACTAATCAAGTTCCTCGGACGTGCAGGTTTCCTCACAATGTTTTCCTTCACCGTTTCATAGCAAGTGATAATCTCGGATGCTAATGAGATTCGCACATTAAACGCAGAAGTGCGAGCCGAGGTTTGAACCTGCACCGTTCGACCACTCGGCTGCCACTGCTATGCGCAGCCTCAAAGCCAATACGGCGCCTGAGTGTGGGAACGTGTTAATTCATACCGCTCTGTAGCGCATGGTAAGTTGTACCACAAATTAAATTGTACCACTACTTGTACCAATATAATGGTAAATGGAAATAGGCATGCAAATAAATAGATGATATGTTTTGAGATGAAGAGGTCGCGTTTGTATTGATTTATACAATGATGTTATAAAGTATACATGCCTAAATGGGTGAATTGATACGATGACCATGTGTGAAACTATTAAATGTTAGGAAAAGCTCCCTCTTTTATATAATAACCAAATAAAAATATTATACATATCGACGCTTGAAAGGTAATCCTTAGTAAGCGATAAAAAACCGGCCAAGTGCGAGTCGGACTCGCGCATGAAGGGTTCCGTACCATTATCTATAAAAATGGCAAAAAAATCACGTTTGTTGTATGGGAGCCCCCTTAAATAATTATTTTATTCTGTTTTTTAGTATCTGTTGTTATAGCGGCAACAGAAATACATCATCTGTGAAAATTTCAACTCTCTAACTATCACGGTTCATGAGATACAGCCTGGTGACAGACGGACGGACGGACGGACAGCGAAGTCTCAGTAATAGGGTTCCCGTTTTACCCTTTGGGTACGGAACCCGAAACATCAAGCGTCTTTATACATATTTTAATTTGATTCAGAAAATTGAAGATTTTTTTTAAATCACCTTTTATATGCACATACAAAATCCGTATTCAATGTCTCTACTCAAGTATTATAGCTAATAAAATTTATCGTAAACTTTCTATAACATGTTATCCTCAACGCGAGGGTACCTTATCAAACTTGTCGGCTCAACCAGTTTAACACCATTCAATCACCTAATAATGTTCAATACAGTGTGTAACGATGTCACCCGGACTTCCCCCTTTAAAGGAAAATCGTAACTGCCATTTTTCCAGCAAAGAAAATCAGTCTTTATTGCTATTGCAATACAGTCTACGTGTAGTGTGTGAAAATTCCTTGACAAAAAAGAACATGCATTTTTATTTTGAAAAGGTATATTTAAAAATGTATTCTAAGATGAATAGATAGGGTCGGTTTTGGTGTGTAAGTTTAAAGATAGGGGAGAATGGGCAAACACCATCATATTAAGTGAGCACATGAGAGAGGGAAACGCGAAAATGTGTGGGAAAGCGGATATAGACGTTTATCGTTGGATTTTTCGCGTGATTTAGCGGCGACAAATCTGCGGGCGTAACGCGTCCAATATAAATCGACCTTTGAGTTCAAACTTTTTGGGATCATTATAGGGTCGTTTAACAGTGGTGTTTCAGAATTCACTAATACACTGTTGACATAAGGGCATGCCGATTTATTGCCGTTTATTCGGGAAAGGGGAAGGTTTATTTATCTTTTTCTATTTGACGTAATTCACCCTTAACGTGTGTCTTGCGGCGTCTAGAGTGATTCCCTGTATTGATTGGCTTATCGATATTGAAAGCAATAAATTTATTATAATATGTAATTTTCTGGTCCACCAATTTAAAGTCGCTCAGCGAGCTATGGAGAGAGCTATGCTCGGTGTTTCTCTGCGGGATCGAATCCGGAACGAAGTAATTCGCCAGAGAACTAAAGTTATCGACATAGCTTAACGGATTAGCAAACTGAAGTGGCAGTGGGCCGGTCATATCTGCCGCAGGACTGACAACCGTTGGGGTAGACTCGTCCTAGAGTGGAGACCGCGAATCGGCAAACGAAGTGTAGGACGTCCTGTGACTAGGTGGAGCGACGATTTACGCAAAGCGGTGGGCAGTGACTGAAGAAGAAGAGCCGAAGATCGGGCTCAGTGGCGCATCTTGGGAGAGGCCTACGTCCAGCAGTGGACTGCCACCGGCTGATGATGATGATGAATATATAATTTCAACTGAATTAGGAAGGACGTCGTAGTCTAGTCGGTACACGTGTATTGGTTTGATCAGCGCGTTAAGCCGCGTTAGACGCGGTCGGACTTGGGATGGGTGAACGATCTATAATCAAGGATGCCTAGACTTGCATCATTATTATTATTAAATTTAAATTAAATTAGAAATACAGCCACAAAAAGGATTATAATTTTGTATATTCATATTATAATCATAATTGATAACCTAATAATTATCATGTTACATTTATAATACATCATCACGCCTCTATTCCCCGAAGGGGTAGGCAGAGGTGCAGTGTAAACCCACACTTCGCCGAGGTAATGGCGAACATATTGCCATTATAACGCGCACACTTCCCCTCAGTATTAGGCATATTTGGACCCTAGTCCAGCACGTTGATCCGGTGCGGGCTGGTGAACTTCACACGCCTTTCCATAGACGTGCAGGTTTCCTCACGATGTTTTCCTTCATCGTTACCGATAGAATATTATCTTATATCATGCACTCCAAATGACACATTACTAATCGAAGCATATTTCAGTCAGCTTACTAATAGCGCTATGAATTCAAGCTCGATAGTAGAGTCTGGTAGAGCACTGCAGGCAACAATTACCTGATGTATGACGCACGATGCGTGGCGTCGGAGTCTAGCCGCGGGATATCGTTTGTCTTATGGTAGAGTTCCGGTTGGTTTGATAGTGCATATTCGATCAGTACGTGTCGTTAAGATTTTGTAGAGTTAATAAAAACTTCTTGGGTGGATTATGGATATACAAAGCACTTTTTATATACCATAGATATAAAATCTATTCGAGGTTACATTTCATGTTGAAACGTGTGAAAATCTCATAGTAGAGCCCATGGTAGAGCTTATGGTAGAGCTTATGGTAGAGCTTATGGTAGAGCTTATGGTAGAGAAGAACTCTACATTACATTTTAGCAGCAACACAACATTACAACATAGAGCCATGATATGTGATCACTAAAGTCTATTACGTACACAATACTTTCAATGTTTAATTACATACCTACATTGCGTTTTAAATTAAACTATCATGTAACACATTGTACTTGATATCGTCATACGTTACGCCACATATTGGATTTGGCTTTCTCATACAACATTGCTCTATTGTAGAGCATATTATAAGGTTTGGTTGCACAAATGTTAACCAATAAAAATACTTAGGGAATTAATTAAATTGTAACCTAAACTATATAAAACATCATCACGACTGTGTTTCTCGAAAGGGTAGACAGAGGTGCACTGAAGTGCACCTACACTTCAATTGCCATTATACCGGTTACATTCCCTCTCAATTGAAGGGAGATTTGGGCCATATTTCAGCACGCTAACCCAGGGATTGGAGAACTTCACACGCCTATCTATAGATGTACAAGTTTCCTCACGACGTTTGCCTTCACAGACCAGCTAGTAATTTTTTTTTTTTTACTAGCCTTTACGTGTCCCACTCCTGGGCAAAAGCCTCCCCTTTACTTCTCCACACATCTCGAGCTAGTAATTATTATTGGAAATTAAATTCGCACGTAAAATCTGAAAATCCCAGAGGTGCAAACCCAGCGTTCGAATCTGCACATCTTGCGTTAAGTTACATCTCCACACATCTCGAGCTAGTAATTATTATTGGAAATTAAATTCGCACGTAAAATCTGAAAATCCCAGAGGTGCGAACCCAGCGTTCGAATCTGCACATCTTGCGTTAAGTTACATCAAATTTTACGATAGAGTTAAAATGTAGAGTATTGCCAAGTACGAACACACAAAGACACATAAACTTTCATTATACGTAGCTGTATTCAGCCCGCATTACACGAACAATGTATTCCAATGCGCCTGCGCCGGAGGGTGCGACCGGTAATTGTAAACAATGGTATTGTACTATTAATTGAATGCAATTCTAATTAAACACGACTCTATAACTTAGGAAAGTAATTGGGCCTTGTACCCTATTTCTGTGGGGTAATAGTGACGATTAGGTTATATTTAAATGCATAACATATAAGACACCTTAGCTGCTTAGTAATTAGGATGTATGATTGAACCTATACAACACATTTTTCAACGACGAGTCATCGATAAAGCGGGCGAATTTTGAAGCGCTTTCCCGTAGCTTTTACTACAGAAATTTGAACTTTATTTATACATAAACTAGCTCTTCCCCGCAAAAGCAGTGGTAGCCGAGTGGGCGAACGCACGCCTTGCAAATCAAAGTGTGCAGGTTCAAACCCCCGGCTCGCACCTCTGGGATTTATGTGCGAATCTCATTTTCATCCGAGATTATCACTTGCTATGAAACGCTGAAGGAAAACATCGTGAAGAAACCTGCACGTCTGAGGGAACTTGTCTAGTTCTCGATAGATGTGTGAAGTCTGCCAACTCGCACTGGGCCAGCGTGGTGGACTATGGCCTGAATCCCCATCGCACTGAGGGAAGGCCCGTGCCCAGCAGTGAGACGATAAAAGGGCTGTAGTAGTAGTAGTAGTAATGGTGCTTAGTTTCAGTTTATTCCTATTGAACTTGTACATTATCACGCCTGTAATCCTTGAAGGGGTAGGCAGAGTCGCACTGCATTGCACCCACATTTCACCGATGTATTATTGGTCCCAATGTAATAGAGGGCGAGCCTATTGCCATTATACCGAGCACATTCCACCTCAATACGAGGGAGATTTGGGATTACCTCTTCCCCGCGACTTCGTCCGCGTAAAAGTTGAAAATCACGTTGTCCCATATAAACTTTGCCCCCCTTTTTCACCCCCTTACCGGTAGATTTTCGTAAATTCCTTTCTTATCAGATACCTACGTCATACAAAAAACACACCCTCCAAGTTTCAGGTCTCTACGATCAGCGGTTTAGGCTGTGCGGTAATCCGTCAGTCAGTTATTCAGGACAAAGCCTTTTATTTAGATAGATAGAGTATATTTTTCAAAAAAAGGCTAAGGTAACTCGCTCTCCTAAGTAGGTACAAGTATTAACCAACTAAGGTACAGGTCTTAACCTAGTTGATAGGCTATTGTTAGTGTATGCAGAACTGGTAACAGTTGAAGCCGATCTAGATCTGAACAGCAGGGAACGTGTTCGTTCGCAGTCGGTGCAATCGGCGCCCGCGATCGCGGCGCGCGCACCACAATGAGATCTTGTCACATACGTGTCGAATTGACGCCTAATTATACATCCCTCTACATAAATGCTCGATAAATTTACGCACGGTTTAACTCAAAGTAAAGCCAAGAGGTGGCAATGGTAGCCAAGTAGTCGAACGCACGCCTTACAATCGAAGTGTGCAGGTTCAAACCCCGGCTCGCACCTCTGGGATTTATGTGCGAATCTCATTTTCATCCGAGATTATCACTTGCTATGAAACGGTGAAGGAAAACATCGTAAGGAAACCTGCACGTCTGAGGGAACTTGACTAGTTTTCGATAGATGTGTGAAGTCTGCCAACTGGGCCAGCGTGGTGGACTATGACCCGAATCCCCCTCGCATTGAGTGGAGGCCCGTGCCCAGCAGTGCGACGTTAAAAGGGCTGTGGTAGTAGTAGTAGTAGTAAACCCAAGGGGGCAATTCTCGAAACAAAACGAAAAAGTACGACCAATTTGACGTTTGTTTTGACATATCTCGAATAGAGATACATGTCTATCAAACGAAAATCAGGCCCCTGTATCTAATATTATGTCGAGTGACTTACAGAATATAGCCGTCTTCTCCACAATAGTCCTAGCTTGCTGATATCACTAATTGCGATCAACTGTCATTTTACGGCCACGCATTAGCGTTTGCGAACCAAACTATCGATATAGTTCGATCTTACGAATGTGCGAATGGGGGCTACTGTTGTTAAATGGGGGCTACTATTGTTAAATGGGGGCTACTATTGTTAAATAGGGGCTACTATTGTTAAATGGGGGCTACTATTGTTAAATGGGGGCTACTATTGTTAAATGGGGGTTACTATTGTTAAATGGGGACTACTATTGTTAAACACACACTGGAGCATCAAGAAGAGTGCTGCATGTTACTTTGATAACACCAAAACTAAGACTGTGTCTATTCAGGGTGTATCAGAAGTCCGAAATAATACTTCGGGTACATATACCGTAGCTTATATGTGGATGCTTAGTGAAGATAATTTATACCTAACTATTATAGTTTCTGAGTTATAGACCTTTGAATATTCGTCACAGGTACATCCATAACCCTATAAACGAAAATTTTACCCCTCGATATATAAACATTGAATTTCAGTGCCAAGGGCCTCGCGCATACGCGTCAAAATTCGTTCGCGCTATCAATGACATTTTGTTCAAGAATGAACTTTCACTATGAGTCGATACAGTTCTTTAGTGTAAGCCATAAATATTACGCGCGCGTTTTTATGCCCCCATGCATGGAATGCTTTGTAGTATTCCTACTTTTGTTTAAAAGATCTAAAAAAGCTGTTAACTATCTTCTGTAAAGAGAATAGAGTCTATTGTTGACTGTTCGTGTATCATAAAGTCCATGCAAGACTGTCAGATAAAGCCTTCTTCTACACACAGACAACTCTTTATAGTTATTCGCTACACTGCCTTGCATTTAACGCCTTCTTACACATATACAAACATAACAATACACGCATCAAACTGCCGTTTATTCAACTTTATACCTTCTTTTAATAGAGATAAGGATGTTATTGTTTTTTTGTAGCCGCAAAATAAAAGTAGTATTAAATAGTATTGAGCGTAAAACTTATGTGAAGCACGCTTGAAGAGTTTTATGAAGTTTAAAGTTTCCATTTAGGAAAGTTTAAAGTGAATTTGTGACTAGATACTAAATATCCACTAACGTTCATGCCTGAAGAAAACTACAATCCTTATCAAATGAACGGCAGTGGGGCGTACACTGACGCGAATAGATGACTGTATTTAAATCCCTCATATACTGAGACAACTGTCATTACCTTCAGTAGGTTGTCCTATTTTGTCTGATAGTATACCACCTTGACTTAATTATTACAAGCTTTATATTAACTTGCAATGTAGGTATGTATGTCCGGTTGAAATCTTGCAACTGAATTTTGGATCAGTTATCTTTAACTGATTAAGCTGAAATTTGGTATACACGCTTATTTTGGATGACAATGCATGCTTAGCTATGTGACGTCATTCTAATTCCAATATGTCGGATCATCCAACATGGCCGAATAGTTATTTTTGCTGCACTACCACAGTATGGTATGAAAGGACTTGCTTTTTTTTTTTTTTTTAAAAAAAAAGCCCGCGTGCTCACCTCTGATGTGGGGGTCAGAGTTCTTAAAATTAGCCTTAAGTTTAGTGTGTAAAATAATTTTTCCAGCCTGGATTATATTTATTGAAATAAAAAAACAAAATTTTTTATTAAAAAATTAAAAGTCAAAAGACACAATAAAAAGTAAACCCGTCTAAAAATAACACTATTACAGACAATAAAATACCAAAAGGCTATGGACAAGGATAATAAACAGAATATAATACAGGGTAAAAAAGGACTTGCTGGGCAGATACCGTGAGGGGAGAGGTAGCGACTGTGCTCCTAGGTGCAAAGATGCACCTACGAGCGGAAGCCCTCGACCTCGCCGGCGAGATCGGTGTTTGTTTGAGGCTGGTGTAGGTGTGTTAGTGGACCTCTCGACGCCCGGGTCGATGTAAGGTGCGTCTACTCCCATTTAAAATGTAGAGATTATTCTAAACCACAGATGGCTATAGAAATAATTGCTTTGCAATACAGTTCGTTTTGGTATAGGCAACCAATTTGACGCGTGCGCCAAGGCGCCTCAGTGTGCGAAGACTCTTTAAACTTTCTAACACCCCATAAAATTGAATATAGACTTGGAGACCGCCATTTTAAATCTATCAACATTTTATACGTACCTATGCGATTTCGATTCCCATAAACGGCCTCACGAACGCACATTTAGATGCGAGCAATGGGCATGCGCGTCGTCCAGAGCAAATAGTCCCATCGGACATTCCCACAACGAGAGAGCACATTTACCTACGTAGGACACGCGTGCGCAGTTAGCCACACAGCCCTACTATACGATAGAGGCGATTAGTTTCTTTTTAATATTTTTTTTTATTAAAACATGTTAGATAGAGAGATAGAGTACTCTTTATTGTACACACCAAACAAAGAGAATAATAAAACATTCTTAGTTCTAAATACAGTAGCTAAACCTAGTTTTACTAGAAAACATATTTAGTTAACACGTTCGCGTAAGGACTTCTAGTGTACAATCAGCTGGTGTGTCATGAGGTTACATTAACTCATAGAGGATCTAACTTTGTGAGCCAATATGACCTCACGTCGCACAGAAAGTGTTAAACTAGGAAGTTAATTTGAGTTGAATTTTAAGTTACCTATTAATAAATTTAATTGTGAAGAATTAACTGGACTCTTAAATTTAGTTTAATTAGATTTTCTAAATGCGATTTGAATTAAACTTTATAGTTGATTATGGTATTAATAAATTTAACTCTGAAAAGTTGAATGCACTCTTAAATGTAATTAAATCAGTTAAAAAAAAAGAATAAGCCTAGTGAAATTTCGTAGATAATTTTTTTTTTAAGTTTATTGCATTCTATCTTCTATCAAATAACAAATACTCAAAGCGCTCAAACTAAATTCACAATTAATACACCAACCCATCCAATTCTACCCATTCCTAAATCAGTATCGATCTACAATAGATCCCTTCGGCCCGCCGGCGCACGACCGTGCGCACGATTCAGATTAATCTATCGAAAATCGTTTTACAACATATTATTTATAGAGCGCATGCGCCACCAATGATCATCAGTCCGTGTGCGTAGTGATGCGACGACGCATACCCCGCGCGCCGGACGATTATCGATGCGGAAGTATCGATACGACGTTATCGATTGATTGTATCGATGCTCGTATTCGTTTGAGATGTGTGTTTTTGTGTCGAGTCATGCAACGTACGCGAAATTGTTAATTAGAGGAACATACGGTTTCTAACCATGACTTAGTACGTATGTTATCCGGTTATGTTTTATAAGTAAGCAGGCCTTAGATGCTAGCTTAGCAAAAAGTAGATATAATATCATAAAATTTTATAGAAAAGTCTGGAATTATTCAAATTTTGAAACAATAATTACGCACTTTGTTCGGGATTATAAATCTCCCAGCCATTGCACGTTTTGTATCCGTCAAATAAGATTTAGTAATTATTATTTTATTTCTTTACATTAAATATATTACGGTTTATATTGCAAATAACTTTTGGGCTGTTATTAAATTTCCTAAATCCTCAATTAAAATTATAATATCATTAAAAATTAACCGTCAAATCACAGAGTTTACTGTCAAATCGGACAGCACCAACTCTCGCTTCATAACTCGTAAAACTCCTGTGATGTCGTAAAAATAAAATCCGAGGCATTCTAACTGGCGTCAACAATTAACCCTGGCTCTTAATTAGTATTGCCAGCTTTACAATGCGACAAGGAGATTAGCAAAAAAAAAATATTTTTACAAAAATGTCCTAATATCAAAATTGAATTATTACCCATGCAAAGATCATGTTTTAAATAATAAGTAAGCATTAATCGAGCACATACGGCCTAAGATATTATTTCAAGTCTTTTTAGGGTTCCGTACCCAAAGGGTAAAACGGGAACCCTATTACTGAAACTTCGCTGTCCGTCCGTCCATCCATCCGTCCGTCCGTCCGTCCGTCCGTCTGTCACCAGGCTGTATCTCATGAACCGTGATAGCTAGAGAGTTGAAATTTTCACAGATGATGTATTTCTGTTGCCGCTATAACAACAAATACTGAAATATAGAATAAAATAAATATTTAAGGGGGCTCCCATACAACAAACGTGATTTTTTGCCCGTTTTTATAGATAATGGTACGGAACCCTTTGTGCGCGAGTCCGACTCGCACTTGGCCGGTTTTATCTACCATGAGCCTATGGTTTGATACATAAAAAATAATTCACTCAAAACGGAATGAATTTATTTGCTTGGAGTATCTTTAACCTGAGACTTTCATTGTTGAACGATTTCACACATTTCAACTCATTACTAAAATTTTGCATCAAAAATTTCCAATATGGTACTTCTCTCGTTAAGTATCTTCTGGCAACACAGCTTGTAATGAAACTTCTGAACTAGTCTCGGCAACGACGTGGAATTGCGCAGCCTATTTTAAAGACATTGAATATTTAAGAGAGCTAATTGAAATGAGCGAGACAGTTTGGAGTGTCGCCAGGGTAATTACCTAGCTCCTAAGATGAGATTTAACGGGGCTCGGTTAAATGGTTTGAGTTTTTTTTTCATAGAAGGGAAATATTTCCTGGTTGAGTTTGATATTCAAGTAAGTTCCTGATTGTATTATTTAATTGGCATGTATTAGGTAACAGTACATACTTTATAATCGTATAGGTGTGTCCTTCTTTATTTCAAGTGACTTACCGCTACTTCTCATAGTTTACTTAAAATATTGAAGGTAATTTTTTGACAGATCTTGTACCACGAGAACTGTCAAAAAGTAACGGTAAGGCCTCCCGGTACGGTAAGGCCCTAAAGTAACGGTAAGGCACACTGGGGCGTCAACGTTCGTGCGATTTTTTTTGCCATAGCAATACGAACTGTATGGACATATGGAAAAAGTTCATTCTACAACGAAATGACACTGACAGCGCGTGCTTTTGCGACAAATTTATTCTTTATGCATATTGACACAGAGTTCGTTTTGGTACTGGCAAACATTATGTCTTGGAGCGTTGACGCCCCAGTGTGTCGGGGGCTTAATATTAAAACAATACCGTTAAAGACTGAGCAGCTTGTTGGAGTAGGTGTATTATCATAGGTTGGTTTTCTGACAACTATGATCCATCGATATCGATAGTCGATACGTCCCATCTCTATACACGTCGTGTGATGTCGAAGGTTGCCGTCTATCCGGGCCGGACCGTGTGCGAGCGGTTTCCGGTATCAGCCACGGCGGCGGTAATGGATGCCTGTTTGTCCAATTGGAGATGTGACCTACCCTGTAGCTATTTGTCCCGTTTTCCTCCTCCTTCCTACCTTTCAATCTTGTACAACACGTAGTTTGTGTAGCTAATAAATTGTGTTTTGAGAATGTATAGCCTCATTGACTTTATATTGTATAATTGTTAATTAAGAAAAACACAAAAATGTAAATCCTTATTGGAAAAAAGCAACTATGGAGTTTTTTCCCCATTCTTCTCCATAAGAAACGCATTCCGAATGGGTGGTAGAGATACTATTATTATGATTTTTTGACGATTCATAAGTGTTACATGAATAAAAAATATTCTGATTCTGATTCTGTTGCAAACTGATTTCAATCGTATTCCATCGAAACAGCTGTCAGAATAATATAAAAAACCATTATGGTTTTTTTGGTTTCTTACGCAAAATGAAAGCAAATCCTGTGGCGAAAATATCATTAACTTGAATTTGTATTAACTGATCAGAGCAATAATTAAATAATTATCTCAACTACTCCATGTTTTATCTTTATTAAGAGTAGGGTGGTGGAGCCAAGTGGTCGAACGCACGTCTTGCAAATCAAAGTGTGCAGGTTCAAACCCCGGCTCGCACCTCTAGGATTTATGTGCGAATCTCATTTTCATTCGAGATTATCACTAGCTATGAAACAGTGAAGGAAAACATCGTGAGGAAACCTGCACGTCTGAGGGAACTTGTCTAGTTCTCGATAGATGTGTGAAGTCTGCCAACCCGCACTGGGCCAGCGTGGTGGACTATGGCCTGAATCCTTCTCGCATTGAGGGGAGGCCCGTGCCCAGCAGTGGGACGTTAAAAGGGCTGTAGTAAGAGTAGGGCATCATGAGTCTGTAAATATTGCCTTTACAGGACATATCATAACCATTACCTTTTCTAATTATTTGATGGTCGGCGCAGTATGTATTTTTTCTTCCTTTCATCTCTCATTTCCGTCATACTGACAATCTCTCCAATCTCCATCCTTTATTCCCTCCATCAATTTTTTTCTTGGGTCTTCCTCTTGCTATGTATCCATTCAAATTCATCCTCTTCTTTCTCATCAAATGTCCAAATTATACCTTGCTAACAACATTTTGCAATCACGTTCTATTATTAATATAAAAAGAAACTATTAGGGTTCAAATAATTGATTTGTCTGCTGTCAATCTACTATTAATTACGACTTAGTTTTGCAAAAAGACAGTTAATTGATTAGAATGGCTGATTAAACTATATTAATTTAGTATCACAGATACGCGTAAGTTAATAACTAATAAGAGTTTAGTTAGGTATTATTTTCACAAATAATTTTCTTAGTGTGGGTACATTAATTAAGCAGGTCTAAGCAGTTAATAATTATCCACTGTCTAGTGGATAAATATGTAATAAATGTGTGATTAAATCAACACTTCAACTGTCATATATCTACAAAACACCAAAGATATCAGAAATCCAGACACACTACCGTGTGACTTGATACCTAAATATGTGAAAAGACGTCAAAAAAATTGAACCGACGTTGGTGTCATTGTTACCACCACCATCTAGTCTTAAGTCTTCTCTTATAAGACTTGTAAGTCTTATAAATCTTGACATAGACATCAAAGTCACAAACAAAATTGGAAGTGTGACTCTGTCAACATTAGAATCTTTGATATAAACATCTCGTTGCAAAACACAACAAGTAACTTCGGTTTAAGTTGGCACAACCCTACTAATAAAATTTAAAACACCTAACAAATCGCAACCTGACGTATCTTAACCGACAGATATTTACAACATTAGAACATTAACGTCGAATACAAAATAAATCTAAGTGCATACAACTTATTCCGGTCTCCCGTTTCAAGTCAGTGCGTGGACTTGAGAACACAAATAGTGCTGGGGCCATAATTGTTAATTTCGAGCAGAATGCCTGCGATAGCTTTGGAGTTGCACTAACTAACGATCCTATTGCTAGATGCCTATCGGGTTTCTGCGCGCAGAACGGGCTGGGTGCAATGATACATTTAAAATACGGTTTAAGCATTTGACGATTTTTTTTTCTAATTTTATTACGAAATTATGTAATAAGATAATGGCTCAATCTGGACTTAACGGGTATTTCAACCGGTGTCAAGTAATTTATATTAATATCAAACGCAATAAATACACATAAATATAAATGGGTGATGAGTGTGATAAAGAATGCAGATGAATTCGAAGTATTCATGTATTCAATTAATTCTCTTTGACAGTTCTTTGACACATGTTGACTAATTAATAGAAGAATATGAGCTGGTAAATAACGAACATAATAAACATAGAATGTAATAATAGGATAAGCTTATATTTAATGTATCTTTATATTATTACGTATATTTTGGACTGTTCTTAATTCCAAATTTAAATATTAAAATTAAGCTAAAGTTTACTGAATCTCGAGTAACATTTACTTTTATTTTATTACAATTTTAAACTGTTGTTAATTCTAAATTTAAATATTTATATTAAATTAAAATTTACTGAAAGTCGTGCAACCGGCCTGAATAAGAATGCGAGTACATAATGCATGCGCGCACGCACGCCGCGACGCGCCGCAGAGATCGATGGATCGTATCGATCCGCACAAAGGATCGGAGTCGTGATCTCGATTACGTTACCATTCGAAAGTTTAGCCGTTTATGTAAAGGTATGGTTTTGCTTTCTTTGCGCGCTGTAGGTATGGTCTCATGGTCGTTTTGCTGGCTGCGTGGGGTCGCTTGTGTTAATTACATCATTACTATTTTTACAAGCTTTATATTAACGTGCAATGTATGTCCGGGTGGAATCTTGCAACTGAATTTTAAATCAGTTATCTTTAACCGATTGAGCTGAAATTTGGTATACACGCTTATTTTGGATGACATTGCATGCTTAGCTATGTGACGTCATTCTAATTCCAATATGGCGATTCATCCAAGATGGCGGAATAGTTATTTATTCTGCACTACCACAGTATGGGTATCAAATGAAAGGGCTTGCCGAGGAGACACGAAAACTAAGGGCAATTGAATAATAGCTTGTTATAAAAAAGTTTGTTTTTACCATTAATGTATTGATACGTAATCGGTATCTATTGCTAAACTAAGTTCTGTGGTGTTAGATGATAAGACAAGATTGCTATTATACCGGGCACATTCTCCTTCAATACGAGGGAGATTTTTGGGCTATAGTAGGTTGGTGAACTGTACACGCCGTTCTATAGACGTGCAGATTTCTTCAAGATGATTTCCTTCACCATTTCATAGCAAGTGGTAATCTCGGATAAAAATGAGATTCGCACATGAAACCCAGAGGTGCGAGCCGGGGTTTGAAACTGCACACTTTCATTGCAAGGCGTGCGTTTGACCACTCGGATACCACTACTTACACCACATGCCATATTTTGCGTTTTTCATACGTTATTAAGTAGGTAGTCAGTTATTTTTTAAATGTTATCTATAGATTCTTAGCAAGCATACATTATTATAGCCTTTGCGAGAATTTTAAATTCAAAAAAAGAACGTAGTGACAAAAACTGTCAATTCCCGAGGATGACCAATCACGTATGTTCGAATTGAAAATAAGAACATAAACCGTCTAAAATAAGATGACCAGCCATGGGAGCCGGACTATGAAAATCCGTATCCGTGACGGAACCACTCGAGTGTAAACAGTGTGTTAAATGTAAAGAACCCTAAAAAAAGTTCAGTTTTGACACCATTTCACGTCGATCAACCGATGAATAGCGCGTTCCGATGATGGAAGTTGGAATAAAAAAAAAAAGAACCAACCTCTCTGAATGCGACTCATTTTATGAATGAAATAAGATTTTTTTTTCTACGGAACCGCGACAAATACGTGCTTTCCTTTCTCGGCCGTCTGAACCGACGTGCATTCATTTTCGATTACTTTTTTAATTCCGTTTCGATCTATCACACTTTTCACGTCGAAACTATTTTGAACTCTATTAGATTGACAATAAAATACATTTTTGTGTGATTGTTAGTTTATATCGGTGCATGCTTTTGGTTTCTTTGAGAAGTCCGTCGCAGAGGCTGCCTAAGAGTAACGCCGGTACACAGATGCGGTCTGAGTAACGAGATTTTATTTGCAGCGCGTGATTTATTAGTGAGATTACAGTTTCAGAGAACATTCAATAATATGTATAAATGAAGTATAGAAAATAGGTAGTTTATGACATAATGTTAAGCTATGGTAGCCACACGGTCATACGTAGGTACGTTCATATACACACCTCATTTTCATCCGATATTATCACTTGCTAAAATGGTGAAAAAACATCGTGAGGAAATCGGCATGTCCGAGGGAACTCAACTAGTTCACCATAGACCGCGATGTCTGCCAACCAGTATTGGATCAGAGTGGACTATGGTGCAAATTCTTCTCGTATTAAAACAAGCCTAGTACCTATAAAGAGTCGGCCCATTATTGTTTATAGGACAGTACGAACAGCTTGTATACCCATAAAAATGTTATCATCTTTTAATAACTCGACAATACATAGCAGGCTTTCATTTTAAGGGATTTTTTTTCAGTGGCAGTTCCTTGCAATCAAAGTGTGCAAGTTCAAACCCCGGCTCGCACCTCTGGGTTTATGTGCGAATCTCATTTTCATCCGAGATTATCACTTGTTAGGAAACGTGATGGAAAACATCGTGAGGAAACCTGCACGTCTCAGGGAACTTGACTAGTTCTCGTTAGATGTGTGAAGGCTGCCAACCCGCACTGGGCCAGCGTGGTGCACTATGGCCTAAATCCCCCTCGCATTGAGGGAAGGCCCGTGCCCAGCAGTGGGACGTTAAAAAGGCTGTAGTTAGTTAGTTTTTCAGTCCTCAAATAATAATATGGCGAATACAGGCAATCATATACAATTTAGTTGGGTTATTTGTAACATAAAGGATATATCTGGCAATTCAAAAATGAGCCCTAAAATTAATAAAAAAAAAAAAGGTTAAGGTGTCACCTAACGACTTAAATTTTAAAAAATAGAATACATACATTTTAAAAATGGGACGTGCCATTTCTGTAGTGACGAAATCCTTACGAGGGGAGAAAGGCTATTTGACTTAAACGACACTTTTGGCGATATTGACTTATATGTACATGTCGCAGGTTTTTCATAAAATTAGATTTTTGATCAAAAACCTAGGTTTTTGATGAAAAACCGGAAGATGACACATTTTAAACTCAATTTCATCATAAACCTGTAAGAATCCAGATTTTTGATCAAAAACCTGAACTAGTCTGATAAAAATCATAAACTTTTTTTTCAAGGGGAAATTCATTATGGAAGCCAGTCTGCCCCGGGGGAGGCAGGCTGGCGATGTGAGACTCCTACTCACTAAAACCCCTTTTTAGGGTTCCGTACCCAAAGTGTAAAACGGGAACCCTATTACTGAGACTTCGCTGTCCGTCCGTCCGTCCGTCCGTCCGTCCGTTCGTCCGTTCGTCCGTCCGTCCGTCCGTCTGTCACCAGGCTGTATCTGTGATAGTTAGAGAGTTGAAATTTTCACAGATGATGTATTTATGTTGCCGCTATAACAACAAATACTAAAAAACAGAATAAAATAAATATTTAAGGGGGCTCCTATACAACAAACGTGATTTTTTTGCCGTTCCGGAACCCTTCGTGCGCGGGTCCGACTCGCACTTGTTTTTTGGATAAAAATCATAACCTAACCTAACCATCAAACTTTATTATAAACCCAAACTAGTTCAGGTTTATAATGAAATTGAGTTTAAATTCCGGTTTTTCATCAAACATCTAGATTGATCAAAAACCTAATTTTATCAAAAACCTGCGACATACATATTTGGAATCAGTGAATTATTCTGCGTCGAAAGAGTTTGCTCTTCTGTAATGTAAAAAAAAATCGCTTAAGTTAGCCTTTCACCCCTTGATTACAAGCCTTAAACGCTAACAGACGAAATGACAATTGTTAAACGTCTATATTGACCCAAAAGGCAGGTGAATCAAAAACAAATTCTGACACTGAACAGTTTCATTTCTATCGCCACGAAGCGACAACCGTTATACGAACAAAAAATAACTTTGAATACATGAGTTACAAATGGACAATTTCACTTTTGCATACATAACCTCAGCCGTCGGAAACTCGGCGATGCATTTCATCAAAATCATAATAATAGATCTTTTATGCACACTATTTCGCATGTTCTTTTTAATCAACACTCGCTTTCGGATACACTTGTGCAGAAAAGTGTTTAATTTTCAATTGTTGAATACGAGAATTGAACACGTCAAAGACCGGTACAAGTGATTCCATTTTTGAAATCGAACTTGGTAATGTCATTTGTAGTAAGCTCATAGTAGCCTATGCTGAAGGGTTTATATTAGTTAAAGCCTCTACTTGACACCCCAGACTGCGCGGGGCGTTTTATCTATTCTATTACATTTACATTATCCTTTTTACAGTTTTTCACAGTACTTTTTACAGTACATTTACATTATCCAGTTACATTATCCTACACCGCTCGCAATGGTCTTACCACAAAGCTGTTAAAATAAAACAAAATTCTTTAACAACACAAAAATATTCTGAAGGTTTATTTAGAAACAGAAATCTATATTTACCGCTAGATTGACTATTTATTTATTTATATATAAATCCACCGGATTCATCCGCCATCTTTATCACTGTCATCGTAAATTTTTATTTATAATGTGTATTTATTGAATTTGCCCTTGCTATTAATTACTTGACACTGGCTCAAATACCCGCTAAACTCAGGTGGAGCCATTCCTCATCTTATTCCATTAAATCATTTCATTCCATCATTTCACATTCATCATTCATCATTTCACACATTTCGTAAAACAAGAAGAAGAAGAAAGCGACCGGTCGTAGCTAGTAATAAAAATCAAATTTATGTAAATCACGACACTTTGTAGTCGACAGTACTTTTTGCACATGAACAACAAACTCGCGAATCGATTTCAAAATTGTAATATACAAAATCAAATGCGACCTCATTTTTTTTTCTTTTTTTTATATTGGTTGCCTTTCGTCACACGTTCGCGATGTCGCACTAATCGTGGCTAAACGTTTCCGACACGTTGCGAATCGGTCACTTCGCTATGAAATTTTGGATTAAAAAACAAACTAAAAATAAAATCGCAGATTTTCAATGATTTTGGTAATAGAATGATTGTCTATTTTTTAAAGAGGCGTGACGGACGAGGTGACAAATGACGAACGCTTCGCTTTTTTAATATAGGGATGTGCTGAGCTAATTTTATTTTGAGTTTGATACGGTTTCGACAAAATTATCGAGTAGAACATAGCAGGATAAGCTTGCTTTTTAAAAGTTTTTTTTATGACAAAGCCTTAAGCTGTTTGATTCTATGGAATATATTTTTTGGAGATCATATTAACCGACACTTTTCTGGGTACAACGTGGCTACAAGAAAGCCCAGACGGGCAATTCTCTCATGATCGACATTATCTCTACTACATATGTCTTAACCAAATTTGACGTATTTTGTCGTTTTGTGTCGACTGATTTCGAATTACAGATGATGTCAAACTTGGGTTAATTGCCCCGCAGGACAGAAATACTCGTATGTGGAGACGGAAGGCCATCGTGCCTTTGCCCAGCAGTGGGCTTTATAAAAACTAATGACATTTTTGTACTGGATAACATATACTTAAAAGCCATAGACATGGAGCTTCATCAAGTTTGTTTTTTTTAATTTAATTAAAAACCCGCAAAGGTGGACGAATCGTGGATACCCGAAGGCGGTTGCCGGCATCATGGCAGACCAAGGAGAAGATGGTACGACGATTTGGTCACGTGGCCACAACAAGCCCAGAATAGGGACATGTGGAAAAGAGAGGGAGGCCTTTGCCCAGCAGTGGGACATACAATAGGCTATAAAAAAAAAACTTTAATTAAATAATTACGTAGAGCCTATTGTCATGTTATCTCGAATTTTTATCGGATTATTTCCAAGAACATTCTCTTTGTGTCGTATTAACGCCTACAGCCCTGCGTACATAACCGCGACAAACGCCGCGCGTCAATACAAAAACGCACCGTATTGACATGTACAATAAGCACATTTTCCAACATAATGCCATGGAGGATGCGTAGTCGCGTGGCTTTAATCAATGAAATTCAATCACTATGTATATTGACACACAGTACGTTTTCAAAAAAACTACTTGGGCATCTCAAAGCACGCGTGTAACTACTTGGGCATCTCAAAGCACGCGGGATTTTTTCCCTATTCAAAAACGAACTCTGGGCCTATGTACATACAGATTGAATCTGAAATAAAACCCATGCTTTAAAATTCATTCGAATTATTAATTACGTTTCATTGAAGGATGAGCGTTGTCTATGAGTCAACACAGCGGCCTAACCATCACCTCTTAATTTTTTTTTTATTATTATTGGCCTCTTTCCCTTGAGTCAGGCTCTTAAAATATTGTTGATGCAATATTAACTGTCAATTTTTGACAGAACTGAGCTAACTGCATAGAGTATCTAGACTGCAGGGGTTCCTAAACTTTAAAGATTACGGAACACTAACCAAATACTTTTGATGTGAAACATCTAATGGCGCGCTTGGCGAGTGACAGCGACTGTTGATGCCACGATGCCGTGATCCCAAAACTTCAAGCAGCTTCATGGCTCTTTGGTTCTTTCCGCCGCTTAGATTCCGCCCACCGGCTGACTCCGCTCACTTGCTCACTCGCCGCTACAACGTTTATGTTTCACATCTGCCAGGCGTCCCGCGACGGCTCAGTTTTAATTTTATGGAACCCCATATCAAATGATTACAAATCAATACTGAACTTTATGAACATTTTTTAAAGTTTGTAATATAGTTGAAACTTTAATGTGAAGAATGAATATGTTTTATAGTTCGCTATTATTTCCGACAATTGTATGGAACACTCTTCGTATAGCTCTGCGGCGATTTTTCCGCCATTGTTGTTATCTCATGTGCCTGTAGTGTACAGCAACTATATGGGAAAACAACAATGGCGGAGTCAGATAAACCAGAAAAAATTACCGCAGCGCGAGCTTGAAATGCCATCTCCGTTATATATCTCATGGTCAACTGTAACAAACTGGCGAATTACATTTTCAATTATGATTACCGCTTACTGAACGGTGAAGGAAAACGTGAGGAAACTTGCATGTCTATAGAAAGGCGTGTGAAGTTCACCAACCCGCACTGGGCCAGCATGAAATTTTAAAAATATTGCTGCAAGAGAAGTGGTAGTAAGGGAGTTGTTTGGTTTTCTATTGGAAAAAAACTGAGCCGTTGCGGGACGCCTGCCAGATGTGAAACAAAACATAAACGTCGTAGCGGCGAGTGAGCGGAGTCAGCCGGTGGGCGGAGTCTAAGCGGCGGAAAGAACCGAGGAGCCGAGGAGTACGAAGCGTGGCCGCATTTAAAACTATACTTTATGTGTTAAGTAATAAGGTTGATTTCATTTTGTTGTGGCGAAGCGCTCGCCACGCCAAAAATCAGGTGTACCCCTCGCCTATAGATGGTTCACAGCAAAAAATTGTCGCGCGCGTCTTGTCACACCAGTATGTGCAGGGCGTAACGGGTCACAGTTACGTCCTGGTAGCCATACCACGAGTTCTTTGAACACACGTCTCCTACATGGTATCGAGATAGCAATTTATTTTGATTAAACGGTTCCGCTTAACACATAGATGAGAGAAAAAAAAACCGGCCAAGTGCGAGTCAGACTCGCGCACGAAGGGTTCCGTACCATTATCTATAAAAACAGCAGAAAATATGTCTATTGTATGGGTATAATAATTTTATTTTAATTTAATTAGGTATTTATCATCATCATCACGCCTGTATTCCCTGAAGGGGTAGGCAGAGGTGCACTGTAGTGCGCCCACACTTCGCCGATGTATTTTGGTCCCAATGTAATAGGGGGCGAGCCTATTGCCATTATACCGGGCACATTCCCCCTCAATACGAGGGAGATTTAGGCCATAGTCCACCACGCTGGCCCAGTGCGGGTTGGTGAACTTCACACGCTATAGAAAGCTATAGACGTGCAGGTTTCCTCACGATGTTTACCTTCACCGTTCAGCAAGTGGTAATCATTGTTGAAAATGACATTCGCACATGAAAATTATCTCAGAGGTGCGGGCCTGGGATTTGAACTTGCACCCCTTACGTTCAAGGCGGGCGTTCTTGCCCACGAGGCTACCACTGCTATTTATTTTTAAAGTGAATAATTATCTAACTAAATATTCTGTGAATATTTCAAGCGTCTACCAATTGCCGTTATCATTATTGAGCCAAAATCACGTTTGTTGTATGGGAGCCCCCCTTTAATATATATTTTTTCAGTTTTTTAGTATTTGTTGTTATAGCAAAAACTAATCATCTGTGAAAAATGTCACCTATCACGGTTCATGAGATACAGCCTGTTGACAGACGGACAGACAGACGGACGGACCCGGAGTCTTAGTAATAGGGTTCCGTTTTACCCTTTGGGTACGGAACCCTAAAATGAAACAAAAAATGTTGTTATGCTGGCAACCTTTCACGGTTACACAATCTATAACGTTGAAATCTTATGTAAGCAATAATAAATAGTGTACTATAACTACTGCAATAATAAATAATTAATACTAACTTAAAGTAATTAAGTTTTTTAATCAACTTAAGCGGTGGTAGCCCAGTTTGTAAAACGTATGGGGTGCAAGTTCAAATTGATTTTTATGTGCAAATGTCATTTACAATGATTAACACTTACTGAACGGTGAAGGAAAACATCGTGAGGAAACCTACACGTCTATAGAAAGGTACGTGAAGTTCACCAAACCGCTTTGGGCCAGCGTGGTGGACTATGGCCCATATCTCCCTCGTATTGAGGGTGTATGTGGCCGGTATAATGGCAATAGGCTCGTCCCCTATTACATTGGAAACAAAATACCTACATCGGCGAAGTGTTGGTGCACTGCAGTGTATCTCTGCCTTCCCCTTCTGAAAATAAGGGTGTTATAATGTAGTATATAATATTGACAAACAAATTTTCTTAGGTAACTCAATTAAACTCGAGTAATTTACCGTTATTGTTATAGAAATATTGCCAGACAACACTTACTCATCGCATGATCCAAAACTAAGTAAAGCTTGTACCAAAGTACCCACACCAGAGCGAATTCCGAAAAGCCCAATCCTGAAATTTACAGCTGATGCGAATCGAACCCTTCATTATCGAAACAATGAATAAATTAATTATTTTTCAAATTAACAATCAAAATAATTTTCATCTGAGATTATCACTTGCTAAGAAACGGTGACGGAAAACATCGTGAGGAAACCTGTGTGCCCGGTATAATGGCAATAGGCTCGCCCCCTATTACATTGGGACCAAAATACATCGGCGAAGTGTGGGCGCACTGCAGTGCACCTCTGCCTACCCCTTCGGGGAATACAGGCGTGATGATGTATTATTATTATTATTACATAATCAAAATTAGTTAATATATTGTATAACTCTCTAGACTACCTTATCTTTACCGTTGACGACATCTTAACAACTCGTCAATCGATTAATCGAATGCATCCGATTAATCGAGACGCCATCGTGTCTCGCAACGTACCGATCATTCGATCAGAAAATTCGATCGCCGAACCCCTACCAACGTTAACTAGAACATAGGCGTCGGTAATTATTGTGTACAAAAAACTGTTGGGGACTGATTGCTTTCACAAGATCTCACAATGGAGCATGAAATAAGCTTCCATCGAGCCACCGCGTTACGCATCGTTCGGATAGTGCTACTATAGGTTCTCGAACTTGTTTTCGTTTGGTAAAAAATATGTGAGTTAAGAATAAAAAGAAATATATATCGGTAGCCTATTAACGGCATTCTACTGAACATAGGTGTGCCCTCAATGTAAGGGGGATTAAGGATACGGTCTACCACGCTAGCCCAGTGTAGGTTAGCAGACTTTACACGCCTATCAAGAACTAGTTAAGTTGTCTCTGAGTTGCAGGTTTCAGCACGGTATTTTCTTTTACCCTCAATGTAAGGGGGATTAAGGACACGGTCTACCACGCTAGCCCAGTGTAGGTTAGCAGACTTTACACGCCTATCAAGAACTAGTTAAGTTGTCTCTGAGTTGCAGGTTTCAGCACGGTATTTTCTTTTACCGTTATAGCATGTGATAATCTCGGATGAAAATGAGAATCGCACATGAAATTTGAAGGTCCTAGAGGGGGGGAAAACGGGATTTGAACCAGCACGATTCGATTTCTCGATTTATTGGAACGATGTTCCTTACGGCAGGCTTGGAGGGAATAGGGATTTTGCTAGGCGACCGAACTGAAAAAAATGTGATAGTAAAACCGTAAGAAAAAATCCGTGGAAAAAAAACCGTTAAATGAGACGTCTCTTTATTTGTGTCGTTTGATGGATGGATGGATGGATGGATGGACGGACGGACGGACGGACGGACGGACGGACGGACGGACGGACGGACGGACGGACGGACGGACGGACGGACGGACGGATGGATGGATGGATGGATGGATGGATGGATGGATGGATGGATGGATGGATAGATTGATGGATGGATGGAACGAAGTCTGCGTGGACTAAGTCGCGGGTAGAAGCTGGTATTTTAAATGTCCTATCATATATGTCTACTTCGAAGGAACTTCGTTCCTACCTGGTGTCCCACGACACCATTTAGTTTTTTTTATATTATTAAAGTTATCATTGTCCGTAGTAGCGGTAACATTATCAGAATAAATTACGTATTAGAATTGAAATGCGGAGCATTTTTAATAAACACACAATAAAAAATATTTAAAATTGTATATTACTTGCACTTAATATTGTCTAACAATACCTAGAGGTATACATTAGACTAACCTGTATTATAAGACGTTTTGACCAAAACGTGACCAATTTTTGCCGAAACTAAAATGAACTGTATTCACTCATTAAAGAAGCATATTTTTCAATAAACTGTCATGGATGATACGAACGAGCGTGTTCTCGTGGCTGTTAAAATTCAGTCTTTATGTATTTTGACAGAGAGTACATTTTCAAACAAAAATATGTTAAAACTATACTGGGGCGTCTAAAAGTCGCGCGTCAAATTGTTTGCCATACCAAAATGAACTCTGTGTTAATATTCTATCTATCTACCAGCCAGGGACGTCCACTGCTGGACATAGGCCTCCCCCATAGATCGCCACAAATTACGGTCTTGGGATTTATGCGCCCACCGACTCCCGGCGACCCTGATGAGGTCGTCCGTCCACCTGGTCGGGGGTCGTCCCACATTCCGCTTCCCTGTTCGTGGCCGCCACCCTAGGACTTTGATGCCCCAACGGCCATCCGTTCTACGGGCAATGTGTCCGGCCCATTGCCACTTCAATCGCGCAACCCTGCGAGCTATGTCTGTTACCTTGGTTCTTCTGCGGATGTCCTCATTTCTGATTCTATCGCGCAGTGAAACTCCCAGCATAGCTCGCTCCATTGCACGTTGAGTGACTCTGAGCCGTCTTATGAGTCCCATTGTGAGCGACCACGTCCCGGATCCGTACGGCATCATACACATTAAATTTCCATGGAAAAAGCCACGCTTTCACATGCCCAAATTTGCTCGGGCAGCCAATATCGTTTTGTTGAAGAATGAACTTTTTCTCTGAGTTAATACAGTCCGTTTAGGTATTGATAAAAAATTCAACGCGCGCGTTTTGACGTACTAGTGTGCGAAGGGCTCAATTCGCTTGCCCCAGTGCAGGGCGTTATGCTAGGTTAAACTAACAAAGATTCAACTAATAATATAATAAGGTAGATACTACCAATTTTATAAATTGCGACTTCGCAGTTTACAGTAGCCCAGAGGGACGCGCGGGTCAATTGGAACAGTGAGCGAAACTGGCATAAACACACAACTGATTATATGTGAATGGCTCAATCGGGCCGTTGCGCAACACGTTACGATGTGTTTTGACGTGTCCGAGTAGTACCGTCGCCAGTTGTAGAGCTGGCTCAATTGCTACAATTATACCGAGAAGTATGTCAAGTGGTAAGCGAGATAGGGGAGACAGGGGTGAAACAGAAACATGGTAAATCTAATCTACAAGCCTTAAGTTCTAAAATGTCAAGTACAAATCAATGAAAAAACAGCTGTACAGAAGCCGTAGGGATGAAAAAGCTGAAAGTAAACTACAGCCGTTACAGCTATAAATTAAACCTACACTTTCTTGATTTCTGGCATTTAGGATTTCATAACTTCGTGTACATAACAGTGAAGTCAAAAGTTGTAAGGGAACTTGGTTGTCTAAGAAAACCTTAATAATTTTCAATTGACCTAAATTATACTGAACGTTACTGATCTAGCTTGGTAGACTATATTCTAAAGGTAGGCGAATTATTTATCTTATTGTCATATTTATTAGATTCATTATTGCACATCACAATTTGGCGTAGTAGCATAGTTCATGGCGTACATACAGGCGTACTTTTGGCTACAGTTTCCGATTTAGAATTAATGAGCATTTTAATATTGTCTTCCGCTCCTAGAACAGTCAACTTAGATAGTAATTATTTGTACAGTACAGAATTAAAAAAAAATCTAGACAAATTACAAATTGTGTATGAAAAAATTACTCAAAGAAAAGCATGTCGGTTTTTCCCGCCGTGCCCCGTCGTCGGTAGCACACACCGCCCTAAGCACAGCACATGTCCGTTACCTATCATTACAAAAGCACAGCGCATTAGCTGATTACATATTGTAGATATGTGTTGTATAAGACTGGTAGGTCTCTAGCTATCATACTACTAGTGATGTAAAGTGTCGATTTTCGCACAGGGCCCCAATTCTACTGACACTATCGCCGTGAAGTTGCTGTGTCTCCATTTTTAGGGTTCCGTACCCAAAGGGTAAAACGGGAACCCTATTACTGAGAATTCGCTGTCCGTCCGTCCGTCCGTCTGTCACCAGGCTGTATCTCATGAACCGTGATAGCTAGAGAGCTGAATTTTTACAGATGATGTATTTCTGTTGCCGCTATAACAACAAATTCTAAAAAATAGAATGAAATAAATATTTAAGGGGGCTCCCATACAATAAATGAGATTTTTTTGCCGTTCTTATATATAATGGTACGGAACCCTTCGTGCGCGAGTCCGACTCGCACTTGGCCGGTTTTTTAAGGCATGAAAATAATATCAATTTTTTTGGTTGCTAGAATATGAGCAGTGTAAACATTAGATATAGTCACCTTGATGCAATTTAACTAGTCATATTCTATACTCCATTGGTTATAACATTAGAAATAAGAGGCTCGTAGAAGCAGTAGTGCAAAACATTTTATTTCAAAAACAAAACAATATTAATGGAAAAACAGTAACAAATAACAACAAAATTACTAAAATTCGGTAATAACAACAAACGAGGCGTAGCATTCAGAATTATTCACATGTGAATGACAAACACAGAACATTGTTTATGTCAATTTGACTACCAACATAAACCGGCAAAATAAGAAAGATCCTGTTGTCACAACGGATGAAGGGATTAGGTAACATTTTAGATTTGGTAGAATTATAGTGAAACGAAAAACGTTCCCAGTATTATTCATCCCTACCAACGTTAAACTCCCAACCTAACAACAACTAAATATGAGGGTACCCAGTTATTAACTATGACACCAGGACGTCTAACACCTCAGTCCCCCCGTGACCATGGTTGCTGTAAAGCAGCCGAAACGTCGGGAAAATAAAATAGTAAATAAACGCGATAAAATCCGTAAAATAGTTTTATTTCAATGTATAGTATTCTTTCTAAAGCTATAATAAGTGAAGTATAGTTATCATTGAAACAACATGTAATTTTTATGCCTTTAAAAATGGAGTCAGTTGAGTTGCAACGACGATAGTGTTAGCAGACTTGGGGCCCTGGCAACTTTTCAAAGATGTCGCACTTTTCACACTCAATGGTCTCGCTTCCACATCTTTAGCAGTATTATTTTATTACTACTATCATTTATTAACAGTGTTTGCAGTACAAAAGCTGTCCAGAGTTTGTCCAAACACATTGCAAGAATTTTTTTTCAAAAAAAAAATTACAAAATGCCTACACCGAAAATAAAAGCATTCTGTTCTGTAAAAAATAAAAAGTATCTTACTCTAGAACGCTACAATAGAGCACTTGTATAATTATTAAAAAAAAAACTGTCAAAATTGCAACAAAATATCCGTTACAGAGTCAACAAAACGAACTGCTTACTAAACGATCGAACATAAAAAAGTGTTATTTGGCCGACATAAAAAACACCTCTATTTTACTGTCGCCATTGAAACAGACGCAACAAAGAGTCGCATCAAAAGATTCATAAATAAAATCTGCGCGGACGCAATCTTCGCGCCGATCGCTCTTTCTCAACCGCTATCGATTGGCCGTTGACAAATTGACACATTGCGCTTGACAGACGGTGTGATGCCTTCTTGTTTATTTGTTTTTATTGATTCGCGGTTTGCGGTACTTGAACATAGATGGCGGTAGTTGTTTCAAACAATGAGCTTTATATGGAAGAGTTTCCGAAATATTTGGATAAACGTGCCTAATCTTATATAAATTGTAGAATATAATTGAAATTTTCGACATTCGACTATGGATTGAGAACGTCGCCATAATACAGGGAGGATTTAATCCATAGATCACCACTCTTGCGCAACATAGTGGTTCAGGAAATGGTGCGGATTGGACAATTTCATGGTTGCTTGACTCAAAACTACATTGTAAATTCGAATCAAAAGAAATAATCGGAACGTTAGAGTTGTGCCAAATTACAGTTAATATTTTAGTATATCCTTGCTTTTATGAAATTATATTAAAATAAATTGTAGAAGTCTAGTTAGTAAAACGTCCACCTTGAACGCAAGAGGTGTAAGTTCAAATTCCGGTTTTTCATTGAACACCTAGGTTTTTGATCAAAATCCTAATTTTATAAAAAACATGCGACATATATACATATGAGAATCAACTAATTTTTCTGCGTCGAATGAGTATGCTCTCCTGTAAATAAAAAAAAAACACTTATTTCAAATAGTCTTTGACCCCTAGATATACAATTATTACAAAAATATATTAATCAAACACTACCGTTCTGCACAATAATTCATTCAATCCCCATTTAAAACCTAATCTCGGATTCGACTCGATTTCGCAATTGATATTGTGTTTTCTATGAAAAAATCAAGAATCGTTACTCATAATCGCTCATTACAAAAGAGGGTTTCACTTCCACGAGCGTCACGTCTCACGATCAATTGAAAATAATATTAACAGAGATATAGTTGTTGACTGGATATAATTTAGTACTATTTCTATGTCGTGGCATGTCGTATTGTGTCTGACAGGTATAAACATTTTAAGGCGTGTCCGTGTTCTCAACCCGTACCACTTTTGATATTTTTACATTTGTCAAAGAATATAAATTGTCAATAAATCTAAGTAACGTTCATTTACTGCTATATGATATGAAGTTGCGACATCTGCACTTGTAGTATGAGCGCCAAGATTAGACGTATGTCACGAAATATCTTGATGTTGTCTCTTTCACTCGTATGAAATTAGACAGAGAGCGACCGAGCCAATCCGTGATAGCGGTCTTGCCTTGACAGGCGTGCTGACACCACTGTAGTTGTAGCATTTGCGCCATGCCTAGACGTATGTCACGGAATATCTTGATGTTGTCTCTTTCACTCATATGAAATTAGACAGAGAGCGAGCGTGTGAATCTGTGACAAAGGTATTGTCGTGACATGCGTAACAGAAAATGATAAAATTTATGTTACCTTAAATTAGATTCACCGATTTCGTGTTTGTCCATTTGTGTCATCATGACTATGACACTAGGTTCTTAATTCTCCACGTAACTGACCAATACATGAAAGACCTTACCGGGTCAAGACCTCCTCTTACTTCTATCATAGATATCTTATTTTGATTTTTGTAGGATTATTATGTAACTATAATTTCTATTATTTTGACGTTTGAATTCTGAAAAATTACAGTTATACCATCAATTACAAGTACGTTTTGACAACTACAACTTCTGTAATAGGTGGATTGAAACTGTCACAGAAATCATAAGAATATGGCTTTTCTTGCAGTATCAAACCACGCTCATTATTATATTCTTGTCACTTCTATTGAATTTTACCTGAAACAATACTTCTCAGCCCAATAGGCAAAATCGTGGTCCGACTACCGTTTTGTTATTGTTCAATATGTTTCCAATAATCCGGTTAAAGATTACCGAGGTAGAAAGCCTCGATTCGCACGGTTTAGTATAGAAAGCAGGTCTCGGTGCGTGTTGAAGTACTCTCCCACTCAAGGTTGTAATCAGTTTACTAGTTACTGGTGTGAGCTTATAAAGATAACTTTTTTTAAATGTACGCTGTTTGAATAAACTACATAAAGAATAAAGACTGGAACAATCATTTTACACATTAATTATTAATTAATTAATAAGAAAGAAAAAAACATTTATTCAGCACAGACACAAAGAACACAGAGAATACAAAACTTAAAAATAGAAACAAAAAAGGAAAAGAGCTGAGTGTGAACTGTGCCGAAAAGATAGCTGTATGCTGGAGGGGCATAGCTTGCCCCAGCGCTGATTTTCAGCCAAACCCTCTTAATTATCTTAATATAATAAATAAATACTAACTACGGGCTGCGCTATTAAATAAAAGGACTCTGACCCCCACATTAGACAATAGCACGCGGGCCGGGCCGAATTAGGGCTCGGAAAAGAAAACCCTAAATAAAGATTAAATTTCAGTGGTAATTGCCAAGCGAACTCGCGTAAAAAATAATAATTTCATTGATAACCTTGCATTGAAGAATGTACTTCTTGTTTCAGTAAATACAGTTCGTTTTATGAGCGTACCTGTGAGCGCAGAGATTTCATGTACGGATACCACTTCATCTCTTTTGGATGATTCATGTAACAAGATACATAATCATCTTCACGCTTGTACAGTCAAATGAGTAGGCAGAGGTACACTATTGTGCAATCACATATCCTTGATATTTTGTTAAGACAACTCGCGATTTGATATTATTGAATTATTGATTCTCCCGTTATGCCCATCAGCTAAGATTAATGTAAGTCATTAGTTAAGTGGGGATCAAACCTGAAACAACTTGGTCAAAAGTTTGACCCCTCTAACCTCTAGGCTTTTGCAATTAAACAAAATTAATACCTAAATCAGTTATTTTAGTACCTAGTCATCAATTTTTTCTAATAACTCTTTAATAAGTGATATAATAAGTTTAATGCGTTTCGTCAGCAGTATTACCAAACTATTGTTTTTCACACAGCTAATTGTTAGGTTTCAAAATTGTAATACTCTTGTCGAATTGAAATTTAAAAACCGGCCAAGTGCGAGTCGGACTCGCGCACGAAGGGTTCCGTACCATTATCTATAAAAACGAGCAATAAAATCATGTTTGTTGTATGGGAGCCCCCTCAAATATTTATTTAGTATTTGTATTATATATATTACAGCGGCAACAGAAATACCATCATCGGTGTAAATTTCAACTGTCTAACTATCACGGTTCATGAGATACAGCCTGGTGACAGACAGACGGACAGCGGAGCCTTAGTAATAGGGTTCCCGTTTTACCCTTTAGGTACGGAACCCTAAAAAACTACCGCCTTTTGTTAATGATGACGGAGGCGTGCCAATACGCGCGCAAATAAACTTTACGCCAATACCAAAACGATCTGTATTACCTGAAGAATAAAGCTCATTTTTTTTTTCAAGTCAATGTCATTACGTAAAGTTTATCGACGACGGTAACGGTCCAGCCGGTCTAGATTTGCGAAATCACCAATTAGCTGAGACAAAAGTGATTATTCGGACATGTTTTGTTGCGTTATTTCCTGTAAAGTTTACAAGACTTTCAAATTATATTGTTTTCGTCAAATATTATTAACGGCAATTTGATTGATGGTTCGGGGACAGCGGCAAATCATTTTGCAGTGATGACAAGCTTAGCTGGCCGCTACCGTATCTAATAGTTCACCTAGATCTATCTATAACTAGTATATTCTTCGTAATACAAAAATCTATAACTGAGCAATATACATAATTTTTAATGCCAAAATGACGTCCAAAAATTGGTTTCATTGATGCCAAGGCGCCCGTCTAATCTCGTTCGTCTTGTCATAGACAATCTGACGTATGAAGACGTCAAAATCCATAGAGTATCTAGAGTACCCATAACGACTCCACTCTTCGAATAGCTCTGCGGCGGTTTGTCCGCCATTGTTGTTTTCTTATGTACCTGTAATATACGGCAATTAAATTGGAAAACAACAATCGCAGAGTCAGATAAAACAGAAAAAATTACCGCAGCGCGGGCTTGGAATGCCATCTCCGCTATAATATCTCCATGGTCTTGACAGATAATATTTATGACGTACGAAGACGTCAAAATCACATACACAATTTGACGTGAGAAACTGTCAAAATATTAATGTTCGGAAAAGCCCTCTCTATGATATAGTTATCTAAATGATGCATAAAAAAAGAAAATAAAACAAGACTTAAATTTGGAAGGATTTATATCCTAGTGGTGGTAGCCTACAAGCAGTGGTAGCCGAGTGGTCGAACGCACGCTTTGCAATCAAAGTGCGCAGGTTCTATCCCCGGCTCGCACCTCTGGGTTCCATGTGCGAATCTCATTTTCATCTGAGATTATCACTTGCTAAAAAACGGTGACGGAAAACATCGTGAGGAAACCTGTGTGCCCGGTATAATGGCAATAGGCTCGCCCCCTATTACATTGGGACCAAAATACATCGGCGAAGTGTGGGCGCACTGCAGTGCACCTCTGCCTACCCCTTCGGGGAATACAGGCGTGATGATGTATATATATATTTAAATGGCTTGCAATATGCAATTTAAAGGTTCCAAATTCAAAATAGACGTTTATCATTTGTTTTTCTGTTAGATAATCAGTGTTCTTTTTTCAAAGTGGTACTTAATACGGAGGTGAATGTACTATAAGGCTTATAGTCTAGCCGTCTTATTCATATAAAAAGCTTATGGAACGTTTATAACGCTCATTAGTTAAAACGCTCGATAGGCTTATGAAACGTTCGATAAATTTGTCTATTCATAACAGTTCTTTAAACCTTCTATAACTAATAATCGTCTATAAGCAAAAATGTTGCCATAATTATGAAGTTCGCCTACAAGTTTGACAAAAATACCGAATCGACCACAGATAATACGTATCGTTTGTCCAAAAACGTCTAATCATAGACAATATTACGGCTTAAAACCATATTTTGTTGTCTACGGAACGTCCAGTCGTTTCAACTTTTCAAGTGGTCAAATACAACAAATCATTATTTGTTTGATTCGAATTTTTTAACTTAATTATGGAATCTCAAAAGAATGTTAAAAGGCGTAACGCTTGCATTATTTTACAAATAAAATCAGCAATATTGATAAATTCTAAACAAACTACAAATTTTCAATGACTGACCTACTTCAATTTTGTAACATTGTCAAAATAAATGTCAGTTCCTAGATATCAGCTGTTGTGAGTTCGGCCATCTTGTATCATAAAATACTGTTATAGTAGGGTCCAGGCCCCTATAACTTTATGATAGGTTTATATAACTGTTTAGCGTTAAAATGCTGTTATGAATACGATTTTTTGCCAATCTTTCTATAGCGAGCTTATAGAACACTATAAGTGTTCCATAACTTTTTATGAATAAGACCGTAGACATTTAAATATTACTTTAGAGTAGTATTTTTCTTCTGACAAAGCAATTATTCATATTTGAGTTAATTTTGTGAAAGAATCTAGCAAAGATATGACCTTATGTAATGCGAGCTAAAACTCCAATTATCGTAAGAAGTTGATGATAGAAGATAGATATGTTAAAAACATAAATTTATGGGTACATGTAGTGTTGTGTAGCCTTTCCATGTGTGCCAAGTTGATTGGACGTAATGGCGGATCACACGACATCGCCACAAGCAAACGGACCGTTCCAAGCTCGAAACCGCAATATCACAACACTACTATGGGTTATTCTGTGACAGGAACTAAATCGTGGTCTGGGGCCTTACCACCATCTTTAATGGTAACTGTAAATTTTTGACAGACTTTGTACTGCGACTATCAGAAATTAAAACAAAATATTAAAAATACTTCTGACGACATGTGGTGTTGTGTGGTGGTAAGGGGGTAGTTACTTTGATTGCCATTTGTTTAATTTGAAAAAGGTTTTGTTATTTTTTTTTTTTATAGAATCACTTCTATAAATGATCAAATAAAGAAGAAACGCACGTTATTATCATGAACTACAGGAATGTTTTTAACGAAGTATACAACTAAAGAGTTATTACATCAAAATGTGTGCTTTTCCCCACATTTGACAGTTTCATAATATGTTCAATTTTGTCAAACTTTGACGTCTACGTACGTCAGATCGTCAAGACGTTTAAGATTGGACGGCGGTGGCATCAATGAGACAATTTCGGTCCAATTTTTTTAAACCGTTCCTTACCTTCTATCTTCAAGCTTTAATTTTTTTATACCCGCTTTGCCATAAGCTTATAAACATCGCCATATGAATAGAAAAACTGGCCAACTGTGAGTCGGACTCGCGCACGAAGGGTTCCGTACCATTATCTATAAAAACGGGAAAAAAATCACGTTTGTTGTATGGGAGCCCCCTTAAATATTTATTTTATTCTGTATTTTAGTATTTGTTGTTATAGCGGCAACAGAAATACATCATCTGTGAAAATTTCAACTCTCTAACTATCATATACAGCCTGGTGACAGACGGACTGACGGACGGACGGACGGACAGCGAAGTCTCAGTAATAGGGTTCCCGTTTTACCCTTTGGGTACGGAACCCTAAAAATGCCTCTTTTTAAAGTATTATAGTTAAATTATGATTTAACAACCATTTTGTTAATAGATATAAATCAAGATGGCCCTGGGCTACTAGACCGGCTGAGCGGCGAATTGATTTTTTTAACGGCGTCGTTTTATTCTCATTTAATTTTATTGTTCACACTTTATTTTGATTTATGTACTCTTATTATTATATTATTTAAGTCGATTTGAGACGTGGTTTACAATATTAACCATCCAATTTTTTATTCTAATAAATTACCCGTAACTCAAAAGACACCTGAGCCAATGTAATATTGACATGATTTCAACTTTAGTATACTAGTGAAGTAGGGTACCGACTAATATTTTTTGAAATTTTTGCGACTTTCGTTTTCCTTACTCGTTTTTCGTAGTTCATTCGTAAGTTTTAATTATCATATCAGCTCTAAATCCTGTCATTTAAATCTTTTCGGTCCTATAATTAAGTGACCAATGACTAAAGGCAACAATTTTTATTCAATTTTTTTTTTTAATATTTAGCAATATGTACACATATTTTTATCTTCAGAATAACCCTCGCAACTACGCGGTAACATTTTGAATTTCGAAGCGAACCTCATAATTACAACATATGACTTCTATATTCCGCGCAACCCGGCCACGCGAATGGAACTAGTGCTGTCCCATCATTATCGTATAAATCAGTAACGATTGAACCGGTAATTGCATCGATACATCGACGTATCGATAGCATCGCATGCTCCCGGTAGAACTGGTAAATTAAAGTTTGCGCTCAATATAATTTTCATGTGATATGTGTGACGTACAATAAATTGTTGGGTATTAGATGTTGTGTGGTATAAATCATAGTAGTGGTAATGTATGGGAAGCAAAGCGGTAAATACCGGTACGGACATTCAAAGAGGTTATATTAAGTTACATTAAATTGGTTGTTATTCAATAGACTTTAAACCTATTCAGTGAGAAAATTCTATTAGATAGTTATAAAGGCCTTTACACTCGTTGAAGTTGGTTTATTCTGATGGGATATTATAAACTTTAACTGTCATATAGAATATCTCGTTTGAGTCATTTAAATAGTTTTAATGTCCAAAGTCAAATCGCTAATTTCATTTAAGCCTACCTTTAAAATATCATTAGTAGTGTCAAAAGGAACTAAAATGATAACTACTTGCGTATTTTTGATAAGTTAGTTGATGTACTGAATAGTAACCTGTTTACGAATGCAGTAACAAAGAGTATAGCCCGAAACAGTCTCATCAGCGGAGCAGCACGGGCAGTGTTTACCCATTGGTCCGTTTAACTCAATGTTTATGTTAAAAGGCCGCCGTGAGCGAGCTATCGGCCGCTGTAAATCATCGACGCCAGGACAGACGCTGGACCATAATTGTACCCCGAGGCCGAACCGATGACATATTCCATCAAAACCCGGCTTTTCTCTAACGGTGCTACCAGTTGCGCACCCCTGTCAATATGTCATTGTGACTTGCAAATCGAGTTCTCGAGAAAATTGCTCTAATACACCTTTAACATATGCAAAGGGAACATCCCCGGGGACATTGGACCGATTATAATCGATTAGAAGTGTTTACGTACGCTCCGTATGTAGTGTATAAATCTTTAGTCGATATTATATGGTAATCGATTATTCGAATCGATTATTGCAAGTCACTGTTAATTAAACGTGTGGAACTATATTTATGTGGTTATTAAAATGCAACTTAGTTGTCTTTAACTTTGTGTTTAGTTTAGATATAGGTACTAAGTGGTATGAGAAAAACTGCAATTTAAACGTCGTTTGCACTTAGGAATATCAAAAGATTTCATCGAACAGAAATAGTTAAATATTCTAGATATTTGTGGACATAAACTAATTCAATGCGATAATTTGCTGTCAACATATTTTATTTAGATAGATACTTAGTCGTATTCTTATTTATGGATGTGTTAAGTAACATCACTATAATTTGGATATCATCATTCAAAATTCAAATATGGAACATCAAGATTTTTTATTTCTTTATTACGTTTTTAAACATTTTTTTTAAATACCACAGAGAATATTTACTCGTATTTCAACATAATATCAATTATCGAGTCTAATTCAACGAAACTAAAAGTATGTAGGTAGGTAGACAGACACTCGTGACATAGTTGCGACTAGTAGTTAGTATTATAAACACATGTATGTCAGACATTCCTCAGTATAATGACTACATTCGTAATAAGTATGGCGGGTATGATATCGGCGTGTTAAGGCACAGGTGTTTAAAAGTAAAAGTGAATTGTCTATACATACAAATATTATAAAGAGGAAAGTTTATCACTGTGTACTGAAATGACTACCCGTGCGAAGCCGGAACGGGCCGCTAGTAACTAATAATTTTATACTATGCAGTGGTAGCTTAGTCGGTACAACGCTTGCCTTGAAATCAAAGGGTGCAAAATACATGGGTGAAGTGTGGTTCCACTACATGTGCAGGTCTGCCTACCCCTTCAAGGAATATAGGCGTGATGATAATGTATCTAGGCAAAATCAGACATCGAAGGGTAAAATGCAAAGTGACCCAAGCGCCATGTTGGGCGATAAATCGTTGGAATCAGCTAATTTTTCTCCGTATGTTGAGCTGGATTTCGTGCAAAGTTACCAAAGTTGGGTTTGAGTCAATTCGTATTTTAAGCGTTAACATTGTTTTTGCAATCTCACCCTTAACAAGTGTAGTTACATTACACCATTTAGTCCGACCGCACGTCAGTAGTTAAGTGAATTAACAGAGCAAATACCTACAGATCGGCCAGTGAGATAACATCGTCTGTGTAGCGCCTTATTACAAGAGGCCGTACGTTGATTGATCATGTCATTCATCTGTAATTGATATTCGAAAGATAAAATAAAAAAAAAACTTTTGTCTATTTCAATCTTATTACTTTTTTCAGTGTTCAATTGTCTATTGGTTTTCTTGAAGACGCATCATAGACCCATATTACCAATAAGAGGCAACGAGGAATCTAAAATTAAATATTTTCAGAAGTTTAGGAGAGAGAAAGAACTTGAATTTCTGAAAATGAATTCTATGTCTATATACATCATAAGGATTGAATTTCTGTGTTGGCTTTTAATGCGCGACCACCTGTCAAAATTCACTCGCGTCATCTATTTCGTGTCGTTGAAAAATGTGCTTATTTGGGCGGTTAATACAGTTCGTTTTGGTACTGCCAAATAATTAATCGTGGACGTTTGGACAAACCTGCGAAAGCAGGATTTACTCTGTATTTTTTTCTCTCACAAAAAGAAACATTTTAATGTTCTACATTTAAATATTTGACACATTATAAAAAACGTTTTCATGTATTCTGGAACGTTGATTCATAACCTAGCATTTTGCAATAGGTATGTTCTTATAACATTTACACAATCTCAACCTTATTAGTACAAGTTGTTTTCCAAGTTTATCTACACGATACCTTGGGCACCATTATGCCGCGCAGTGTGAAATAATTTAATAGATAAATAGAAGCAGATAATAAACTAAATAACTGTGCCTTTAATAGTACAGCCCTAGATTACATAGTACGCTAAAAATATTATGAACAAATTATCAATGACATAAATGTGTGGTTCAACATACACATTTTGCTTTGATGGGTTTATTTTAATCGTCATCAGTCGGTATCAGTTCACTGCTGGACGTAGGCTTCTCTCAAGATGCGCCACTGAGCCAGATCTTCGGATCTTCATTTCCAATCACTGCCCACCGCTAAATGAAATACTTGAAAATGATCTCTATCTCATAGTCTATATAACTCATTTTACGATTTTTTCTCGCTTAGTAAGGATTGCTTTTCAAACGTCGTATACTACTCTCATGCGACCAAGTCAAGACAATTCAAATAAAGAATATAAATGACATCGTAAAGCCCGCCGCAAACGGGGTCATCAAACTTTTGGCCCAAAACGACCTCTGTGTGAATATGCATAAAGATTGAATTTCTTTTTGAATTTATTGAAATTCGCACACGCTGTCAATGTCATATCTTTGAAGAATTAGCTTTATATATGAGTCATTTTGGTACAGGAAAAAAATTATGCGCGAGCATAGACGCTCTCGTATGCGAAGGGCTGTATGTGATCGAATTAAGACAGAACACATAAAACACAGTAAAATTAACTATCGCAATAAAATTAACCGACTCAATATAGAATCATATTGAATCTGTTATGCCCAAACAGTTGCACATACATCAACCTGTCAAATACCGGACCAATTGCCGTGTTTAAAACGCAAAGGTGCGTTCAAACGTGTCCCCCACTAGTCGGAATTCCTCTCTAAAGATTTCGCAACGGAACGGCTATCCAACTCCGCCCTTAGGTAGCCACCTATTACACGAGCAACGTTCGCTACCGCGCAACCTTGACAACTTGCCTGCTTATTATTTCGCTCTGACCATTATCCGGAGCGCGTAAGCATAGATATAAAGTCACCAGAGGCTGATAACTCGTCGACAACACGAATTATATTGAACAACTAGCTTAGCCCGCAACTTTGTCCACCTGAAATTCACTAACACTACTATTTACTATTATAGCCCTTTTAACTTTCCGTTTAGTCCACCACGCTAGCCCAGTGCGGGTTGGCAGACATCACACATCTATCGAGAACTAGCCCTCAGAAGTTCCCTCAGACGTGCAGGTTTCTTAAGGTTAATTTCCTTCACCATTTCATAGCAAGTGATAATCTCGGATGAAAATGAGATTCGCACATAAATCCCAGAGGTGGACTGCGGCGTATGTACACCAAACAATGAAAAATACAACATTCTTAAAACAACCAGTTAAGAAGAGAAAAAAAAAAAAAACTATAAGCAATTATGGGCAGCTGTTGGTGGTGGCAAACAGATAGACAGAGAAAAACCATAAAAAAATGCGTTGCATTCAGTAAAAAGTTATCATTTTGACATAACAGACAGACACTTCAATTCTATTTGTTTGTATTGATGTAGATTATCCTATTTTCAATGAGAAGCTTCAGGCCAAAGCTATAACAAGCGGTGATCATGTTTCTCATATTTCTCGAGTTAAAACCGATGATGGTGGATGTTAAAAACGGCGTTACCAGCGTATGCTCAAGGCAGCCGGGTATAAATTCTAAACGCTCCTGTCTCGTGTCCTCAGGCGACATGCTCATGATCTTGACACTATACCGATATGAGCTACTACAGGAAGCTTCTTGAACGTACATCTTCTTTATATATATATAATTTTACTGTACGTGTGTACGTCACTTAACTCCTCCTAAACGGCTGGACCAATTTGGATGAAATTGTGTGTGTATATTTCAAGGCGTTAGATTCACAATTGGACCCAGTAAGTGGCGCTGCTTTCGTATGTCGCTAACTCAAAGGCGGTACGAACAGATTTTGAAGTCAGTTTTTGTTTTTATTTTTCAAAGATGTTGGAAAAATCCACGTTTCGACTAAAAAAATAATGTAGACCACTCACGATTAATAGTTACGTCCTTGTAAGCTATCATTAAAAAAGTCTCCATATCATTTAACTTTTCATCCACTCCTACGCATCTAATACCAAACCGCGTTCGTTTTGTGTGTCTGTTATATTTTTATAAGCTTCCGTGTGTCGTTTGTAAGTGAACCGCGGTGATCAGTCACGGTGTCCAGATAATTCATGATATACGCTGTGAGACGTGAATAAATCTCATGGACTATAGAACCGTTTTTTAAATCGTGTCTCTTGATTAGATTGGCGTGGCATTTACTGGTAAACTTTCGACGCATATAAAAGAAGGATGACACTTTAACTTTTTGTTTCAACTTTTAAAATCATGATGGCTACTATATAAAAAGTATATAAAAAGTGGATAAACTAAAAATAATTTATTTCTAGCAATAGATAACCCTAAACACTGTGAACTTAGAAACAAAGTGAGTCTTACTTGCATGGACAGTTTATCGTTATGTGTATTGTTTGTGTAGAAATATCTGCGCGGGCGCAGCGGTTGCGTCAGACTGTGTCCTGGAGGCAGCAATTCTCACTCTCGTCCGTGGCTCATAATGCACAGTGTATTACAAACCGCGTTACCGTTTTATGTTGTACACAACACTATTCATAGTCGAGCCTAATATTTTCACTAATAAATGAGATATATCACTAATAAATGAATCTATTGCCAGATAACACATATTAAGCAAAGCATGTAGGTACATTAGGGCAAATTGCCGAAGCCTATTCAGAATTTGCCCTAATCTGTACAGTACAGTACAGTATAGTACAAGCTATGCTTAGTTTGGGATCTTAAGATGAGTTTATCACAATAAAATCGTGATAAATAAATACATCATCACGCCAGTATTCCCCGGGATTTGAAGTCACACCCCTTACGTTTAAGGCGGGCGTTTTACCGGCGAGGCTAACACTGCTTTACCTATTATAATATAAAAAAATAAAATGCTTTATAAGGCATTTTTAAAAGTGCATATTTTGTAGCTTACTTTCCGAGACGCTTCAACATTGGTAGACCTTTTAATGCAGTCTAAAAATAGTACTATTGAAATTCACTTAAGCATTTTAGTTTATTTGAAATTACTAACGAGTCCGGAACAGTGACTCGCAGTCTATACTATACATAAGGTTTTATAGGAACAATGTCCGCCCGCGGCTGATGTGATCCTATAGCGTTCGATAAACGATAACATCGCACACCACCTCGCCGCAGTCGGTTAAAAGGTCCCTTACGCCATTCACTTGCACAGCTGGCCGCGGAACTCGGGTTATAAAATGAAATTATGACGCCATATTGAGAGATGATTTAATGTATGTAGGTTTGGAATGGTGAAATTTGGATCAAGGGTCAGTTATATGGTCAGATAATATACATGTTTGATACAGATTATATATCGAGGGGTAAAAGATTTGACTTAAGCGACACTTTTGGGTGATAATGACTTACACACATATTTGGAATCAGCTAATTTTTCTGTGTCCAATGAGTAGTATATAATATAATAATAATAATCGATTTATTTCAGCAGTGGTAGCCTCGTGGGCAAGAACGCCCGCCTTAAACGTAAGGGGTGCAAGTTCAAATCCCGGGCACGCACCTCTGAGATAATTTTCATGTGCGCATGTCATTTTCAACAATGATTACCACTTGCTGAACGGTGAAGGAAAACGCCGTGAGGAAACCTGCACGTCTATAGAAAGGCGTGTGAAGTTCACCAACCCACACTGGGCCAGCGTGGTGGACTATGGCCCAAAATCTCCCTCGTATTGAGGGGGAATGTGCCCGGTATAATGGCAATAGGCTCGCCCCCTATTACATTGGGACCAAAATACATCGGCGAAGTGTGGGCGCACTACAGTGCACCTCTGCCTACCCCTTCGGGGAATACAGGCGTGATGATTTTATTTCAGATAATCATATCCATAATGTTAGTAACAATATGTGACTTAAAAACTAGTGTTATTAATTCACAAAATTATATTCATATAAAAATAACTCATATTTCATTTGGCACTGGGCATGTACGAATTATGCATACCTATCCAGTGCCGAAAGAATGAACCATCCAGCCGATCTTTTTTTTTTAACTTCGGAAAATCCTTTATGGATACCCTGCCACCTCGGGGAAAGTAACAGGATTATGTGGGAGTCCCGGCAGAAGGCCGTATACCCACTAAAAACCGACGGTGTACCATCTTCCGCTTATATCGGGGCGCCACGGGATCGCTTTCGCATGCACCGCGAATCCAGCCGATCTGCCAGTAGTTTAGGAGAGTAAAGTTCTATAGAGTTCTCCTGTAAGGTTAATAAAAAAATCGCTTGAGTGAAATAGCCTTTTACCCCTCGATATATATACCTATTATAGCATAGATTAGTACAATAGCATATTTGGTAGAACGCCCTAAATACATTAATTAGTGCAGCTTCAAATCCCGGGCTTGCACCTTCAATACTCATTACTATTTGCTAAAAGAAAACGTCGTGAAGAAACCTGCATATTTATATAAAGTCGTGCGAAGTTCACCAACCCGTACTGGACCAGCGTGGATATGTATAATGGCAGGCAATAGGCTCGCCCCGTATTCAGACCGAAAAGACATCGGCTAAGAGTGGTTGCACTGCAATGCACCTCTGCCTACCCCTTCGTGGAATATAGGCATGAAGATGTATTGTATTTTATCTGTTATTTTTTGGGAGATCTTTTTATACAAATTTGGGGGTATACTTTAAATTAAGCGTTCTTTTGATTATAGAAATCGGGCAAAGGTATTGTGGAAATATTAGACGTCAACTTAAAAAAACCGGCCAAGTGCGAGTCGGACTCGCGCAAGAAGGGTTCCGTACCATTATCTATAAAAACGGCAAAAAATCACGTTTGTTGTATGGAAGCCCCCTTAAATATTTATTTTATTCTGTTTTTTTAGTATTTGTTGTTATAGCGGCAACAGAAATACATCATCTGTGATAATTTCGACTCTCTAACTATCACGGTTCATGAGATACAGCCTGGTGACAGACGGATGGACGGATGGACGGATAGACAGCGAAGTCTTAGTAATAGGGTTCCCGTTTTAACCTTTAGGTACGGCACCCTAAAAAAAAGTGAAGTAGATTAAATTTTAAACTCAGTTATAGCAGTTTTTAATGCTAAACACAGTTCACAATAAATTGGTTTAACGTAACTGCACTGCTTCCTATAAATCGAGTATTAAAATAATGCTCACAGCGCTAATCATAGCCGCGCGCGCAGATCCGCTGGATACCGGGAGATAGTGATCTTTAGTGATGAATGGACACCGCGCCGCTACTATGTCTTTGTTGCGGTGGAACAACAAATCTGTGGATTTTATTTCTACATTTACAGGGGTGAAAGGCTATGTGACTTAAGCTATACTTTTGGGCGATATTGACTTATATCTCTTCTTCTTATCCGGTACGCTCTTGACGGAGCGGTCGTGAGTACTCGTATCAGTATTGGAAGGGGCAGATGTAATGCGCCTCACGACATTTCGCCACCGCTGTCTGCAAGGCAAGAGGTCATCCTGCTGCATTCGTTGACTGAGCCTCCAATGGCGGACTTGATCTGGTCAGTCCAACGCGTGGGTGACCTTCCGCGCGGTCTAGTGCCTTCTATTTTCCCTTGGACGACAAGGCGTTCTATGGACTGGTTGTCACGCTGGAAAACATGTCCGAAGAATGTCAAGATGCGAGATTGTACAATCGAATCAGACGCTGCCTGATACCGAGTTCTTGAAGTATCGAGACATTCGTGCGAAACTCGATCCAGGAAACCCCAAGCATTCTTCTCCAGCACCACATTTCCAGGAAATCTATTTTCTGCCTTTCCACATTTCGCAAGGTCCACGTTTCAGCCGCGTAAAGAAATATCGGGAGTCAGATTGACACGAGATTGACTTATTTACATATTTTGAATCAGCGAAGTTTTCTGCGTCGAACGAGTATGTTCTCCTGTTTAGTTAAAACAAATGTCGCTTTTCACCCCTCGGTTTATTGAACCTACCATAACAGGTACATCGCAATAGGCTCGCATACTATGACGAAAAACCAAAAATGTTACCGTAAAATATGGGTTCCCTGCAGTGTACCTCCGGGTGTCAATTCGGGGAATGCGAGCGTACATACCTACGTGTGTATTTTTTATTAAATGTCATATGTTTTAGAATGTTCAAAATAAGTTAGTTTTACTTTGTTTGGTTTTGGGAATATTAGTAGCCGCCCTTCGTAGATGTAGATGTATAGATGTAGATGACTATTTGGTTATTGAAGTGTCATAAGGCTACAACAAGACACTTGAAACAAATACCCAAAGTTCTGTAACCTAAACACTCTGATAGTTAGGTATAGTCTGTCTTCACTGTGCATCTACTTCAGCTACCGTATATGTACTCAAAATATTATTTCGGACTGCTGATAGACCCATACCTACGTATATGACAGGAGGCCGCCATTTGCATTATCATTGGCACTCATTGTCGAATCTCTTTTTCTACTGTGGGCGTCCGCGTCGGTGGATTGTGTTAGATAAAGGAAACAGACTTGTACACTGTATTAGACTATAACTCTTCAATTATACATTCACTTAATAGGTATCATAGAACGCACGATAGTTTTAGTGAGCAGCGCACGCGTCCCTGTCAATCGAAGAAGTCCACAGATACCACTATACTAGTGGCGTTCGATGACGCGCGGGTCCCTAACTCCATCGAGCGCCACTAGGTGGCGCTGGCGTCCCAGAATCGATTATCGACTCGATTGCGACATATTATATGGATGGGTGAAAGGCTATTTGACTCAAGCGACACTTTTGGGCGATACTTATCTACTATTTGGAGTCAGCGAATTGTCCGCACCGAATGAGCATGCTCTCCTGTAAATTAAAAAAAAATGTCGCTAATTCAAACAGCCTTATTAAAATACCCCTCAAAATTGCTTTCAAATAACTATAGTTTTTTTTTAATATTCGTTTTTGGTTTCCCGCTTCAAGAGTGCTTTACAAAAATATAAAATGGCACAGGCGACTCTACATGTCTCGTTGTTTTCGTTTTAACGATGACGATGAGACTAAGGGTATCGTGCAGGTTGCGTATGAGTTATAATAATAACTTACTTGAACGTTTTCCGATATGTTCTGGTACACAAAATATCTTTATACTAGTCCCATGAGGGTGTGAGCAGAGAAGTAGGAAACTAATCAACAATAATGTCTGTCCATTACTGAATGAATCAGAATCATATTTCAGGGTTCCGTACCCAAAGGGTAAAACGGGAACCCTATTACTGAGACTTCGCTGTCCGTCCGTCCGTCCGTCCGTCTGTCACCAGGCTGTATCTCATGAACCGTGATAGCTAGAGAGTTGAAATTTTCACAGATGATGTATTTCTGTTGCCACCAACAACAAATACTAAAAAACAAAATACAATGAATATTTAAGGGGGCTCCCATACAACAGACGTGATTTTTTTGCCGTTTTAATAGATAATGGTACGGAAGCCTCCGTGCGCGAGTCCGAATCGCACTTGGCCGGTTTTTTTATTTATTTATAAGAAACAATTCAACTACTTTTGAATAGTCACTAGGTGCAAAGTTGTCTTGTAAAGTAAGAGTATCTGTGGATCTCAAACTAGGTGCCTCACACAAACATAGACAAAGAAAAAAAAAATCGTCTTCGTTATAGGTAGCGAATATACTTTCATAAGCATTTAGTAAAAATCTGTTATTTTAAGGTTATAAATAGACACTTCAACTTTATTTATTCGTATAGATACTTATTTTAATAGGTACGTAACCTCGACCAATAAATTGTTATACAAATGCCTCGCATGTTGGCTTATCACGTGAGATCAGGTATCTTGGACCTGTATCTAACATGATCCGTTTGGACACGCCTAATGTGCCGTGACGCGGTTGATAAATGGACGTGTACGGTAGTAGGTTCGAGCCTGCCTCGTGATCAAACTCAATGGCTCATTTGGTTTTCTTTTTGTAATATTAATAAATAAATATCGTCAAAAAACACATACTCGTCGTATGATCCCAAACTATGCAAAGCTGTTACTTACTACTACTACTACTACAGCCCTTTTAACGTCCCACTGCTGGGCACGGGCCTCTCCTCAATGCGAGGGGGATTCAGGCCATAGTCCACCACGCTGGCCCAGTGCGGGTTGGCAGACTTCACACATCTATCGAGAACTAGTCAAGTTCCCTCAGACGTGCAGGTTTCCTCACGATGTTTTCCTTCACCGTTTCATAGCAAGTGATAATCTCGGATGTAAAGCTACACTGGAGGAGATCTCAGTTACACGCAGACCAGGGCAAAATTCGAAAAGGCAATCCAGAAAGTTTCCGCTGTCGGGAACCGAACCCCAAACCACGCGGTTCAGTGATCCTATCGGTGTACTCTTAAACAACAAATTACCTAGACAATACCGTCGGAAATGGCCTTTTCGAAATTTACCCTTATCTGGGTACAGTACATTGTATGGTACCATGAGTACAAGCATTGCTTAAGCGGCTTTCAGGCTACGCTAAATATATAGTATACAGGGTGTTTCAGAAGTCCGAAATAATACTTTGACGTTTGCATCAGTATCGTGTATACAACCGAATGGTATAAAATTTGATTGAAATTCGACCATGTTTTTCCCACTTTTTTTTCGTCGCCAATTTCTATAACTCGTAATATCTCGAGACCTATGTTAAATTTTCATGATCTGTTTTATGAATATTGGTAGCTGCCCTTCTTAAATGTAGTTTACACTGCTTGATAAGTTCACAAATGTACCCAAGGGCCAGAACACGATACTTGTGAGAAATATTCAAAGGTCTTTAACTCAGAAACTATGATAGATAGGTATAAACTGTCTTGACTAAGCATCCACATATGAGCTACCGTTTTTGTACCCAAAGTATTATTTCGGACTTCTGATACACCCTGTATAGCTCATAGCACAACTACATCGAGCACCATACAAAGCCAATAATATAGTACAATACAGTGTGAACGTGTCCATAACAATGTATGGTGCGCGATATTGTGTGCTATGAGCTATATACTATATGCTATTATATTTTATCGTAGTCTGAAACCCGCTTTAGTTTGAGATCATACGGTAAGTATGTGTATGGAGATATTTATTTATATGAAGAAATACAGAATATATAACATACGATTCTAAGGCCTCCTGTACACTAGAGCGTCGACACTTGCGCCTCAAAAATGCTGCCAGTACCAAAACAAACTCTTTGTCAATATACATAAAGATTGAATTCCTATGGTAAAAGCCACGCCGCCACGCGTCAAAGTTCGCTCGCACTGTCATTTGGTTGAAGAATGAACTTTTTATATGAGTCAATACAGTTTCTTTTGGAATGGCAATCAATTTGACGCGTAAGTGTGGGGGGGGGGGGGCATAACACCGTGCGTGTTATTACGGGCGCGCGGCTGCCTCTGTACATTTAAAACTATTTAATCACTTATACAGCGATCCATATGCATTATTGACGGTTATACAGCGTGTTATATTTAACCCACGGCGATTGGCATCAATAAAAAATCTCAAACTTAACGTTACTAGAGATACCACCTTAAAGTAGTATTGTTATAACATAACTGTAATTTTTTGTCAAATTTTGTGTTAAATGTCAACTGCGAATAATATTAAAACGTGGAGGAGGTGGTTATTACCTAGGTCAAATATACAAAAAAAAAAGATAACTGATTTAAAATTCAGTTGCAAGATTCCACCCGGACATACAAATAGCAAGTTAATATAAAGCTTGTAAAAATGTTTAAGCTGATCCCATAAACCCCAAATGTATAGAATATTATGAATCTAGAAGAGTTTTGTCTTGAAAAAATTAATTGCAGGGAAACAAAGAAATTTCTATAAATATTATATTCCTACAACATCACGATGATGTCTCCATCGACTCTGCTTCCTATGAGCAGTTCTACAGATTAGGTGTCAAAAATATCTACCATCACTCCTAGTATCATCCCATGACAGTAGACAGAGTGCACTGTAAAATAGCTCAGTAAACAGTAACAATTTTGGAGAGGCATATACACACCTTTATTTATGTATAATATATTAACTGGAAACTTAAATAAAAAAATTAGAACGTACCTGTCAAATAAAAGTTAAATGAAACACGCTGTATACAATCAACAGTGACCACACAATGCGGACGCCCGTGGACAGTTCATCAGTCAAGCGTACTACCTGAATTCCTGGGACAAGCCCACGTGCCGCTCTGACGGTGTTTAATGGTCACCCTACTGCCTGCTGTGAGATCATTTGTCAACATACGTGGACACACTTGCGTTATACAATCGAACAAAATTGTTTAAATCTTTATCTGTTACAACATACGACTGAGATTTGAATACGTTTTTGGTTTATCAATTACAAAGTTATTTTGGTAGTTCCAAAAAGCTACACTTGGGTTAATAGAGAGGAAAAAAAAGAATAACGTCTTTATTACTTGGCTGATAAAGTTAAAATTTTAAAATATATTGTTTTGATGATTGTAGAGTTAAGTTTGTTTTAAAACACAGTGTATTGTTCTTGATATATGTATTCAATTTGAATAAGATAGAGGTTAATCAATGTATGATAAGGCACAAATGAAGAATGCTTAAGTAGCCGTATTAGTGGCGGTGCTAACATTTTATTGATATGTTTCTGTTGAAGCGGTGGTAGCCGAGTGGTGGAACGCACGCCTTGAAATCAAAGTGTGCAGGTTCAAACACCGGGTCGCACCTCTGGGTTTTATGTCGAATCTCATATTCATCGTATATTATCACTTGCTATGAAACGGTAAAGGAAAACATCGTGAGGAAACCTGCACGTCTGAGGGAGCTTGACTAGTTCCCGATAAATGTGTGAAGTCTGCCAATGCGCACCGGGCGAGCGTAGTGGACTATGGCCTGAATCCTCCTCACATTGAAGGTAGCCTGTGCCCAGCAGTGGGACGTTAAAAGGGCTATAGTAGTAGCTCCCGTTGAAAAAAATAATGTTACTGTCCATCATCTTGCATCTTGCAACATAAAAAATCAATTGTCATTTTCAATAATGATTACCACTTGCTAAACTGTGAAGGAAAACATCGTGAAGAAACCTGCACTTCTATAGAATAGTGTGAAATTCACCAACCCATACCTACTGGTGGATTATGGCCCAAATATGTTTCGTATTGAGAGGAATGTGCCCGGTATAATGAACAACATACATTGACGGAAAGAGGGTGCACTGTACTGCACATCTGCTTACCCCTGGGAATGCAGGCGTGTTTATGATGTATATAATAGGTATACATAAAAAAATATCGTGCTAAGGCGTTTACTTCTTGACCCAAAATCTTTGACGCTCGTATAAAAAGCCCCCGGATTACAGTCTTCAGTCGGCTTACAGGCATGAGTTATGCAAATCACTGTAACCGGGCAACTGTAAGCTGAAACATGCAAATGAACCTCCAACTGGATGGCGGCACAGACCCTGAATTATTTAGAGTCATGGAACATTGAGTGTTTTGGTATTAGAACGGATTTTTGACCTTGGAATAATTGGAAGAGGTTTATGGCAGCAAACAGTTATTGGTGTTATGTCTATTCAATCTACAGTGTGTATATCAGAAGTACGAAATAATATTTTGGCTACTTATACGGTAGCACATATGTGTATGATTAGTGAAGACAGTTTCTATCTAACTATCATAGTTTTTGAGTTATAGACCTTTGAATATTTGTCACAGTTATCGTGTTCTGGCCTTTGCGTACACCCATAAACTTATTTAACAGCTACGATGTACATTACAGCTACGGGGGCGACTATTAATGTTTATAAATCAGAATTTTAACATTTCGCATAGCAATATTTAAAAATTGGCGGGGACAAGAAAATCGAATTACTATGTTCGAATTCGATGAAATTTTTGTACCATGCACGCATGTACAAATATATAATGCACATGGTAAAGTGTAATTTCGGACTTCTGATATACCCTGGAGTAACGACTACTACTTAATCTAGCCCTGGCCATACTGGGGCGTCAACCTATGCACGTAATTTTTCAGCAATACCATTACGAACGAAAGATGCAAGTCAGAGGAAGAAAAAGACTAAGGAGAAGCTATTTCGGCAAATAAAGAAAAGAATAAGTGTCAGAACGTACTGGGAGGCAAAAGAGCTAGCAGAAAGAAGAGAAGATTGGAAAAAAATCTCCACTGGCAAAAACCTAGTTGTTAACATTAAGAAGAAGATCATAATGGACTCTCTAACAATATACATAAAGATAGAAACTGTGTGTTACAAGTCACGTGGCTACGCATCGCAATTCGCTCACGCAGTCAATGTTAATTAGTTGAAGAATGAGCTTTCTCTATAAGTCAATAATTATATTTTTGATGCGTAATAATACCCCAGATTCCCTGGGAATTCTTTCCAGCCGAAATATAGACATATATACATTACCTACATCACGGCTAGCATGTACGTCAAGACTAGACTTATAACTGTGAATATGTTGAATTTGTCCGTGTCTTTCCCGTTTCCCAGTGAGAGGGCAAGAAAAGACGAGACACAAGTCTTGTACTGGCATGCGTACCAGTCCACAGGGAAATTCAACACAAGAATGTCTAGTCTATGGTCCGGTAAGGAAAATACGGATATTGTAAGCGAGATACGACCTCGTCGCAAATTCTCCACACTCCAAAATCCGACCAAAATTTCAAGTTAATTAATAATTTTGCGGGAAAACGAGTAACTGTCCAAGATTCATCGTCGGATGTGGCTTTATAACTCCACATTTTTCCGTCCTTAATCCTTTACGAGGCTCATCTACCCGAGTTTTAATCTCAATCTCACCTCATTACCGGATCCCGAATACTCGGAATAGCCAATTTCGCCATTAATTACAAGCGGAGGCTCCCTTACCCTTCCTTTTTCGAGTAAAAATAAATTATAACTCATTTATCGTTGCCGTAGTAGTGAGCGACGGAGGCATAGGAATAAATAGCTGTCACGTTGCCCGCACACAGCGGTCCCGTGAACCCGTGGACGGGTCCCGTACACGTTAACGGTGGGGGAGGCCACGCCCAGCGACTGCGCAATGCAACACACACGCCCATGTGTCGCACATACGTCGACACGTAACTGGGGCACATATATGCCACATGCGAGGGGCGTGCGCAGACGTGGGCGTGCCTCACGTGTCAGTACATGGGTGGAGATAGGCTCGACGTTAAAAGGAAAATAGCCGGTCGCGTTCAAGTGTTGACATACCTACACTATATGTGCGTATGTGACATGTACCCGTATCACGCGGCCCGACCCTATCGCTGCGGCATTGCACAACCTATCCACTCGATATAGTGATAAACGCCGTCGGCTCTCGAAATTAAACAGGCGGGCCGGCGAGACCGAGGCAAAAAGAAAATAATATTTCCCACCTGCGTCCGCAATTATCGGCGCGAACCGCGGAAAATTGCGGGGCGAACGCCAAACTGACACTCGTGGAACTTCCTCAAAATAAAACTTTGGAAAAGTTCAACCGGAAAAGGAAGAAAACGGGAAAATAAAAAAGCCATTGACTCCGCAGACCGGCCCCGAAAGTTTTAGACGCCTTTTTAAACATTCCCGCGGATGAAATCGCGACCGGAGGGATACTTTTTTTTATCGCCAGAAGGATTTTCAGCGCTCGTTTCTGTCAACTAATTAGAGTTTGCTCTCGAAAATAAAATTAAATGCAAATACTAACGTCATCAAAATGACACTCGAGTTATAGTAATTGGACGGGCGGGCTCTCTACGTAGCAAACGTTCAGACGACGACGCTACGAAGTAGAGTACATTCGGCAAGTATTGCAAAAATATAAATAGGTATCGTGCCATTCGCAATGTAGCGAGCATAAGAAACAATATGGCACAGCGTAACGTCGGATCAATAATATATAGGCTAAGAAGACGGTGGCACAGTGTAGCTGCGAACTGCGAGACACCCGCACATAGGCGTGAGCGAAAACAAATCAGTGCTGGGTGGCGCAAATTGAGCACGTACCCGTTCCGGCTAATTTTATTTTGCAATTACACTCCCTCCCCCCCTCCCGGGCCGTACCGACCTCACCGCCCCGCCCGAGACGCCTCGCTAATACAACATTCTTGACGACAGCCCGTTTTTGGGACAGAGACTCTACTGAGAGGATTACTTCTTTAAAAAATGTATACTATGATGACTAGATGCTCGAGTAAAAAATGAGTTAAGTGATGTTCACATGCTTATGATGTGTGAATTACAGTCACAAAGAAGATGGAAAAGAAAATGACACCCAAAATTCATAAAAAATTATGATCCGTTTGCAGACATTTGTACTAAAAACTACCATTGTAGGTGTTCTATGAATAAAATTTACTGTGGGCAACTGAAACTATGGGCAACTGATACGAGGAGAACTGATACTGAGGGTATAACTACTAACCCGACTAACCGGGCTACTAACCCGATTCATTAATGAATTGAGATTTTTATACATTTTGGGAATATGTAAAGTGAAAAACACATCGCATCCTTCACCCTGAGATAATCATCAAATCTTGTACCAAAATATTTATTGTAAGACCAAAAACAACAAAAAAAGTTTTCATTAAAATGACAATGTCCTATACCTTCGAAAATGCTCATTAAAAATCTTAGAAGAGGAAATTCTCAATCTACGCATACAAAGTCTCTGTGGGCTATTACTCTGTACCCCCCCGTGTAAAAAGGTTGTAAGAAGGCGGCGGACACCCCCGCGGGGGTGATCCACCCCCACAACCCTTTCGCTTTTACACCCACTGGACAGGGTGATGTCAATATTATATAAAAAAAATATTGTTTAAAATCGTCGAAATAACAATGGAACGCATTGGTTACATTCTTCAGCTCATGGCACCATGAGGTTGCGGGTTCGACTCCCATCTGAATACTTTCTTAATTAAGCCCAGTTTGGATGTCATCTTCGTCAATCATTGTGTCTTTGAAACGTAACTATACATGTGATGACTGACTGAAGATTGTTCGACTTGAAATTTATAGTGGGATAGTAGATTAGTAGGTACTTATTTTTGTCACCTGTCAACTACTCACATTATATTTCGTAGAGAATTGGTCAGCTACAATGTCTGAAGCACCTAATGATAGACACTGAATACCTGATATTGTCTAATCAACATTAAATTTCACAAACAAAGTACACCTATCCTATAGTTGTACACGCCGTAACTGCGGCCTTTTTAAGGCATTCCCCCCACAAAATATTAAAAGATAAGTTTATCCTTTCTCGCAGCATCACCGCGGCCATTAATTAGAATCTCGCCCACACCCTGTACACCCGCTAAGCTTCTCGCATTTCTTCGACGCTTCTTAAAGTGTTTTACATACAACCCGCCGCGTCTGTGTGCGTTCGGTAAATACTTACGCATCGGTGTGTGCGTCCGGTACGCATTTTTACCCATCCCCCGTCCCCCGAAGAAAAATACCTTACCCTTTACCCACCCCTTTGATGTGCCGGTGCGCCCCTAAAGAAGATATGAGACTTTTTCAAAAAGCTTAATTTAAATGAGCCGCTCGGGACGACTCAATGGGAATATTCCTTAATTTAAATACTATCTTGGGGTAAAGGAGTGGGGGGGCGCGTTTTAATTGGTATTGAATTTCGATTGGAGGACACTTTGGTGACTTGAGCCTTTATTTTTTAAGTGTCTTTGTTAAGACAGTGTAACGGGTCGCGTGGGAAATTGTGGTTTGCCGGATGTCCGGTCTCTATCTCCTGAAGGTATCACTTGACGATTATTTATTTTGTTTTGTCTATGGACCAATTAATAATATTAATGGGTTAAGTCCTGCGCGAGACGTATATACTTCAACTGTTTTAGGTATGAGAAGCTATCCTTTGGAGGCCTAACATGATAATTCTTGACAGAGAAACAATGCTCGTAGCCAAGTTGGAAGCTACGAATGTTTCTGCAGATTGTGACGCTGATTTTTATATGAATGATACAAGTCACTTGATCTTCTTTTCAATAGCTAATATCGTATACATTTTAGCGTAATCCTGAAAATGGTAGTTGATAGTTTCCTAAGATAGATATTTGTGAACACCTTAATAAGTAACCATAAAATAATATTTCAAACAGTAAGTTTGGTAGTTTGATACATTATTGGTATAATTCTTAGTCTGACTTTGTCTTTATTCATAAGTTATTTCTAATTGGAAAGACTCCTAATATCTATATCTAGGCACGTTAAATAGTACCTGAAAATATTACCTGAGGCATTAGTAGGGTTGTATAACGTGGTTATATTAAAATGTGATTATTTTTATAGCCATTCTATGTCCCACTCATGGGCAAAAGCCTCCCCTATACTTCTCCACACATCTCGACCCTGAGCTACTATTTGACTTGCCAGATGTGTGAAGGTTTTTAAAGTTAAGGAGGCTTAGACCATTTGTCCACCACACTGGTTCAATGGTGAAAGTTTCATCAGAGCCTCGTTTGTTATTCGGCATGGTGTACCACGGGCACCTTTTGCTGTAAAAAAAAAACCTTTTGCTGTATAAAAATTCCTTCGTTGTCAGTTACTAGTTTCTTCTTCTTCGAGTGCCTCTCCAACTAGTGAAGGTTGGTTACCAACTTCTGAAATTCGGTCCTGTCCTGTGCAAGGCGAAATAATTGGGCTGCATTGGAGATTCCGGTCCACTCCCGTATGTTGCGAAGCCACGATTTCTTCCTGCGGCCAACTCTCCTCTTGCCGATGACCTTGCCCATCATAATTAATTGCAGGAGTTGATATCTTTCTTGCCTAAGCACATGACCGAGATATGAAATTTTCCTTTTTTTTATGATGGACAAAAGTTTCCGTTTCTGGTTGGCTTGTTGCAGTACGGCCTCGTTTGTCACCTTTTGTGTTCAACTTATTCTCAATATACGTCTGTATCCCCACATTCCAAAAGCTTCAATACGTTTTCTGAGATCCTCTTTTATGGTCCATGACTCGCCTCCGTATTGAATTAAGGGCCAGATATAGCAGTGCAAGAGTCGAGTACGCAAGTTGATGTTTAAGTTTCGACTGCATAATACCGTCCTCATATTATTGAATGCTGCACGGGCAATTTCTACGCGGGTTTTGATTTCTAGATCGCTAGCCCAGTCTTCTGTCACCCAAGTGCCTAAATATTTATATTTACGTACTCGTTCTATTGCATGGCCGGATACAGTAACGTTTGAGGGCGTGTTCAGGTTCTTGGAGACCACCATAAACTTGGTTTTGTTTACGTTCATCTTGAGGCCAGCTCTCTCACTACATTCGTTGACTCAATCTATGATCACTTGCAGGTCCGCAGCTGTTGTTGCAACAAGGATCCTATCGCCGGCGTAGCGGATATTGTTGATGACCCGTCCGTTAATTTTGATACCATAATCAAGATCTTCTAGAGCCTCTGCCATAATAGTCTCCGAGTAGAGATTAAATAAGGCAGGTGACAAAATGCAGCCCTGGCGAACTCCTCTTTTGATCAAGACTTCATGACTAGTTTCACAGACACATAAACATAGTTTTTCGAATAAGTGCTAACCAAAATTAAGCAATTAGAACACGACAAAGTATTTTGAAATTAATAACTGCTATAACAGGTTTTAACTCGCTCAACCCTTTCTCGTTAAAAAGTAAATAATTCTTTAAATTTCGATGTCGTTTTCCGAGAACTCGTAATTGTCCGCTTGAGAATGGAAACTAGTTTTTCATAGAGACCTGTTCGTCTTTGTCGACCGCTGTTATGCCTTTTGTTTTATCAAACCTAGTTAATTTTGATAAGTAGGTATGTTAAAAAATTATAATAAAGAAATTGGTTGTTATAATCACCAAATTTACGGTACAAATTTAGGTACATTAATTGAAAATTGCTTAACAAAACATTTGCATAGAATAAGTTATTTGTCATACCTCTGCAACTCTTAAATTGAGTTAGGAGTGATGAGAGTTATGATTTAACCCTTAAAATGTGTTGAAAGAAGATCTATTAAAGCTTTAATTCTTTATTTAATAGTTATAAGGTAAGTACGCGGCACATGTTAGTAACTTTAACTTTAAAATTTTATCTTCAATAACAAAAAAAAAATACTACCGTCTCAATTTAAATTTCCTCAAAAATATATTTTGAATACATTTCTGAGTAATTGGAAAACATATTAAAGAAAACATTAGCCGCCATTCTAATTAACGGGAACCGAAATCTCGGGAGTATCGCAATCAATAAACGTCTTAAAAACAATTTAAAGTGGGAGAAAATGTACACCCCCGTTCATTTGGTAACAGAAAGAGCTGAGAGGTACCCCCTTAATACATTCTCCTCGTGATTTATGTTTAGTGTGCAAAAATTCACACAAACGGACAGACACACTGATAAATAGAAAGAAATCTCAAAATTTATTAAAAAATACATAATTTTTTGCAAATAGATCTATGTAGGTAATTTTTCGATTGATTGTAAGTTTGAAAATTTGAGAGATAGTGATAACTCATTAATTAATATAACTTGTTAGTGTATAATCAAGATTAAATATTCAAGATGATAAGGAAAAGGTTAAAGAAAAAAAAAACATTATTTTTTGTTATTAAAAAAAAATCTAATCAGCTTTGACAGTATCAATAATATAATAAAATAGGTACTAAGTAATATACCGAACAAACATAACCCTTTTAAAATTCTATTACGTGTATTCAAAGCGTGTACGACAGGTGGGGGTGTTTCGCACCCCTTTTTAACCCTTTCGGGGTCCAAACGTTTCTTCTCCTTCTTTACATTTATTTCTTATGGCCTGTTTCTTCTTCTTAAATTATAAAGTTCTACATGGAACGCATGGTTTTGATACTTGTTTAATTAAATTTTGGGATATTAATATTTTGTTAAATATGAAAGTATTGATTACATTAATTTATTAATATTTATATATTCAATCAGCTCAGTCATAAATATTTTGAAGTATTTTGCTTAGTTTTTTATGCAATCGATATGGTATTGAGTGTATATTTGAATAAAATAATGGTAGGTACATTCACATGGCTAAGTAATAATGCATTATTTAATAAAATATCATGGCATTCTCATTGTGTAAAGGTATGTGACCTTATTGAGAGTCATTATGTGCAATACTATTTTACTTTGCTTTCGTTATAAGTATTTGATTTATGACAGTTTCTAAATTTATGTCAAATGAGTTGTTTCACAATTAACCTTAAATTCACTATGAGCATGGTTTTCTTGACAATAATAAACATAATAGGTATATAGACGAAACGTCAAATGATTACAATTTGATTTCATCCAAGTCTTTGAAATTATTTCTCGAAACAGCACAAAGGCAAGTATCAAAACGAGTGCAGCCTACTCGCCCGGCAGCCGAAATGATGTTACAAAGGCGCGGAACTGGGCTAACACAAGTTTTCTATATTACTGTGCGTACCCCTCTCGCCGGCGGCGCCTCACCCCCGCACCCCCACGAAAGGGTTGCGACCCACCTTTGAAGATGCGCAGAGCTTTTTCTATAATTCCACCTCTCCTAAGCGATTTGAATTTCGTTAAGTCTCGTATTTCGAGCAAAAAATAATTGTTTGAACCGATTTTAGAGTGTTTCGCCCGTTCGTTGGTTATATTTCTTGTTTTTTGTGTCCACCAATCGTAAAGGCGTGTTTTTATTGTAATTGAGTTAATGATTTCTTTTGTTTGCACCTTCTGCTTTTAATGGCTCATCAATTGACTACTGCACGTCTCTCACGTGCGCTAAGGCTGGACTTACGTCATGTTTTATGACGCACCGAGTCCCTATCTCACGAAAGAGACGAAATAGACAGATTATATGTTGTTTTGTCTTGTTGCTTGTATTTTTTGGTCTATTCAGTTATATAGGCCTTATTAAATATTATCATATCAACGATACCATAGACTTCAGTGCATACAAACTAATATGACACCTATTGCTATTATTATACTGATTTAATGACGCTGTAGTTTTAAGATATTTTTTTTTTAAAGTAAAAAAAAAAACTTTACGTAAACGCGCCCTAAATGTTACTTGGAGAGTTTTCGCAAATCCTTTTTTTATATTTAAAAGGTCGAACGATTTTGGTGTCCGTTTATTTATGTTTGTTACATTTTCGTTTTAGTTCTTATTGTTTTTTGTTACGTAACGATATTGTTTTTTTTTTTTTTTTATTCCGGGCCTCTATCGACCCGGCCCGCGTGCTCACCTCTGATGTGGGGGTCAGAGTACTTAAAATTAGCCTTAAGTTTAGTGTGTGTAAAATAATTTTTCCAGCCTGGTTTGTTTTATTAAAAATGAAAGTCAAATAAATTTTATTAAAAATGTGTTAACTAAGAAAATACATGATAATAAAAAAAATCAAACCCGTCTAAAAATAACAATGTAAAAAAAAAGACAATAAAAACGATATTTTTACCGTTAACTAGCTACGTTACGATAGCAGCTTAGATGAGTTACATGACGAAGAGGACCTTTGGGGCGCAAGATTGATATCGTCTTAAGATTAAGCACAGATGAATGCGAGAACTCAAAGATCTTAGAAAACGTTTATTGCGATTTCTATTAGCGAAACCTATAGCAATGCTACGGATGATATGAATAAAAAAAACATATACGCGTCGAATTGAGAACCTCCTCCGTTTTTTTTCGTCGGTAGAAAATTACAATTGTCCAAAATAATTATTTTACAATATTTATTCGAATTTAGCATATACAACTGATTGTTATTGTATTGTATTGTTTTCCAAATTGTGGTAATTTTTTTTTATTACATTCCAACTCTAAAACGTACCTAATTTAAATCGTTAGAATAGTGACAATTATATTGATTTGTACTTTTAAAATGTATCGTTATCGGTAAGAGCAACGATTTCTTTCATTATAGAGTTGTAGACATAATATTTTTTTAAATAAAATAGTTTCAATAGCATTTCGTTTTAAAAAATATTAGGGTCCGTTAGAAAAACTGGTCGTTTCTTGAATAAAAAAACGGAAATCAATAAGTATCTAGTTTAATGTAGTCGGTTAAGTTCAAACCCGAAAAGCACCACTTAAGTTTAAAGTGTGACCGCGTAAACAACTGTGAGTAACTAATTTCAGATAACACGCAGTCCAGACAATTAACAAGACGTATCACGCATAATTTATCATCTACCCCTACCATGTTAACTCGATCGAGTTAAATGCGAAAAATAATTTTTATTTTGTAATTAAACAATATATGAATGTGATAAAATCTGCAGGTAACTTTACGATACCCTTTTTTTAAACCAACTATAATGAGTTTTGGATAAAACACTAATGATAGAAGTATAGCACACTTCATTTAGCATAGCAGTAATATTTTAACATTACCAATAAGGTAATTTCTACAGTGTAATTTAATATTAAAACATTATTAAAGGGTGATTTAAAAATCGGTATTGTGTATTTAATTTTACAGTTATAAAGGAATAAATTAGACATCTACCAGCAGTGGTAGCCGAGTGGTCGAACGCACGCTTTGCAAATCGAAGTGTGCAGGTTCAAACCCCGGCTCGCACCTCTGGGATTTATGTGCGAATCTCATTTTCATCCGAAAATATCACTTGCTATGAAACGGTGAAGGAAAACATCGTGAGGAAACCTGCACGTCTAAGGGAACTTGTCTAGTTCTCGATAGATGTGTAAAGTCTGCCAACCCGCACTAGGCCAGCATGGTGCACTATGGCCTGAAATCCTCCTCACATTGAGGGGAGGCCCGTGCCCAGCAGTGGGACGTTAAAAGGGCTGTAGTAGTAGGAATTAGGTAATTTCTACAGTGTAATTTAATATTAAAACATTATTAAAAGGTGATTAAAAAATCGTTATGGTGTATTTAATTTTACAGTTATTAAGGAATAAATTAGACATCTACCTTTCACTTTTCTATAGAAGTTATTACTCCTGCGCATCATATTCTCTCGCTTAGATACATTCAGATTATTATAAAGTTTTTTTTTCTTATTCAATATTCATTTTGGAATGTGGCAGATTGAATTTTCACGCACGTATTTGCATTCGGATATAAAATTGAAATGATATGGGTAGCCTACTTTGAGATCTTGGCTTCAAATATTTAAAATTGACTTATGAGTGAATTATAACAGTTCAAATTCCAACCATAAAGAATAACCTAATTTACTTATGATAATGTATAGTAATAACTCAAAAACTGTCTTCATAATCGTGTAGTAATAGCATGTACGCCAAGACTAGACTTAAGTCATGGATTAAATTGATTTTGTCTCTTTCTCTCCTATGAAACAAGACAGAGAGAGAGCGATCGAATCTGGTCCTGATATGCATGTTCACCCCACTATATTCACTAATGTCTTAATAATTATTAATATATTTGGTGTCGGTAACTGACCTGTTTCTCAACTTACTTACCGACACATTAACTAATCAAATACCAATGTTCCCATTTGGGACTACCTGTTTTAGCTGTTTCATTTCATTTTTTTAATAATATTATATTTTTAAGTATTTTTTCTTGTGTATATTCTGTAAAAAAATATGTCTAACAATATCTACTGAGTTGGTACTTATTCAGTTAATACAGTAGAATTCATAGAAAAAAAGTATCATTTGAATTGAGTTTCTATTTTTGAATTCGGTTAAAAACTAATAAAGCCAGTGGTAGGGACAAGGAGCTTAGATATGCGATAGAACACGCGTGTCCCGGACAATCGTTTAAGGAAGCGTTTCAAAAGGATGGAGTGGGACCCTTATAAGGGCTTTTATTTATCGAAAGAGAGGTTGAGGTAACACCCAATCGAACAAAACATATTTTATTGGCTGATTTTAAGAAATCTTGTAAAAAAGAAGGAGGGTTTCGTTCTTTTTTTAAATATACAAATGACAGGTTCGTTTAACTTACTTTTAACATGAAAAAAGGAGGATGTACTCGGTTTAAAGCGAAATGAGGTAATATATCAATCTGTCATCAATAGTGTTGATTATGTTGGCACTAAACTGAGCGTATTGCCGTTCTTCACGGCCGTAACGTATGAGCAAGATGGCAATATTTTAGTGCTGTGAAATATAGATATTTTTTTACATTTCTGCATTTTTTTATCTGTAATTAATTAGCGGTTTTTATTCTATTGTGATATATTTACCGCATCATAATAACTTGAGACGGCTTGGTTTAGTGGTTTGAACGAAGACCGCTTGGCTCAATAAATTAGGTGGTTGCAGGATCGATTCCCGCTTGTCGTGCAAATATTGGAACTGGCCTTTTCGGAATTTGTCCTGGGGCCTTACCACCTTCTCTAAAAGTTTTGTTGTTTTAATAGTAACTGACAGATTATGCATCAAGTTGACTGTCAAAAACTTAAAGTAGGTAATATTTAAAACATTGTTGCAAGATAGGTGGTGGTGAGGAGGCTGGTCTGGGTGTAACTGGGATCACCATCGGTACCCATAGTACAAGCTTTGGTTACTTTGGTATCATACGATGAGTATGTTTCGTATGCCAATATTTATTTAGTAAGTATAGGTGACTATTTAATTTTAGAACTGTACTGTACTTCCTTTAATAATTTATTAAGGCGGTCTCCACACTAACCAAGTGTAAGATCTGAGTTGAGACAATCTGTCTTCTTCAGGGCGGCTGTCAGCGCCACCTATGCGCGCACGTTGCCCGCCTCGTGTGAGAGCCGCTTTATTATTCTAATTCCGTGTTTATTTTGTGGCTGTTTTTTTTTTATTATGCCAGTTAGGCAATTGTTTTATTACAGCGGAAGCGTATATTCTGACTTATCCGTGGTTTTGCCTACTAAGGATAAAATTCAAGAAAAAGTTAACAACATGCAATGGAAGTATACTGAAACTGAGAAAAATACAGAAAACGAGAAACGCAGACATCCGCATGAAAACTAAATGAACAGATGCACTCCATATTAGTTTAAAACAGAAGTGGAATTGGGCAGGGATTACCTGTCAAGATACAAAGATAAAAGATGGACTTACCAAACAACTAGTTGGCAGGGCTTACAAGACAAAAGGAAAGTGGGGAGACAGAAGAAAAGATGGGCGGATGACATAGAGAACATAGCTGGAAAAAGTTGGATGCATATCGCCAAAGACAGGGAAAGATGGAAAAGAACATAACAATGAAACGGACAGGAAATAATTAAATTGCATGTATATTTGTAAAGTGTAAATGTGGATATAAAGCTGTAATAATAATAATAATAGGGATAAAATTCAAATCATCACGCCTGTATTCCCCGAAGGGGTAGGTAGAGGTGCGCCAACTCTTCGCTGATGTATTTTGGTCCCAATAGGGGGCGAGCCTACTGCCATCACATCGGGCACATCCCCTCAATACGGGGGAGATTTGTCCAAAGTCCACCACGCTGGCCCAGTGCGGGTTGGTGAACTTGATGCGGCTTTCTATCTCCGTCTTTAGAATATTTCAATGAATTGATAATACAGGTACCTAACTATAATTTTAGAATCCTTTACTTAGACGTAGTATCTAGATCCTTATTTTTAAATGCCCTGGTATTGATTAGGATATTCTGAATTCCTTGCCAAAGCATGATAGAATGAACTGCTCTCATATAAGTATTTTTTGTTTAGACTTCTCAGATTATATTCACTGGATTTGTTTAATGTTGCAATACTTCTCTGAAAAATTGCCAATTAATGTCTGAAACCAGGGGCCCGATTTTCGTTTGATAGACATCAATCTCTATTAGAGATATTATGAAACAAAAAAAAAATACGACCAATTTGACGTTTTGTTTCGACATATCTCGAATAGAGATTGATGCCTATCAAACGAAAATCGGACCCCATACACAAACAGTATCAACTCAATCGATTAAGTAAAGTACACAGATAATATAAAGTGGTGAAATACCAACCACATGCAAATTACTTCGGTATGTAAATCCACAATCATCACTCACAGTCTTAATTTCCACTGCTTATCAGTACTAACACCCCATACTGAACACTATTTCTATATTATCAACCCTGTTCCAATGCATTAGAGTGTAAATTTGGCTGGTACAATGTTATCTTGGCTTTAAGTTAACGTTATCGCTAACGCCTTCGGTGACGCGTGAAAGAATCGAGAAAATATCTATTTTTTGTGACCTTTTCTAGCGGGCTTGTCTGAATTATTGTGCCTATGACTTAGTAGCCTCCAGTAGGCTTAGCATGACGTATGTTATATGTAAGTTTTATCTCTTTCAGCCGTCAGATTTGTCGAGAAAATGACGCCACACAGAGCCATGTCCAGTACAAAAAGCTCGAAGTGACGTCATTTTCTCGACAATTCGGACAGTTGAAAAAATAAAACTTATGTCTACACGGCCATGATAAGCCTACTCACGGCAATGTATGTAGACTATAGAATATCAATTAAGCAGAGTTTCAATTACTGTACCATGGAAGAGAGAGTCGGAGTATTTTATTAAATTTCAATTCATCGTGTCATCTCTGTTTTCTATTAATGTAATGTTTTGCCTATCCCAAGATAGTAATTGTACTTACAAATTTAGCCATTTTCAAATTATAATAGATAAAGAGTTATCCCACTTTCAAATTTTATTTCTGCGGAGAAGAATCAAAACTCCTTGATTTTTGTTATATTAATTTTGTGGTGAGCTATAGTATTAAAAGTACTAGATTTCCATAGAGATGAAATAATTAAAGTATAAATAATTCAATTCTGAACTTAACCTAATCTTTGTCCATCTCAAGGCAGTTTGAAAAGTGCGAGTTCCCCAAAGTTCCAGCTAATGGGTTAAGAAAGAGGGTTGACGGTTCGAATTTTTGGAAATTTCAGATATAATTAGTGGTGCGATCGCATTAGGGACGTCACTTTTGGTTTATGGCGTCTCCGGCGGGGGCTGCTGGTGCGAATTCCTCTTCCAAGTTTTATTGGTGCCTAACTTGGCGGCCGTTGGCAATAAAATATGTTTGTGCCTTTCATTACGGCTGATAATTTGTGAAAGATTTGCACGAACTGATGCGACGAAGCAGCTGATAAGATGCCGCTATAACAACAAATACTATAAGACAGAATAAAATAAATATTAAAGTGGGCTCCCACACAACAAACGTGTTTTTTTTGTTTGATTATGATAACGGCAACAGATAGACGCTTGAAATATTCACAGAATATTTAGGTAGTTAGCTCCGTTAAATATTTATTCTATTCTGTTTTATAGTATTTGTTGTTATAGCGGCAACAGAAATACATCATCTATAAAAATTGCAACTGTCTAACTGTCACGGTTCATAAGATACAGCCTGGTGACAGACAGACGGATAGTGGAGTTTAGTCATACTGTCCCGTTTTACCCTTTCGGTACGGAACCCTAAAAACCACATAATAAAGGAAGTCGCCAGACTAGAGAATTAAAAAGTCCAAACTACTTGATATTCCTTCGTCGCTCCATTGGACACACATTAATATATATTAAGAAGTCCCGATGACTTGCCCCGTGGTTACCCACCCCTGCCCCATCGCCACGTGTCGTGGACTGCGTGTGTTAGAGGTATGACAACTTATTGACGTTTCCTTTTTTAATGTGACGTGAAACCAACGGCAAGGGTGCAGTACGTTAGTATTGTGAGTCAAGAATTTGTTTGTGTTTTTTTTTAAATAGTATATAGAAGTATATAGTCTATTTTTATGGTAGGTAGTCTATAGAACATAGAAGCGAAATCATGAATTCGTTAAATCACCAAAATCTTTGTAAGATCTTAGCCTGTTAAGAAAGAGGTTTACTCTAACCGTGGGCAGTAGTAGTCGCACTGGATAGTATTTATTTGATCTTATAATTACTCTTTTAAAAAATGAATAAATAAATATTATCGCCTTAAGCTATAAGTATTTCTCCTCCTCTTAAACTAAAAAACTAATCTAATTCTATTTCATGTATGTTTGTAAGGGACACTTATTAGTCTGAAACGGGACCTTTTTTAGAAAAAACAACCGTACGTAAAACTAAACAAGCAATTCTCATCGCGTGTCCAGGACCCCGTATTCACAACGGCCGATGTCCTCTCAAGACCTCATTATCCCATCCCACATCCCCTAATGAATGCCGACGCACTAATTACGAGGAACACGGAAAAATCCAATCCGCCACACATTACGGCGGCCCCATCTTAATTCCCGAAAGAAATTTAAGTGTACGCACACAGATGCAATAAATTAAAGATCCCTCCCTAATATATGCTGGCGTCTATGTGTTGGTATTGTAAAGTCTTAAAAATGAGAGGACGGTGGAATCTTTAAAAGGGTAGGACTTAAGTCCTCCCTGTACCCCCCTCTTGTCCTCGCTAACCCCCCCTGGGGTGTTGTGCCCCGCGCAAACGCGTTATACAGCCTACTGCTTCTTATTGTTCGTTGTTTTGGTTCGATATTCAGATGATTATCAAGGTGGGTTAAGTGTTGCTCTAATAAATTAATTTCGCTTCTATTTTTTTAAATTATATAAATAGAACCTACGGATCAAAGATAGTATACAAAAAGGCACTGTCCGGAAATAATCTATTTAAAAGAAAGGAATAAATACTAATTCGAATTTTGAAACTATTCCTAATTCCATATTCAAAACTCAGTTCAATAACTAAATCGCAAATTTGTACCGATTTGAATGAAAATGTGTTATGAAATAAAAAAGGTAATTTATGTTTCCAGATTTAAATGAACTTTAATAGAAGCATTACTGTCACATGAAAGCACTTTGAATAACCTTTGCAGAAACAAATGAGTCGAAACAGAGCGAAACCTTCAAAGCTTAATAGCTAACTAAAACGAAAATTTAAAACTTCTGCAATACTTAAATCACCATACAATAATCGTTATAATATATTCAATGCAAAAATTCCAACAAAAGTTTCTGTACAAAGAGCTGTTCTAGCCTTGCATCCATATAAAACGTTCAACGGTAATATTTACGTACCATCATTGTCACGCACGGGACATCGCGGTTCCATTAAAGAACTATATCAGAACCAATTTATATTTACCATCGAACAATACTAATATCAACCTTAATACTATGGCACTAAGACCGCAAAAGAGTGCACATAACCCTTGTCAAGGTACAGTCTCATAATGTCATTTATTAGGAGCCGTATTCGGTACATGATAATAATTAAAACCCATGCACGAAGGTTTTGTACCACACCGTGCCACGTACGTTACTGGTGCCCGTGCAATATTAAACTTTTGAATTATCGGTTTAGGTACGTTAAAAATATTCGGAATATGTCTTTTTTATTAAATTGAATTTAGAATTAGCAACTTTTTAAAAGTTATGTCACGGTATATCGTGATATTTGTTATAATTGCTAAATTATTACATTATCTGTGCGCAAAAGTGCTAGCGTAGACTATAACATCATTTGTTTTTACAAATTAAATGAAATTATGAAATGTTGCCAGTGTAAGGGAAAATATAATACAGTATGAATAAAATGGGCGATAAAGTTAAAACATATCACAAAATCTAAGTCTAAATCGTGAGTAAGTACTAACATTATTTTACGGTTGATTATCAAAAACTTCTTATTTAAAGATACACCAAATGTTTTAAATACTGCCACGTTTATAAGCAATTTGAAGACGAAAAACAATTTAAATCTACAGTCGCCTCGAAAGAACAAGGTTTCAAACCTCAACGAGATCCGAAAAATACAAAAAAAACCTTTATGACATAAACATAAAAAAAACCCGTATAAAATAAAAAAATGTTCAAAAATAAATTTATCTTTAACCCTTATTCCGATTGTAAACTATAATCACGTATACACATCTGTTAGCGATGCGTTTTAACCTTTTTATAAATATAAATACTGGCTGGTTTAAAAATAAGAAGAGTTATGTTTTGTTTTTTATTTTGATGTTGTCAAATTAGCCTTGTATGAAAATGGATTAAATATTTTACTTTTAACTTTAAAAAAAAAAAAAAGTTAATTCATTTTTATACAAGGCTAATTTGACAACATCGAAATAAAAAACAAAACATAACTCTTCTTATTTTTAAACCAGCCAGTATTTATATTTATAAAAAGGTTAAAACGCATCGCTAACAACATCTAAACCTCCGTATCAACAGAAATATTTACGAGAAAAACAAGTTCCGGCACTCGAGTCCGGCAATTCCGGTATTTTAGTCGGAGCTCAGCTGCAAATACCGGTAGCGACCACTCGCCCCGCTAATTGGCAAGCGATGTGGTTCTTTGTTATATGAGCCGGTGACCGGAACTTCTAGTGTTGTTTGAGTTTTACCGGATTTTCAAAAGTCTACCGTAAATAACCCTAAATTAGAGATATATTTTGTTGCGTTTCGGTTGTTAGTCTAGAGCTAGTTCAGAGAAAAGTTTTTTTTTTAATTTGAAATAAATAAACATAGATGCTACAATTTTTTAGTTTAAAATTTTTTTGAACTCTATCTTTAGCGCAATGGATAGTAGGGAAACTGTTATTTTATTTTTACCCTGTATTATATTCTCTTTATGATCCTTGTCCATAGTCTTTTGGTATTTTATTGTCTGTAATAGTGTTATTTTTTAGACGGGTTTACTTTTTATTGTGTCTTTTGACTTTTAATTTCTTAATAAAAAATTTTGTTTTTTTATTTCAATAAATATAATCCAGGCTGGAAAAATTATTTTACACACTAAACTTAAGGCTAATTTTAAGAACTCTGACCCCCACATCAGAGGTGAGCACGCGGGCCGGGCCGATAGAGGTCCGGTTTTAAAAAATAAAAAAAAAACTCTATCTTTAAAATCCTTTTGTTTATTTCGATATAGTGGTATATTTCGATATTTCGATAAAGAGACGTATGGAAGGAAACGGAGAGACCTGTTACGAAGAAAAAAAATAGGTTCATGTGTTTTCAATATTTTTCAATCACCTTATGTTAAAATAGCTATCAAACAGTCATTCTTTTTTTAACAAAATACTTTAACTTTTAAAGGGAATTTATCTGCCATCTTTATCAAATACTTTAATTTACAATGTATATTTATTGAATTTGTCCTTGCTATTAAGTACTTGCAACTGAAATACCTGCTAATCGCAGTTGCAAGCATTCCCCGTCTTATTCCATTAAATTATATCATTCCGTTAAATAAGAACTTTTTTAAAACCATGTAGACCTCTCTTTTTGAACCCTCGCTAGTGATTTAAAAAAGCAAAGTTCTTTTTTTGAAAAACCGAACGACACCGTTCATTAGTCGTACAGCGTCGTGTAGAGCCAAGCTCCCACATGTCGCGGAACAAACAACGCCCCCTTGTTTGCGCATCGTGTGCCCTTTGAATACTAAGTTACAAGCGTGTACCTTTTTCACTTTCGATGAGAATTGTTTTAAAGTTTTTTTATTTAATGCTGCCTTGGAGTTTTGGAACAAGATTGATTTTATGTGAATAGCAGACTACGAATACTTGGACTATTAGCAGGTGATTGTATATTTTAAACTTAATTTTTTGTTGCAATAATGTCCCGGGCAATATTTGCCAATACCAAAACTAACTTTGTGGCAATATACATAAAGATTAAATTTCTATAGTAGAAGCCAAGCGACCACGCAGCAAAATTCGGGTTATTAATGACTTTTCGTTGAAGAATCAGCTTTTTCTATGAGTTGATACAGGTCATTTTGTTTGGTTTGGTTTTTTTTTATAAACTACAACCACAAAAGTATTTTATTTCTTTGATTATATTGTTCCACATTTTGGACAATAGAGGAAATATAAATTTGCGTCTTCGATGCCAAAACGAATCGGTCTTAGTTCGAATATCAAAGAAATCATTAATGTTGAAACCAAACGGTGGTGTTACAAAGTTAAAATAACAAACAAACGGTAGAACAAAACAATCGGTCCTCGAAGGTTTAATGCCGAAACAATGAAGGCGAGGTCTAATAATAAAATATCAAGTTTGGCCTTATTTATTCAAATTTCACAAAAACTTTTACCTCTTCCGGTAATATCACTTCTTAGTGTCAATATAACAAAAAACAATATCTTGATAACGATTGTTAGAGAATAGCTACCAACAAATAGAGTCCCTTTAGCCATATTCCCAATTTAATAGTCCATTCATTAAAAAAAAAAAACTACTAAATTAGTAGTTTTTATAACCACCTACAATGTCATTTTTTCAGAACAAAAGTGTTTTACAATGCAGGTGTATAGGAAACGTGACTTTCTATACATTTAGAGGTTAGTCCTAGTCTATGGTGTTGTCGATTAACAACAAAACATTTTAATACTAACAATTTTATTAAATTTATCAACTTCAATATAATAACTTAAAATATATTAAAATTTAAAATAATTTAGTACCTAACAACAAAAAAGTAATCTAGCGTTAATACTAACAACAAAGTAACCTAGCGTTAATTTTTGTATACGTCAACTTGTATCCAATTATGACTTTTTTATCACTTATAAATAGCTGCTTTACAATCATCTTGTAACAGTCATTCAAAATTAAATTTCAATTAAACAAAAAATCCGTATAAAATTTTAACTAAAAAAAAAGTCGCGTAAAGTCGCGGGGACGACACTAATTCGGGCATAAATATTAAGGCCGAACGTTGAATTTTAAGGGCAGCAATTTGAACCTACACTCTTATCCTGATCGTAGGATAATTTATCTTAACGAAAGAAAGGGGTGGGCGCGGTTGGGGGGAATGAGAGGGGGTACTCCCAAAAATTGGGTAAAAATGTTGCCAGCCAGCGATTAAACCGTTGGGGAGATGCGTTGTATTAATCACCACCCAGTAGTCGTCTTCGTGGGTTCTCGCGGTATTTATATAGAGATGGAGGTAGTCTACAAAATAGGTACTTAATTACTCTTGTAATTCTATTTGCCCTCTTAGTCTCAGTATTGGTCTCAGTAATAAGTATCTTAAATGTTGAATATCTAAAGCCAAATGGATATTAGTGAGAAGGACGGAAATACACTTAGTTTGGTGCCTACAGAATCTTATAAAGTACTAGCTGACCCGGCGAACTTCGTACCGCCTTAGAATTAATAAACGTTAAATGTGCGATGACCCGGTGTCCTTCGTATCACCTATCCTAACGACATTTAAGCTCTACCGTCTCTAAAATGGCTGTTTTATTTATTGTACCTAGCGCTAACCTATAATTTTCTATTATTTCTAGCTAGGCAATAAAAACTACCCCTCAAAATGATGTCATTTTCTCTTTTTTTTTTCTCTAATGTCAATGATTATATATTAATAAATAATAATTAATCCCTATTTTCTCACCTTTTAAACCTTCCCTGGACTACGACAAACATTTTAAAACCAAAATCAGCCAAATCGGCCCAGCCGTTCTCGAGTTTTAGCGAGACTAACGAACAGCAATTGATTTTTATATATATAGAGATTTTTTTATAAATTAAGTCGACATAAACCTTTAGTTTATTTGCTACTCTACAAACAATATAACATGATTATAATATCATTCATGTAAGGCGAATGAAATGTCATCGATGTCGTTAGCTAATTTAAACGCGTGGTCACTTGGATTTTTACCACGGAATTCCAATCCTTATCTTAATGACACAGAGTACATTATCAAAATAGTCAAGTGTGATGCATTTCTGTCAGTTGCAATCAAATCATTCAATTGCAATGCAATTTCTTTTTAAAAGACGAGGGAATAATCTCTTTGGTAACACCTTTTAAAGATATGATTCTTGTTTTTTTTGTGTAGGTACCTACTAGATACGTGTTGTAATTGTTTCAAATAATCGCAAGCGTCGAAATTATTAATAACAAGACAAAATCTGTTGTCAAATTATCAGCTCTATACAGATCCAAGTCGGCCTGTCCGTAAGGCGGGGCAGCCACCTTGGCTTTGTTTTAATATTTTCTCAGGCATTATGAAGGGTTTCCTCGCTTTCAAATAATTTCGGCTTCTGCTCTTGAAGTTTTGATAAAAGTTTCATTCTATCAATAATTAACGGGAACAATCCTGGGCCTGCTGATGAGATTATAAAGGTTTGCGGGTTTTGCCTTATCTCTAATTTTTTTCTTCTATGAAATGTCGAAGTTCGGAAGTCGGGTCAGTGAAGTTTCTTTGTTGATAATTGAGTTTGTGAAGTTTGTGTGGAAAAGGGGAAATGTGGCGCGGCTAATGTCTGATTATATTATTTTAATGTTTATCAGTTCGTAAATAATCTTCTAACTAGCATTCTCCCAATTTTAAAGGTTGGTCTAATTAAACCAATGTTGGTTTAGTTCTTTACCTACCTGCCTCCTTACCACCAACTGTCTTGCTGTTTTTCTTCTTTTTTATTTGACGAAATGAATGAAATTTAATGGAATGAGATGAGGAATGGCTCCACCTGCGATTAGCGGGTATTTCAGCCAGTGTCAAGTAATTAATAGCAAGGGCAAATTCAATAAATATTATAAATAAAAATGGACGATGACAGTGATAAAGATGGCGGATGAAGTGAACTTCTCCTTGCTGTTTTTAATATTACTTGCAGATTTGTCCGTTAACTCAGTACCGTATATATGTCAAAAATTAACAGTTGCTATCGAAACAACGATGCTTTAAGAGTGGTAAGGCCCCTGCGTTTTGAAATTCAAGTTAACGGATTACGTATTAAGCAATTAGTATTAAGTAAGTTTGTAATATCAGTAAAATTATCTTAAGTAGCAGTGGTAGCCGAGTGGTCGAACGCACGCCTTGCAAATCAAAGTATGCAGGCTCGCATGTGCAAATTATGTGCAAATCTCATTTTCATCCGAGATTATCACTTGCTTTGACACGGTGAAGGAAAACATCGTGAGGAAACCTGCACGTCTGAGGGAACTTTTCTAGTTCTCGATAGATGTGCTAATTCTGCCAACCCGCTTTGGGCCAGCGTGGTGGACTATGGCCTGAATCCCCGCATGGGCCCGTGTCCAGCAGTGAGACGTTAAAAGGGCTGTAGTAGTAGTAGTAGTAGTAGTAGTAGTAGTAATATCAGACTCATAGGTACACTTCATAATTTGAAATCCACTTGTAACTTGCAATACATCTACAAACGATTGTAAATGCATCTAACGTTTTGTCAATGTGGGTATGTAGTTCTATTCACCTATCAAAGACGTGATTATAAATCAGAATCAACAGAATGCATTTCTTATGGAGAAAAATAAACAAGTAACTACAAAATTAAATCTTATCTAAAGGGAACGTATTTTACGTTTTTGTATGTATACTTTGCTCTTTGCTCACTACCCCATTCCATGCTACGGCCGTACAAAGATTTTTCGTTGCGGTTTAGCTTTGGAACATGGTAGAGATGACCTTTATAAATACAATGATATGGCAAGGTACTCAACTTACTTTCTATAATTGGTACTAAAAATGTAACTCTACTTAAAAAACAATATCAAATAAAAATATAACCACATAATTAATTCCAAAATCCCCCAACGGGCAAACGGTCGTAACAAGACAAATTCTTAAAAATATCTCCGTTCTGCGTCCGTGCCAAATGACACCACACAAGCAAGACCACAAATGTCACACACACAACCAAACTTTTCCCGTGACATATACAAGTTGAAACATAGCAGAGATATAGTATGGAGACGGAAGAACGGAAAACTTCCGCGAAATTTGCTCACCAAAATGACGACGCTTGTTTTTTGTAGGTGCTTATAACCGGGACAGAATTGTATGGACAAGACCGTCTCTAATTAGGGAAATAAAAATACCTCAGTGGCTGGTTTAAGGCAACTGCCCTTTTCTCAATGCATATATTATGTGTATAGACTACACACATAATTAAAATAAGCTTGATCCTATCCGTTTGAAATTGGTAAGGTGTATTTTGCACATATTGTTATCTGCAAACCTCTTTGGAGATATTGATGCATAAATACTGACCTAGGTACAATTAAGTCGACAAGTAATCAAGAGAGCCCCACCACTTATTTCCAGAAGTCATTGGAAAACTATCTGAAAACCCTTTTGGAATGAATACTTTTGCCCCTTACCAAGAACACTTTTGCAGTTTTTCTAAAACAAATTGTCAATAATGATAATTAACTTTTAAATAAATTATTTTGTCAACACCGTCAAATTTATTGGCACCTAAATCGATGTCATGAAACATTTTTTTTAATATATTTTACTTCATTCATTAGCATAGTCCCATCCACACAACGCTAGCGCACCCTAACAAACTTATTAAGATTTCTTTTCTTTTTACTCTGTACGTGGTTAGCGACGTATGACGCAACCTAACGGCCGCGGGAGGGGTGGGAAGAGGGGGAGTCGCGGGGGTGGAAGGGGGAGCGAGGAACACCACCCCCGCACGCATGGCCGCTCTCATGATTTAAGCACCGGGATAAGAATGAAATTAAAAATACATCCTCGCCCGCTCCTTGGGGTGCCGGGGAGACATATATGCAAATGAACCCCACCGACCACCCCCCCATAAGACAGGGGGGAGTTTTTTGTTAGGATGCTATTAATTTGGGGTGTAACTCACTAAGTATGGATACGCATGTATGAGGGAGCGTCTTGGCGCGTTCCTTCAGATTTTATTTTTACATTTTTTCCGCTTAAATTATGTGGGGACGTGTACGGAGATTATTAAATGTAATTCAGGTGAAATTTATTAATTTTTTATTCTGTATACCAGTTGGTAGCGCATAGACGCCCGAGGATGAATTATATGTAGAGCAGATTGTGGTATAGTCAATTTGACAAGTATATTTATAGCTCTATAAAGTAATTAATATATAAATATTATTGTTTTTAGTACATAATGAATTGAACTCTACATCCATAAACACAGAATTCTTAACTCGAACATTTGCAGTGGCCTTGAAGAAGACTTGTGGAGGAATTGAAATTATTATATATTTCAGTTGTAATTGAAAGTTTTTTTTAACAAAACTGATTGATTACCTCCAAATTATTGGAAATTTTAATCGTTATAAACGTATAATCATTCTACAAACGCATCTTATTGATTGAATTGGTCCTTGATTAATTACTTGGCATAGGCAGAATACTCGCCAATCACTGGTGCAGCTATTCCTCATCTTATTACAATACAATTCTGGCATTACATAAAAAAAAATGTAGATTAGGTACAGTTCGTTCTGGTATTGGCGCCTTCGTTTGGCGTGTTTTGATGCACCTATATGCTCAAAAACCGGCCAAGTGCGAGTCGGACTCGCGCACGAAGGGTTCCGTACCATTATCTATAAAAACGGCAAAATAATCACGATTTTTGTATGGGACCCCCTTAATAATTTATTTCATACTGTTTGTTAGTATTTGTTGTTATAGCGGCAATAGAAATACATCATCTGTGAAAATTTCAGCTCTCTAAATATCACAGTTCATGAGATACAGCCTGGTGACAGACGGACGGACGGACGGACGGACGGATGGACAGCGAAGTCTTAGTAATAGGGTTCCCGTTTTACCCTTTGGGTACGGAACTCTTGAAATGAGTTTTATCTCTTTAAACTGTCAGATTCGTCGAGAAAATGACGTCACACCGAGCCATGTCTAGTAAAAAAAGCTCGAAGTGGCGTACTTTTCTCGTCAAATCTGCCAGTTGAAAGAGGTAAACCTTATGTCTACTCGCTCATGCTACGGATGCTGGGCGTTTTACCCTCTCGATCAAACAGTATAATAATGTATTTTGTCGCCATAACAATGTGTTGGGATTTGCGATACAATCGGCCCCCGAGGGCATTTGAATTCGAACACGCCGCACATCGATTCACAAATTCACTTATTGGTTCACGAAGTTTGAAAATGGAAGTAGAAGAGGCTGGTTGCGTTTGGTTCGCAATACTTGGTGTTTTGCAAACAGGATACAAGTTAGAATTAAGTAGATGCTTGAAGTTAACTTTAACGAAATTCGTTTTTATTTAAATGTCAGAAAAAAATATCTTACGTACCAATATTTTTTAAATGTAATATGATATTATCTAGCAATGGTAGCCGAGTGGTCGAACGGACCCTTTGCAATCAAAGTGTGCAGGTTCAAACCCCGGCTCGCATCTCTAGGTTTCATATGCAGATCTCTTTTTTATCCGAGTTTATCACTTTCTAAGAAGCGGTGAAGGAAAACATCGTGAGGAAACCCCTGCACGTCTGAGGGAACCTAATTCTTAATAGATGTGTGATGTCTGCCAACCCGCACTGGGTCAGCGTGGTGGAATATGGTCTGAATCCTCCTCGCATTGAAGGGAGGCTCGTGCCCTGTAATAGGACGTTTAAAGGGCTATAATAAGTTGTAATATAATCTGTAGATATAATATAATTTTAAGCAGTGGTAGCCTCGTGGACAAAAACGCCCGCCTTGAACGTAAGGGGTGCAAGTACAAACCCCAGTCCCGCACCTCTGAGATAATTCTCATGTGCGAATGTCATTTTCAACAATGATTACCACTTGCTGAACGGTGAAGGAAAACATCGTGAGGAAACCTGCACGTCTATAGAAAGGCGTGTGAAGTTCACCAACTCGCACTGGGCCAGCGTGGTGGACTATGGCCCGAATCTCCCTCGTATTGAGGGGGAATGTGCCCGGTATAATGGCAATAGGCTCGCCCCCTATTACATTGGGACCAAAATACATCAGCGAAGTGTGGACGCACTACAGTGCACCTCTGCCTACCCCTTCGGGGAATACAGGCGTGATGATGTATATATATAATCTACTCAATAACAACTTACATATTATTTACAATAAGATACACTGATAAACTATTACCATAGAGTTTTAATATAATTTTAAGTTATCTCACAAGACTTATTACCTACGAGATACTATATTTTTCTTCATTTGCGAAATAAATGAAATTTAATGAAGTGAGTTGAGAAATGGTTGCACCTGCGATTATTGGGTTTTCTTTTGTCAGGCAATATAATTACCATGTCATAGCAACAGAGAGTTCAATAAAGTCACATAATAAATAAAAATGGGCGATGTAGGTGAAAAAGATGACGTATGAATTCAGAATCATGTTGTTATATAATCAATTTTGAGGGGTGAAAGGCAATTTGACTCAAGCGACACTTTTGGGCGATATTATATACGTCGAATGAGTATGCTCTCCTGTAAAGTAAAAAAAAAAATTAAGTCATAAAGCCTTTCACCCCTCGATATAAAATCTATGAAGATGTCTTTCTTGACTTTCACTTGTTTGTACAAGACTGCAATTTCATAGGTAAGCATTTGGTGGTTCGACATTTACGAGTAATTAAAAATTGGCTCTAATTGTCATTTTCAGTAATGATTACCACTTGCTGTAATATAAAGGAAACATCGTGAGGAAACCTGCACGTCTATAGAAAAGCGTGTGCAGTTCACCAACCCGCAACGGACCAGCGTGGTAGAGTATGACCCAAATCTCACTCATATGGAGGGGGAAAGTGCCCAGTACAATATCAATAGGCTCGCCCGCTATTACATTTGACCCAAAATAAATCGGCGAAGACTGGATGCACTCCAGTACACCTCTGACTACCCCTTCGGGAATGCGTGATGATGATGAGCTGATATTTTCACACACCACACCTGCAAGCCCCCATTATTACTGTAAGAAGAATACCCGTGAACTTTGGCTGCGTCACGGTTCGCATAGCAAAGAGCAGATCGATGCTTGTCAAACAATAAATGTCACGTCCACTCCCTTACGCTAATGCGCAAACATGTCGACCGTTTAATACAAACAACATTCAACTTTATAACAGCAATAATAAAGGTGTTATAGACTGTAAATGTACGTTGGGAAATGTACCTCCCGATTTTCCTTTGAGGTGCGAACGATGCCCCAATTTTTCCGCCAAGTGTTTTGGTATATTAAAAGGTAAATGTTTGAAAGTAAGTGTAGCGTGAATATTCTTATATGTGATATTGCGATTGTTCGGCGCACTTGTTATAGCATAGGCCGGTTGGTTTACTGCATCTAGACGTTGCTGGTTTGATTCCCATTAGCGACAAATTTCGGAAATGGCCTTTCGGAGTGGTTTGGGTATAACTGGGATCAGACCCAGACTATAGTATGGTACCCATAGAAAATTTGAATTCATACAATGACTAGGTATTATCTAGCGATGTTTTTTATTCTGTGGTTGCATGTTTCTTTTTTAGGGTTCCGTACCTGAAAAGGAAAAAACGGAACCCTTATAGGATCACTTTGTTGTCCGTCTGTCTGTCAAGACCCTTTTTCTCAGAAACGCGTGGAGGTATCAGGTTGACATGTATTACGAAAACTCTACGCTGCGGTCACTTCGTGCACTAAAAATCAAACTTCTAAGTTAACGCAATCAAAAGATACGGCGGTTTATGTTGCATTTTCTGTACATTTGCACGGGAATCAAAAACCTATAGGGTACTTTCCGTTGACCTAGAACCATGAAATTTGGCAAGAAGCAAGTTCTTATAGCACAAGTAAAGGAATAAATCCGAAAACTGTAAATTTATTGTTAGAAAATGTTTTTTTGCGATTACAAACTTATTTTGTAGTTAGTTTGTATGGGGACACCAGTATGCCAACTGCAAAGTTAAGTTTGTTAGAGCAATGTTCGGTGCTTTCAAAGTTTAGTTACGGAAGCCTCGGTGCGCGAGTCCAGCTCGCACTTGGCCGGTTTTTAATTATTGTCATATTTATTTATTGGTTACTATGTAATTTTTGGACATCATCACGCCTGTATTCCCCGAAGGGGTAGGCAGAGGTGCACTGTAGTGCAGTGTAGTGTAGTGTAGTGATGATGTGATGATGTATTTTTGGAAGGCTAAAATATATTATTCAATGTGAACTCTATTTATTACATTACATACAATTCAGTATCAAAGACTTGAAATGCGAATAAGAGTTTAATTATTAATACCGAGATACACAAGCTTAAGTCTTCTTATCGAGGGGTGAAAGACTATTCGACTTAAGCGACATTTTTTTAACTTTATATCGCTAACATTAAAATTAAACTATTTTACGGATTTTATCGCGTTTATTTACTATTTTATTTTCCCATTGTTTCGGCTGCTTTACAGCAACCATGGTCACGGGGGGACTGAGGTGTTAGACGTCCTGATGTCATAGTTAATAACTGGGTACCCTCATATTTAGTTGTTGTTGTTTGCGATCCGATCCACGCAGAAAGTGATTACGGTGTCCTGAGGCCTTGCAATGGTACACTTGGTTCTGGATTTAATCATATTAAAATAGTTTAATTAATTTATTTAAGTAAAATAGTTTAATTTTAATGTATAGTATTCGCGTAAATATAAGAAAACAATATTTATATCGCTAATTCCAAATATGGAAGCAGTGGTAGACAAGTGGTCGAACGCACGCCTTGCAATCAAAGTGTGCAAGTTCAAACCCCGGCTCGCACCTCTGGGTTCATGTGCGAATCTCATTTTCATCCGAGATTATCACTTACTATAAAACGGTTAAGGAAAGCATCGTGAGAAAACCTGCACGTCTGAGGGAACTTGACTAGTTCTCGATAGATGTGTGAAGTCTGCCAACCCGCATTGGGCCAGCGTGGTGGACTATGGCCTGAATCCCCCTCGCATTGAGGGGAGGCCCGTGACCAGTAGTGGGACGTTAAAAGGGCTGTAGTTAATTATACCCGTTTAGAATCACAGTATAAACTAATCAGTCTAGTATTGGTTTGTCCTCTCTTAGTTTGTCTTGTCTTGTCTTGCCGTCAATGGGTACCGTGTACGCTCGCACTAAGGCCTAGCGCCCACGAACGCATGACTTATGCCAGTTTGTCACATTCGCAATCAGACGTGGAACGCCTGTCGCCAATCCCATGATTAATGCCTTTCTTAATTACAAAGTTATCGTTAGAAACGGGGCCCCAATACATGTGTTCCTTGTTTAATTTATTGACTTTTGTCGCGTTACGGGGGTACCGTGGTGGTTTGATCGACTTGTTTGCGTAAGGGTTTTATTATTTTAATTTTTCGAATGGATTATGTTACGGTAACGTATATTACAATGATTACATCAAATTCTTAATACCGGGCCATATCAAAGAGGGTCGTTTTTCTAATATTTGAAAGTCACATTATGTGTGTGACTTATATGTCTACGTACGTTTGGTTTTTTTATGTGAAAACGTATAAGACAAGACAAGCGTGGTATCAATGAGACCAATATCGGTCCAATTCCTTTTACGTCTTTTTGACATGTTTAACTGCACATCACCGATTATATAAATCCAATGCGAAGTTCTACTTACTTTAAGATTCCGATTTATTTCAAGCATATTTTTATTAGATATGAAACATAACTGTATTTGAAACAGGCTTACATTTATCGTATTTATCTTGATAGTTAATAAAACATAGTTATTTTAATCTCTACCAATGAATATATGTCTCTCTACCTAGTCTAATAATTGAGAAAAATGTAAATCCTTATTGGATAGGAGTAAGCATGGAGTTTCTTGCCCAGACTTCTCCTTACTATTATTAATTTTATTTTTTATTGACAATTTGTAAGTATCTGTATTGGCTTAGGTATATGGATAAAAAATGTGATTCTGATAAGTACTTAATAAAGTACCTACGATGGGTATTCTTAATGTAGACCGAGGAAAAATTACATAACCTCGCGCGCGATTTGCATAATAACTGGAAAATTCCGGCAACGCAGAAACCGCTGCTTAAAACCGTCACCTTAAGCTTAATACACACTCGCGTCACGTTCCACGCTCATTTAGAGGCGTTCATCGATCGGAGACAAAGCCTCGGCAGGCCCCGATAAACGAATTAAGGAAATGGGAGATTTTTTATCTGGGCCGGCGGGGGGTGGGGGGCGCGACACGCGTCGTAAAACGCGGCAATACTTTCTTATGCAAAGTCCCTGCGCGCCGATAATTAGGTGATACGCGTGTGTGCGCGCCTTTACTGTAGTGTTTTGTTTTTAATTTTTTAGGGTGACGACGACGGCAACGGTAATGTGCCTGTTTGTGTCGTTGCGAATTTTATGCATACTAGCGTTTGCTGAAGGATTTTAGTCCTTATGTTATTATTGAATTTGGCAACTTTTTCCCATGGCAGTTCTTTGTGATAAAATTTAGCTGATTGGCAGAATCGGAATCATTTTTTTTATATTTATATGAACCATTAGACTAGGTACCAACTCACTAATTATGTAATACATCATCACGCCTGTATTCCTCAAAGGGGTAGGCAAAGGCGCACTACTTCGCCGATGTATTTTGGTCCCAATGTAATAGGGGAAGAATTGCGCCATAGTCCACTACGCTGGCCCAGTTCGGGTTTCTGAACATCACACGCCTTGTATAGACGTGCAGGTTTCCTCACGATGTTTACCTTCATCATTCAGTAATCATTATTGAAAATGACATCAAAAATAGTAATATAAATATTGCCAGACAGCACGTACCTACTCCTTGTGTCGTTTCTCCAGTACCGTGCCAAACGAGTAATGTTTCAATAACATCACGACGACGACGACACGACAACGACACAGATACGAGAAATTACAATCGTTTGCAAATGAACGACCGGGCGAACGATGGCGGTCCTACGACGCACATGTCTCACTACGCCGATCAAATACACTTGATACTTTTAACGCTTAATTAATTAAATATGTATTTATTTCAACTCTTTTTTATCGTTGATGATAGATAGAAAGTGCGTAGAAGAGTGAGACTGCGAACATGCTATAAGAACCAGATGAAAATAAGGTTGATATCATGTCGTATGTGAAGAAGGAGGCTGCACTTGATTGAACCAGATGGTAAAACATCACCAGATGCAACGACAAGGATCAAAAATTTAAATTAAAAACTAGTCAAAACCTAATATTAATTTAGTTTGCCATTTTAACACAGAAAACATTTTATAATAAATGATGCACTGCAGTGGAGCTACGGTTTTTTTGGCTACACTGTAACAAATATAGCCTATTGGATACATAGGGCAAAATTCCCAATGCGTAGAGTATTCAGGCCCTTGACCACCCAGGCCTTCACAGATCTCCCAAAGACAAGACCGACTACGCTAACGACCTCTCGAGCAATTAAATAAAATATAGACTAATTATTCCTGTCTTACAAGTATCAAGACTAGTAGTCGACACATAACACTTTTAATTTTCCCTCCTTAAAAAAGGGAGGGCCGCGGTGTGTTTTCGGCGGCCCTGGCCCCGTGTGTGGAGGCCCCCACCCCCGCCGAGGGGGGTACGGTAATCAAGACACGCAATCTTCGGCGAACCCTTAAAAACTTTAAAACTCATCGTCGGCCGCCGCCTGCCTTCGCATGTACACATACATACAGCATGTTTACATATTTTTGTATTAATGTAATTTTGTTTGAGATTTTTTCGGTGTCTGTTTCTTGGGGTGGGATGCTTATGTAACTTTGCTATGGATAAATGTGGTTTGTGGGCGTGTTGACACGAGCACGGTTAGTTTTCAGTTAATAATTTCGATGAAGGCATAAGGTACACTACAGTACCTACCTATGAAAATGAAAGGCCAAACTACTTTTTTTCGATTGGCGCTAACTAACTACAGCCCTGTTAACGTCCCACTGCTGGGCACGGGCCTCCCCTCAATGCGAGGGGAATTCAGGCCATAGTCCAATATAATTAAAATATGTAAGATAAATAAAATATATAAATATAAAATATATATATTCTTATTAGTTTAAACTTATTTTATTTTGCATTGTAAATATTTTGTAAATAGTTGTCCAATTATATAATAAATAATTATTAAATATATAAGGAAAATATAATATTTCTAATTACTTACAATACTGTTAACCTGGACTGGTATTGGAGTCGACTTTGTATAACGTATTACATACGACACACAGAATAAGAAAACTTGCTTATCAGTTCTTACAGTCAAATCTTGAATCTATTTTTTATTAACTTTCTTGATAGCCTGACCTTGTTAAGAACTTTGGTCAACATTTTATCATATCTACCACTTCTCAATCAATTAAAACTATAAACAGTCACTTTGCAACGTTATGATAACCTTCCAATCATTTTAACACTTAAAAACTAAACTTATACAACACTCGTTTGAAGTCAGTTCAAAAAACTCAACCCAGCACAAAATCGCATATCCTGCCGTGAATAGTTCATTAAATTTTTTATGTGTGTGCGCGCATCTATTAGTCATATTAGAATTTGCGCGTGTGTGCGTACACAAACAGGGGGTTTTAATTTTTGGGGGTTCTTTAATGACACTTCTTCGCATCGATTTTAGCATTTCTCGAGGGTTACTCTTTTGTTTTGGGCTATCGATTTTTTTTTCTTTTCAAAGTGCGTGCATACGTGTAGCATGCATGCATGGGTCGGGGGAGGGAAATTAATTGTGACGTCATGGATTTGCTTTATGAGTTTGAAGTTAGTGAAAGGGGCTTCAATTTTTTTACTTTACTCAGGATTTTTAGGGCATTGACAGCTCAGTCAATTCGACAAGAGATATGCTTACACAGGTATTAAAAGTCTAATGTGTGACTTTCAACTATTTTATGAAGCTGATATAAAGTAAATTCTTATTTAGTTTGAAGTCTCTGAATACAACCACGTTTAATGTAATCACACTATGATATTGTCAACAGCTCTAGAATTCCTTAAAGAAGACCCGCTTAGCAATGGCCGCACAGTCAATTGTACCAAGACCAAATGTTCAATATTTGGATTATGTCTATTTCTTTCGTATCAATTACGAAAATGAGTGAAAAAGTAGGTACGAGATAATACATCTTGTCTTGCCGCACGTGCTACAAGAAAAACCGCGATACACATTAACGAACAAAAAAATTAACACAAATTAAAGAAACGAATGAAGACGCGCCAATGAAAGGGGCAAAGATGCCCCCCTAAACACCCCCTAAAAATTTAATTCATCACCGCCATCCTGAGACATATCTCCTCCGTGTCCCTTCCCCTTTCTTCCGCCATTCTTTGCTTTCTTGCAAGCTTTTTCCGAGAGCAAGGTGGATATAATCGTACCCTATATCACCTGTACACGTTCAAGCAAAATAAAACTTTAAAAACTCTTAGTTAGAGTTCAATTTTGATTGCTATTGTGATGTAGTTACGTCGTTCTTAGTAATTCGATATCGCGGCCCGTTTCATTCGTTCGCATTGAAAGCTTAAAACAAATAAACCTACAACTGAGTGAGATAAGGCTCCGCTGATGTCTGTAGGTGATCAAGGATGTGTCTTATCGCCACGGTGGCGGTTGTCACAGGTCGCATCATTAGGCTATGGGTGGCCTATGCGATTGCGATCCTATCACCGAAGACTGCCATAGACAAAGAAAAATGAATGTCAATAAGATTTTTTTTTTTTAATATTTTGTAATGTGGTTGATAAAATGGCATTGTGAACAGACCCTTACTACCACCTGCCTTACTGAAATGATTTTAATTTTACTTTCAGTTTTGGACAATTAACTAAGATACTAAAGTACAAAATACATACATCATCACGCCTGTATTCCCCGAAGGGGTAGGCAGAGGTGCACTGTAGTGCGCCCAAACTTTGCCGATGTATTTTGGTCCCAATGTAATAGCGGGCGAGCCGATTGCCTAAAGTACAAAATCTGATAAAAAAATACAGTTAGTATGGAAACTACAATACTTTAAGAGATAATAAAGTCCCAGTTCTACTACTACAGCCCTTTTAACGTCCCACTGCTGGGCACGGGCCTCCCCTCTATGCGAGGGGGATTCAGGCCATAGTCCACCACGCTGGCCCAGTGCGGGTTGGCAGACTTCACACATCTATCGAGAACTAGACAAGTTCCCTCAGACGTGCAGGTTTCCTCACGGTGTTTTCCTTCACCGTTTCATAGCAAGTGATACTCTCGGATGAAAATGAGATTCGCACATAAATCCCAGAAGTGCGAGCCAGGGTTTGAACCTGCACACTTTGATTTGCAAGGCGTGCGTTCGACCACTCGGCTACCACTGCTAGTCCCAGTTCATACATCTATATTTATGCTAGTGTAGTAATGTTTTTTTTTATACAAGAATTCTATCAAAGCACTTATAATAGACAGCCCCGTTACCTCTCTTGCAGCAATGTTTTGACATTTAATTCAGTACAAAATCTGTCAAAAATTGACAGTTACTACTGAAGAAAAAATACCTTAAGGGATGGCCACAGATTCTACCACATCGATCCGGAATACTGCTTTCAAGTAACCCCTCTGACATGACTCTACCGTCAACAAGACTTGTAATAGATACTTATAAAACTGACCGTGACCTCTACCACCGAAGGATCTCCCCCGAATTGTATAAAAAATATCTCTAACCAAAATATTTTCCTCTTTCTGTTTTCCAAACTTTTTTGTACTTATAAAGGAGAGATTAGGACGCTTGTTGCTCTAAGTAAAAATAAGGTTTTATCAGTTTAACAAACAGAATCGGCCGGCATTTAGGGGCTTTTATTTGGCTTAATTACAATTTATAGGATTCAAGTTTAAGGTCAGTGCATACACTGGTACCCATGATTAAATAATACATCAATACGTCTGTATATCTCAAAGGAGTAGGTAGAGGTTTACACTTCAGTACACTTCTGATGTATTTGTGTCCCAATGTTAGGGTTGATTCTAGTATTAGTTTATAATACTCGTGCCACCGTTTAAAACAGTATTATTTTTATATTAATTTGGTTTTAGCTTCCAGCTCCTGTACTATGAAAACTGTCAAACAAACAATTTAATATTGAAACGATACTTCTGATGGGCTGTTTTTTTTTTACTTTCATTTTGTTGAACTTAAACAACCACTGACATTATATTTGACACTATTAAAATTAGCTCTGTCTTGCTCATACATTATGACAATGATAAAAAAGGCAATATACATAAGTAGTGTAATATATTTCTCTATTCAAATAATACTTGAAACTATTTTTTTTACTTCTGAGATAGGATTTTTTTATTTAGATTTTATTCATAAACTATAGTTACATTGAAATGATTAAATAACATACCTTTTCCCTAAATAGATAATAGAACTTCAACAAAACCACTAAATCCTAAGCAACGTGAAACTTAAGCAAACTAAAACTTTAGCGAACGAAAACTTTTTACAACATCCAAGTTATTTTTACAGAACAATGGTTTGGGACTTACCAAATTCAAAATCAAATAGAAATGTCTCGATACCGCTGTCTTTCCCGAGCTCTTATCGAAGAAACCGCTTTCAATTAACCAGTAAATAACGCTTATGTACTTACTAACTCTTCACATAATGAGTTAATAACACAACACCTACACACGCGCGTTACAAATGGAAAAGTCTCTTCACACACACAAAAGTACACTCACACATTGAAGATATTCGCGGCTGTACATAAAACGCGTCTTTCTTCTTGTATTCTTAATTAGCGTGTCGTCTGACGCCGTCTCGCTCTGACGTGGGGTGTTAATTAGAAGCGCGTCTCTTTCCAGCTTTCTTAATACATTCTTCCTCTCCGCGGTGTTTCTTTACGTTTTTATTTGTGTGCGTGTCTGTGTGCGGTGGTGTTTAATTTACATGTACTTGTATGTCAGTGTACAGCGGAACGATACATTCGTTAGAATCAATGAGTATACTGGAAGATAGGGCGTCATTAATAAATGATGGAAAATAATAAAATATTATTAAGTTATTTGTAATATACATATCTCGTGATTTCTGAAGATCTGTACCCAAAATGTATAAAAATGAAAAAGGGTTTTATCGACAAATAAGGCTAGCACCAGCTAGTTTACGAAATAGGCCTGTCCCAATTTGGTAATTGGGATTTCGTAAACTTCTTTGGTGATTTGTTAAGTGAAAGATATCTTAAATTAAAAAAAAAAACATCAACTAATCGATTACAGCTAAGAAGTGTTCTGCAATGCCATTTTAAATGGATTACTACTACAGCCCTTTTAACGTCCCACTGCTCTGGGCACGGGCCTCCCTTCAATGCGAGGGGGATTCGGGCCATAGTTCACCACGCTGGCCCTAGTGCGGGTAAGCAGACTTCACAAATCTATCGAGAACTAGATAAGTTACCTCAGACGTGCTCCGGCACGTCCTGCAAGGAATCCTTTCCTCACGATTTTTTCCTTCACCTTTTCATAGCATGTGATAATCTCGGATGAGTATAATAAGAGATAAGTGATTCTCTCTATTTCGGGCTATTGCTATGAGGGGCAACTCTTTTTCATGACAGTGCAAATCATTCCGAAAACGTGAATAATTTTAAAATTGTGCTATCCCTAAGATGGTCTCTCGCTCGCACTCTCTCTTGTTGTCACACTCTTATGAATAGTTTGGGTCGTATTAATAAACTTGTGTTTTTTTTATATATAATTAAAAATAATAACACCCAAATCTCGTTCCAATTTCGCGTTCGCCTGTACTTCGGGTGCTTTATACGAATGTGGGTATGCGCGAAAGGGTGTCAGCGGCGCGGGGGCGCCCCGCACCCTGTGCGGTGCGTGGGGGGCGCGGGCGAGGGCGGAGGGGGGGCACGTACACATAAACACTTATAAAAGTTTTTTGACAACACAACCCCGCGCGTCTCAAACCCCTCGAATTCGCTAATTTATGTTGCTTTTTTAATCAATACCGGGGTGTGGAGCAGTTATAGGTTCCATCGGCTCTTTGTTGGATTGCCCGAGACGGGATTCGTGTGCAGTTACGTCATGAGCCGCGTTCCATGTTGAATGATTTTTGTTTGGAATTAGTTACTTTTTGGTTAAGTACACTGTTGAATCAAGGTATTAGGTGATTTTCAACTTTTTTTTTGTGTTAGGGTTATTTTCATTAGCTTGAATAAATGCCAATAAACTTACATAATAGAACTACAGTTTTGCACTCCAAATAATAAAGTGATCCTTACTTAATGTCACTGAGGTCTAAGCGGTCCTTTGACACCTGTCATTAATAACATTTAACTTTGGATTATTTCGTAAAAAAATACTGGCGATATGTTCTCACGTATTATTTAAAAATAAGTGTTCTTGGAACCCAAGAAGTTGCACTTGAACTAGCTGTCAAAACGGTCCTCTTACATGTCGACAAATGGTTATATAAAGGTTATATTTATAAAATACGATTATAAAAAGGCCATTAAACAAAAACGAAAAGTAATGATTATATTCCTGTCTTCGATTCCAAATTCGAAATTACGAATTCAACAATTTGAAAATCATTTCAACCGTCTCGAATAAGACTAACGAGATAAGCACGTATCAACCGCGAAATATATCACGACTCACCTACTTAAGTCGTCAATCTTATCCTTAAAAAATAAAGTTATGCCGAAATTTTCCGTCTCGCCAACCCCCTGTGCCACCTACGTGTGACGCGAAAAATCCGCGTTCCATCCCAACAAACTTACATTTACCGTCGCGAAATAAAAAGTATTCTAACATCTCGATACTACGTCTCAAAATCGTCTGCAATATTAATGTTGTAAACGTAATTCTCCAACCATTTTAAAAGTGCAATCTAATAACATTAACTTGTTTTAAATTTGGAACGAAACCGTGAGTACTAGCCGCAAATAAAACTTGGTAACATATTGCGTAACCAATTTATTGAAAACAAATGAAACACGGAGATTTGAACTTTATCGTAAAGTATTATGGGTCATGTAGACAGTAATATGTGGTTGGCAAGGCTGTTAACACGCTGCGTGATGGATCGCCCGCTTCACGCGTGACAAAGCTGTCACGCCGGGCTTCACGTGGTTGAGCGAAGGTATAAATTCTTTATTTGCGGGGAGGTGTCCTGGTTCTGACATTCATTTTATTTATGACCCCCTCTCGCCCACTCTCGGCTGAGTACCACGTGTCGTGTCATGAAAAATCTCAAGAAATACCGACTTTTGTCGTCTTGAACCACGGATTATGTCCATCATATTTTTGATATATAAATCGCCAATCAACACATACTCATCGTATGATCCCAAACTAAGCAAAGCTTGTACTACGGACATAGTGCAAACTGTGCTTCGTTAGATATGTTTATGTCTTGTCTCGTTGTAATCTGAGAGCGAACTACATTGCTCTAGTCGATCTATTTTCTGTTTATGTAGAGTCGATTTTAGTTTACTTTTTTGTAAGAAAAGTATTATTTAATGTATCTTTATATGTATAAACTCTATAAAAATACTACATAAATTCTTATTCAATTAGTTAACTGAGAGACAGAAAGTCATGAAAATTATATAAAGCTCTTTAGGATTTATGACTCTACTCTATTATGACTCTACCAACATGTAACGTATGCACCTTTTATAGGTTCGTTAATATCTACTCTAGCATTAACTGATAATATCCTATAAATAATAAAGGTACTGTTAACTGCGAGCTAAGACCGGTAGAGTCGGTGATTGTTTACCCTATCTCTATCTTATGGAGCTTACGCCTTGCTCTACAATTAACTAACATTAGATGCATCTAGAAGTGCTAGAACTATTCTCGCGACGGCCGCGTACTGTTAAACATAGAGTAAACTCTATATTTAGTGGCGACATTTACTTGCTATGATGATCTTGAGTTAAACTACTATTTTTGAAAGGCTCTACTAAAACTGTAGAGATATCAAGTCATATTTAAAAAAATAACTCAATGTCGCTATTCAAATATTTTTTTTTTATATATATATTATTATAATGTCGGTCTCTAACAAAAATATTTTATTGTTTCGTAAATAAAATTATTAATTCGAATAGAATATAGAATTCATACTTTTTAAAGCAAATACGCTGTTTATAAGTAACATGTAAAACATTAGTTTGTCTTTTTTTTTAAAATTACATAGCTAATGTCTGGTAAGGAGTGTAATTAATAGGCTATATCCTGCCTCACAGCGGTGTATCACGGGCTCGCGTGGCAAGTTAATAGCATATTAATGGTAACGGAATCCGGCCCTGTTTAACTGTAATTATTGCTCGCATGTTGTTGGACACACCCTAGTCCGGCCCTGTAGCAGTAGCATTTGCACCAAGACTTATGTCACGGAATGTAACAATTTTGTCGCATTCTCTCGTATGAAATAAGACAGAGAGCGAGCGAACAGTATTCTAGTCTTGACGTGCGTGCTAACCCCGCTGAATGTGTTAAGTATACATAATCACGCCTGTATTCCCAGAATCAGTAGGCAGTAGTACACTGCAGTACACCAACAAGTAGCCGAAGTATTTTGGTCCCAATCTATTACCATCATACTAAGCACATTCCCAATGCGAGGGAGATTTTGGAGGCAAATAAACAGGATATAAGGAAGATCTTAGTTTGCTAGGACTAAAGAGTCTAAGGTTTATAATAAATCCCAAGGTCCTTACTGCATTATTACATCGTCTTGAAGTGGCAGGTATTTTAATAGGAGCCCTAGCGAGGCACGGCGGCTGTGGTGCGCCCGCGCAGCCAAATGCACCGCGAACTGGTTATTGACCCCGTCTGTACCTCCTGTCTGTTAATTAAATTCGTGATTCGATCATATTAGCTTCTTGTGTGGTAGATGAATGGTAGGATACACGATTAGCTATTTCCATTGACTTGAAAATACCAGATACCTACGTAGTTAATTATTCAAAAACGTCTTAGAATAATACGTTGGGTCACAGGAAAAACTCATTAAGTAATAACAAAAAACAATGCAATAATTAGTTTTTTTTTTGGGATCGCCCCTAGTCCATTCATGGTAACCATAGGAGTACCATGCAATTCCAATTACTATTACAAGCTTTGCTTAGTTTGGGATCATACCATAACTATGTGTTGTCTGAAGACGATAAAATGTATTTACAAGCCAATTACAATAGCAATTTTCTACGTGTATTATAAATCTCTATAAATATAGTTTTTCATGTCTCAAAGGAGATATAAAAAAAACAACAAAAAAAAATAAAAAAATAATACGCGTTGAATTGAGAATCTCCTCCTTTTTTTCGTCGGTTAAAAAAACAGAAATACTTTACAACTTTCATTAAATACGATCATCAATATCATAATGCCTGTGTTACCTGAAAGAGTAAGCAGAGATACACCGCAAAGCATCTTCATTCAACCATTGCCATTAGGCTAGACTTCAAATATGTATTTTAAGCAATTTCGAATAATATATTTTTGGAGAGCATATGCAATTCTCTAGTCTCTACATAGCGGCTGTTTAAAGACTAGTGTACCTGTAAATGGTCAGCGGCGGTGCGCGCGCGACGCCTCACGATCCTTAGATATATTGGCGGCACTCGCTCTACATAAATCACTTCCTACTTGCGATACAATGCTGTTAGATTTTCTAGCGGGTATCGGTTGATAGAGTTGCCCGAGAATGAAATAATAAAAGGCCTTTGGTTTCAGGAAATTCAAATTGTCTTGGTACCCCGCACGAATTTAATCGAAAAAGGTGTAGGAGGATTTGGAAGAAAAATGTATCCAGGTATGGGACTTGCTCAGTGCCAGTATACATCATTTTTATAGGATTACTTAACAATATGACGCTATCACATTGCAAGTAGTCCCGAAGACCCTTTTAACAAAGCTAAATACTTGTCATAGGTGTAGGTAACTAACGTTAATAGTTTAATAGCTACCAGGGATTGCACCTGGAAATTCTCAGTTAATAGAGTGGCCCATCTAACTACCAAGCTGACGCTTAAATTTATTTATCTTAGCGGGTATATCCTCACTTTCAAGAAATTATCTACTTTTTTTACGAAATGAGTGAAATGAAGAATTTTAATAAGATGAAAAATAGCTGCACCTGCGATTAGCGGGTATTTATGGCAATGTCAAGTAATTAATAGCAAGGGCAAATTGGTTAATGTCGATAAAAATGCCATTTCAAATTATTCCGTTAATTTAATAATTTCAATAAGGATATCGATATTTTTTGACAAATGAGAAAGGGGGTACTACTCGCTTCGCAACCTGGCAGGAGATGCGTCAGACATTTACCAGAAATTATACAAATCTTTCCCATTGTCAGTTCTGTGGTTTATACTGGGTATATGTGAAACGACGTCCGTATGAGAGAGGGCGTGATATATCGCCCCTGTAGCGTTAATAAGCGAACACGGGACTCGTGATCGCCAATAGCAAGAGTGCGGCCTGCATATGACGAATTTAAATAAAAAATTAAATTTACATTAAAAAAAGGAACTTGCGTTGTTATATTATAAAAAAAACTTTTGTATGTTAAAAATTGGCTCATGCGAAAGCGTGTGTACCCTAGCTGATTAAAAACTTACCAAACTTCCATTTGGTAGAGTCAGTAGAGATTGTAATAAGTAATTGAATTCACATTCAACCCTTCAAAAGGAGACGTAATATTTAAGGAAATTTACTATTAAGCTTTTATTTGAAAATTTCCTTGGCAATTTGGATCGGATGCAACAGAGACGAGTTGAAACGCCACACAAGCGTAGTTGGGATGCGTAGTTGATATCAAAGGGAAACGCTATAAATCTGTCTGTGCATATGCTATGAATATATTCTAATAATTTGGTCCTATTCTTGGTTAATTCAGGCCAATTTCAAAATTTACTCAATAATCAACAAATGTTCTGATTGATTTCTCGAGCACGCTGACGATTTTAAATTGCTTTTGCCTAAACCATCTGCTTGACTGTATCAACCCACTCTACATTGTATTTCAGTGGTTAAAATAGTCAATTTTGTGGGTCATTTCAAACCACTATTTAAAGGGCCCAAGGACCGAACTGTCTCTTAAAAAAACTGTGTCATTTCGATCCACATTTGTTTTATTGACATAAGTGATAATCTATACATTGTGCTATTTGAGCTATTTCGATGTTCATCTTTGCTAGACCGCACTTGATGCATCTAGGTCACATTTGCGCGAAGTGCCCGTGTTTGGACGCGCTGCGCCGGCGCCGATAAATATACACGTCACAGGAACGTGTACCGACATTACAAACACACAAACATGTATGCCAAACTCTTTTGTATGCAATTTTAAGCCATATAACACAACGCATAAAAGTCAATGTAATTTATATTGACAGCACATCATATGTTGGTTGCATGTGACAAGATTCCTATTTGGAAATATTTGCTGATCGAATTTGCGCTTTAATGTGAGTGTATTGAAGGTTTTGGTTCTCGAGATATGCGGTAAATCTTAATATGGTAATGATATAAGATCCACACACGAGCGTGTCGTGATCGCCGTGACAGACATACATTTAGGCCCTGCACATGCTAGGGCGTCAAAAGCCGCGTGTCTATTTTTTGCCAATACCAAAACAACCTCTGTGTCAATACAAATAAAGATTGAATTCCGTTGTAAAAGTCACACCCATCAAAATTCTCTCGCGGTGTCTTTGTAATTTCTTGGTGGAATGAACTTTTTCTACGTATCAATACAGTTTGTTTTAGTATTGCCAAAAATTTAACGCGTGAGGGTTAGACGCCCCAGTCTGATAAGGCATCTCTAGCTGATTAAATATCTCACAATTGTGTAATTTAACTTCAAGACAAAACAGGTACAAATAAATGCTTCTCTATTTGAAATATTCGTCCCAATCATCATTCTGTTTTCACCCCGCAGTTTGAGGCAGGTTAGTATGCACATTTCGGCCCGATATAACTCGGCTGATTCTTTTATTTTTAGTTAGACTCCACACTTGAAAGGTAGCTCAACTCTATCTAGTTCTACTATAGCAAATGGTTAATATGGTTCAATGTTGGTGCACTACATTGATCCTCTTTCTACTCCTACGAGAAAGCGTTAGGTGCATATTACACTCAATGTTCAAAAGAGCGTATCTGACAAAATAACACTAAAGATTACCGGTAACATTTTGGCCTACATAAAATAACAGTTCCCGCTTACCGTGTGTTCTAATGAAATCCACTCCGCTGGCCAATCTCAGTTGCCCAGAGCTGTGTATTGTTATCAAACTAATACTGCACTCCGTGTGCTGTATACAAATAATTAGACACACCAGGAGCAGATTTACAGAATTAATAAAAAACTGAAAAATATATTTAGTATCCTTAACATATTTCGATTAATATAAAGGGGTATTGTCTTTTCTCATTTGACTGCCACCAAATTGTGTCTAAATATATTATTTATAATCAAACATCGACACTTCTTTAAAATATATATTTCTTAAAATGGTAAGATGAAGCATTATTTTTATAAATAAGTTTTATTTTTATTTTGAATCATGGATGTTTTAAACATTACCACCTTAATACTATTAGATAAGTAAATAAATGATCTAATCGTAACCGAACCGTAAATAAATATTAAAACAAAAAAAATACTAACATTTCGTGGCTGTTTATAACAATTTCTTTTGATACAAAACTTCTTGCACCATGCACTCGGTGCCGGCCAAGCTTATCGCAGGTTGCGCGCACGGCCCTCCATAGGATGATATAATATAGTTTCTAACACGGATATTGCGAGATAATTCCATGTTCCACTTATTTTACACTAGCCTAGACACCCGGCACCGCTCGCACGGAAGTCGTGATGGTAAACCCTATCTTCTAAGTGAAACTTTACCGCGGTAAATGTAACAAGTTGTTAATGTTTAACTACATTGCACTAAGTTAGTTATTAATAATACCGATACGTTATTCTTAATGTTGATTGTATTTTTTAAACTACACTATATTAAAATAAAACTATTTTACGGATTCTATCGCGTAAATAGTTATATTTCAATGTGTAGTTATCGCGTAAATATAAGAAAACAATATGTGAACCAGCACTATATTAGTTGAATGAAATCTTGTTTCAAATCATGATCTTCTGCTAGATTTGCATACACTCTTCGTCAGTTTTATTATTTACAATTTAATAGATCTATTGGGCGACAATAGTCGTGTTAGACATGTCGTCCCGGTACCCGAGAGGCCCTCGTTTGATCCCTGTTCTTGCCATTAAACTATTTCGGTCCACTCCAAACAACTAGACTCAATACTTTATTTAGTTTAGCTGGAGGGGCTAATTAGGGTACTAACTCGTAAAAGTCACAACCTGCTATAGGAACCTTAAAATTACCCCCTCTAAAGGTGTTTTTTAACTACAAAGGGGTCGCATAAGCTTGCCTTTCATTTAACAGACAAACTAACAAACCTATCTTAGCTTTCCCTGAGTCGATACGGATTGAATACTCGAGATGTAATGATAAAGTAGTAAATGGGAGGCGTAGGCGCAATGGTTTATGAATTTGTTCAATTCCACGTTTTCAATTATCAGCCACTGCGCGAATGTAATAATCGACTATTGAAAATTGCCCTCAAACCAAATTCTATATTTCTAATTGTACCAGGAAATTAATTAATTATACTCTAACATTTAACATATTATATAGGTACAAATAAATAAAATTAAAGTGTCTGTTTGTAATATCAAGTGTGTGTTTGTAATGTCAAAATGAAAACTTTTTACTAAATGCATATGAAATATACGATAACTATAATGAAAAAGTATTATTTTTGTATCTGTCTGTCTGTCTATTAGTTTGAGGTAAATTCACAAACTTCTGGACAGATTTTAACGAGACCTTCACATTTTCTGTCTTTATCACCTTCATTGCCCATTTTTATTTGAATATTCAATTCAGTGTGTTTTTATTAAAAAAATGATATTTATTACTTGACATTATTACTTGAGATCAGATAATTGTTTGTGCAGCCAATCCTTATCTTACTCCATTAAATACATATCAAACAACTTGAAAGTGCCAATTCTCATTATTTATAACTTCATAATTTTCACTGCACCGGCGAAAATAATTGTAAATTTTAGATTTGGTTAAAAAAAAAATTTAACGCTTATTTTTACCTTCATTTTCTGTGCCACCAATTTTTACCCTAATCACCCGTGCTGCCAATTTTGCCGTGAACATAAACCAACTGTGGACCACCTGATCGCGGTTCGTTAAACATACATCATTGGGCCGATACCATCATAGACGCTTCCCCGTTGTGAACAATGTGCTCCTGTTGGACGTACATTGGCTTCAAATTGACTGTTATTGGCAGATATCTGATAGCTCGCGGACGGTACACTTAATCCCCCCACACACAGAGGCGTAAGACGCGTGCGTCTAAATGTTCGCCTATACCAAAACCAAACCGTATTCTATCTTGATTCAGAAAATGAATGTTTTATTAATTATGTTATATTTACATAGACAAAATATTTACAATGACTACGAGAGGAGAAAACAACAAAAAAATACAGTAGAATTAAAAAAAAACTACGTATTCTTCTTCGCTTTTTATAATTGATGAAATTCAATGGAATAAGATGGGGAATAGCTCGAACTTCAGTTAGCGGGTAATTCAGCCAGTGTCAAGTAATTAATGGCAAGATCAAATTCAATAACGCAGTGGTAGCCTCGCGGGCAAGAACGCCCGCCTTGAACGTAAGGGGTGCAAGTTCAAATCCCAGGCCCGCACCTCAGACATAATTTTCATGTGCGAATGTCATTTTCAACAATGATTACCACTTGCTGAACGGTGAAGGAAAACATCGTGAGGAAACCTGCACGTCTACAGAAAGGCGTGTGAAGTTCACCAACCCGCACTGGGCCAGCGTGGTGGACTATGGCCCAAATCTCCCTCGTATTGAGGGGGAATGTGCCCGGTATAATGGCAATAGGCTCGCCCCCTATTACATTGGGACCAAAATACATCGGCGAAGTGTGGGCGCACTACAGTGCACCTCTGACTACCCCTTCGGGGAATACAGGCGTAATGATGGATGTATGAGGGATCAAATTCAATAGTATCAACACATTATAAGTAAAAATAGGGAATCAACGTGATAAAGAAAACGGATGAATTCTGAACTGTATTGACTAATAGCAAAAGTTCATTCTTCTACATTGACAGCGCGACCGAAAATTCACGCACGGAGACGTGGCTGTTACCAAAGAAAATGTATTTTGACACAGAATTCGTTTTTGTATTGGCAAAGAATCTGATGCGAGACTTTTGACGCCCAGTGTGTGGGGCTTTTATATTTTGCGATCGGCATTTGTTGCTAAAGTGTTGGGAATTTCGTGAGGTTGTTTGTGTTGGGATCGTGACCGTAATCCTAGCAATATTCCAAATTGTTCAACAAAATTTTCTCGTTACCAAAATCACACAGAATAGAAAATAACAGTTTCTGTGTCATCTATTACAGTCCCTGTAACCAGGGCCTTAAGCACAATATTTGTTGTTATAGCGGCAACAGAAATACATCATCTGTGAAAATTTCAACTGTCTAACTATCACGGTTCATGAGATACAGCCTGGTGACAGACGAACGGACAGACGGACAGCGAAGTCGTAGTAATAGGGATCCCGTTTTACCCTTTGGGTATGGAACCCACAACATTAAACACCCATGCCATGTGATGTTTTATAGACCAATACGGAAATATCACCCTCATATACCATGTATCACGTTGATACGAGATATATTGCTGAACAAATCACCGGCGGAGCTGGATGTAACATGCTCACACAAGCTGAATGTCTGCAAAGATTGCGCGGAGCGGCGTTGTCACTTAATTGTGATTAATTTCTCGTGAACGTGTGCCTGCGGTCACCATAGGAATGTCGTCCTAGCGAGCGATACTGGCTGGCTCTGCACTTGCTCATAGCAAGAGCGGGGAGCGGATATTAAAAAATACTGAGCCATCGCGAGACGCCTGGCAGATGTGAAACATAAAACATATACGTCGTAGCGGCGAGTGAGCGAGTGAGCGGAGTTAGCTGGTGGGCGGAGTCTAAGCGGCTGAAAGAACCGAGGAGCCACGAAGCTGCTCGAGATTTTGGGATCACGGCATCGCGGCATCAACAGTCACTGTCACTCGGCAAGTGCGCCATTAGATGTTTCACATAAAAAAAAAACATATATATACATTATCAGGTCAGTATTCCTCGAAAGGGTGGAAAGTGGTGCACTGCAATGCACCCACACTTCACCGATGTATTTTGATCCCAATGTTATAAGCGGCGAGCCTATTGCCATTATACCGGGCACATTCACCCTCAATACAAGGGAGCCATTTTGAGCCATAGTCCACCACACTGGCCCAGTACGGGTTGGTGAACTTCACACGCCCTTCTATAGACGTGCAGGTTTCCTCACGATGTTTCCTTCACCGTTCAGCAAGTGATAATCAATATTGAAAAATGTTTCTACCAGTTGAGACTCATATATGCTCTATTAAATGAATATCACAGATTCATCCAACCACTGCCTAGGCTTGGTCATTTCTAATAAGACGTCTGTAGAAGCACAACGACAAAACACGACCAATTTGACGTATGGTTTCGACATGTCGAATTAGAGATGATGTCGAGCATGTGAGAATTGGGCCCCTGGACTTTGGAGTTCTGGAAACAAATCGTGTTATGGTTGTTTGTGTTTGCTGATATATTGGTAGTCACGGGAGGCACTTAGTTTCCCTTCGAGGCCGAGATAGCACACAGATCTGTATCTATCGATCGACGCAAGGTGTTAAGCTTCAAACTAAAATAATCTCTGTATGACTAAACATAAAGGTTGAATTACTGTGGTAATAGCCCCGCGACCACATTGCAAAATTCGCTAGCGTCGTCTATGATATTTCGTTGAAGAATGAGCCTTTTCCATGAGTTAATAGAGTTGGTTTTCCTATGGCTTTATGTATCATCATTGTTCATGAAACATTTGCATACATTAAGAAAATAATTATATCAATACTGTTGAAATCTTCTTCTTTTTATTTTACGAAATGAATGAAATGATGATATTTAATCGAATAAGATGAGGAATGGCTCCACCTCACCACCTCACCACCTCTGTTGAACTCAAACTTTAATTGAACTTTTTTTTTAATGGACTACGCTGTTGGCCGTGAGTTGGTCTTTACAGCTTCACCGGAGGAGGCTTCACCGGAGGAGGTTTAATTGACCACTGCACCGAAATATGCTCTCTTACATTGCGGCAGAATCCTTACTGACTGGACTGATAGTAGTAGGGAGTAGGGAGGACGACAATATGCTTAGTTCGGTGAAGTTTACTTTCATGCCAGAAAAACGACACCTATTTTGAGAAAATGCCAGATTAATCCCATCGCAATATACCAACAGAATTATGGATTATGTATCAAAGGTAGAAGATGTAAGGTAAGCAAACCTTGACGTTGTACCTTAACATAACCTAACCCTTAAACCGCATTTGTTAATAGAAAACTCCTGCGCAGTGTATCTCTAGAATTAGGCACATTTCAGTACTCTGTTATTTGGCAACGGCATCACGACGCCTGTACAATGATGTCGGCTCGTATTATAATTTGTGAAACTAATTTCCGACGGAGGTCGGCTAATTGTATGATGTTACTAAAATTATGCGAAATCCTTGCCTTGCATTTTCTGTTGTCCTGGTACTTTTATTGTAGTGTAATATATATAAAGACATCATCTTTATTATGCCAGTATTCCCCTCAGCAAAGTGTGGGTGCACTTTGTTGATCTCTTTTGATCTCAATGCAACAAGAGGTCATTTTCAATTAAATTTAATCCATAACGTAAGTAAATTATTTCACGTGTTTGCGTAGCTTTTGTCACATTTTTTTTTGTAGTATAACACAGAATACATTCATCAATAGGTTTAATTTTACTCAAAGGCTCAAATTTATGAGTATTTTGACTCATATTAACCCTTAAGCTATACATTCTTTAGCTTATTCTAGCTAGATGAATATGTAAAATCAGAAACCAAGAGACTAATGGCGTGATAAGTTTACCTTTAAACTCAGTGCAACCCAGCTCAATCTGCTATTACTGTTGAACTCCCTTTGAACTAAAGATTAACAAAGCTGATGGTACAAGCGTCCTCATACCTACGCATTTCCAAGCATTGAAATAAATTAATGGTTTAATTAAGTGGGAGAAAAAAATACCTAGTCCACTCGGCTCACTTAACCGGGTAGTTGCAGGTTCGATTTCTGCCACTGGTATATTTCAGAAATAGTCTTTCCGAAATTTGTCCTTGTATAAGTGTAACTGGGATCGCTCCCAGTCCATTGTAGTATTAGTACAAGCTTTGCATAGTTGGGTTCATACGATGAGTATGTGTTGTCTGGAAATATATTAATCATTTCACATACTATAAATGACGAAGCATTGCAGGCTATTTTTGTATGTAACGAATCAACTTAAAAACTACTGGACCGATTTCGATAATTCTTTTGCCGTTAGAAAGCTTTTTTTTTTGTTGACGGGGTGGAAATCTTCACAAAGATTCCTAGTCTTCTGTGTGGGAGAAGATATGTGGGATTCTTACCCACTAAAACCTCCTCGGTGGCCGTCTTCGACACGTTAGAGGGACTCCGGGATCACCTATCGGAACGCACCGGTGTCCCTCTGTGCCTCGCTCCCGAGCTTTAATGCCCAGGAGCTCGTCTCGGGGGAGCAGATGTTTGCTCCCCCCTGCACCCTCGCAGTGCATACGGCGGTGAGAGACCACCTCTCACCGCCGTCCTCCTCAGGGTCGTCGTCTACTTAAGAGCGTCCAGGGCCCACACCCCAGACGCTCACGACCCCAAGGGATGCCGTTAGAAAGCTATATTATCACTGAGTAACATAGGTTATATTAGAAACCCGTGCGAAGCCGGAACGAGCCGCTGGCTGTTAATAACATTACAATTTGTTGTATATACAACAAAAATACCGTCACTTGCACGAGTTACGAAACTCAAACAATAAAACAGCTGGCCTGAATGCCTGAGCATTTTATGACAAAACTTAGTTAAATTAGATTTTAACTGACTGCGTCTAGCTGCAACATGTTTGTTCAATGTTAATGTTAGGAAATGTCCATTTATTGGTCACGGTTCTTTACATTATGTGGTAGAGATTGTGCGCTATCAAGAATCCCATAATTAAGACTGCTATAGTGTTCAAGACAGTATTACGTAGAGTTTTAAGACACTATCAATATAAATACATAATCACGCCTGCATTCCCCGAAGGGGTAGGCAGAGGCGGACTATAGTGCACCCACACTTCGCTGATGTATTTTGGTTCAGTGGTCAGTTCAGGTGGCCAGTTTCCTCACGATGTTCTCCTTCACTGTTTAGCAAGTGGTAATGATTATTGAAAATGACATTTGCAAATATGTATGTAATATTCTTATACTTTTTGCGGAGGAACAATAAAGAGTTATCTATGTATCTATCTATCAAAAATGTGATCTAGTAGTACCACAATTCAGTGAACCAAACCACTCTATAAGTAAAAATGTCGGTGGTCTCTACAACGCACCGGGAGCATAGCTGAAGGAGACAGGTGACCATAATTCGCGTCACTAATAGAGTCCACAGCACGCACGGGTCACACATCAACCAAGACAGGTCGTAAGTGCAAGCTATACAAGACCAAAAACCCATTGATGTAGAGTTGGATTTAGAACGGATAAATTTTTGGCTTTAACTTGAAGAGCGTGCAGATAGTCCAAGAAATATATCCTTATTAAGATTCCTTGAAATCTTGGATTAATTTATCAAAGAATTATTTTAATGTTGTCAACGATTGACAGAACTCTTCGCATTTAAATGGTGTTTCAGAAGTCTGAAATAATATTTTAACGATTGCTTGAATACGGTACATCATTACGCCTGCACTTCTCGAACGAGTAGGCAGAAGTACACTGCAGTGCACCAACAATACGCAAATGTATTTTGGTCCCAATGTAATAGGGGGCAAGCTTATTCCCATTATACCACATTCCACTTCAATGCGAATTGTTGAACTTCGGGTGCCATTCTATAGACGTGCAGTTTTCCTCACGATATTTTTCTTCACCGCTCAGCAAGTAGTTATCATTATTTAAAATTACATTCACACATGAAAATCTCAGAAGTCCGAAGTCCAGGATTAGAACTTGCACCCCTCGCGTAGCCTGTATAACTGAATGACTATACCCTTCATAACGAAATGCTATAAAAATTGGATCGAAATTCGAACATGATTTAAAAATAATGCCTGCTTATTTTACAAGCTTCGATTTCTATCGTTACTGTATGGCTAAAAAATATCGGTTTCAGCAACAAGTATCTGCAACCGTTTAGGTACCAAAAACTTATTCCATACTTCAAATATGCTCTGTAGATAAGATTAATAGTAGAATGTGCAGCCTCCGTGGTTTCTATTAGCATGTGCCCCCGTCACATCTCACCCGTCACCGGCTGTCCACATAATTCTGCGTCGGGAATGGAGTCGCAAATCCCGGCACTGGATGTATCTATCTTCGTATCGGTTCCTTGCATACCTGTTCCGCGACTCTACTGAATAAAGCGCCAACACACTGGAGCGTCAACAGTAAAAGAAAATGTTTGCAAATACCTAAACGAGCTTTGTGTCAATACGTATGTTATAATTGTTGAAGAAAATGTAGTTAAAAGTAACATTGATATGATATTATTTATTATATTTTATAAAAAATGTTACTTTAACTACACTATTGTGTATGGTCGCATTTTTTACTTAAAATAAGTCGCTCATTTGATTAGACTTGTACTTGAATATAAATAGGCGGCCATATTTCAAGAGAGGCATTCTTGTCTTGCACTTCAGAGTGAGAAGACTGTTCCAAGGAACGTATTAAAGAAGTGAAGAGTATTTGGGTATTATTTTATTGTTCCCTACTTCAGTGTTTTTAAAGTAAAGATTGAATTTCTGTAGCAACCATGGAGATATTATAACGGAGATGGCATTTCGAGCCCGCGCTGCGGTACATTTTTCGGGTTTATCTGACTCCGCCATTGTTGTTTTCCCATATAGTTGCCGTATACTACAGGTATGTGAGATAACAACAATGGCGGAAAAATCGCCGCAGAGCTATACGAAGACTGGAGACGTTATAGGTACTCTAGATACTCTATGGTCGCAATAGCCTCGTCCCCACGCGTCAAAATTCGTTCGCACTGTCAGTTTCATTTCATTGAATAACGAACTTTTTACATTTGTCAATACAGTTCGTTTGATATTAGCAAAAAAAAATACGCGTGAGTATAAACGCCCCAGTGTGCTGGAGATTTAATGTCGTTTTAAAACTGGGTTAAACACAGTCATTTGTTTTAATGGACATAATATTGGCATCGATTTACGGACCCAAGCGTATCGGTAACCAATATACGTTGATATAGTCTTAAGTATAAATAAATAAATACAGTAGTCACCAAACGGGTAGGTAGAGGTGCACTGCAGTTCACCCAGTCTTCGCCGTAGTATTTTGGCCCCAATCTAATAGGGGGCGAGCCTATTGCCATTATGCTAAACTCTTTCTCCCTCAATACGAAGAAAATTTTGGGCCATAGTTCACCACGATGGTCCAGTGCGGGTTGATGAACTTCACATGATTTTCTCTAGACGTGCAGGTTTCCTCACGATGTTTTTCTTCACCGTTCAGCTAGTGGTAATCATTATTGAAAATGACATGATGGACTGTGACTCAAATCTCCCTTTTATTGGGGAGAAATGTGCCCGGTATAATGGCAATAGGCTTGCCCCCTAATTAATTGGGACTAAATTACATTTTTTTTTATCCGGACCTCTATCGGCCCGGACCGCGTGCTTACCTCTGATGTGGGGGTCAGAGTTCTTAAAATTAGCCTTTACCAAAATACATAGTCGAAGTGTGGGTACATTGCATTGCACCTCTTCCTAACACTTTGGTAAATACAGGCGTGGTGATGTATTTGTATGATCGTACCAATTATTTTTTAAACAATACAATTATTAATAAAACATAACTAAATAGGATAAAGTGGGAAAAACATTTTTTTTTGTATTTATAAAAAATCTACACAATAAATTTGCGTCAAGTTTGCTCAAATAAACAATTAGTTAATAGAGTGCCATAGCTTGATACTGTTTACCCTCCAAAAACACCTGTCGTAAAGATAATCAGAACATAATCAAAGCACATTCAGGCATAGTTCGTTAGTGTACGTCATGCGGGTGCTGTTAATTGCGTATGCCTAATAAACTAACCATTAGCTGTGGGCTCGTTAACTAAAGATAACATTGAACTGTAATACCATAATTTTAGGGTATAAATATAAATATTGCCAGACAACACATACTCATCTGATCCCAAACTAAGCAAAGCTTGTACTAGATTTGTGTACCATTTCGGCATTATGTGTACTGTTACTATGTATGTTGCCCTGGTACTATGTGTACCAGGGCAAATGCCGACAAGGGTATTTACTAAATTTGCCACTGTCAGGAATCGAACCCGTAACCACCCGGTGCAGTAAACCGAGTACCCTACGCTCGGACCACTAGACCAAGCTGTCATCCATATACGAGCTACATTTATTCAAAATCAATAATTTTTTATTCGTGTAGGCCAAAAAGCACTTAAAAATAGTCAGATTCTACCACCGGTTCGGAATGCTGCTTCCACTGAGAAGAGCCGGTAAGAAACTCAATGGTTACTCTTTTCAAAATGATAATTGCGAGTAATATATTCTCAGGAGCAGCAACGCCATGAGAGCAGACAACACCTTTGCTACAAGACTACTAGAGAAGAATTATACTCACGGCAGTCTAATATTAAATACATCAAATATAGTCGTTACGCTTAGGAAGCACAGTACAGTACAGTAAGTTGTGTCTACTCCTATTTACAATGAAGGGATTATTCTAAACCACGGATGGTTATAGAAATAATTTCTTTGGTATGGTGCCTTCAACGCAGTATGGGTGAGTAGATGATAAGTCATTAAGAGGAAAATGAAAAAATAGTAATGTACTAGAAATAAGTATAGGTAATTTAAAAAGTAAACCCACTGAGTTACTTGTCGGTTTTTGTTTGACGAGGTCGCCTTACATATCGCCAATATACCCAAGCCTGTTTGACCAGGCTTTGCAGAATTTCTTGAATATTTTTTTAATTCTATAGGTCTAAAAGACTTTGCTCATCATTAAAACAGGGGCCGATTTTCGTTTGATTGACATCATCTCTATTCGAGATATTTCGACAAAAATACGACCGATTTGACGTTTTGTTTCGATATATCTCGAATAGAGACTGATGTATATCAAGCAAAAATCGGGCCCGTGACTGGTTGCATATAAACATACTTCCTTCTATCATCTGATACCCTAGTATCACCGGTAGCATAAAAGTTAAAAATAGAAGCTCGGCGGTAGATAACATAATAACATCAGAGACTATCATCGGAGCCCAATTACGCTTAAAGACATGCTTCAACATAATCCAGTTATAAACAAACTCAATGATCTACAAATTGCCAAACATGTTTCTAAAACTTAATTACGCTGCTCAAAACCAGTATTGAATGACCACATAAACACGGTTACCACCCTTCAGCAGATACCAATAAACAGCAACAAAGTACCAGGCTATCATGAGTTTTATGAGGTTTAATTGTGTCTAGGAACGTACGAGTATAATCGACGCGGCGGGACTCCGGTCCAACGGTCCAGCGAGTTATGGCCGATATATAGCAGCGGGTAGCCGGGACACGCGAGCGTGTGCACCAGCCGACGTGTGCTCCTAGAGAACAAAAAATACTTGGAGTAGATCATAGTTATATTTTTTGAAAATTTTAATTAGGTTATCCAAATTACATTGAGAATAATGAGCATGAAACTCCATTGATACTCAGAATCAGAATCAGAATCAGAATCAGAATCAGAATTTTTTTATTCATGTAAACCAATACAGGCACTTATGAATCGTCAGTAAAAAATAAATAGTATTAATAGTATCTCTACCACCCATTCGGAATGCAATTCCTATGGAGAAGAATGGGCAAGAAACTCCATGGTTGCTTTTTTCCAATAAGGATTTACATGTTATTTGCATTATACAATGTGTTTTTCTTAATTAACAATTATATAATATAAAGTTAATGAGGCTATACATTCTCAAAACACAAAATTAATCAGCAATACAAATTACAAGCTAAGTCAGTGTAAGATTTAAAGGTAGGAAGGAGGAGGAAAACGGGACAAATATCAAACATCCCTCAAATGAGTTCCTGTGGAGCCGGACCAGCGCCTGACCAAGCGTGTTTATCCTCTAGATAATTCTCTATTGTTCATATGGCTAACACTCTGTTTATATGGCTAACAAATGAAACATAGATTAAATAATAACATGATATCCGTATATTATATATATTATTACGTATATTATATAAGCGTTACCTACAAGAAAAGACTTTTAGCTCAACAGCAAGGTAACATCGCTCTGTTACCTTTCTCTTGAGCTAAAAGTCTGGTCAAATGAAAACTAGGGGTACTAAAAGCCTTGCGTCGCGGTGCATGCGAAAGCGATCCCGTGGCGCCCCGATATAAGCGGAAGATGGTACACCGTCGGTTTTTAGTGGGTATACGGCCTTCTGCCTGGACTCCCACATAACCCTGTTACTTCCCCCGAGGTGGCAGGGTATCCATAAAGGATTTTCCGACGTTAAAAAAAAAAAGGGGTACTAAAAGCCACTGTAGAGCAAATTTCCGGTGTATTTCTTACGATCGGTTAAAAAGTAAGATGTTCTTAAGTCAACCATAATTATGTTTCTGCTTCTTTATTTTTTTTTTGTACAATTTTCGTGTGCAACTACAATCATTTTTCATAAGCGTATGGTTTACAAATCAATCAGATCATTTTTTTGCGGAAATCGCAACTTTTCACAGACGAATCTGCTCTACAGCGTTAGTAGCCTTCTAAGGGAGAATGCGGCAGGCTACACCCAATCAGACAATGGTTGATTTAGCTGCTACTACCGCGTCCGTTACGCCGTCCTACGCACCTTGCGGCCGCTGTCGCCTGTCGCTTGCCGAGATATTGCCGGCGCGGCAGCCAGATATGTTAAATTGGACACACGCCTCCTGGCATTAGCGTTCCTTGTGTGTGGGTACTGTTATAATATTCCAAAGGCACAGTTGGTAATAGAACTCGTACTCTACGTATAATATTGGTTCAAATTATAATCTCTATAAGGTTCTGCTGTAGAGAATACGTTAAGCTACTGGTCTCTTAGTAAGTTACAAGGAAAGAAGACTCACTGAAATTTCGCTCAGAGATATTTGAAATTGAAATTTTGATAAAGATTTGGAGGCATTTTATTTATCTATATAAATTAATATTAAACAAAATCCATTTTCACCATTTCCTTTTTGGGAGAGATAGCAAAATATATTACGTCTAACAAGTCACTACTAACTACAGCCCTTTTAACGTCCTACTGCTGGGCACGGGCCTCCCCTCAATGCGAAGGGGATTCAGGTCATAGTCCACCACGCTGGCCCAGTGCGGGTTGGCAGACTTCACACATCGAGAACTAGTCAAGTTCCCTCAAACGTGCAGGTTTCCTCACGATGTTTTCCTTCACCGTTTCATAGCAAGTGGTAATCTCGGATGTAAATGAGATTCGCACATGGAACCCAGAGGTGCGAGCCGGGGTTTGAACCTGCACACTTTGATTTGCAAGGCGTGCGTTCGACCACTCGGCTACCACTGCTTTGCTAACAAGTCACAAATTATTACAAACCAATTCAACAAAGTCGTTATCGTAATTACAGATTTTACCAATTACACACACAATATTAACATTGGGGCGTCAACGTTTTTGCCAATAGCAAAATAAACTCTATGCTAATATGCATAAAGATTGAATTTCTGTGGTAAAGCTATTTAGCTATTTAGTAAAGCTATTTACCCACGCGTCAAATTTCGCTCGCGCTATCATTGTCATTCAGTTGAAGAATGGACTTTTTATATCAGTCAATACAGTTTGTTTTAGTATGACAAAATATATTACGCGCGGATATTGACACTCTAGTGTGCAGGCTTTAGTTATTCAAATCGATTTCAATTAAAACAAGGAAGTGAGTGAACACAATGAGATAAGATCTGTTATGAAATCGGACACATTTGGACCGCCGCGCGCGCCGGACAAGCCGATGGCGCCGCGCCCCGACAGAATAAGCGAACAGCGACAGAATAAGAATACAGTAGTTGTAGCATAAGCGCCAAGACTAGACTTATGTCACAGGATATGTTGATTATATCTCTTTCTCTCGTATGAAATAAGATAGAGAGTGACCGAGCCAATCCGTGACAGAGGTCTTGTCATGACATGCGTGTCACACCACAGAGCCCCAGTTCCTTATCACTATCGCTGAGGAGTTGCTATGACTTAATTTTTTAAGGCACGAAAACAACATATTTTGTCAATCGATTTATTCGATTATAGGAACAATTATGACTAGCCCCTTGTTGAAAAAATTTCAGTCGACGACCGATACGAAACGTTTCGTGACTATAAACATCCTACTTTCCTAATATTGTTATAAATGTGAAAGTTTGTGGAAGGATGGATGTTTGTTAGTTTTTCCCGCAACAACTATCGAACGGATTTTGATGAAACTTTACAGTATTATTGTATACTACATCAGAATAACATATAATAAATTTATAATATTAAATAATCAGAGTCTGCACGGATGAAGTCGCGGGTAGAAGCTAGTCTGATATAAACCCTTAAGGGGGTGATCCATTTGCGAGCCGGCGAGCTAACGGACTAAATCGTTGGCTCGTTGGCTCGTTGGCTCGTCGATTCACGTTCGTGATCCATTAGCGTACCAAACAGTCATCTCTCATCATTGGCAAAGTCATGGCGGTTTTTTGCACCGCGGCCTTAGAATTTCAAGCATGCACAAAGAGCCAGCGAGCAAGTCCGCCGGTTTTTAAGTCCGCAGACTTTTAAGTGCTCAATTGGCGGTTTAGACTGTTGGCTCGCGAGTTCGTTGGCGTACCGGCGGTCTTACTCGTAAAAGGATCACCCCTTTACACGTCACATCCAGTTACTCCGAACAGCTCTGTATATCAATACCCACGTGATCATATCTCATGAAAATAGACTACATATAGGTATATTAAAACGAAACTAATATCATATTAAAACACCTGGGCTGACTGGTGGTCATGAAACTCGGCGGTTACTGTAAAACCTTGCGCTCTCAACTGCGTTAAAACGCGGACGACACGAATAGTTAACGACGAATTTTTAATGACGAATAGTTATCAACGAATGGTTCAGGACGAATAGTTAACGACGAATAGTTAACGACAAATAGTTAACGACAAATAGTTAACGACGAATAGTTATCGACGAATAGTTATCGACAAATAGTTAACGACGAATAGTTAACGACGAATAGTTAACGACGAATAGTTAACTACGAATAGTTACCATCGAATACTTAACAACCAGTAGTTAACGACGAATAGTTATCAACGAATAGTAGTTGTTCTTACCGGCACCGATTTGTCGACTAAGTCCACCGCGCAATGCGATTTCTCCTTCACCGTCCAGCAAGTTATATTTTTAATTAAGATTTTCACATCCTTATCTCCAACGCATAGAGTAGATTTTTGTATATCAACCTGTACATAAAATGGTTTGTATCGTAAGTTTATCTTTATAGCTCTACTTACCACAATGTTAGTATGATGCTCATATGTTAGGGACCAGATTAAGCTGTTTAATACCTAATCTTGATTATTAACGAGGCCTTATGAATATGTAGGAACGTAGATACATACTTGAAATGAGGAGTTGCATTTAATTATGGTATCTATACTAAGGCTAACTAACCACTGGACTCGGCATGTGTAGCTGCACCGTCATAGCCAAAGCTCTTTTTTAATTTCTAATTATGACGTAATCGGAGAGTATCTGGTCAGTTTTTGAAATCTTGTATGCTATTAAAAACAACATAGAGTGACCGAACATAACCTATACAGATTGGGCACTCTAGTAAGAAGCAAAAAAATAATTAAATAATAATAAACATGCGCCCAAGACGACGTACGTGACGGCTTATGTGACCTTATCCAGAAATACAAGCGGGAACGACCAAATTTTGATGCATCCCTTATATATTTTGTCTTGTCACAACCGCTTGAACTGCCAATGCGTTGGTACTTAATTTAGAAAATTTATCCTTTTTATCTAGACTACACGCATTATTATCGAGGAAGGAGATAAGCGCTATGTTAACTCTCTGTAGCAGACATGGCAAAAAGCCATAATTAATTCGTTTCATATCAGTATGAGTAGATTTTCTTTTTTGCGAAATGATCGCGCTAGCAACTCCAGTTACTAACTCTTCTAAGAATTTGTATGACATTAGCGTTCACCTGTTCTTATCGAAGGGGAAATGCGGATTTAATCTGGTTTCCTAAATGATAATGAAGACAGGATTAGCAATGCAACTAGGAGTTAATAGTTAGATTAGTTAAAAATACTTTCATTATATCAACACATATCTGTAAAATAATAATAATAATACATCATCACTAAAAAAATGTAAAAGTCAAATTAAAATACATAATAAAAAAGTAAATCCGTCTAAAATATCAATATAAAAAGACAATAAAATAGCAAAAGGCTATGGACAAGGGCGAGCGAGCGAGCCGGGGTTTGAACCTGTACACTTTGATTGCAAGGCGCGCGTTCGACCACTCGGCTACCACTGCTATGTAAGAATTAATTCAAAATTATCGGAATTTTATACCTACCTTGGCTACGATGGTCCAGTGGTTAGAACGTAGGCCACTCGGCTCACTGCACCAAGTGGTTGCGGGTTCAATTCCCGTCTGCGGCAAATTTCGTTAATGTCATTTCCGGAAGTAGCTGAGTCTGGGTGTAACTGGGATCGCCCCAATCCATTCTATGGTAACCATAGCACACGCTTTGCTCAGCTTGGGATCATACGATCAGTATGTTTGTCTGACGATGTTAAATAAATTATTTATCTTAATTTTTAGTCAGTTAAAATGGCATCTCTAAACACTTTCGATTTGAATAGTTACTTGATAAGTCATTGCAAATGGTTCCTAGACGGACTTGAATTTATTTTAAACATGCGGCCCGTCCCAGCTTCACACGGATCTCTATTATAGCCTTATGATAATGCAGTCTCAGTGATAATGTAGGTTTCTAACGGTAAAAGAATTTTTGTAATCGGTCCAGTAGTTTTTGAGTTTATTCATTACATACAAAAATACAAATCTTTCCTCATATAATATTAGTATAGATAAGTATAAAAGAACAATATTATCGATTCTCTTGAACACAAATTATACCTAAACTATGTATGTCCTAAATTTAGGAGTATTCAAAATATTGCCATCCTACTCTTTCATTACGACCGTGAGAAGGACAACAATACACTCAGATTACTGTAATTGAGTTTGGCGCCAAAATAGTACATACCTATACCACACAAGGAGAAAACACTTTCCCAATCCAAATCTTCTTTTTCTATCAGCCTATGTCCTCTCACTGCTGGGTAAAACTGCCTTTACTTCCTTCACTCATATAATATTCGTATATAGTATATATTCGTAATTATTATACACACTAAAAATCTATCTGAATTTTGTCAGTAATATATATAAGTCGTGCCAAATTAACAGCCCACGTCAATATATTATTATTATCGCCCGCATCCAATGAATACAAAATAGGATCTATAAACTAGTATCAGTAGATCATACAACAGGAATTCAGTTCATACAGGGATATATGAAGTTGCGGGCGCCGAGCCAGTGTGACTAATGCCTAAGACCCCGAGCCTCCCATTATTTATAACTATAACTGTAACGCAAGCAGATAGATGCGTTTGCTGCGAGCCAAATTAACTTATACATTTAAATGCGGTACCTGTTTAAGTAAATGAAGTCATTTGTACGATGATTTATCGAAATTTATGTTCGCATGAGTGTATTAGACGATCGGATGTTATATTGCATCGGTTGCTTTGTAGAAAATAATATTATTATTAAAATAATGTCGATGAGTATGTGTACTTGGGCCAGCTAGTCTCCTTCGAAAACAGGCAAGACAAAGAAATCGATCGCCGCATCGATAACGCCTGAAAGAGCTACTGGTCTATGAAGGGGCTAATGAAGGGCGACCTTCCTTTGTCACTTAAACGCAGACTCATCGACATGTGCATCTTGCCCGTACTTACTTATGGTGCTCAGACATGGTCACTAACCGAATCTCAAAAGTCCAAACTCAAGATTTGCCAACGAGGCATGGAGTGCAGTATTTTGGGTTTCAAACGGATGGACCCTGTGAGAAACACTTTACTGCGCTCCATGACTCGCATTACAGACGTGGGTGAAAAGTCCGCTCTGCTGAAGTGGGGATGGGTGGGTCATCTAAAAAGAATGGATGACACCCGGTGGGCCAAAATTTGTACCGAATGGATCCCTGATAACGGACACCGCCGCCGTGGTCGAGCCAGGAAAAGGTGGTGCGATGACCTAGACCGTTATCTGGAGGGATGGAGTGATATGACAGGAGATAGAGATGTGTGGAGGAGAATGGGGGAGACCTTTGCCCAGCAGTGGGACAATATAGGTTAAAAAAAAATACAATGTTGCATGGGTATGTCCTATTCCCATCGGCCGCCAGTGTACAGGATACATAATATTCAGCGTGGTATAGCTTCTGTATCGCGATATACGGCGCGAGCGATTAGCGGCACGAGCTGCGCGCGCGCATGCCCGTATACATTGTTATATTTTATCTTCTACGTAGACTTACCAAGAATCAATATTTCCGTAATACAATTCCAGAACAGATTTTGTAGTGAATCAACTGTCAAAATTTTTAAAGTGAAAACTTTAAATATTAATTTAAATTAGTGAAACATATAAATATTAATTTAAATGGGTGAAAAAATTAAATATTAATTTTAATTAGTCAATTTTTTTTACAGATTTTAGCCGGATCGATTTCCGGGTGTGGCAAGCGAATTTTCAAAAATCTTTGAATGCAGTTTTCTTTCGTTTCAAAAATAAAGGAATGTTTTCTTTGAGTACTATTTTCTATCTACAGTATTAAGACTACTTTCCCTTCAGGTGGCATTACAAAATTCCGCCTTGTATAAGGTGAAACAGAAGGGTAATATAAAAGACGTAACGCACTTAATCAGACTTTTTATTTTAATAACTGTCGATTCACACTTGGACAGAGTTTTGGCTTCGCTGAGTGCTCGTAACAGAATGGCACTCCATTTTTTTTTTTTATGGACTACGCTGTTGGCCGTGAGTTGGCTTTTACAGCTTCACCGGAGGAGAGAATGACGCTCCAAATGCTAGCGAGGCTTTATATAGGCGAGTTCTGACGTTGGCTGTCAGTCTGACGCGGCTGTCCTGGCTTGGCGTTGGCTTGCCGTTGGCTTGGCGTTGACTTGGCGGTGGCTTGGCGTTGGCTTGGCGGTGGTTTTGGCATGGCGTGGTGTTACAAAGGCCATTTCCAAAATTTACCACTAGCGGGATTCGAACCCGAAGCTACTTGATTCAGTGAGCCGAGCGGCCTACACTAAGACCACTAGGCTAAGCTGCAGTAAAATTGAAGAAAAATAAGCTCTTGCTGGTATAAACAGGAATGTCTCTACACGTGTCATCCAATAATCCTGGCATTCAATCTGCAAGAGCGACGGTAGAGCGTGCGCGTGCGCCACCGACATGTGATCTGATAGCGCGCGCTGACGACCGCTCTACCAACTGACTGCACGCTAAGAAATAATGTTACATTGTAAATTCAGATCTTATTTGTAAGAACCTCTCATTAACTGTGTTACTAAAGATGGATGGATTATGAAAAGAGTGATATGAATGAGATTGGAGTAAATGATCGGCAAAGCGATATGAATTGGAGGAAAGGGCATAAGCCCTTTTGACTAGCTAAATAATGATACTAGGAGTGGGCTCACTTTAAGAGTTCAATGGCTAAGAAGAAGATCTCACTCGGAACCTCTCAGGCGACTCATCCATGAAATCCTAAAATGATGAATATGTTTTCTTTTTGCAAAGAACGACTAAACCATCACCAATCAGACTGTAAGCCTTCTTCATGGTAGGGTACATACTGTTAGGGGTACATGCTCTGCGACATCATCAAAGATTGCATATAGGCAGAGACAATACTCTCGCGAGCTCGCCCGCAGCTGAGCCTATTTGAATAATTGCGCGCGCGCCGACGCGATTCGTAGATAGTGGACCATGAGAGATGTTCCTACATATGCGTCGAGTGTTACTATTCTAATGCGGCATATATTATTATATTCATCAGGAATTGTGCCGACTTTGATAAACAGGGGTTTCAAATCGTATGTTCCTTAAGAATTTAGATAAATTATTACTTTCTTTTACGATAGATGTGTGAAGTCTGCCAACCCGCACTAGGCCAACGTGGTGGACTATGGCCTGAATCCCCTTCGCATTGAGGGGAGGCCCGTGCCCAGCAGTGGGACGTTAAATGGGCTGTAGTGAATTACTTTCTTATATTACATTATTACTTTATTCCTTTTTTTAATTCCTTATCTAAATCTATCCAATATCTAAATAGATATGATGTAAAATTTGAACCTCCTTTGTTCTTTAAGTATGTTAGTGATTCTGTTGTCATATTATTTTTTACGAAAATAACTAAATAATGAAATTTAATAGAATAGAATGTGCAATGGCTTCACTTGCGGCTGGTATTATAGCCAGTATCAAGTACTTAACTTAGCAAGAACCAATTAAATAAATACACAATATATAGGCATTTAAATAAGTGATGAAAGTGGTTAAGATGGCGGATGGATAATGTTAGTAATTACATTATTTTCTTTTCAGTTGGCACTGACTTTGGAAAAGAACATGAAAATGACATGAAAACGGTCAATGCAAGTAAGTGATGATTCGTCGCATTTAAATCCTCTAATTGTCGCCGCCGGCAATTACGAGCCAGACCCCGCGCACACATCATCAACTCGTCGCCGCCGTCCGCGGCACGTGTTGATTGATCCTTCTGACACGATCACCGACCTCCTCGACCCGGGCGTCGAGAGGGCCACCAACACACCTACACCAGCCTTAAACAGACACCGATCTCGCGGGCGAGGTCGAGGGACCCCCTCTTCCGCTCGTAGGTGCATCTTTGCACCTAGGAGTCACTACCTCTCCCCTAACGGTAACTTGTGATGACACACAAGTGATGATTCAAGCGCATTTTCAATGATGGTTGTATTAAAATAACCAATATAAGTCGTTTATTACCACACGCGTTTTTAACGGAACAATGCCACCGAAAATATAAATAACATATGAAAAGGGTTTATCTTAAAATGGTTACTTAACCGACTTAAACTTTAGATAACTTAGGTATATTTCTGTCAGAGTTAAATTAACTAATCACACTGTACATTTTAGTTTTGGTGGTACAACCGTTTAACTCAAGTTAGTACGCAAATAACACTCAATTATTGTCATTAGAACAGTCTACTTCGTGTCTGCAAGGCCGCATAACTCTTATGAGACATGACACTAAAATTCCCCGATAATTTATTCGTCAACTCCCACACACCACGTATGTTGGATTGCTGAGTTATAGTTTATTTGCACGCGAATAATATGCAATACACGATTTCGTAAGCACTAATACCTTGACGGGAACGGTAATGAGAAATCGGTAGATAAGTATATAGCAATACAGTTATACTAAATTGTCATTAGGTCAGACTAGGAGGCGCCGATTTTTAGATTTTGATAATTTCATACATGACAAATAATGATGTTTTTTCCACCAAACTGAACTAAGTGTATTGCTATCCTTCTCTTGGTCGTAATATAAAAGCAAGACATCAATATTTATATCATACATGTCGCTCTTAGTTAAACCATTAATTCGAGGCCTTAAACATAATATACCCTCTTCCCTCGAATATGGTTGAAGAGAGTGATGGCTGCTCCTCAAGTCATGCTCGTGTACGGGTGCTACTTGCGAGGACTGGTCCAACCATTTTCCTCTTAATGACCTACCATCTACTCTCCCATACTGCGTTGAAAGCATCATACCAAAGCAATTATTTCTATAACCATTGTAAATGGGAGTATACGCACCTTACTGTACTGTACTGTGCTTCCTAAGCGTAAAGACTATATTTGTATATAATATTAGACTGCCGTGAGTATAATTCTTCTCTAGTATTGTGGCAAAGGTGCGGTCTGCTCTCATGGCATTGCTGCTCCTGAGAATGTATTTCTCGCAATTGTCATTTTGAAAAGAGTAACCATTGAGTTTCTTACCGGCTCTTCTCAGTGGAAGCAGCATTCCGAACCGGTGGTAGAATTTGACTATTTGTAAGTGCTTTTTGGCCTACACGATTTTTTTTTTATTTTGATTTTGATTTAGGGTCGTGCGAATGCTAGACTTTTTCTGCAAAATGTACTCTATAAAGATTTAATTTATGTGACAAAAGCCACGCGACCTCGCGACTGAATTCGCTCGCGTTATCGATGGAAAAAAAATTTTTTTATTAAATTTGCAGTGGTTTAGTGTGGGCAAATAAATTTTTGTTGCGCTCGTCATGCTTTTGCGTAGGCTTAGACGCTACTCGATAGATATATTGCATATCCAACAAATATCAACACGTCTCACATCTCATACGTAATCGTAAATTATAAATGTTAGTGGTAGAAACACGCATTCGCTACATGTCTGCATCAGTCACTGCCATGCGCGGTCAGCCGCGACCTGTCCCTTATAATGATGGCGTGATCCTGTGCATTGATACCGAACACATCGCTGATCACCGATGATAGTTATTTTAATACATACTCGTAAACTCACGCCTGCATCCCACGGGGATAGGCGATCCTGATATTTTATGGTTAGTTTAATGGTTTATTTGGTATCCAATAAATGGCTCTTAGATTAAAAAAAAATTTTGATATTATGATAAGGTACTGGTGATTTAGGGGTATAAAATATTTAACTTGTGTGTCCCTACAGAGATTATATATTATAAGCGTTGTTTTTTTTAAATAGTTATTTTATTGTGAAGTTCATACTTGCGAAAAATTTGGTATTCATTCACCGCAATTTGCCAATTGTTAATTTTGAGTAGATACTAAACTAATTAATAAAACAAATATTTAAGACGTGCGATTATAAAAATAATGTCAATAACCTATTGTGTTATGATTTGCCTTTTGCATTTAATTTTACTTGAATTTTACAATCCGGTATCTAACCGGGTACTGAACTACTATCCGGTATCCGGCCGGATACTGAACTATTATCCGGTATCCGGCCGGATACTGAATTACTATCCGGTACCTAGCCGGATACTGAACCACTATCCGGTATCCAGCCGGATTCTGAACTACTATTCGGTATCCGGCCGCATACTGAATTACTATCCGGTATCCGGCCGGATACTGAATTACTTTATTTTTATGTGATTTTGCCAAAATAAACTAAAAATAATAATATCTTGGTACAGATAACTGGGTTCTATGCCTACCAATTACCCACTAGGGTAAATACGCCAATAAACGTCCACCGTATCTATGGATACGTATTTTTCGTTTAGCGACTTGGACAATGGATTTAGCGTACGTCGCTATTCGATGCAGTCACATTAAATGACCCTGAGATTCCAGACGAAGATAGATCCTGCCCTACCCTGCCAGTTGCTTATCAACATATTCAACTTTGTCACCCATTTTTACAGATGATGTTGCCGCTATAATAACAAATACTAATAAACAGAATAAAATAAATATTTAAGGGGGCACCCATACAACAAACGTGATTTTTTGCCGTATTTATAGATAATGGTACAGAACCACTCGTGCGCGAGTCCGACTCGCACACGGCCGGGTTTTTTATTTATAATGTGTATTTTATTTGTTCTTGGTATACATTTCTTGGACAAAAATAGCACGAGACCGTGGAGGATTAAAGGATATGCCTTTGCTTAGGAGTGGGATACCGAAAATAGGTTAACAAAAAATAACTTGACACAGGCTGAAATACCCGCTAACCGATGGTGGAGCCATGCTTTGCACGAACGCACGCTTTGCAATCAAAGTGCGCAGGTTCTATCCCCGGCTCGCACCTCTGGGTTCCATGTGCGAATCTCATTTTCATCTGAGATTATCACTTGCTAAGAAACGGTGACGGAAAACATCGTGAGGAAACCTGTGTGCCCGGTATAATGGCAATAGGCTCGCCCCCTATTACATTGGGACCAAAATACATCGGCGAAGTGTGGGCGCACTGCAGTGCACCTCTGCCTACCCCTTCGGGGAATACAGGCGTGATGATGCTTCATTTTATTTCATTAAATTGCACCATTTCCCAAGAATATGAAGAAGTGTACAGAAGTATGTCTTATTAATTTACTTAAGTCTTCTTAAGTATATCTTTTCTATTGCAATAAATAAACACCAATCATGGCACCCTTCATTATTCACTATAAATTGTAGCTTATCTGTCACAGTTTCCTCTTTCACAGTGGCAGGGGAACTGGTTCAATATGCAAAGCCCGCACAGTATAGGCGGTCATTAGATGTCCAACACATTGTACAGGATGTCTCCGGGCCAGCCGCCGCCAGATCTGATACATAGGTACACCCAGCTTTCTATGCTAACTACATAAACTAGTTTCATCTTTACATAAGATTTAATTGTGCTGACTTCATTCGTCATACTAACGCGTCTTATGCAGTATTGTTTTAATATTACATTGTTTTTGGCAGATAATGAAGAAGGTACTAGACCTGTCAGAAATTACTATTTTTTTTTTAAATCAGTAAAATGATAAAATTTTGTGGATTAAGGATGAGAAATGGCTGCATCTGCGATCAGCGGGTATTTATGCTAGTGTTGATTATTTAATAGAAAGGACAAATTCAATACAGAATCAGAATCTGAATATTTTTTATTTATGTAAACCAATACAGGCACTTATGAATCGTCATTATATAATTATACCACCCATTCGAAATGCATTTCCTATTGAGAAGAATTGGCAAGAAACTCCATGGTTGCTTCTTTTCCAATAAGAATTTACATTTGTGTGTTTTTCTTAATTCACAATAATACTAGCTGACCGGGCGAACTTCGTACCGCCTTAGAATGAGTGACATACGAAAGCAGCGCCACCTACCGGGTCCAATTGTGAATCTAAACCATCCAGGGTGCCACCCACACGCATACAAAAAACTAATTCAAATCGGTCCAGCCGTTTAGGAGGAGTTAGCTTACAACGAAACGTGGCATTGATTTTTTATATATAGATACAGTTAATGAGGCTATACAATACAATATAAATATAAATGTGTGATAAAGATGGCGGATGAATGTAAAGTCAAAAATTTTATAATTATCTCATCTTATTCCATAAAAATTTCATCATTACATAAAAAAGAAAAAAATAGCCGCCAAATGTTTGTGGACAGGAATAGCATATCAATCAACATTACACATTTATTCCAGAATACGTAGGTGCACTGTAGTTTACACATATTTCACTGACGATACTGTTTTAGTGTTCCAAAGGTGGTCCAAAGTCCTCAGTCAATGTAGTCTTTAATCGGCTGCAAAACACTTTCTATATGAATTGTGGGTGCATGCATTGTTACATGATAGGTACAGGAATGGAAAGTCTTTCCCCGGGGCCAGCGATTACCATTATACACAATCGTATCTGTACTCACACGTTCACTTCACGCTTCCGTGTTTAGGATTCTAAGTACGAAATTAAACATAAATTCTGAGTTCGTAATTGCATCGTAGTTAGGTATCGATTTAAATAAAAGGTTTCGTCATCTATTCAAAAGGTTGTTATAGCTTATTCTTTTGGCATCAATCTCAGTGTATTGCTGTGGCACTAAGAGCATTTTAAGCGCTGACAAAAAAAATATAGTCAAGGTTTGTGTTAAAAAAATAGGGGCACACACTGAAGCATAAAAAGTTAAGCGTTAAAATTCGCACGCACTCTCAATGGCATTTCATTGTAAAATGAACTTTTTCGGTGAGTTAATACAGACTGTTATGGTATTTGCAGTAAATTCTTTTTTAAAGATTATCCCAATTACTGTGGATGAATCCCAATGAATTATGGCTCTTCGCGTAAAGATTAACTACATTTATCGAAATTCTAATACATCCGTGAACTACCGGCGTGACATTCGCACATGAAAATCTTTGGGATTTGAACTTGCACCCCTTACGTTCAAGGCGAGCGTTCTGTAGACGAGGCTGCCACTGCTTCTTCATTTTAAAGTGATTGCAAATTCAAGTACAAAAAAACCGTAATTCGCAAACAAAGTTATTAAACTAAGTCCAATTAACTTTACATCGTTATTAATAGGAAGCGATACCGATCGAACATCGAACCGGTATGTTAATCAGATGTGTTAGGGTCGCACTATCGAGCCATCGGTACGCGCCGACGGAATTGAATCAATATTATCTCGGTACAGAACCCGATTCACCTATGCGTACTCTGTGCTGAGATGAATGGAGTCGCTATTGTTTTTACAAAAACTTACTGGTATTTCATTTATAATTTTTTATGTTTTATTTTTGTTAGTAACCAATAAGTGAGATAATGCTAAATAGGAAAGCTATGTGAAGCTACAAATTGCTTCCAATTATTGGTATAGCAATCCCTCTCTGTATTGAGAAATCTATTGCTGGAATAAAAACAATGTTATTGTAGCCTGATAATTAGATATCCCGTAAACTGGGGCGTCAAGCCTTACGCGTAAAATTTTATTTGAAAAATCTTCTTTATATATTTAATTCTACTGTACGTGTGTATGTCACTAAACTCCTCCTAAACGGCTGGACGATTTTAATGATTTTTTTGTTGTGTTACTAATGTTTAGATTCACAATTGGACCCGGTAGGTGGCGCTGATTTCGTATGTCACTAATTCTAAGGCGGTACGAAGTTCGCCCGGTCAGCTAGTTTGATTATAAATTTATAAATATGTCATTGTCATTCTGTTGAAGAATATGAACTATGAGTATTAGTATATTGACTCATAGAGAAAGTTAATTCTCCAATGAATTTATATTTTCAGCGCAAGCAAATTTTGACACATGGGGCTGGTTTGGTTTTTACCACTGAAATTCAACCTTGATGCATATTGACACAAAATTCGTTTTAGTATTGGCAAAAAATCTTTTTTTTTATGGACTACGCTGGTGGCCCTGAGTTGGCCTTTACAGCTTCACCGGAGGAGAACAAAAATTCTGTCACACGACTTTAGGCACCCCAATGTGGCCGCTCCCCAATGTGGCCGTGAGAAGGCCCTCTCCACCCCTTCTCCCGTCCATTATCAGCCTAATATGCAAATAGTACCTAGAGTGAACTGGAAGCGTTTTCATTATGGGCACTGATACGCTGGCGTGCGGGCTCTGAGCGCTACAGGTTACATCCCTATTCTGATCACACGTAAGTCCTCTTATTCCCGTTTAACGTAACCCTAGGAGTCGCCTAACCGTAATGCCTAAATACAAATACACTGCCACTGGCAACTGTTATGTAGGCATGATGTTAAGCTCTCACCGACTGACTTGCCTTTTTGAAAATTGACTCTATATTCATAAAAATAAAGACTGAATTTCTGTGGTAGAATCCATGCAGACACGCATTAAAATTTGCGTAAGCTTTATCGATGGCTGTTGTTTAAAAATGTGCTCTTTCTCTGTGTTAATACAGTTTGTTTTGGCTTTGGCAAAAAACTATTCAAATGTGGAAGTTTATCAGATTATTCACCGTATCCTTATTATCCATGTTAGATTATTTGACACATCAAGCTAAATATGTGAAGAAGTTTTCTGAATACATAGTTCTCGTTAATCCATTTTGCTGTATTAAAAGCTCGCTCCTAAGGCCTTGGCCGGCCCTAAGGCCTTGGTTGGAGTGCACTCTGCGCTCGCCACTCCTCCGGTAAAGCTGTAAAGGCCACCTCGCGGCGAACAGCGTAGTACATTAAAAAAAATGTTCCAAAAAAAGGCCGCTAATCATATTTTGGCTCATAAGTCTGAAACTAGGTCGAGTACCGCTCTAGAATTTATGTCACGTGTTCGCAGTTTTGATACCTTTAAAATGCAGGTATGAAAACAACATCTATTATCAATAGTAGCTAGAATATGACTAGTCTTAAGACTTTAAGGTGACAATGTATTTTTTCAAAACTAGTCATAAACTAGGTATCATTGAAGATATTATGGATGGCTTAAAAATGTAGCCATATTCTAGCCATAAGTGGTCTAGTAGCCATAAGTTGTTTTAATATACTTGGGGTAAACATAGTAATACCGTGCGTACAAGTACAGCAAAGTAAAGTACGGAATATGTCAATTACCGATCCCGCAGCCGGTATACCAACCATTCAAGCGTAGCTAATCGAATTAATTCAAACGCAATTAAGATCTCGATACGTCCACTTTCACAGAATACGCCCTCGCGTAAGTTTTTATTGGAACATGTTAGTGCATACATTATTTTAATGTGCGTTTACCTTTATAATTAAATGATTATTGGTAAGTACATAATACGTACCCTTACATGTAGGTAATGTCATTTTTATGATAATATCCGCGTGTGATTGGTAAGTAATGATAGCTGTTAGCTGTCTTGGGGATTGTGGGTCAATTTCTATGCGAATTGGTTTTGCGAACAACTTTATTGATGTTAACAATTATTTTGTCAATATTTGTTTTCTTAATCTATTAATATAACTAAATAATTGATTGATTATAAAACAAAAAGATACAAAAAAAATTGTCCGTTCATACTTAGTATTATCCTAAATTAAACACAGCGTGTAGTATGGTTGCCATACAGTGAACTGGGCTTTTTGGTCTGAACACGGCTCGGTGTGACGTCATTTTCTCGACGAATTTGACAGTTGAAAGAGATAAAACTTATTCTACACGGTCATGCTAATACTACAGGGGCCCGATTTTCGTGCGATGGAGATTCGTCGAGATCGATATCTCGAAACGAAACGTCAAATCGTACGTATTTTTTTCATTTGTTTCGAGATATCTCGAATAGAGATTAATCTCGATCGCACGATAATCGTGGCCCAGGTTATAAGACCAGATAGCGCGGCATCTATAAGTCCATTTAGGGTTAAATATTCGTAATAATAATTTTCGTGTGTGTATATTATATTATATCGGACTTCTGTAATACATAATATAAAACATATGTACAAAACAATTGACAAAAGGGCTGGCTCATTCCTCGCTTAACGAATAGGACTCGCTACACTGAAAATGCAGCCAGCGTTCTTGCCACCATCCCACGCGGACCAATTCTTTTTTAAATTAATAATTATTTATATATTTTTAATGTTAAATGTTATATTTGTACGTGATTCTAAATAGTTTATTTAAACAAATATACAGGGTGTTTCAGAAGTTCGGAATAATAATTTCACGTTTGCATCAGTATCGGGTATACAACTGAATGGTATAATTTTTTTTTCGAAATTTAACCATGTTTTTCCATCTTTTTTTTCGGTCTCAATTTTTGTAACTCGTAATATCTCGAATCCTATGTAAGATTTGCGTGTTCTGTTTTGTGAATATTAGTAGTTGCCCCTCATAAGTGTAGTTTTCACTGATGTTATGGATGTACCCAAAGGCCAAAACACGATACCTGTGATAAATATTCAAAGGTTTATAACTAAGAAACTATGATGGTTAGGTATAAACTGTCTTCACTAAGCATCCACATATGAGCTACCGTAAATGTACCCAAAGTATTATTTCGGACTTCTGATACACCTGTATAATAAACAATTTAGATTGTAACTAAATATAAACCGCTATCTTATGTTGTCGATGTAACGAAAGACACCTATTTTGATATATTGACAGGAGTTAAGCCGCCTTACGAACGTTTGCAAACACTTTCACCGTGCGCACGCGACGCCGACCGGTCGCGGGTTCGATTCCCGATAACAGCCGCACTTAATGAGAATGCAAGTTAATTGATTTATTGAGCTCCAGCTGCTCTATGGAGAGCATTAGAAAAGTGCTCTGTATAAATTATTTGTACCTGTTGCGGTATTCATTTGCGTCCTGAACACACTTGCGCGAGCGAATATAATTAATTTATTATAAAATGTTTAATAAAATAAAATAATTAAAATTACTTCAAATAGCAGTGGTAGCCGAGTGGTCGAATGCACGCCTTGCAATCAAAGTGTGCAAACCCCGGGATTTATGTGCGAATCGCATTTTCATCCGAGATAATTGCTTGCTATGAAAAGGTAAAGGAAAACATCGTGAGGAAACCTGCACGTCTGAGGGAACTTGACTAGTTCTCGATAGATGTCTGAAGTCTGCCAACCCGCACTGGGCCAGCGTGGTGACCTGAATCCCCCTCGCATTGAGGGGAGGCCCGTGCCCAGCAGTGGGACGTTAAAAGGGCTGTAGTAATTTTAAAATGTTCTCTGAGTCAATATTGTTATAGATTGACTGTCTATCGCAACAGTCACTCGACGACGCGTTAAAATTTCCTCGCGACATTTCGTTAAATTTGCTTCTTCTACGAGTCAAAGGCCTGGGCCGACCGGGGCGTCAAGACACGCGCGTCAGGATGTTTGCTAATACTAAAAGAAACTGTATTAACTCATAGAAAAAGTTTATTCTTCAACGTATGGTCATGGACAGAGCGAGCGAATTGAGCTGGCTGGTTTTTACCACTGAAGTATAGTAATCTTTATATACAGCCTGTATCAGAAGTCCGAAATAATACTTCGGGTACATGTACGGTAGCTCATATGTGGATGCTTAGTGAAGACAGTTTATACCTAACTATCATAGTGTCTGAGTTATAGGCCTTTGAATATTTGTAAAGGTTTCGGTTTCTGGTCTTTGGGTATGTCCATAACCCTATCCGGCAGTGTAAACTACACGTATGAGGGGTGGCTACCAATATTCACAAAACAGAACATGCAAATTTTACATAGAACTCGAGATATTACGAGTTATAGAAACTAGCGACGAAAAAAAAGTTGGAATATCATGGTCGAATTTCGATTAATTTTTTAAACCATTCAGTTTTATACTCGATACTCAAGCAAACGTCAAAGTATTATGTCGGACTTTTGAAACAGCCTGTATTTTGACACAGAGTGAGTTTTGGTAATAGCAAAAAATATATCCTGGGGTGAACGGCTTTTCGACTTAAGCGACATTCTTGGCGATATTTACATATATACATATTTGAAAACAGCGAATTTTAAGCATCTAATGAGTATGCTCTCTTGAGAAGAAAAAAAAAACCGGTCAAGTGCGAGTCGGACTCGCGCCCGAAAGGTTCCGTACCATTATCTATAAAAACGGGCAAAAAAAATCACGTTTGTTGTATGGGAGCCCCCTAAAATATTTATTTTATTCTGTTTTTTTAGTATTTGTTGTTATAGCGGCAACAGAAATACATCATCTGTGAAAATTTCAACTCTCTAGCTATCACGGTTCATGAGATACAGCCTGGTGACAGACGGACGGACGGACAGCGAAGTCTTAGTAATAGAGTTCCCGTTTTACCCTTTGGGTACGGAACCCCAAAAATGTTGCTCAAGTTAAATAGCTTTTCACCCCTCGAATTATAAAGACGATCCATAGGTAGATATCTTCCTTATACTGGTTTACAAGAATAAAAACAATATTATTTCAAAGAATTTAATGTTTATTATACAAACATCTCAAACCCTTTTGCTTACCCCCAAAGGAAATAGTATTTTCAAAATAAGCGAGATGTCCATTTCCCTTGTTTATTTATCAGTCAGTAACTTAAGACCCATCAACACTTAATTACTATCGGAAGTTTAGTCCGCGAGACAACACAATGGCATATCACGTTTCAGGATATCGCGTTACGCGAGATTAGGAAGATAAGTCGTTTGTTTTGTTGAAACTTAAGATCTATTTTTGATTGGCCGGCTATCGCGATCTAATCAGTGGATAATATATCTACCATTCACACATTAGAAATTGATTCGCGGATGTGATAAGTGAATATAAAATTTGCAAATAGAAGGTTCAGTCTGTACTGAAGTGATTTCTCAACTTTGATAGGTTCAATCTGAGAAAAAACCCACACCTGATCAAATTTGTGATAATATATAGATGAGATAGCCCACGCCCTAAACGCACTGATGAGAGGGTTGAGAGGAACGCACGCATTGTTTTTTGAAAATGTCATTTATTACAATATACATAAAGTTTAAAGCTCGGTACCTGCAGGTACGCTCGTATTTTTTTTTCGCCAATACCAAACCGATCTCTAAGCTAATAAATATAAAGATTGAATTTCTCTGGTTAAAGCCACGCGACAACGCAACTAAATTCACTCGCGTCATCACTGACATGTCATTGCAAAATATCCTTTCTTGTTGACTCAATACAGTTAATTTTCGTATGGCAAAAACATTGTTTTGCGGGTTCTTACGTGCCAATTTGTGCAAGGTTTTTACCTAGTTTCGCATAGAACAGTTTACTTATGAAGAGGCAAGACAAAGCCAAAATATTTTGGCCTCCATAGCTCCATGTCATTAACTCCATATTACATTGTATTGAAAATCTATGGGGCATTCGAACATAACTAAATTTATTAAAAAAAAAACACAGTTAAAAATGAATTAAATACTATTAACAAAAGTCTAAACTTCACTCAACATCGTCTTTTGATGGCCGCAAAACGACCATCATCGTATCAAATTACAGGACGAAGGCCACACAATGGCTGAATAGATAGTCCATCAAGTACACAATTACTCAATGCAAAATAATTAGCCTAACAATACCTATAAATATGCTTCTTGCTTACTAGAAGCTTATTGCAGTCACTGCGCATCAGATCCTCAGTCTCTCAAACCAATTTAATTTTGCTACCCTCGAAATAAAATCACACACAAAAATATACCTTAATTAAGCACCATAAGAACGTTAGCTTTCTTTCAGACATGTTTAGTAAAGTTGGTTAAGTGATAAATCGAGTGTTGGCATATGAATACGGCAGCAGACAATGCGGTGTCCGGCCGTGGAGTCGAACCAGCGACATGCGCGTAAATAAAACTAACCTAGCAACCCTTTATCTATTCAACGGTTTAGCTTAATGGTTTTAGTCTGAAGGTGTGGAGTAGCTTTTGTTAGTTTTTGTTTTTAAAGACGATAAAATATTAAATCCTTTCTATTAGCATCTTATGTAGGTCTCTCCATACGAGTCACAAAAGCTGGTAAGACTTCCACCAGTTTTTATACTGTGTAAATTTAATTGCATTTCATTGTATGTACCAATCTCATATCATCCGAGATTATCACTTGCTAAGAAACGATGAAGCAAAACATCGTGAGGAAACCTGCATGTCTGAGGGAGCTTGACTAGTTCTCGATAGATGTGTGAAGTCTGCCAACCCGCACTGGGCCAGCGTGGTGGACTATGGCCTGAATCCCCCTCGCATTGAGGGGAGGCCCGTGCCCAGCAGTGGGACGTTAAAAAGGGCTGTAGTAGTAGTAGTAGTATGAACATTTATTATATATATATTATTTTATGAAATCAATGTTGTTAAATCATAATCTTTAATTAGATTTCTTATAGTATCACTATCCACTCAACAGTTTTGGTTAGTTTTGCTTTAAAGAAATCTCAAATAGAAAAACAATTAAGAACCCATTGTTTTCTTAGAATGATCATAATTTACCTTTAACCCGTCACAAAGTAGGTACATTTTTAAATTAATTTAGTTAATTTTAAACCTCCTTATAATTTGCTGATACTTAGCATAGCAAATTGATACCAATTAGTTAATATGACTCCAATTAACAGCGGAATTATTTATTCTATCTAATCCGTGGATTTGCATTATAATAATAATAATACATCATCGCGCCTGTATTCCCCGAAGGGGTAGGCAGAGGTGCACCGTAGTGCCATTATACCGGGCACACAGGTTTCCTCACGATGTTTTCCGTCACCGTTTCTTAGCAAGTGATAATCTCAGATGAAAATGAGATTCGCACATGGAACCCAGAGGTGCGAGCCGGGGATAGAACCTGCGCACTTTGATTGCAAAGCGTGCGTTCGACCACTCGGCTACCACTGCTTTATTTTGATGTCAACTGACATTTTGGTTATCCATAGAAACTTTTAACTGACGGTATAGCAGTGGTAACCGAGTGGTCGAACGCACACCTTGTAATCAAAGTGTGCAGGTTCAAACCCCGGCTCGCACCTCTGGGATTTATGTGCGAATCTCATTTTCATCTGAGAATATCACTTGCTATGAAACGGTGAAGGAAAACATCGTGAGAAAACCTGCACGTCAGACAGAACTTGACTAGTTTTCGAAGTCTGCCATCCCGCAATGGGCCAGCGTGGTGTACTATGGCCCGAATCCCCCTCGCATTGAGGAGAGGCCCGTGCCCAGCAGTGGGACGTTAAAAGGGCTGTAGTAGTAGTGCTAACTATCGCATATAAATATTTGCCAATATTAAAACGGTCTGTATTAACTCATAGAAACGTTCATTTCTCGACTAAATGAAATTGACTGAAATTGATTTAAAAAAATATTGGTTTCAACTATAAAGCTAGCAATTTCTCAAGGTAAATCTAATTAAGTACCGTATGCTAATAACAAAATTTCCCGGTGCGTGAGCGGTCGCGATTTCCCCATCAGACGATATTAGTCCGATATTAATTAACACATGCCAGCGGCGGGGACTATAAATCTACGGTGTCGAGTGTCGATACATGGCGCCCGATAGTATTGACAACGACTACTGGACCGAATGGGAACGACAACGGACTTGGGAGATGGAGCTATAAATCCGTAGAGCCGCCGAGGTTTGTCATGTATTAATTTACCCATGAGCCGATATTAATTTGGGCTCTCCGATATTCATTGTTAATAGATCGTTTATATTGTATGATTGTTAATTAAGAGAAACACATTGTAATGCAAATAACATGTAAATCCCTATTGAAAAAACCGGCCAAGTGCAAGTCGGACTCGCGCACGAAGGTTTCCGTACCATTATCTATAAAATCGGCAAACAAATCACGTCTGTTGTATAGGAGCCCACTTAAATATTTATTGTATTCTGTTTTTTAGTATTTGTTGTTATAGCGGCAACAGAAATACAGTATCTGTGAAAATTTAATTTCTCTAGCTATCACGGTTATTGAGATACAGCCTGGTGACAGACGGACGGACGGACAGCGAAGTCTTAGTAATAGGGTTCCCGTTTTACTCTTTGGGTACGGAACCCTAAAAACGCAACCATGTAGTTTCTTGCCCATTCTTCTCCATAGGAAATGCATTCCGAAGGGGTGGTAGACCTACTATTTTTATTATTTATTGACGATTCATAAGTGCCTGTATTGGTATATATGAATAAAAAATATTCTGATTCTGATTCTGATCACGCACGATATTCACAATGATTATCTTGGGAATGTCAAAGAACTATGGATAGAGACTATGGAATGCGTAGAGTTGCTATTTCTTCTCATGTATTATACTTCTCATTACTACTATAGCCCTTTTCACGTCCCACTTTGGAGTGCACTCTGCGCTCGCCACTCCTCCGGTAAAGCTGTAAAGGCCACCTCACGGCCAACAGTGTAAGTCCTTCAAAAAAAAAAAAATAACGTCCCACTGCTGGGCACGGGCCTCCCTTCAATGCGGGGGGGATTCAGGCCATAGTCCACCACACTGGCCCAGTGCGGGTTGGCAGACTTCACACATTTATCGAGAACTAGTCAAGTTCTCTGAGACGTGCAGGTTTCCTCACGATGTTTTCCTTCACGGTTTCATGGCAAGTGATAATCTTGAATGAAAAAAAGATTCCCACATGAAACCCAGAGGTGCGAGCCGGGGTTTGAACCGTTCGACCACTCGGCTACCACAGCTGATATTGACCTGATTTTGTTGGCATATGCCCACGGTTTGTCAAATGACTAAAGACAGAACAACAAATATGTAGAGCAGTAATAACATGTTTTTAGGTTTAAATACTCAGCAATATGTCACCTCCTGGGGGCTAACCATTAACTCTTATAAATAACAAAATAATTTAATTTAAGATATGTAAATTTTTTAGACACTTTTATTGGTACCTGTCCTAAAAAATATAAAGTCAAAGTAATATTGCAAAAATATTTTTTTTTCGCAAGAAAGTGAATATTATTTAAAAAAAAAAAATTGCAATCGGAATCGGAATAGTAAATTCCATAATCAAAACGTTTTTTACAAGCTTTATATTAATTTTATTATTACAAGCTTTATATTAACTTGCAATGTATGTCCGGGTGGAATCTTGCAACTAAATTTTAGATCAGTTATCTTAAACCGATTGAGCTGAAATTTAGTATACACGCTTATATTGGATGACAATGCATGCTCAGCTATGTGACGTCATTCTAATTCTAATATGGCGGATCATCCAAGATGGCGGAATAGTTATTTTTTCTGCACTACCACAGTATGGGTATCAAATGAAAGAGCTTGCTGAGGAGAACACGAAAACTAAGTAAATTAAATAAAAGCTTGTTTTTAAAAAGTATTTTACCATAATTTCCGCTTCATTTTAATCCCAAGACGTCCTACATCGCCTTAATTAGCGGACATATGAATACAACATGCCTGTATAAACGGTTTTCTAATCAAAACTTTGTTATTTATAGCCGAGCTGGCTGGATGTGGACCGAATATATTTGCATACACAACCATCGTGATAACGAATCAGGTCGCAATAGTTTCCGGTAACGATATCAACGTTTTCATAGACTAGAGAGAAATATTAAAACTCTACATTTTTATCGCGTTACAAGCAGTCCCGTTAGCCTCCCCAACTAAGCTAAATGCTTATGCTAATGCTTATGTCAATACAGCAGACAACCCATACTCATCGTATGATCTCAAACTAACCAAAGCTGGTGGGTAATTGAAGAATCCCACTTGCACCCAGATTGGGGCAAAATCCAAAAAGGCAATTTCAGACATTTGCCCCTGACGAGAATCGAACCCGCAGTCACCCGGTGCAATAATAAGCCAAACAGCCTATGCTCAAACCACAAGACCAAGTTCGTCAAGTTCTCAAGACTAAAATCTCTTCGCCTTATTAATTGGTACTTTCTAATATAAATAATTGAATTAAATTTAATTCTAAACAATTAATATTTAATTATTATTATTATTTCATTAATATTAAATTAATTAAATATAATTCTTATACAATTTCCGTTCTGTAAATTAGTTTCTGATAACAAAATTATCCTTGTTTGCAACGAATTCGGTCGAATGCTCTCTGTCTAATTTCATACGAGAGAAAGAGACAAAATCAAGGTATACTGTGGCATAAAACTAGTCTTGGCGCTCATGTTACTAGTACTGATGTGAATACTTGTGTATACCACACTCAAATCATGACGATTCATCATTGACGAATCAATATTGTAAACGGATTTCTTGTCCAAACACTTATTGAAAATATGCTTGTTGTTGCACGTGCTTCTACATTCGCACTTAACATTATTAGCTGTTATTAAGTACTACTACATTATGTTGGAAGCTGAGCTTGTATCCTAAACGTAGTTGTTAAAACTTTAAGATGTAGAATAATAAAAAGTTGTCAATCTTGATAGATTACTAAATAAGATAGATAAATCTTAGTTCGTTCATTGACATTCATCCGCCATCAAAATCAAAATCAATTTTTGTTTATTCGTGTAGGTCAAAAAGCACTTACAAATAGTCAGATTCTACCACCATATTTTTTACCTTCTTTTCCTATTAATTATAATGTGTATGTCTTGAATTTATGATTTTTATTAAATATGACACTGACAGAATACCAGCTAATAGTAGGCGCAGCCATTCCTGGTTATCCATTACATTTCATAATTAAATTTATTTTGTAAAAGAAGAAGAAATTATAAAAATTGTAATTGCCATCGACATTCATCTGCCATATTTCATCTTCACCTCCCATTTTATGTATGTAGGTATATTTATTAAATTCATCCTTGCTATTAATTATAGGAACAGTTAAATAATATTTGGCTGGACGCACTACCGTGCGTCTAGATTACATACATCATGACGCCTTTATTCCCCGAAGGGCTAGGTACACTTCGCCAATGTATTTAGGTTCCTAATAGGGGGCGAGCCTATTGCCATTATACCGGGCATATTCTCCCTCAATACGAGGAAGATTTAGGCCATAGTCCACCACGCTGGCCCAGTGCGGGTTGGTGAACTTCACACGCCTAGTTGTGCAGGTTTCCTCGCAATATTTTCCTTCACCGTCCAGCAAGTGGTAATCATTGTCAAAAATAACATCTAACAGTTAAAATCCTTTCTATATAGCCTAAAGTTTCCACAAAAAAGTCTACATTCTCAAGTACATTAAATCTTTATTGCAGACAGATATAGCGCTAATCGGCTTAAGGGTATTCTCGTCACCATTAGGTACTCATTTCTCTTCTTTGCGAATTGAATTAAGGTCATAGTCCACCACGTTATCCAACCCAAGTGCAGCCAACATCAATATCCTAATTACAAAGTTAGACTCAAATCTACTAACAAAAAAAATCAACGATTTATCGATCGCAGAACTACCGTTGTAACGGCACTGCACGTATACATAACCTACGTATAATGAAACATAACGAAACCCATCAATCAATATCGGTCCTCGCTAACGAGTGCGTTTTCTCTACCACATATGCATATAGAAACCATAATTTAGACATTGGCCCACTCACTAACTCATAGCTGGACCGCCGACAGGTTGATTTCGCGTGTACACGAATAATAAAGATACATAGGTATGTGTATGTGGCTAAAGCTAGGTGGATACTGTTGGGACCAGGCTTCTGTATTTTTAAAGTAACTTACCTATATATATACCAGAGTTCGTTTTTGTATTGGTAATTTTTTATCTCTACCAACTGTCAGACTTGTCGAGCTTCAGATCGATCTTTGTAAAGTAGACACGATGTGACGTAGTCTTTTCAACAAATCTGACAGTTGAATAAGATAACATTTATGTTTACGCGGTTTTTCACGTGGTTCTAGGTTCGATTCCCATGATGGTTTTTTTTGGAAATGGCTTTTTTTTAATTTTCCCTGGTCTGGGTGTACCTGAGATCACGCAGTGAGCTGAATAGTGAAGGCTCATCCCCCTTTCCAGTTGGAAGAGGGATACCTATCTTTATCTGTCTCCGTAGGATACTTGAGATTTTCGGTCACGTTACCAGGAAAGATGGTCACAACCTCGAGCAACTAATGGTTACCGGAAAAATCGATTAGATGGTCTGACCAGATCCGCAAATCTCTGGACACTAATCTCCATGAACCTCTCCACGTCGCCAAAGACAGGCACAGGTGGCGCAAGATAGTCAAGGAGAAAATAATTTCATGGGGGAATCACGACCCTCAGTAATGAGGAGCACGACGCGAGGAGGAGGATCGAAACAACAATTCCTTAAAAGGAGTGGTGGTAAGACCCCATATCATTACAGTAAGCCGTCGTTAAAGATTAAACCTAGATTCTATTGATTTCAAAGTAATACAGGTAGATACCTATTTTCCATATATTAAAATGACACAGGTCGAACGTGACCGTTCCAAGCACCGCCCGCACCAATACCGACAAAATATGTTAACTTATGCGTTCTGCACAATTTTGCTGATTGCATCATCTAGTTTAAATCCTGTATCAGAAGTCCGAAATAATACATTAGGTACACATTGTGTAGCTAAGCTATACTACCCCCCAAACGTTAGAGCGTCGAAACTCGCGCGTACATTTCTTTGCCAATACCAAAACTGCCCCGCTCTCCTCGACCCGGGCGTTGAGAGGGCCACCAACACACCTACACCAGCCTCAAACAGACACCGATCTGGCCGGCGAGGTCGAGGAACCCCCTCTTCCGCTCGTAGGTACATCTTTGCACCTACGAGCGCAGTCACTACCTCTCCCCTCACGGTAACTGCCCAAGCCGAGGTCGTGCCCTCTATGGCGCCCTTGAGCTAGTTGCCACCCCTTTCCGCCCTTAAGGCCTTGGTTGGAGTGCACTCTGCGCTCGCTACTCCTCCGGTAAAGCTGTAAAGGCCACCTCACTGCCAACAGTGTAAGTCCTTTTAAAAACAAAAACCAAAACTGACTCCACGGACACGTAGAAAAAGTTCATTCTACAAGGAAATGACACTGACAGCAGCGTGAGCAAATATTCACAAAACGGAAAAAACCTGGAAAAGTGTGTTATAATTTTAATCAAATTTATCTGACACACGCTCAAACGTTACTGTATTATTTCCGACTTCTAATACACCCTACATTTTCATTATTAATATTTAAGTAAGTAGGTATGTTAAAACGGTTACTGTTCAATCATGATTAAACTAATCCTTATTTAAATTTAGGTTATATTATGGTTATAGATATTATTTTCCTAACTTAAGCACAATACAGACTTAAATAACTACCTATTAAAACGACACTGTATAGTATCTAGACTGAAATATCTATAGGTAAGGTGTTTAATAACAACTGCAATTTCGTTAGCGTGAAAGTTAGAAAAAATAAGTAATCTAAGTCACTCCTTATAACACCAGCTACCTGCCAGTGAAAGTCCCATCATAATCGATTACGCCGTTCCGGAAGTTACCTGGAACACAGACATACAGATATATAGATAAACAGACGTACATACAAAATGTAAAAAAAATGTTTTCTTATTAGTACCGTATATTATTATATGTAAATGCATGGAGTAAAACGTTATTATTTTTATATAAAAAAATTACATTTCAATATAGCGATATTAATAAATATTTCTTTGTAAAGATATAAACTCTGATACACATATTTCACCCAATTCGAAACTTTAGGAATGTAAGTGCAACGAAAGTTATGCGCAAACGTGTATTGTCATTAGTTTATTCGCAAGTGTAGGCCACACTTTACAACACGGTAAATAACAATCTGCGCAAACGAGCCTTGTTGATGTTGATACAGCGCCGCGCACAAATCACGCGCGCGCAGACACTCGACACACGCCGCCGTATGTCGGCCCTAGTGTCGCTCTAATGTCGCCCTATTGTCACTCTGTTATCGTCTTGTGTCGCCCCAGTGTCGCTCTAAGGTCGTCCTATTGTCGCCCTACTGTTGCTTTAGTATCGCCCTAGTATCGTCCTAATGTCGCCCTATGTTATGGTCGCCTAGTGTCGACCAGTGTCGTGTACTCTAAATAGTGTCGCAAAATGTTAATACCCCCTTATATGCTATTGTTTTAGATGATGATGTTTTAGAATCGTAATTTGTATAATAGGAAATTTCTATTGAATGTGCTGTGTTTGTTTGCAATAAGTACGTCTTTTAGCAGATATTCAATAAAATAAGTGAACTGTACGTTTAACTTTCATAACGGTGGAAAATAAATTGCTATTATTATACGGAGCTCTACTGGTTAAACAAAACAGGTTATATGATAATTTCAAAATATAATTATTTTCTGTTTGTCGAATAAACACTGTCTATCAATTTATCTGTTGGTTGAAAAATTGTCCCTTAATTTATGAATTCAATTGGACATAAAATAGCAGCTTCGTGACAGCCCATACATTACACAAGCCTTACAAGAATGTTAATAACTATTTAGTACTACAACGATTACGCTCGCAACTGAAATATATCACGCATTTATCGTTCGTACGTATCAAGCGGCCGCCATCTTGCGTTATTCTCTTCCCTAAACATTGCCGTGTTTATTCGAACCGCTACTAATGTCCAAGCGAGTTCTTTATCTAAGTTAAATTTATTCCAACTCGCCAATCAGTTTTGCATACGACACGTCGACACGTCCGCGTCGTAAACCAGTGGTAGGGCCGTTATTCATAATGTTATGATAATCCACCGAGGGTCTCGTGTAGTGAGTGACTTGCTCCACTCATTCGGATTGTATAAACGAAGCATAGGTAAACTTAGATCGTTGTATTGTTAAGCTTAAGTGCAAATGAAGTAGGCATGGTCTGCGCGCTAAGTCGAAATGATTTATGGACAAAAATTTGCATTTATTCGAGATTGACCGGGCGCGGCGTACAAGCAAGCCCTAAGCGAATGAATTCGGTTAACGTTGTTGAACATTTAGGTTTCGTTTGACACAAAAATATTGTTAGTGACTCGCTAATTCAGTGTTAGAATGTTAGCGGAGAGATATTACGTTTGTTCAAACTTTAAAATCTATTTCTGGTCACTCTGTATAGTACTGATATAGTGATAATCTTTTTCGTGATATCTCTTCCTATCTTCTCGGCCTAGGGTATCATCAGAAACGACATTGGGAATATTTTTCCACGTTAGACCCTAGTGGGAAAAAAGCCAGCGCTAATAATAAGGAAAATGTATGCCGAATGACACCACTGGCCACAGTTTGAAAGGTTTATCATAGTTTCAAGGAGATGTCCTCTTGCCTCTGTAAGACGTGAGAACATCTCGCTGGTAGTGAAAAAATAAAACACAAAAATGTTTATTATTTATTAGATAAGCTCTTATAGTCTACATTAAAGCTTACTGTCACATTGCCATACAAGTATTTTACGTCAACGTAAGCAATATAGGAGCGTAAACCTTCCGTCAAACCTATGGTAGAGCTGCAGTACTGCCGAAAGTCGCATTTTTACTTCCAATACGTTTTCAAATTGTGATTGCAGCATTGATTAGAATAGATATAGTATTTAAGCGACTCTTTTTTATACAAATGAATAAAACCCTGCACACACTGAGTCGAAATTGATTCCAATACCAAATTGAACTGTTTAAAAAAGAATCTCGAAATACAATTTCTGTGGTAAAAGCCACGCGACCACGCGTCAAAAAACACTTGCGCTGTCATTGAAAAATTATCTTTTTCAAGAGACAAAAAGTCTGACACGCTCGTCTTAATACAAAGTAATAATCTTATTTCGTTTTATCTTTAAGATGGATGTATTAGCAATGATTGTATGTTATGTATGACCTGATTAGTATATTCAAAACAAACCACACATCACAGGCAAGCAACGTCGCAGTCACAATCAATGGTCTCCAGTTTCTATACATCATCTACGTATAAAGCCTTCGTACACTGGTGCGTCAAAGAACGTGTGTAAAATTGTTTGCTAATACCAAAACCAACTAACTATGACCTATGTGACCTATAGAAAAAGTTCACACTTCAACGAAATGACACTGACATGACAGCGCAAGCGAATTCTGACGCGTGGTGGCTGTTACCACCGAAATTCAATCTTAATGTACATTGACCCAGGGTTCGTTTTATTATTGGCAAAAATTTTACGCTCGTGTGTGCTGGGGGGCTTTAAAGCGCTATATTTCAATATAAACTCGGGTCCCGCAATCAGCATTTCAAAAGAGCCTTAAATCCTCATAAATAAGTGAATTCGTTAACAAACATACGGACGGACACGAGTGGCTTCGATGTTCGTAAGTTATACTAACGTCAGGCAAATCTGACGGAATTTACTAGCTTAGACTTATGTTAGAACATCATCAATACATCATCATCACGCCTGTATTCGGGGGTAGGCAGAGGTGCACTGCAGTGCGCCCAAACTTCGCCGATGTATTTTGGTCCCACCCAGGGCCAGCGAGCCTATTGCCATTATACCGGGCACATTCTCCCTCAATACGAGGGAGAATTTTGAGCTATAGTCCACCACGCTAGCCCAGTGTGGGTTGGTGAACTTCACACACGTTTCTATAGACATGCAGGTTTCCTCACGATGTTTTCCTTCACCGTTTCATAGCAAGTGGTAATCTCGGATGAAAATGAGATTCGCACATGAAACCCAGAGGTGCAAGCCGGGCTTTGAACCTGCACACTTTGATTGCAAGGCGTGCGTTCGACCACTCGGCTACTACCATATATGGGACTTATAAGCCGATTATGTTTAAGAGTCGAGGACCCTGGGCTAGCTTTTCGACTTCGTACGCGCAGACTTTAATGATTCAATATCATTATAATGTTTAGTCTAATGTTGTTATGTTATTCTGATGAACAAACAATAATACTGTAAAGTCTCATCAAAATCCGTTAATTAGTTTTCGCGTGAAAGAGTAACAAACATCCATCCAAATAAAAACTTACACATTTATAATATTCGTAAAGTAGGATGGGATTAGTAGGATTTAGTTTCCCTCATGAAACGGATGGACCTTATGAAAACAGGTTGTAATCTCACAACACCTGTTTCTCGAACAATTGCAAGATCAAACGTTGGCCTTCGTGCGCTAACAATTGCCTTATTTTACACTAGATTGAGGTTATTGTATGACTATAAACCAGCATAAACACAATCACTGGCCTACTGCGGATAATAAAATATAGATTACATTGAAATCGTTAAACAATATAAAGCTGCGGCACACTGAGGCGTTAATTCGTACGCGTCAACATTTTTGCCAATCCTTAAATGAAATTACTCGTATAATATTGACTCATAGCAAAAAATCGTTCTTGAACAAAATATCATCGATAACACGAGCAGATTTTGTCTCGTTCTCGCGTGACTTTTACCAAAAAAATTCCTACCTTATATATATTGATATAGTGTTCGTTTTGGTATTGGCAAAAAATACCGGCCAAGTGCGAGTCGGACTCGCGCACGAAGGGTTCCGTACCATTAGCTATAAAAACGGCCAAAAAATCACGTTTGTTGTATGGGAGTCCCCTTATATATTTATTTTATTCTGTTTTTTAGTATTTGTTGTTATAGCGGCAACAGAAATACATCATCTGTGAAAATTTCAACTCTCTTGCTATCACGGTTTATGAGATACAGCCTGGTGAGAGACGGATGGACGGACAGCGAAGTCATAATAATAAGGTTCCCGTTTTACCCTTTGGGTAAGGAATCCTAAAAATACGCTCCAGTATGCAATTAAGGTTTTTTTATTGATCGATGTAGAAAACAGAAAAAAAATATAAACCCATTCTTTTTTTGGGACTAAGCCCACCACTGTTACTCCTGCCAGCCAGGATCGATTATACAGTACCCATGGTAAAAGCTTTGCTTCCTTTGAGGTCATACGATGAGTATGTGTTGTGTAAACGCAATTAGAATTAGGTGCCTACCATTGAGATATATAACGGAGATGCCCTATCTACTCCGTCCAGCAGCAATGTTTTTGACGTTTATCTAACATCCGCCATTGTACCTGTAGTATACCTGTAAATACGTCAGAGCCATACGCAGGGTGGAGTCGATAGGGTTATCTAGTTACTCTATGGTGCCTACTTATAACAATAACTAGCAGTAGCATATGGGACAGTAATATTCTAGGAAAAGCCAAACATTCGGAGCGAGACATGAGAACTTTATAACGTACTCATCTATGTTCGTTATGGTACTCTCAGTGAGATAACTTGAAGCTGTAGTAGAGTATCGCAGTAGTCATTAACGGTAATAATAACATAGCTTGCAAACTCCGCATCGCCTGTGGCAATTCACAAATGAATGGAAACTGCAATGTACAGCGGCGCACGCGCAGGCACCGGGCGCATTGTGAGTGAACAGACAATCAGGTGTTACCCGGTACCCTATAAACGCAAATGGTAACGCCACGGGACTTTATATATACAGGATGTTGATAAAGTGATAACAGATTTTAGAATTTACTAAATAAGCAGTGACAGGATTGGTAGATTGCCCGCTTCGCACGCAAGGGGGTGTAAGTTCGAGGCCTGGTGGCGTATTTTCGTTTGATAGACATCAATCTCTATTAGAGATATGTCGAAAAAACTAAAACATACGACCAATTTGACGTTTTGTTTCGACATTATCTCTAATAGAGATTGATGTCCATCAAACGAAAATCGGACCCTGGTCCGGAGATTCTGGCGACCCCTGGAGATTTCCACTCCATTACCACAGCATTCCATTACCACTTGCTCAAGAAAAACACCTTGATGAAACCTGCAGTACAGAAAGGCGTGTGAAGTTAACCGACGCGCACTGAGCCAGGGTGGTGGATTATGGTTATTGAAGATTGATGGTAAATGTGCCCGGTATAATGGCAATAGTCTCGCCCGATATTACATTGGGACTAACTTCAGCGAAGTGTTCTATATATGAAGCCAGTAATTATTGGTTAACCTGTTTGGTCATTTTAATTTTACGCAATTATAGTACTTAACGATTTAATAATCGACTAATAATATAGGTGTACAGCATGTATTTGTTACGGTACATTGTCCTGTGATACCGTGGGCGCTACCGCACGCCCTCGCCCACGGGCGCAGGCGCGTGCGCACCACTGCCGCTACAGTTATGAGCAGTATCATATCGATATAGCATTATAAAATGCATACTTATAACAAACTGAGCATAGCGATATAATTAGTTTTTTAGGGTTCCGTACCTAAAAAGGAAAAACCGGAACCCTTATAGGATCACTTTATTGTCCGTCTGTCCGTCTGTCTGCCAGTCTGCCTGTCTATCAGTCTGTCAAGACACTTTTTCTCAGAAACGCTTGGAGGTATCAGGTTGAAAATATAACACAGACTTATGTCTCAATGCGAGGGGGATTTGGGCCATAGTCCACCACGCTGGCCCAGTGCAGGTTGGCAGACTTCACACATCTATAGAAAACTAGTCAAGTTCCCTCAGACGTGCAGGTTTCCTCACGATGTTTTCCTTCACCGTTTCATAGCAAGCGATAATCTCGGATGATAATGAGATTCGCATATGAATCCCAGAGGTGCGAGCCGGGGTTTGAACCTGCACACTTTGATTGCAAGGCGTGCGTTTGACCACTTGGCTACCACTGCTGTCTCGGCTACCACTGCTGTACTTTGGGGACATTATGTCTATTTTATGAATTTCCACAAAATTCCATCGAGTTATGGTCCTCTTACAGTGCTCTTATAAAACTTTTCTAGTCAAGAATACCATGAATTAGTTGATATAACACCCGCCTTGAACGCAGGGCGTGCAAGTTCAAATCCCAGGCCAGCACCTGTAAAATTTTCGGATTGCATGTGTGAATGTATTACGTTGGAACCGAAATACATCGGCGAAGTGTGGTTGCACTGCAGTGTACCTCTGCTTAGTCCTTCGGGGAATACAGACGTGATGATGCAGATATATGTTAGAATCAAATAGAATTAATTTGTTTCGTACCGATGATGCAATCACAATAAACCTCAAACTGTGTGTAATTCCTTAACTATTGTCTAAACACAGTCGCTTGCGTAAAGTAATCGGCTGGTACGGAGTAAATGTAACTTGCATGTCACAGTAATGATATGAGTTCCTTAGGGTTTGACCATATAGGTAAACAATTTAAATATAGATTTTCCAAACACATAATTTATGTTTGTTTAAGAATAAGAGTAATTTATTTTCCAAAAACTTGATAATAGAAAACTTTGTTCGTGAGCGAACCAAACCAGACTCGGGGTCAGTATTATGTTGCTCTTATAAGATACTTATTGTATAAGTTAATCGAGAAATAAGAATGAATTAAAATAAGCATAAAAAGAGAATACGAAATAATATTACATTTACGTGTTGGATGAGGTAGGAGTATATGTGTTTCTAAGAAAACAAAAACTTCAGAATCTTAACGATCAGGGAACTTACTAAACTAAAACTAAAGTAACTCTTGTGTCCATATCCATAAAGATTAAATTGTTTTCTTATAAGCCTCGCTCCCAAGCGTCAATAGTCGCTCGTGCTGACAGTGTCATTTTGTTGGAGAATGAACTTTTTCAATGTGTCAATAAAGTTCGTTTTGTTATGGCAAAAATTTTACGCACGAGTGTCAACGCTCCAGTGTGCAGTGGCTTTAGTGTTAGAAAAAAAAAACCAAAATAAAGTAAATGCAACTCAAATTAGTAAAATTAATTCAACCTTCTTTTAGCCATCCGACGGCGATATGACTGTATCCGTACATTCTTGTGCAACCCCACATGTCCACTTATCTGTAACGGTCACGAAGCAGATCACTGGCGATTGTTACTTTCGCGTTAAACTTTTATTATTGTCGCATTAACTCCACGTTATGCAACTCTACCTCACGACCCCACTACGTGTTGTGTGGACATGCCCTAATCTTGATTTTACTGCCGGCTATTTAGTCGTACACATGTTATGGTGTGCTTAATTTTGATTAAAATATGTTTGGACGATAACTGAGCGCATAAACAATGAAGAAAAGAAAGTGCTGTGTATGGTTTACACAAAATTCTACAGATGAAAATACAGATGGCGATGATTGCAGTAAATAAAGAAAGTTCTTTAAGAAACGGTGAACGAAAACATTGTAAGGTCACCTGCACGTCTTTAGAAAGGCGTGTGAAGCTCGCCAACTCGCATTGGGCCAGCGTGGTGGACTATGCCCCAAAATCTCTCTGGTATTGGGGAGAATGTGTCTGGTATAATGGCAATAGGCTCGCCCCCTCTTACATTGGGACCAAAATACATCGGACAAAGTATGGGTGCACCGCAGTGCACCTCTGTAGACAGAGGTAGAGGAAGTAGAGGGGTAGTACCCTTCGGGGAATACGTGTTGATGCATGATGATGTATGTATGGTTGTAAACAGACCGAGCAATATGTTTCACCAGAAAGTAGCCACATTCACAAATCAATGTCCGTACATTACCATAATTACAGTATAACTACATAATTGTGAGAGAAACAATTAAGCGTGCAAACAATCCCGGTACACGTCAGGCCGCGAAGGAAACGTTACAAAACAAATTGCCGGCGCGCCGCTGCGCCCGCGCTGCCCGTTAATTGCGTTTGCGCAGAACTGTCGCCGGGGAACGTGCGACGAATTGTGTTTTAGTTATTGGAATTAAGGAAATGTTTTGTTGGAATATGCGTATTATCTTATCCACGCGGTGTCGACTCGGCTTGGAAAAGCAAAACGAGTAACTGGATTACTAATGTCGTACAAAGCCGTGAACCAACTTATTATAGTAATTGCATGTTGGTTGTGTATAGTAACTGCATACAGGCTCGCCGCTCGTCACTTATGTTATCCTAGTAGTTTTGATAAAAAGTGGACAATTCAAATTAGACTTCTTTTCAACGCATTTCTGATATATCATTACCTACGTATTTATGTTATCCTGGTATTCCTATTATTAAATGTCGCTGACCAATTCCATTGACGTGCTATCTTTATTAATAAGATTTATGAAAACAGACTAGCCAAAGTAATATTATTATGTGTTATAACTGGTAAGCTTATGTTATCCTAATACTTTTGGTGAATAACAAATGACAAAAATACATTTTTTCGATATATTCAACATCATCATCACGCTTGTAATTCCCGAAGAGGAAGGCTAAGGTTGCACTACAGTGTACCCACACATCGCCGATCTATTTTGATCCCTATGTAATACATCCCTATATATACCGGGCACATTCCCGTCAATCCGAAGGACTCTTGGGACATAGTCCACCACGCTGGCCCAGTGTGGTTAGGTAAACTTCACACGCCCTTTTTATAAACGTGCAGTTTTCATCACGATGTCTGCCTTCACCGTTCAGTAACCGATAATAATTATTAAAAATTACATTGGCGCATGAAAACCGAAAAATCTTAGAGTTGTTAATTAGGCTACCACTTCTTGCTTCTTTCGCTTATACTTATATGATTTACGTTGATAGCGTTAGTTACCACCTCTATACAGGTATTTAGTTACGCGGTTGTATATGTGCATCCTACGCTACCGTTACTTTTAACCTTCGTTACACCGCCCGTTATAATTAAACACCGTCGGAACCCAATACAGCTTCATTAGCTCCTGACGGGCCTCTGATTAGTAGGCGTGCTTTGGCAGGTTCTTGTATCGTGTGTGCCGGGAAACGGCTGATAAGATCTGATATGCTCTGCACTCACTGAGGCGAACGATTTTCTTTTTTTTTTTAATATAGTCTCCGTTACTAAATATCGCTCAACAACACATTCTCATTGTATGAAACAAGCTAAGCAAAGCTATTGGTACGAGTGGACTTGGGGCGATCCCAACTACACCCAGACCAGAGAAATATCCGAAAAAGCCGTTTTCGTAATTTGCCTCTGGCGGGAATCGAACCCGCAACCACTAGACGTCATTAAATATAGTATAAATAAAGTTTAAATTTCTATGGTAAAGGTCACGGGATCACGCGTCGAAATTTGCTTGCGTTAACGTCTGAGCTTTTTTTGAATAATCAACTTTTCGTGTGAGTTAATACAGTACGCAAAAAAAAATCGTGCGTTATTTTGACGCGCCTGTCAGCGTAGGGTTATAGTGTCGTCCTTATAACGTCCTGAGGTTTAATGTACTCCATAGGCTATAAGCTATAAAGGTATATGTTTCGAACACTTTCCAAGGCTTCTAATACTTGCTAGATTACAGTTAGAAAATGCCTATTAAATATATTTAGGTCCCAGTTTCATTTGGTGAACAGTGAAAATAAACATAGTGATGATTCTCGGAAGACGTGTGAAGTTCTCCGAACCGTATAAGCATTGTAAGCACCCATAGAGTATCTAGAGTACCCATAACGACTCCACTCTGCGATGCCATGCGATGCTCCATGCGATGCCATGCTCCATTCGATGCCATCTCCGTTATAATATCTCCATGATAGCGCCCCTAAAATTTGGTAAACATTACAGATATTACAAGATTTTTTAACAGTGGCAACAATAAAAATCATGTTCATACATTTTTTTTTTTAATTACGATATCCATTTGTTTTTGCTGTTTTATTAGTTCGTTGTATGTCGTTCCACTGATTAGCAAAGAGCTTATCTCCGTTACTTTATTCCTCTCGGTTCATTCTTATAGTACTCTGGTTTCCCTGGTAGGAGACCTGTCGTTCTTCTTGAGTCCGTTAGTAATACTTACCAAAATTCCGGACTATTAAACCGGACTCTTAATAAATGAAACACGCCTGTACGATTCTAAGTCCAAAAACATACTAGAATCTACCTCGATGGTATATTCTTCAATCTATGTGTATCTCCGACGTTTATCTATGGACTGGATGCATGCGAGATGTTGTTGCGAGCTACTGTGTGTCGCTAACCTATATCGAGACGCCTCGGCGATACGCTCCTTCCTTGTACAGGCATTGCAAACCTTTTAAAAAAAAATACAACCTTCGTTTTGTTCGCGCTGCTATATAATTCTCGTAACATTTAATATGCGTTTTGTTACTATTACATTAATATTTTTATCGTCTTTAATATAATTTCCTTACAGTGAATAGTAAAAAAAGATAAATGATTTGTCAATTTTATTTCAATAAGTAAATATTCACTTATAACCTATAAATATTAGTTACTTAATAGTACATACATTATTTTTATTCTTCATATTGGATTACAGGTGTAATAATTCATTTATTAAACAAAACGTAGACCGGCCCATACAATATGAGTTCGGTAGTACACTGTTCCGCCACGGCGTAATTGAGAGCGCCACCGTCGCCCCACTAATAACCAGCGCCCGCGCACTGCCTGGCACACATTCCCTCCCTTTATTAGCAATTCTGATACGCGAAAGCGATATTGTGCCTCATAAGTGGAGCTTAGTATTGAGCGCACCATTTCATTTTATCACATAGATATTATTGTCGATAGTCCATTTAATAGAATGTAGGAATTACTCGGAGATAGAACGTTATTGGCCACATAAACTCCGATGACGTAATAAGCTGCGAGTTTCATATATTTCCCGGACAAATCGATCGTTTTGCTTGAATATTGAGTGTATAGCCTCATTTGCATATAAGGTATTATGCTTTTATTGAGATATTTATTGTGAAATTAACATTTTACATATTACGGAGTTCGGTAAGGTGAAATGTGGTTGAGAATTTCGCTGTCGATTCATTCGTGCGTTATCTTAGTAAATGGTATGATAGAGTTACTGTAACGTCCTGTGGGACGATTTTCGAGATATGTCGCATTAGATATGATGTCGATCATTGGAGAATTGGATCCCAGCCCCCTTACCGTACCTGTCATGTAGCAATGTTTTTAATTTTACTTTTAGTTTGTGACAGGTAACCCCAGAGTAGATAGAGTTGACATAAGAACTTAACTCTTCGTAATGCTCTGCGGCGATTATTTTGAAGGTTGGCAATAATGGTTTATATGAGATCCGCCATCTTAGAATTAAGATCAAGTAAGTACGTAAGTGTCAAACAATAAAAACACTCAAATTCTAAAATGGCTGAAATTTACCGCAGTTCGGGCTCCTTAGGGCCGCTCCTTAGTATATATTTGATGCAGTTAACTCAGTACAAAATACATATGTAAAAAAAAAAAAATATGCCAAATAATCCATATGTCAAAAAAAAACAACAATATTTTAATATGTGGTGGTAAAACCGCTGAAGTCACTACGGGAACGAGCGAATAAATTTAGTTTTTTTGAAAATACACTCTGTATTAACATAAATAAAGTTCGAATATCTGTGACAAATGCCACACAAAAAACAAATCGTTCATGTCAACAAAAACATTCTACTGTAAAATGTACTTCTGCTATTATATAATACAGTTCGTTTTGATATGGCAATAAAATTGCGCAAGGTTCAATGTAGTTACTGGGTTATTTCTAACGTGGGACGAATTTCCATTTAAAGATAAACCGTTTAAAATCTACACTATATAGAGGTATTTTCATCTAAATTACACTTTACGTTGTTCTTTCTCAGCGCTGGAGATATTTGCACCTATTCGTTTATTTCAAAACGGTCTGGTGCGTATAAAATAACATCATACATTACGCCCCCCGGTACATTGCGGTGGACGCGCGCGTTGAAATATTTACCAATACCAAAACGAACTCTGTGTCAATATGCATAAAGACTGAATTTCTGTGGTAGAAGCCACGTCCCCACGCATCAAAATGAACCTTTTACATGAGACAATACAGTTTATTTTGATATGGCAATAAATTTACGCGCTAGCGTTGACGCTGCGTTGACGCTAGCGTTTGCGGCCTTAACACCTACGGGTTAAACTTCTATCTTTATCGAACATTCGATATTTATTTAAATACTAGCTGGGTACTAGCTATACTACTCGCGAGTTCGTCCCCGTAAGAGTTGGGAACCCTAATTTCCCAGAAATAAGTTGGGTTTTATTTTTCCCACCGAACCCTTATTCTTTTTTCATAATAAAAGTAAGCCTAAATTACTCCGTTTAGCATCAGCTATCTACCAGTGTAAATCACGTCAAAATCGATCCAACCCTTTGGGAGTTTACCTCAAACAAACCAACATACAAAAACATTTAAAATTGCGTTTTCGCTTTTCATATAGTAATAAGCTGTTATTTTGACGTTACAAACAAACAAACACTTCAATTTTATTTATTTGTATAGATACAAGTTTTAAAGAACAAATCCTAGTGACACTTATTTACATAGTAAAACGTTTGCCGTAAGACCAAATATTATCGTATGGATAGGCAAGTGCTTACCATAAATGAATCGTATTAATATGCACGATAACGTTGACATTTCCTTGCCTATACTTTTTTATAAAGAGAGTGAGATACTGCGGTCCGTATTGCATATATAAAGTAAAATAATGTCTGTAGTTCCGAGTAACTGTTAAAAAGATCGCGTTCCTAGTTGTATACTTTGTTGCGGCCCTCGTCCTGCCTTTTGTCTTCGTAAAGCTATGATCGGAGCAATTCCAGATCGGTGATACAAATAGGACCACCTGGCCAGCAGTTTGAAAATATAATGTTTAAAAAGTTCCTACTACAAGATGTTTCACAAGTCCGAAATAATACTTTAACGTTAGCATCAGTGTCGGGTATACAACTGAATGGTATAAAAATTTGATCGAAATTCGACCATGTTTTTCCATGTTCTGTTCTGTGAATATTGGTAGTCGCCCCTCATAAGTGTAGTTTACACTGCTGAATAGAGTTATGGATGTACCCAAAGGCCAGAACAATATGCCTATGACAAATATTCAAAGGTCTATAACTCAGAAAGTATGATAGTTAGGTATAATCTGTATTCATTAAACATCCACATATGAGCTACCGTATATGTACCCAAAGTATTATTTTGGACTTCTGATACACCCTGTATAATAAATACATACAAAATGTGGTACTGATCTGTAAAATTTGTTGTATTTGGTTGTACGATATAACCTCAGTATTAAGATTCTATCAGTAAAAGAGTTTTATAGTTTCCGATCAGCAGTTCTAGAGTTATATATCAGAATAATTCAAATCAAAGTCAAATTATTTATTTTGTGTAGCCCTACGGAGACACTTATAAATTAACAATGTCATATCTTGAAATAAAACTATTTTACGGATTTGATCGCGTGTATTTACTATTTTATTTTCCCGACGTTTCGGCTGCTTTACAGCAACCATGGTCACGGGGGGACTGAGGTGTTAGACGTCCTGATGTCATAGTTAATAACTGGGTACCCTCATATTTAGTTGTTGTTTGCGGTAAATTAAATAGTAAATACACGCGATAAAATCCGTAAAATAGTTTTATTTCAATGTATAGTATTCGCGTAAATATAAGAAAACAAAATGTCATATCTTTTTAAATAGTAGTACTACTAGATAATCCTAATCCTATTGATATTATATAAATTTATGTGAAAGTTTGTGAGGATGGATGGATGGATGTTTGTTACTCTTTCACGCATAAAGTACTAAATGGATTTTGATGAAACTTTACTTTGCATAGCTATAATTTATAACGATATTGAATAATTGAAATCTAGCTGCAACCTTTAAACTCGATTAGCTGCCAGACTTGTAATGCGATTTGATACTAATTCCTTACCACTCTTCCTTTTTTTTTTTTTTTTAACAACGCAACATCCTATAGGGATACCCCGCCACCTCGGGGGAAGTAACAGGGTTATGTGGGAATCCCGGCAGAAGGCCGTATACCCACTAAAAACCGACGTTGTACCATCTTCCGCTTATATCGGGGCTCCACGGGATCGCTTTCGCATGCACCGCGACGCTCCCTACCACTCTTCCTACCTTTTTGTCTAATATACTAGATGTGCTTCGACTAGTTAACAATGCAGTTCCTCCTTTTGCTCATTACAGGTAATAGCGGCGGTAATGAGAGAGCTATCAAACCGCCCAATGATCTGCGACTGACCGCCAAGGATATGCAAAAACACTAACGAGAATATCGTTACACAGATTATGTAAGTTTTGTTTTATCTGTATGATTGATTTATACCCATAAAACAGTCTACATATATCAAGCCTGTATTCAGAAGATATTTTCAACCTTTTTTCTTATCAACAATTAATCAGAGTCGAATGAGTTATTTCAATTGTTTTTTTTTTGTAAATACTTTCTTTAATCATACTAAGTTTTTTTTAATTCATGTTTATGGGCTACCCACAAATAAAAAAGATGAAAGTAAGTATGTATGTAGTCATCCGCAATATTTTTCACTTTCATCAGCAATTATATACATAATAACACGTTTTAATAATATAGGTAGCTATTAGAAACAAAATAATCTTATTCCAATAATAAAATTCAGCAAACTTTTCACTCCTCTATTTATCAAGATTACTCCATGCGGGTGTTTCCATATTATTTTCCGAAGGTGTATTATTTCTCCACCACAGACAATAATTCACGCATTCAAATCGCGCGCCGCCATTTTTTATATCGCGTGTGTTTCGCGCCTTTTTCGGGTGCGGGCGCGTTCCTAATAAAATTAGGCTCTGGAACGTAGACATATAAATGTATAGATGTTTTTATAAAAAAAAAATATACATAATTTTGGGTAGCCAGTAAGCCTGTCGGCTTATTTATCTGGTTGTTATTTATGTTATGTTAATTATCTAGGCATGCCAATCGATATGGTTACATAGAAAGTAATTTCTGATAAAATACCGAGCAAACAGCACGTAGAATGGCTCTAATAAAAAATATCACAAAACTTTATGTCATAGACTAGAAAAAATAAACCCAACCCAACATTACTACTTTCCACAAAGGCGGACGCATAACAACACGAAAAACATCACTATCTAAAGAACAATTTACACAAAGCCGAGGGAGTGACAAAGAAAAATTTACAGTCATTTGCGTTCCGGCTCTAGCCGTCCCGAGCTCTGCGCGAACGCGACCATAAATTGTTGGATTCGTTTCTTGTCTTTGGTAGCTTCGCCCAATGTTGATTTAACATGGTTTTAGTCTTATTGATTCTTTATTACGTAAATACGGGTGTATTGTCTATGCGCACGCAAGTTTTGTGTGTATTTTAATTAATATAAGGGGATCGTGTTATGGTCGACTGTAAAATATCGGTAGCTTGACAAGTGCACGGTGTCACGTCACTACTGTATTCCCGTCTTTTGTTATTCTTAATTCAAATCCCTATCCTTTACAGTTGTATTCCAAATTTAAAATCAATTCGAAACTATCTGCAAATATATTTTGAAATGGCACTTTTCAAGCCACATAATTTTTATTCCAAAAAGGTTATGGATCTAAAAGTTAACTTAAAATATATCTATGCTACTCTTCTTCTTCTTTAACGAAATGAATAAAAAGTTGTATTGAATAATATGAGAAATGGCTTCACCAGCAATTAGCGAGCATTCTGCCAGTGTCAAGTACTTAAAAGCAACAACAAATTTGATAAATACACATCATGAATAAAAATTGGTAATGAATGTGATAAAGATGGTGGATGAATTTAAAGTGTACCTAACACGCAAATCCGCACGTTTAGTCTATTATTAGTCTGATTGAAATTATATGATTGCTAATAGAACTAAAGGAATTAGTCTAAGCAGACGGGCTACTTTCGTCCTGCGTCTAACTAATTCGACAATCGATTAAATTATATCCTAAACAGAAGTCATTATAATCATTATAAAAAGTATCTAATTGTGTGTGTCACATTGAGCTATGTCAAGTTTCGTGCTCGACAAGTTTGACAATGGAAGATATAAAACTTATGTCTACACAGACATGCTAAGATTGTCGGAATTATAAATTTCGGCGATAGGCTGTTGTCGAGGCGCGCCGTCAGTCTACAAAAAGTCGCAAGACTGTACTACTAACTACACTGTGTACCTACTGTGCGTAACTAACCAGTATTATTTTAATCTTGCGAGATTATTATGATGGTTTTATTTTATGTTCTAATTACTATGAGCTTTTAGATAATAAAGTGTACAGTTCAAAAATACTTATACTACTTAGAGTAAATTACTCAATAAACATTAACTATTTGCGGGTTATTAAAGTTTGATGGTTATGCCTGATGGGTGCTTTTATTGCATGCGTGCAGAAGTACTTATCTAATGCAGTGTCCAGATATACCTACAGGCAATGATATTCTAGTAAACAGATATGTTATGAGCGCGCAAAAGTGAAGAATGTTACATCACATAGAAGCTCAAGTGACAACACTAGCTATCTCTTATTTTCTCGTTGGTTTTATCAAGCCATCTCTTTTGCACATTTCTACGTGTTGCGAAATGTAAAATGAATGAAAAATGTGTATGTGTGCTGCCGCTGTTACGCGGAACACTATTTTCGGTTGCTTTGTGCGTGTATGTGTAAATATCATTGCCTACAGGCTACAGTGTTACTATATTGTCTGTTAAAAGGCGAATTGACTCAAGCGCCATTTTGGTAACTTTGAATGAAACTCAGCTCAAAAAGACGGAGAAAAATTCGCTGATTCAACCAGTATATAGAACACAATATCGCCTAACATGACGCTCGCTCTTAACCTGTCGATATGTATGAAACGTGGAATTCCAAATCGGTCAGGCAATTACCTCATATTGAAAACCAGTTTCAATCGCCTTCTGTCAAAATTAATCGATACGCCGCCATCTTTTTTTAGTTTCCATCGCAAAATGACTGCAATACAAGTTACATAATCCCTCAGTGGATGTTTGAATATCGAACATCGGCAAATTCCTTATACGAACTCGGCTTCCATAAACAAACTAAACACAGAAACAAAAGCAAAACGGTCGTCTTTTACAAATCTCGCAGAACTTAATACCAACGCCACCCATATCTCCAATATAACGATGTTCTGGCACAGAACGCCGCATTGGACTGCCATTCACATATCCAACTCACTAATTAAGTCAACAACCCAGAGGAAAGCCTTAACTTTGACAATGTTCACCATACGTAACCGTTTAAGTCTAATACACTAGAGCGTCAACTCTCGCGCGTAATTTTTTTTGCCATACCAAAACAAACTGTATTGACTCTTCTTCTTTATTTTCTAAGAAATTAATGGAATACGATGAGGAATGGCTGCACCTGCGATTCGCGGACAAATTCAATAAAATACACATTGTAAACAAAATTGGGTGATGAACTTGATAAAGATGGCGGATGACACTGTATAGACATAGAGAAAGGTCACTTTTTAAAAGTCTTTATAGACCATAATTATTTATGGTTAAGATATCTTTATCTCCCAAAAGAATTTAGGTAGATACACACACTTATACGAGAAATTATTCGCTAATTAGTTACATAATCTAACTACAGAATATTTAAATTCTATAATTATTCAACTAAGTCTTCAAAAAAGTCTATAATTCTTCAACTAAATGACACTGACAGCTCGAGCTAATTTTGACGCGTAGGGTTCTGGCTTTTACCGCTTTCACTCAATCATTATGATTTTAGGTTTTGGCCAAAAAAATTACGCGCGTTTTTTGACGCTCCAGTGTACAGGAGGCTTTGTGGAACGAGCCAATATAAACTGACCTATCATTCTTTAAAATACAACTTCAAAATCAAAATGCAAAGAGAGGTCAAGTGAAATTGGCGATCGCAAAAGCGATGCCGCTGGCATAGATCTACGCTTATTTAGACACGTCCAACCAAAAGCGCACAGTGGCGCCACCATATAGAGTGGACAATAGCGCACCAATGACAATCGGCCGATTCCGCTCTGTGCCCTCATTATGGGAGCATGTGTGACTGGACCCGCCATTTGATATTATGGATAATATGAATAGGACGCATTTTCAATGCTGAATGGGACTGTTAGTGTAATAAATTTTATTTTCATAATAGTGAGCTTGAAGGCGTACGATGTGGCTCTATTTCGTAATAAATTAAAATAAGTACCTAATAAATACCGTAAACAAAGGGTCTTGACAGACAGACAGACGGATAACGAAGTGATCCTATAAGAAATTCTTTTTACTTTTGAGGTACGGAACCCTCAAACATTACTTGTAACAATCGATTGTTTTCAATGATTCGAGGGTACCTTAATAAACTAAGCTTATCTACTGCCGTCCTTCTTATAGCCGTAGTATATGAATAAGACGCCAATCTTTTTAGTACAACAGAATAGACATTAATTTAATGAAACTAAACTAGACACGTATTAATAAAAAGATCAATAATAGTTTAATCAATTTTAAAATGATTTTTTTTTATTATTATTTTGTAACTACATACACTATAAACACCGTTCTCCCTAAACAAAACTAAAAAGGGCATAAAACAGTGCTTTCGCTAACAACTTGATAGTGTATCTCATTAAGCTAGCTCTCGTCTGACGTTTACGTCATTAAATATGTAAATAGTTGGATTACGGGCGTCCATTCAAGTGACATGTCTCGACGGCGACTCGCGTAGAGTTAGCGATCTATGGATACAGTCTAAATCATTATTAATATTTATTTTATAAAATAAATACATTTGATGGGTTCATCCATCCAGCCATCTTTATCACATTCATCACTCATTTTTATTTATTTATAATGTGTATATATTTATAAAGTGTCGTGCTATTAATTACTTGACACGGTCTGAAATACCCGCCAATCGCAGGTGGAGCCATTTCCCATCTAATTCCGTAAAAAATAATCTTTTCACTCATTTCAAAAACAAAGGAAGAAATGCGTTTGATAAACAAATAAAGTAAATCTAAAATTACGTGCCATTATTTTGTTTTATAGTATTGAAATAAAACTATTTTACGGATTTTATCGCGTTTATTTACTATTTTATTTTCCCGACGTTACATAGGACAAACCAAAAGATCAATAAAAACCCGCGTAAAAGAACACATAGCTGACGTGAAACACCGACGCTCCACGAAGTCTGCAATCTGTGAACATGTACAGGACCGCACCCGCCATTATATCAGATTTGATAAACCGCATATCCTCGCAAAAGAACACCGACTCCGACCAAGGATGATACGTGAGGCCTTGAATGGAGAGGATTGAAATTAAAAAAACATCCTAATTTCAATAAGGAAGATGGCTGGGTGCTACCACCAACTTGGGATCCAGTAATTAATATGATTAAATCCAAAACCAAGTGTACCATTGCAAGACCTCAAGACACCGTAAGCACTTTCTGCGTGGATCGAACCGCAAACAAAAACAAAATATGAGGGTACCCAGTTATTAACTATGACATCAGGACGTCTAACACCTCAGTCCCCCCGTAACCATGGTAGCTGTAAAGCAGCCGAAACGTCGGGAAAATAGTAAATATACGCGATTAAATCCGTAAAATAGTTTTATTTCAATGTATAGTATTCGCGTAAATATAAGAAAACAATTTGTTTTATAGTATCTTTAAATACACAAGCATAGATTTAATATATTATACTAGACCGCGTGCAACCTATTATTGTCAATACCAAAACGAACAGTACTAACTAATAGAATAAGCACATTTTTCAACGAAATACTACCAATTATTTTTTGCCACATAAATTCAACCTTTATGAATATTAATAACACACAAAGAAGACTGCTTGGTCTAGTGGTCTGAGCGTAGGCTGCTCGGTTCACTGCACCAGTGGTTGCGGGTTCGGTTCCCGCCAGTGGCAAATTTCGGAAATGATCAGTTCGGAAGTTTTCCTAGTCTGGGTGTAACTAAAATCACTCCCAGACCATTCTATGGTACCCATAGTACATGCTTTGCTTAGTATGGAATCACACGATGAGTATATGTTGTATGGCGATATTTATAGTATACTAGCTTCTGCCCGCGACTTCGTCCGTGCAGACTTCGATGGTCCAATATCATTATAAAGTATATCCTATATGTTATTCTATTCGCAAGAAAAGACGGAAAGGAAGGCCATTCAAAAGATGGAGTGATGACATAGTTGCCACGGTGCGAAATACTTGGAGCAGACTGGCAAGAGACAAAGCGAAATGGAGGAGGCTTTCACCGCCAGAGCGGTCCTTACAACAAAACGCGCTTACGCAGTTTAATAACATATACTAACAAACCAGAATAAGTATAAAACTAACACTACAAATAATATTGTTTTCTTATATTTACGCGAATACTATACATTGAAATTATTATTATTATTTATCTTATGGGTTTTGAGTTTATCAATGAAGCAAACTAGGGCAACAACAGTCACACCTCAAAAAAATTGCCAGTACCAAAACGAACTCTGTGCCATTGTAATAAAGATTGAATTTCTGTGGTAAAAGCATAGAGTATCTAGAGTAGCCATAACGACTCCACTCTTCGTATAGCTCTGCGGAGATTTCCGCCATTGTTGTTATCTCATTTGCCTGTAGTATACGGCAAGTATATGGGAAAACAACAATGGTGGAGTCAGATAAAACAGAAAAATTTACCGCAGCGCTGGCTAGAAATGCCATCTTCGTTATAATATCTCCATGGGTAAAAGCTACACGAAATACGCTCGCGCATTTCGTTAAATAATGATATTTTTTAACCGACTTCATCTATGAGTCAATACAAATCATTTTGGCATAATAATTGTGCTGTGGAATATGTCTAGTGCCTAGCTAAATCAAACTTAATTAAAAATACATCATCACGCCTGTATTCCCTGAAGGGGTAGGCAGAGGTGCACTGTAGTGCACCCACACTTCGCCGAAGTATTTTGGTCCCAATGTAATAGGGGGCGAGCCTATTGCCATTATACCGGGCACATTCCCCCTCAATACGAGTGAGATTTGGGCCATAGTCCACCACGCTGGCCCAGTGCAGGTTGGTGAACTTCACACGCCTTTCTACAGACGTGCAGGTTTCCTCACGATGTTTTCCTTCACCGTTAATTACTTATGCTTACATTTCATATATCTGTATTATGTGACAATAAATGTAGATTGCAAAAAAAAAACCTCAAATTGAAAAAAAAAATAATCAGTAGTTGTAGCATGAGTACCAAGACTAGACTTATGTCACAGAATATGTTGATTATATCTCTTTCTCTCGTATGAAATAAGACAGAGAGCGAGAGAGCCAATCCGTGACAGTGGTCTTGTTTTGCGTGCTAACTGTTTGAATTAAAACTAGAGAAACAGTCAATTGTTTATAATTTCTTATGTAAACCAAGTACACGGGTATGTCGTTATATACTGTAGTATATAAGCTTTATAATATATTTCTCTGTCGGTTACCGCACGCAGCCTCGTCACTTTGTCTCGCAAATTGCTTTACTGAACACTCGCGCGTCGGGGACGCTGCTGGACAAATTTAGGGTACCATAGAAACGTTTTAAAATCCTCGCTGAGTAAACGTTAAGTAGAATGCACTAACGAGTTAAATAGTGTCTGCAATATAAATACAAATATATAGTACTTTTTTCCATCTACTTACGTTGGTATAAAAATATTGAATTGTTTACATGTTTGATTCACCTACAGATTTTCGATCAATTAGAATTTCTATAAATGTAATAATTGTAAACCAAAAAGTTAATACGTTACTTCGTTGGATAATCGTGTGTGTGATTGATTTTAGAAAACTGTTACAATTTCAAGATCTGTACAATACTGGATTTTTATGACATCACTGTAAATTGACGTTGACGCGACAGTGTGCCAGACGCTTAAAAAATTAGACTAGATTATTTTTGAATGTGTAGATATATTTTTATAAACTACTATTAATTACAAAAGCTTATATATCCAATGTTGTGTTTACTGGGGCCCAATACCCTATGCTCGAAACACAAGACCACGCAAATTTTAATAAACTGTGCATTGTATGGGTACCTGCGGAACCATCACAATAACATCCCACTCCTGATTACTATTTTTCCATTGGCAGCTAAAATTAGCCGTCGGATTGTTATTGGTTAAATTATTCAGAAAGCGTCCGAAGCCTTTAAGTGAATTTTGCGATCGGTAATTCACAGTTTTCTATTGAACCTTGCACATACATAATATAATATTCCGCCATTATATCAGATTTAAATTAACCGCATATCCTCGCAAAAGAACACCGATTCCGACCAAGGATGATACGCGAGGCCATTGAAATTAAAAAAAACATCCTAATTTGGGATTTTGGGACACCAACTTGGGATCCAGTAATTAATATGATTAAATCCAAAACCAAGCGTACCATTGCAAGACCTAAAGACACTGTGAGCACTTTCTGCGTGGATCGGAACGCAAACAACTAAATATGAGGGTACCCAGTTATTGACATCAGGACGTCTAACACCTCAGTCCCCCCGTGACCGTGGTTGTTGTAAAGCAGCCAAAATAGTAAATAAACGCGATAGAATCCGTAAAAAAGTTTTATTTCAATTCGTAGATGGAGTTATTCTCCACGCCTTTGTCTGCTTAGCACGGGTAACATGTGCACCAAGACTGAACATATCGAGGGGTGAAAGGCTATTTGACCTAAGCGACACATTTGGACGATATTGACGTACATACATATTTGGAATCAGCTAATTTTTCTGCGTCGAATGAGTATGCTCTCTTATAAAGTTAAAAAAATCGCTTAGTCAAATAGACTTTCACACCTCGATATATCATGGAATATGTCAATTTTGTCACTTCCCTCCTATGCAATATGACAGTGAGAGAGCGACTTCTTGCGACAGAATCCATAAAGACCTCGGCCTTGGCTTTGGTTTTATAAATGTCTTTTAAATTGACTCTATAAGGGCACACTTGGGCGTTCGCGCGTCATTTTTTGTCAATTCCAAAATGAACTCTGTGCCAATATGCATAAAGATTGCATTTCTAAATTCCGCACGCGTCAAAATTCGCTCACGCTGTTGCTGTCATTTCGTTACAACGAACTTTATTAAAGTGTCAATACAGTTCGATTTGCTTTTGGCAAACAATTTGCCTTCGTAGTCGCAGACTTAGACGACACTGACATTATTAGTCTATGTCAAGAATTTTACTCGTATTGCGTCTACCCTTGTTTATATATATAGGTATCAAGAGTTTGTGGTGGGCAGTGAAAGTCGTACAATGTGGTTATGGTAAGCAGCGCACGAGTTATCGATCGTAAGATTTGTGTTGCTTTTACTTTCATACGAAAACTATTTAACCAGCTAAATGACTTACACCTAGATACAGCAAAGCCACACTCAAAAGTTGCACATCAAAATTTTTATCAATATAAAACACAACTGTGTGACGAAAAAAAAAACCGGCCAAGTGCGAGTCGGACTCGCTCACGAAGGGTTCCGTACCATTACCTATAAAAACGTACAAAAAAATATGTTTGTTGTGTGGAAACCCCCTTAAATATTTATTTTATTCTGTTTTTTATGTGTTTATTTGTTGTTATAGCGGCAACAGAAATACATCATCTGTGAAAATTTCAACTTTCTATCACAGTTCATGAGATACAGCCTGGTGACAGACGGATGGACGGACAGCGAAGTCTCAGTAATAAGGTCTCGTTTTACCCTTTGGGTCCGTACCCCTAAAAACATACAGATCGAATTGAGAAACTCCTCCTTTTTTAAGTCGGTTGTTCGTACTATAAACAATGATTGTACTATGGGTACTATACAATGGACTGGGAGCTGTCCCAGTTACACCCAGACCAGGGGAATTTCGAAAAGTTCATTTTCGAAATTTCGAACACATCATTTCCAAAATTTCGAAAAGTTCATTTCCGAAATTTCGAAAAGGTCTTTTCTGAAACTTGCCGCTGTCGGGAATCGAACCCGAGATTTCCTGGTACAATGAATCAAGCGGATTACCCTTCAACCACTAGCTAGACCAAGCCATCGTCGTCTGACATTACACGAGTATATGAAAATTTATTTCCTATGGTAAAACCTCGCCGCCATGCGTTAAAATTCACTCGCACTATCAATGTAATTTCGTTGAAGAATGAACTTTGTGTATGAGTCTTTACAGTTCGTTTTACTTTTGACAACAAAAAATCGACGCTCGCTTTTGACGCCACATTGTGCAGGGGGACTTAATACTGAATTCCTTTACAGGATGTATCAGAAATCCGAAATAATACTTCATCGTTACCATGAGTATCGGGTGTACAACTGAATCGTATAATAACTTTAGCAATATCATTTTAATAATACTTTGACCACTTTTGAATTTAAAAAAAACTAAAAACTTAACTAAATTTTATATTAAAATGTGGCGTTAGAATATACCGCAGTAATTTTAAGCTAACGACAAAATAAGTTTAGTCACACTCTAAACAACAGCGAAATGTTCAAACGTCAATTTACGTGAAACTAGAAGTTGTAAACTGTATACTTTCAGTCACGTACTGAACATTTTCACGTTATCTTTTAGTTTGAAGTCCACACTGGGGCGTCATGGCGCAAGCGTCAACAATTTTACCAGTACCACAACGAACTGCGTCAATAAATAAATATCACCAATGAACACATACTCGACGTGTGATCTCATACAACGCAAAGCTTGGTACCATACAATGATGGACTAGGGTGATCCCAGCCACAGACAAGGGCCCGATTTTTGTTTGATACACATCAATCTCTATTAGAGATATGTCGAAACAAAAGAAAAAAATACGACTAATTTGACGTTTTCTTTCGACATCATCTCGAATAGAGATTGTTGTCTATCAAACGAAATTCGGAGGGCGAATTCCTGAAAGGTCATTTCCTAAATTTGCCACTAGCGGGAATCGAACCCGCTACTGGTTCAGTGAGCCGAGCGGGCTACGCTCAAATCACTAAAGCGAGCCATTTACATATTCATAAAGATTGAATTTCTAGAGTAAAAGTCACGTGACCACGCGTCGTGGACATTTCGTTAAAAAAATTGTTTTTTGTATGATTCAATACAGATCCTTTTAGTATTGACAAAGAATTTGACGCCTCAGTGTATTAGGGGCTTTAGTAAATTAGTTTGCTATCTCACAAAGCATTATTCAACTATTTTAAGGGATTTAGAAAAGCTCGCTACGTACAAGGATTTTTTTTTTCTTCTAAGTATAAATCTTAAATTAGCGTCAGTAGCGTACTAGTTTATCATGGGGTAGAACTTTCCGTTAATTTAATGACGTCAAATAAAAAAAAAATACAAAAAAAAAAACTGAGCCAAATATTTGTGTTAGTTCGATAGTTTATCGGGAATCGAACGCGAAACCTCTCGGTTACGAGGGCGCCACGTCCATTCACATAATACTACCAAAGGAGACGGGGATCTCTGGGCCCAATCGTAATAAGTTGAGATATGGTTTAAAAATAGCGGTATTTTTTCTGTTTCAAAATATAAAAAAATCTGCTTAATTCACAATCTGGGAGACGAGAAATCATAAAAATAAGTTTGTTTCACTGAAGAAATAGAGTATTGATTACAATAATTGATTACTGTGAATGATTTAAACAATTGAACATAAAATACTTGATTGATTCAATCAAAATGAATAAATACATTGTAATAATTAACAATAAAAAACTACAATTAATATAGTAAATAACTGGGTGGCGTCCGCGTTTCCGAACGCTCCACAAAATGTCGACGGACGAGTTTCCGAACGCCCCAGACAGAGTGAGCACGCTCGGTAGCTCAAAAACAAATTGTGTTATTAGTGATTAAGCACATAATTGTGTTTATTTTAATATATTAATATACACTAAAGTGGTTGAATTAACACCAAAACTGTATATTAAAACAAAATAACAATCACAGTTCAAAAATCAGCTGTTTAGTATCTAGGTTGTTGTCACTTTGTTGAATAACCACACTTTTACTAAATCTCTTATAATTCTGCTCTCAGATTGCCAAGATCAGCAAAATTTTTGGAGATGGTTTGATAATATATAAGCTCTTAATTGACACCACTGTCATATTTTTACAACTGGGCCCAAGAATGTATGAAAGCGTATCCGTCTCCTTTGTTATCGATTTTAATTACATGACACCGCCAAAATACCTGGTGCAGCCATATCTTATCTTTTTATTCCATATTTTTTAGAATTTTATTATATTTCGTAAACTAAGAAGAAGGAGAACAAATAAAATCGGTGATAAAAAAATTACCGATGAATCAGCAAAAATAAAAACGCAATCATTGAACCATTGACAGTATTATACAATCGTTTATTTGGCACAGATTACGAATAAAAATAAAAATGAATTGTCTGTGATTCTATTCCAAAATCCTTGGTACGAGACAGCCTTCATCTACATTTGACATTTTTGTGACGTCACTCCTTAAGATCGATACTTCAAATTCGCACAACAATGCTTTTGAACACAGCAAAACAAACTGTATTAACTCATAGAAAAAGGATATTTTTCAACAAAATGTCATCAACGACGCAAACGAATTTTGATAGTATCGTAGCTTTTAACACTGAAATTTAATCTTTATGTATATTGACACAGAGTTCGTTTTGGTATTGTCAAAAATATCGAGGAGCGTCTTGACGCCCCTGTGAGCTTGCACGCGCTTGTGTTGCGAAGGGACAGAAAGAATGCGACCGTGGCGAGGGTTTCGTTGAAGCAGGGCGTAGGTTCTCCTCCGGTAAAGCTGTAAAGGCCACCTCACGGCCAACAGCGATGTCAATTCAAAAAAAAAAACAGGGCGTAGGTTGAGCAATAATAACGACGTGCGTTGTGTATTGTCGGCTTTACTTGTCGGCTCCGAACACCAAAAGAGAACCCAGAAGGGCTTAACATGTACTTTTATATCCTCACATCGATTGGTGTTGCCAACATGAAATATTGATTAATCGACTAGTTTATAATATACTCGATTATACAAATTAATAATTCTAAATAAAGTGACTAATCCCTAGACATACATAATTAAATATTCTACTAGCTAGGTTATTGCTTCCGTTGATGTGCAGAGTCTTCAGTAGCCGAGCCTTGTATTTGTAACACTTGTACCAAACAGATCGCGTGCCTCACATCGTAAAGGACCGCGCACACTGTAGTATCAGCACGTATCGTCTGCGTGTGCGCTATAAATTACACTAGTTAATACGCCCGAACCCTTCCACCGCGATATTCGGCCGTAATTAATAACGAAACAGTATGATACAATCTTTTGGTTAAGTCTTTGAGCGCGCACGCACGGATTTTTCCTGTGATTGTGCATACTAGGTGAAGATAAAATAACGGCTACATGGGCGGTAATCTTTATATATATAAATCTCCTGTCACGATGTTTGTCCGCGATGGATTTCTAAACTACTTAACCGATTTTAAATTAAATTGGCACACCGTGAGCAGTCTGGTCCAACTTGAGAGATAGGATAGCTTAGATCACAGCAACGCGTGGCCGGGTCTGCTAGTTTATTATATTTATTTATCACTTACAGCTATCATCACAGGGTAACCTAATAGAATACTGTTATACAACTAACTTAACTTATCCTATCTACGAGTATTAAAATACAAGCAGACCCGGCGAACTTCGTACCGCCTTAGAATTAGTGACATACGAAAGCAGCGCCACCTAAAATTATCAGTGTTTTTCATGTATATAATACATGAAAAACACTGTTAATTTTGATACATGAAAAACATTTGGAGGTAAAGGGAGGATCTTCCGACCAGACGGGTGTTGTGTCTGGTGGGCTAATGCCCGACGGTTGTTGTCGGGTGCTTGTATATATGTGCAATCGCTCGGATCACTTTAATATCGCGATGCAGGATTTAGTTCGAATGTGGCGAGATAGATGTCGCTACATGCATATAAACCTTCCTCTTGAATCACTCTATCGATTAAATAAACCGCATCAAAATCCGTTGCGTAGTTTTAAAGATTTAATCGTACATAGGGACGGGAAGCGACTTTGTTTTATACTATATATTGATGTGCACAAGTATGCACACGATATGCGACCTGTATATATTCATTCAGTGTACAGCCATTTATTTAGTGTGTTCTTCTCTTCGTCCTATACCTTGACGTAGAGGTGAAGATGAAGTCGCAAGTGTGTTTCCGACTTAAGCGGCATTATTTTAACCTTAGAGGAGAGCATACATACTCATTCGACGCAAAAAAACTTTGCTGATTTCATACATCGTCACGCCTGTATTCCCCGAAGGGGTAGGCAGAGGTGCACTGCAGTGCGCCCACACTTAGCCGATGTATTTTGGTCCCAATGTAATAAAGGGCGAGCCTATTGCCATTATACCGGGCACATTCTCCCTCAATACGAGGGAGATTTTGGACCATAGTCCACCACGCTGGCCCAATGCGGGTTGGTGAACTTCACACGCCCTTCTATAGACGTGCAGGTTTCCTCACGATGTATTCCTTCACCGTTCAGCAAATTTCAGCACCGTTGCTGATTTCAAATATGTAAATAAGTCAATATCGCTCAAAGTCAATTGGCCTTTACCTCTTGATATAAAAAATGGCCGCCATAGCCATAGGAGGTGGTTAGGGCCTCCTGTATTGCAGCAATATTTTTAATACCTAATATGTACTTTTTTATCAATACAACGAGCGTCGGACAAAGAAAATAAATAGGTAACGTTATGTGTACATGCACAACATTATTTTCAGCTTCAGTTAATAGGTTACAGCGAACGCCGTGTTCACACGTTCAAAAATTAAAGATTAATAGTACCGATAACGCGCGATTCGTTCTGAAACATAGTTGACAAAACTACGCCGTTTTAATAAATAACTGGCCATGTTTATTCTGAACGCGATTGTGACGTACAGCTTAATTTTCTGGTACTATCATAGTTTATGGTCGACTGTGTTTAACTGTACTTTTCAAATCGTGAATTCCATTTCATGATATGATACCGCGACCAATCAATAAAAGTAATATTTAGGGATTAATTGATTTTATGCGGTTTTATGTATATGGGTTAATGCCATTGTGTTTTAAGATAAGGTACTTACGAGCATTTGAATTGTTCTCACCCTTATTGGAAAAAAAGCAACCATGGAGTTTCTTGCCCATTCTTCTCCATAGGAAATGCATTCCGGTAGAGATACTATTATTATTATTTATTGACGATTCTTAAGCGCCTGTATTGGTTTACATGAATTAAAAAAAAAATATTCGGATTCATATTATTCGGATACTAGCTGTGCCCGCGACTTCGCCCGCGTGGACTTTAGGGAGATTACCCGGAAATATGGGTATTATGTTTTTCCCGCGGAACCCTAATGCTTTTTCTAAAATTAAAGTAGCCTAAGTTACGTCCTGGAACGTCAGCTATCTGTCAGTGAAAGTCCCATTGAAATCGGTTCAGCCGTTTAGAAGTTTACCTCAAACAAACAGACAGACAGACAGACAAAAAAAATCAAAATTGCGTTTTCGTTATAGGTATCGTATATACTTTCATACGCATTTGGTAAAAAAGTGTTATTTTGATATTACAAACAGACACTCCAATTTTATTTATTTGTATGTATGTATGTATAGAGTATAGATAGATAGTCATTGCAGTTGGGGCAACGAATATTTGGTAATCATATCTAGTTATAAAAGAGATAAAAAAACAAACTCAAAACCTACCAAAGTTTTTAAAATCTAACATTACCTCCACATGAAACATATTTCGGTTGACTATTTTGATCATCACAAATATTAAAGTTAATTAATATTTTTGAACATTAATAATGCTCAATTTTATTATTTTGGTACTTACGTTCCTTTACTTCTAGGTGACTGCGCGCACAAACTTTCCGTCAGTAGCTAGTATCACTATTTATATAATTCCAATTCGACTTTGTGTGGTCAACTCTTCACATAGGCAGCCATTTACCCACTTTTTACTCGATCCAACTACATAAAAACTGGCCAAGCGTGTGGGGTTCATGGAATAAGGGTTCCGCGTCTAGATACAAGTTGTGTGTCGCACTGAAGAAAAAACGTTACTTAACAGCTTACAAGACAATGCCGATGTTGCATTAACATATCGAATCTTCAGTATTTTTGAAGTTCCGTATTTTTTTCACCACGATATCTCAATGAATATTTTAATTAAAATATGAGATAATATATTCAATATCTTGATATTGGGCATAAAAACTTTCCTAAACATTAACATTATATTACATAAACATGAATTATGGCTAACTCCCCACAAAATGTAAATTTTGGATTGAACTCTAGATAATACTCGTATGTACAAGATTTCAAAAGTGGCGGCGAAAAAAAAATAAAAATCATTTATTTATTTATTAGGAAAGCCAAAAATTATTGCATCAATATACGTATAAATAACGTAAAACTAAATGCACAATTAAAAAGGTGTCACAACATGCATAATTAGTACGAAATAGGAAAAAATACCTACATACCGGGGGTGAAAAGCTTTTTGATATTTGGGCAATATTTACTTATCAGTGATTTTTTCAGCGTGGTATGAGTATGCTCTACTGTAAAGTTAAAAAATTCCACATAATTAAAATAGCCGCCCCCTCGATATTTGAATTTCGATAAAATTTGTATACCATTCAGTTGTTTAAAGAAAATTTAATTAAGACTATAGATTAAAACCACGACAATAAATTCTAATATTCAATTCTATAACCGCATCGTGGACAAAAGCTTACAGGAAAACGGACTGACATGTAAACTAAAGAGAGTTATATTTATTACTACAAGCTTTATATTAACTTGCAATGTATGTCCGGGTGGAATCTTGCAACTGAATTTTAGATCAGTTATATTTAACCGATTGAGCTAAAATTTGGTGCAAACGCTTATTTTGGATGACAATGCATACTTAGCTATGTGACGTCATTCTAACTCCAATATGGCGGATCATCCAAGATGGCGGAATAGTTATTTTTTCTGCACTACCACAGTATGGGTATCAAATGAAAGGGCTTGCTGAGAAGAACACGAAAACTAAGGGCAATTTAATAAAAGCTTGTATTTAAAAAGTTTTTTCCGTTTGAAGTCCGTAACCCTAATATTAAGGATTCCGTTTTTTCCCATTGAGGTTGGCAACCGAAAAAATACGTTCGAACAACCTCGTTCGATTGGCAATCGTTAAAAAACCGATGCTCATGTCCTACCCGTGTTATTTGCGGTGAGGCAGCTGCGATAAAGTGGCGCTATTTCACACGTCCGAACCGATGCGGTTACCATTACGACCTACACACACAGGGATAAGCAAATTAGAGTGTCTTAATTGTCAAAATGTACTCTGTGTTAATATACATAAAGTTTGTATATCTATGGCAAAAGCAACGCGAACACGTCGCTTAATTCGTGTTTGATGCCAAACAAATAGTTTGTTTTTTAATCTATGTTTTTATAGCTCATCACTAGTTTAAGGCTCTATTGTCAGTCACCTTTACATCGTAGCAGCTTCACCACGTTTAACATTGTAGTTTATATTAATTTATCCTAATACAGTCCACTCAAACTTAAATGTGTGCGTTTCATTTAAACCGGACCAGCGTGCACATATTTTTGGTCCTTTTTCGCGGTTTATAGTGAACTTACAGTGATATACGGCTTTGCCGGTGTGTGAACTGTTGCGCGTGTGACTCAAACTTTATAAACGCGGCGTTCTATGATCGTCGTGGATGGACGCAGTGTGTTTTATCGTTGCTGTTCTCAAGAGTTATCATCAGCTTTGCTGTGTTTTCAAGCTATTTTTCATCAGCTTTGCTGAGTTATCAAGCTATTTTCAAGAAGATGGCGGCGGCGGTCGCGACTTATGGCGTGGCGGCCGGCGACGTACTTTATCGTCGTTGCATTTGCCTTGCTGTGCCAGTCCACTTCTGAAGCTAAGAAGAAGATTTGAATCCTTTTCATAATTTACATTTACTCATTTTATTATCACTTTGGGATAAAACAAATTTCAACAAATTTAAAAATTGCCGCATTGGTGGCTATTGGCGTGCGGAAAGGAGAAAGAAACATCGTCGTTGGCGCAGGGTGCGTGAGGGGGAGCGAGACGGCAGACTGCGTTCGAGTCAAGTTCTGACGGGTAGCGGTCGACGCATGCCAAAAGTAGGACTAACGTTGTCTACGGAACGCGACTTCCACCGGCGGCGGTGACAGACATTCGTTCTCTTCGTTCGTTCATTTATTTAAAATTCGCCATTTTGTGCGTCTTGTCAAATGTTGTTGTGTGCGTCGGCGACGCTTAAATATTTTAATTCATCAGTGCTATTATTGTTTTTAAACGCTGTTAATATTATTAAGATCGTTATTTTCACGACATATGGTGCCTTGCATCTATTACAATGAGCAGCAAAGAATTGTCAAAGCTTGTCGCGGCCCGTGGCCAAGCGAAAGCTTCCATAACGAAAATTCATTTATTTTTGCAAGATGATAAAAGTCTGGAGAGTGCCACTATTGATACGCTAATTGTTAAAAAGGAGAGGTTAGTAGAGTGTTTTAATAATTATTCTGATTTAAACCTTGAGATAGTTGTTATTGACCCGTCCGATGTAGAAAATTTTGATGTAATCGAAGAAAAATTTTTGTTATGTTCAAGTGAGTTGCGCCGGCACATCCGTGGGAGGTCGGCCAACGTTGCAGCAGCACATTCCTTGCCTCAAAACGAAGGTGAAAGTGTCTGCAAAGGTTTTAAGGGGCTACCCAAGCTTCAAATACCTAAATTTAATGGCGAGGTAGGTCAATACTACAATTTTATAGAGATATTTACAAGTGTGGTTAACAACAATGTAACTTTAAACGATTGTGAGAAATTTTATTACTTAAAGTCATTGCTTGAAGATGAGGCACGTTCAATAATTTTGCACTTAAGCCTCACCGCTGAAAATTATAAAGAGGCGTTGAAACTTTTAAAAGAGCGGTACGATGACAAGCCTAAAATAATTAATTTTCATGTCTCCGCACTACTGGATTTGAATCCCATTACAAAATGTACAGCGGCATCTCTCAGACTTTTGGTATCTCAGTTAAGGCAACATATGGGTGCTTTAAAAAATTTAGAAGTACCTGTTGGGCATTGGGATCATATTATTATGACAATATTACAAAGAAAGTTAGATACCTATACACTCAAAGGTTATTTTGTAGAAACTCAAGGTCAAACTCCAACGCTAAATGCACTCTTGACATTTATAGATCAACGGGCAGCTGCACTTGATGCGGCGAGTACAGATCTACAGGTGCGGAGTGGAAAGAGTAATGTGAGGTGTTTAGCTGTTACTAATTCATCCTCGGCCACATGTAAGTTCTGCACAAAATGTTCTAACAAATTATACCTATGCCCGCAGTTCAAACTAACAAATGTTTCTGATCGGCTCAAGTTTGTCAGACAGAACAATCTATGCATATTATGCTTAAATGGTCATAAAGGTACCTGCAAATTTCAATTTAAATGTTCAACATGTAAATCTAGGCACAATAGCCTACTGCATGATGCTATATCATCAGATACTTATGTATCAAATGCAGTTTCTGAGCAAGTAAATGATTCTATCGTTTTATTAGCCAGACATGCTGACAATGTTTTATTGCCTACTGTTAAGGTAAAATTATTTAAAAAAGACGGTTCAACTATGATTGTCCGCGCGTTACTTGATTCTGGTAGTCAAGTATCATTTGTTTTGTCAGAGGTTATTGACACAATTAATTGCAACCTACGACCTGTTAACAGTATTATTCAGGGAGTAGGCGATGGCAGGCAGAAGGTTTCTTACAATGCCGAATTTAATATGTCTTCATTGAATGACAGTTTTAAAACTACTATCACATGTTGTGTAGTTAAAAATATTACTTGCAATTTACCACAATTTAATGTGGATTTACAAAATTTAAATTTACCTACTTATGTAAGGTTAGCAGATGAGGATTTTTATAAATCACAAAAAATTAGCTTGCTTATAGGCTGTAATATATTCTTCCAGCTGTTATTGCGTGAACAAATTCCACTTTCAATGCCAGGTTTATGCTTACAAAACACTCGCTTTGGTTATGTTGTGGCTGGAGTCGCTCATGGCTCAGCAGCTTCCAAGAGAGAGATTACTGGTTTTTCAGGTCATGCAAGACTTGAGAATAATAATTTTAATTCTAATAATTTAGAAATATTAAATAATAATATTGAAAAGTTTTGGGAATGTGAAAAGGTGCCCGAGGTGTACTCTGAAGCTAGCTCTGAACAAGAACTGGCTGAAGAGATTTTTAAAACTACTATTACACTTCAGGATAATAAGTTTCAAGTTGACTTACCTTTTAAACAGGACTTATTAAATCTAAAGCTAGGTGACTCATTTTCATGTGCACTTCAGCGATTCTTAAATTTAGAAAAGAGGCTTAAAAAAGATTCAATTTTATATGATGCCTATAAAAAATTCATTATAGAATATATTTCTTTAGGGCACGCAAAATACATAGATATTTCAAGTTTAGATTTGTCCAAAGATTTAAATTATTTTTTACCACACCACTGTGTGATTAATGATGCTAGTAAGACAACTCGGTTGAGAGTTGTATTTGATGGTTCAATGAAGACCAAGAATGGTATCTCACTCAATGATGTGTTGCTTAATGGGAATGTTATGCAAAATGATTTATTCAGTATACTACTTTTATTCAGACTCTTTAAGTTTGTGCTTATTGCTGATATTCAAAAAATGTTTCGAGCTATTATGCTAAATCCTTCGCACTGTAAGTTCCAGAATATTTTATGGAGAGACAATCCAGAGGATAGTATACAATGTGTACAACTTCAAACGGTAACTTATGGTTTAAAAAGTTCCACCTACCTAGCTACTAGATGTCTGCATGAGCTTGCTCACAGGTACAGAGAGCAGTATCCACATGCTTCTCAAGCATTGCTTAGGAATACATATGTGGATGATGTAAGCGTAGGAGCCAATGATACTTCTGAACTAATGTTAATTAAGTCTGAACTAATAAAACTTTTAAGTTTAGCAAATTTTAAACTTCATAAATGGTGTTCCAATGAGCCCACCTTATTAGAAGATATTCCCACAGAACAACAAAATTTAAATGAGATTGATATCAGTAAAAATAATGTTATAGTTAAAACCTTGGGTACTTCTTATAATGTCAAAAAAGATATTTTTATAATTAAATGTCCTGAGCATCAAGTATCTGAGTCCTACACTAAAAGAGAGTTATTAAGCTTTATAAGTAAGATCTTTGATCCACTCGGACTAGTAGGACCTATTTTAGTTAATGCTAAAATTTTAATGCAATTAGCTTGGTTATCACATGCCAGCTGGGATGCACCATTACCATTAGAGTTAAATGAGAAGTTCAGGCAATTTGTCATTAATTTAAAAAATATGGCGGAAATTAAAATAAATAGAAATATTAAAACACATCTTGTTCAATCAATTGAATTAGTTGGATTCTCTGATGCTTCCAATTATGCTTATGGATGTTGTTTATACATAAGAACTATAGACAATCAGGGAAATGTTAATATTGACCTGTTATGTTCTAAGTCGAGAATTAATCCTATTAAAAAGTTAACTATACCTAGACTTGAACTTAATGGGGCCTTATTGTTGGCTACTTTGGCAAGCAAGGTTTTAGAAAATTTTAAAGATAAATTTTATATTAATACCTACCTATATGTAGATTCCATGATAGTACTTTCTTGGTTAAAAACTGCTCCTATAAAATTAAATAGGTATGTAGCGAATAGGGTGACCAAGATTTTAGAATTTAGTGAGACATTTTCATGGCATTATGTCGGCTCTAGTGACAATCCTGCTGATTGTTTGTCTAGAGGTGTAGATCCTCACCTATTACAAAGTAAGGAGTTGTGGTGGCATGGTCCACAGAGTATGCAGTCTAAAGATTATGAACATACTTCTGATTTTAATTTATTGGATACCATTCCTGAAACCAAACTCGTTGCAAATGTTTGTCAGTACAAACAAGAATTAAATATTTTTCAAAAGTTTTCTAATATAAGCAGTCTTCAAAGAGTAATAGCTTATATATATAGATTTATAAATAATTGTAAAGTACCGTCTCATGAGAGAATTAAAAATATATATTTGAGTGCTAAGGAGTTAGATCATGCTTTAAAAATTATTATTAAAAATGAGCAGTGTCAGCACCTATCACAAGAGATTAATTGTTTAAAGAACGAGAAACCTATTAAGTCAAATTTAATTCATTTAAATCCTTTTTTAGATGGCTTAGGATTGCTACGCGTTGGTGGTAGATTGCAGAATTCCAACCTGTCTTATGAACAGATGCACCCTATCATATTGCCAAAGCATTCTTTTATAACTAATGCAATCATTGAAAGGGAACATAAACTCTTGCTACATGCGGGGCAAAAGTTAGTCTTGTCAAATTTAAATCAAAGGTTTCATATTATTAATGGTAGAAGAGAAGTCACTAATGTACTTCACAAATGTATTGTTTGTTTCAAGCTTAAAGCAAAGGTTTCTGAGCAATTAATGGGTTCTCTACCTGCCGGGAGAGTGACTCCAGCCAGAGCATTTGAGAGAATAGGAATAGACTATGGTGGTCCATTTTCTATAAAACTGCACCGTGTCAGAAAACCTATCATATTAAAATCATATATAGTTTTATTTGTCTGTTTCCTTACTAAAGCAGTACATGTTGAATTAGTCACAGATTTAACTACAGAAAGTTTCTTGAACTGTTTAAAAAGATTTATTTCACGTCGCAATAGGCCTAGTGAGATACATTGTGATAATGCTAGTAACTTTAGAGGAGCGAGCAATGTTTTGAAAGACCTATACCTATTGCAGTCTAAAAAAGATCATCAAACTCAGGTACATAAATTTGCAGCTGAATTAGGTATTAGATTTAATTTTATACCTAGTTATTCACCAGTATTTGGCGGCCTCTGGGAGGCAGGTATAAAAAGTGTTAAGTACCACATAAAAAGGGTTGTAGGTGATACTGTTATGACTTATGAGGAGTTTAATACTGTGTTGATTCAGATAGAAGGGATATTAAATTCACGGCCTCTTACTGCCTTGTCAACCTCTGATACAACAGATTATTCTTATTTAACACCAGGTCATTTTTTAACAGGCAAATCATTGTCATCATTTCCTGAACCTGACTTTACAGAAATACCTATTAATAGGCTATCCTTTTGGAAAAAATGTACTAAATTAGTACAATGCTTCTGGAAACAGTGGCATAAACAGTACCTAGTCTCATTGCAAAATAGGCCCAAGTGGCATACACAGTGTTTAAATGTAAAGGAAGGTGCTCTTGTATTAGTACGTGATCAGAACTTACCTTCTCTTCGCTGGCCGATGGCTCGAGTAATAAAATTGTATCCAGGTAAAGATGGTAAAGTCAGAGCGTTAGACATTAAAACTAACAACGGGTTTATTATGAGAACTAGCATTGGTAAAATTTGTTTACTTCCTGTAGAGTAGATTACCTACTAAGCACTATTTGTACTAAACATAACTTTATGTATCCATTGCACAATTACAAGTGGCCAGGATGAGTTGTGCAGATAGATAGGCACAGATAGGTACCTACTTTGATTAATTTTTATTTTTTACTACACCTATAGCGAATTAAGTCGTTCATAGGTACACTAATGGTATGATTTCAATGCCTAGAACAATACTTAGAGGTTGTTGCTATTTAAGCTCAAATGTTAATTAATACTGTATTAACGGTTTTGTTTATTTTCTATTGAAGTTTAATTTTTATTTTTTAGAAATATGTTTCTGCTATTTGAAATTGTAAGTTAGATATATGTTATCTCTTTGGAATCTTATTGGATAAGATAGTTATGTTTTGTTTTTTATTTTCTCTTATGAGTCGTACTAGATAAGTAGGTAACTTATCTTTCTTTCAATGATGTTGTAGTTCAGTATTAGAGTCAGAAAATTGAGTTGTATAATTTATAATTGAAAAGACAATGATGTTAACTTTGTTAAACTTTTTTTTGTCTCCCCAGTATGTTTGATGCCAAACAAATAGTTTGTTTTTTAATCTATGTTTTTATAGCTCATCACTAGTTTAAGGCTCTATTGTCAGTCACCTTTACATCGTAGCAGCTTCACCACGTTTAACATTGTAGTTTATATTAATTTATCCTAATACAGTCCACTCAAACTTAAATGTGTGCGTTTCATTTAAACCGGACCAGCGTGCACAATTCGCTCGCGTCGTCGATGAAATGTTTGTTGAAAAACGTGCTTTATCTATGAGTGAATACAGTGCGTTTTGGTATTGGCATTAAGTTGCTCGCACGCGTTTAGACGCGCCTATCCGTGCAGAGCTTTATTGTTTCTTTGAAAAATTACTTACAAAACCTTTGTTTGTATGGATCGACGATTATTAGTTTTTTGTTATGACCATCATAGTTTTTGTTAGTTCTTTTTACGATGGATGAGGTTAGTGGTATGAGCATAGGCCGCTCAACTCTCTACCGGGTGGTTGCGGGTTCAATTCCCGTCTGTGGCAAATTTCAGATGCCTTTTGGAAATTTACCCTGAACTAGGTGCACTGAAAACGCCCCCCGTCTATCATTACCCATAGTACAAGCTTTGCTTAGTTTGGGATTAAACGATCAGTATTTATAATGTATCAGTATCTATACATACAAATAAATAAAATTGGAGTGTCCGTTTGTAATATCAAAATAACATTATTTTAACAAATTCATATGAATGTATACACGATACCTATAACGAAAATGAAATTTTTTAAAATTTTGTCTGTCTGTCTGTTTGTTCCGATTAAACATCCAAACGGCTGAACAGATTTCGACGGGACTTCCACTGGCAGATAGCTGATGCTCCAAGGGGTAACTTAGGCTACTTTTATTATATAGATAGCCCCAAGCAATACAAATCCACACATATAGTTACACTAAGAAGAAACATTGAAACAAAAACCGGCCAAGTGCGAGTCGGACTCGTGCACGAGGGGTTCCGTACCATTATCTATATAAACGGCAAAAAAACACGTTTGTTGTATGGGAGCCCCCTTAAATATTTATTTTATTCTGTTTTTTATTTGTTGTTATAGAGGCAACAAAAATACATCATCTGTGAAAATTTCAACTCTCAAACTCACGGTTCATGAGATACAGCCTGGTGACAGACCGACGGACGGACGGACGGACAGCGAAGTCTCAGTAATAGGGTTCCCGTTTTACCCTTTGGGTACGGAACCCTAAAAATGTAAATCCTTTTTAGAAAAGAAAGAAAGAGACATTTATTTACGACAACACATTTGAACAAAGTTACAATATTACAAAATTATAGTAGCTACATGTTTTATGGCAGATGTTCAAACGATTGTCATAAATCGGCTTCCACTCAGCTTAAGCTAGTTGTGCGAACAACCAGCGCTGGTCTAGGTATTATTTAATAGTGTATAACAAAAAGAAAACAAAAAAAATCAAACAAACAAAAGTGTCTTACCCATTCTTCTCCATACAAAATACAATCAGAATGGGTGCTAGAGATACTTTATTTTTGTTTATTGACGATTCATAAGTATCTACATGTATTGGTTTAAATCAAACGTGGCCGAATTCAGGAAATACCATTTCCGAAATTTGCCACCGATGGCACATTGACAAAACTTTCGACGCGGGTGTTATGATGTCATCTTAAAGCCTATAAATTCAGTATACACTTACTTAATCTAAATAATGTGACATGTCTAAGGATACGAGCATTACAATAGTTTCGAATGTAACTGTACTCCATTTGTTATAGCATTAGAAAGAAATTAAAAAAGATTCTTTTTAATGTACACTTTGTAACAAACAATTAACATATTACATTTACGATTGACGCCCAATTTATTAGAATATATTTTTAAACCAGCAGTCTCACTGTAACTAATCATTTTCACTATTTATCTTATTATATTAAGTGGCTTTCATTTAAATATTTTTTTTTTTTTCAACATAAAATAACAGTGTCGATACAAAAAAAACCTAAATAAGCAGGGATGAATAATACTGGGAACGTTTTTCGTTTCATTATAATCCTACCAAATCTAAAATGTTACCTAATCCCTTCATGCGTTGTGACAACAGGATCTTTCTTATTTTGCCGGTTTATGTTGGCAGTCAAATTGACGTAAACAATGTTCTGTGATTGTCATTCACATGCGAATACTTCTGAATGCTACGCCTCGTTTGTTGTTATTACCGAATTTTAGTAATTTTGTTGTTATTTGTTACTGTTTTTCCATTGATATTGTTTTGTTTTTGAAATAAAATGTTTTGCACTCCTGCTTCTACGAGCCTCTTATTTCTAAGGTTATAACAAATAGAGTATAGGTACTTCTGATACACACATTCAGTGTAGGTAGAGAGGCGCTGGCGGCCGACGGAGGCCTATTCCCCGAGACCGCAAATTTCCTGCTGTTTCCGATGTGATTGCAGGAATCACGCTTGAATCCACACACCTGCTTCGCTGTGGCTTTATAGAAACGTATACAGGAGGCTCTAAAATGATCACTAGACCAATTCATTCCTTTAATTTTTAGTACCGTAGCAGTTCCGATAAGTTTCTTATATTTGTCACAAGGCGTGTGAAGTTCCCCAACCCGACCTGGGCCAGTGGTCGACTATGGTCCAAAAATCTCCCTCGTATTGAGGGAAAATGTGCCCGGTATAATGGCAATAGGTTCGGCCCCTATAACATTGGGACCAAAAATACATTCGCGATGAATGGGCGCACCGCAGAGCACCTCTGCCTACCCCTTCGGGGAAAACAGGCGTGATGATGTATTTATATTTATTTATTGTCAATTTCCACAATTCGAAATTTCAAAGCGAAATCATATTAAGTATGATAATTCAAAAAAAATAAGAAATAAATTCTCGCATTTCTATAGTGGCTATTTTAGTCCCTCCTATGGACGTGGTTCAGTTCGTATAGATTATTTTGCACATGAAATCAGAAAATCCCGTGGTGCTAGACCGGAGTTTGAACCTGCACCCCTCATACATATATGTCGAAAAAATAAATAACCTGCAGAAAAAAAACCAATGAGTGCATTTTGTAATGTAGTATTCAGGTTGCTACTACGAAAATCAAAGAGGTTCAAAGAAAGAAGCGTAAAGAGGAACGAAAAGGTTAATTAAAAAAGATTCTACCGGAACCATTTACCAACGACACCATGAGAACGAGGTGTGACTGGCCTGAAACAACGGGACGGGTCTCGTCCGATTGGACGCGGTAACACGTACTTCTAGTGTCCACTCTACTCCATTTTTAGGGTTCCGTACCTCAAAAGAAGGAACCCTGTATAAAAATACAGTATGTACCATTTAGGTAAAATCTGATTACAGCTGGCAACACCAGCACAAACGTTCGATCCCAACATCGTGTGTATTTCAATGTAACGCAATAAATTTGTGAATTTAATACACAAACCCTTATAAGATCTTTACCCCTTAAAATACCCTTAAGAGAAGTCTTTCTGTCTATCTGTCAAGACCCTTTATCCCAAGCACGTGTTGAAGTATCATGTTGTAATACTTCAACAATTTGTACTACTACTACAAATTCAAAGTTGTACTACTATCTACTACAAATTCAAAGTCTGCAATCTCTAGGAGCTGTAAAAAACTTAAACTTCTAAGGCAACGCAATCAAAAGATACCGCGATTCATGCAGCATTTTTTGACACTCACGGGGAAATAAAAACCCATAAAAGTCAAGTCTTATAGCACAAGTAAGGGAAAAAATCCGAAAGCTGTAAATATCTAGTTACCTACATGTCAAAAACTGTTTTATCTTTGTTCAAATATCTTCGAGACTCGATTCCCTGTTTGGAGAACTATTTACATGCCCACATGTTTGTACTGAACCCACACTGCACGACTCCAACTCGCGCTTAACTGATTTTTTATCGTCTACTTGGTCCTAATACTTACTTGCCTGCGACGGTAATAGCGTCACTGGTTTCTTCATAAAAACAAAAATATTTTTGAAATGAGAACGCTAGTGACAAGACTTTTCTACGTTCAAAAACTCAAGTCGGCAGTTACTTATGTAATACTTTGGAACGTTACACTGTTTTTTGAACGTAGACTGGAATACAAAAAAGTAGTTTTTGTCTGTGAGCCGGTGGTTAATTAATTAATTAGAGCCGTGATGGCAATGATGACGAGGCGATAAGGTAACTTTTGGTAACGTGTCTACTTATGTTGGAATTGAATAGATTTTTTTAATTTAAGAGGACTATCCCACATTAAGATGTGGGATAGTCCTCTTAAATTAAAAAAATTAAATACTTCCCTTTTCTCCACTACATTACTCCCTTTGGCTAAAACAGACATTATTGACACAAACTTTATTAATAATAGGTAATTTTAAAAAGTAGTTACAATTTGTTTACTTCATGTAGTGAATAATCTACGGAACTGCTGCTAATTTCGTCATAGATTTCACGCCAACGATAGGAAAATGACGATCGTTCCTTTTTCAAAATTTCAGCTGTCAGAATTCAAATGGTAGTATTTAAAAAAAGGTTCGTTATGATTAAAATTAAATTGTGAACAATAGTATAAAGTACACTATTAAAGTAAAACAAAAACTTGCTTACCACCGATTTTCAATTACATCGGTCCTTAATCAATTAAAAAGTAACAAAAAAACATTAATTCGACGTGCGAAATCGCGCGAACCAAGTATAGCGCTTAGGAAAACAGCCGCAACAATTTTTGCCACAGATCTCGTGAAAACCTAACGGAATACCTGAAATGGAGCGAGATTACCGAGAAATTCGCCAAATCTGGCGCTAACAAACTTTTACGATGCGTTTCAGTGATTCCGCGGCCCCTACCAACTTTTTTATTTAATCTTGCCAAACTATTGTGATTTTTTTTCGTACAATTTACTTTGCGTTAACTAGGCACGTTATTTTTTAAGTAAATGATAGACGATTTTACGTAGCCTAATAAAATAGTGAGAAGCCGTGTAAAGTAATGCAATCGTTTTTAGGTATCATTTTTTCGTAAAAAAATGGTGTAGACGACTAAAAAATATGTAATATAAACTTTTACGTACTGTAAGCCTTTCAATTAATCTTACATCGTATTCAAATTTTTAGGCACATATAAGTTTTTTTTTGTCATAAACAATGTGTACGGATAATTACAGACCGTTTAAAAATAAAATATTTTAAAATTGGAAGACACATTCGAAAATTGAATCACGTAGGGACTCGTAGTAGGGCGCCAAGCGCAGCTATGGCACGGCCCACGTTTCCCTCGGTACTCTATTTGTACAAATTTTACATTGGCACAATGCAAGCGGTACCAGTACACGTACAACTTTTTTTATTACCATTTTCAAACGTGCTTGAAACACCTTCGAATTATATTTTTAAATTTTTATATGTGCGCGCTCAGGTAGTAAACTCATTGTGTTGTAGGCATTCAAAAGGAATATTGTTTTTCTTTAGTCAGCTAGGTATTGATCGATGTCATTCTGTCTATATTATAGTAGCCAGTGGTCTGTTAAATAGTGATGCTTACTGAACACAATTCAGAGAAAAAAATATCATTATTACTGTATTTAAATCCAATATTACTAAAGTGTAGAATTCACAAAAACTCATTTAATTATTTTTTCATTTACGTCATTTTCTTACAAAAATTCAGCGCCCGGAGTATAATTTTTAACTAAGAATTTTATTATTATTTTGGTAATGTTTCAATTCCGTTACGCTAGATATCATCTCATTTACTAAATCCTTCACGACTCTTCTGCAACTTAAAAGAATTACAATCAAATAATGCAACACAAAGGAAATCACATGAAATTAGCTCCGACACCGTTTAATTTCCACAGTCACGAACTTGTTTAAAAAACCTATTTTCTGACAACTTCATAAGTTACCCAACACCGCAGACTTAACCGATCATTTATTTCATGCCTACTTACTCTATGTGTGTTGTCATTGAGTTTCAGAGAGATACACATTTTTGTATTTTTTTTTTCAACAAAACCGTGGCATTTTTTACGCGCTACGCTCCATCTGACTCTATCGTAACCGTGCGCGAGTATCTCGTATTTCTATGGAAATAAGGTTGATTTTAGTAAGTTATGGAGTGTATCTCGGTCGGTTTCAGCGGTACTTTTTTTAATTAATTGCCCGCTTTTTGCTTTGGTCAGTGGCAATCTATGTTTTCCAAGAAACACCAGTAACCAGGTTAATGACACTGACAAATTCGTTTTAAATGATGGAACAGTTAATCTGGACAATAATCAGAGCGACGCGGCCACTGACTACGTATTGATATCTCCATAATAGTGCTATGAATAAATTTTATAGGTTTTATTAGTTAGATTAAAAGACGGTAGAGTGTATTCGACATTACCTCTGAACGCCAACTCCGAAAATCGATATATCGTTACATTTGCTGCATCGAATCATGACGTCATCAATCTCAGAAGAAAGGATTCGACATGACATGAGAACAGAAATTACACAATATATCGATTATATGAGTTAACGCCCTGAATTTGGTTTATGTGCTATCTTTGCCGGTCATTTAACTTTTAATTCACTATTGTTTTTCAGTCACTAATTAACAGTATTTTTCGTGATAAAAACTTGTTGACAAATAGACAGAACTATTATTTTTACGGAAATCAACAGGTTGACATAGATACGCATACGCTCAAAATACAGTAAGGCGTATTAGTCACGACAAAGACTATACATGTTGTACATGATTTGGGTCCCGAACTTTAAGAATCCAAGTGTATTATACCCTCATATTACAAATATGATATAACACCAAAACAAACAAAACGTATCTCGTAATACCGACTTCAAAGAGGTCCTAAGCCAAAAAATACACCAGCCGAAATCCCTTAATGCCGAAAAAGGGGCCCCACACGAGGTGTAATAAAGGTACCTACACGCGAACGCCTCAAGAATTAAAAAAAATACGAAAAACTGGGGTCGCAAAGTCCACAATGTCAAAAAAGTCTCTGTCAACAAACAAAGTAGGAAAAACTCTACATTCTTAATTTAACTTGAGTCACTTTTACATCCCTACTTGAGTTTAGCCATTTACAAAGACCTGCCTCACCCCCCTCGTTTGCACGTCGTATAAATGTCATAAGAGTTTCTTCGGCGAGTCGTAAAGGTCAAGTTTTATTGGACGCGTGACACGAAGAGGGTGGTAAAGAAAGCAAGCTCCCTTCCTCGAGGCGGGAGGGCGGTATGTGTGTGATACTTAGCCGATTTTGTTCAGAACCCACCTTAACACGCCGTTTGCGGCTACGGAGAAGGAAAATTGGCCTATTTTTATTATTCGTTTTAAGGTAAATAACGACTGTTAAGCCGGGATAAAAATTGAAAATATATTTTGTTGGTACTTACCGTTGATTGAGGATAGAAATCATGTTAATTAATTTTAAAAGGAATCACAATCCGAAATCAAAAGACACGTGAGACGTTTTGAAGGTAGCCTATGCCCAGCATTGGGACAGTGTTGGTTAATGTACTGACAATAATTGCTTGGTAGCAGACGTTAAAAGGGCTATAAGGCTGGGGCTGGCTAAGGGCTGTAGTCTTTAGCCCTTTTAACGTCCCACTGCTGGGCACGGACCTACCTTCAATGCAAGGGGAATTCAGGCCATTGTCCACCACGTCACATATCTATCGAAAACTAGTTAAGTTCCCTCAGACGTGCAGGTTTCCTCACGATGTTTTCCTTCACCGTTTCATAGCAAGTGGTAATCTCGAATGAAAATGAGATCCTTATGGCTAGCCACTAAAAATGCCAAACACCAACCAAGTATCTGTAAACTAATTCAACGTTCTTAAGATATCACAAATCTTAGTTACAATTATAATACAAATTACATCTCAGCTAAAAACGATAAAAAACCATAGACTAAAATTAATAGCCGAGTGGTCGAACGCACGCCTTGCAAATCAAAGTGTGCAGGTTCAAACCCCGCCTCGCACCTCTGGGTTTCATGTGCGAATCTCATTTACTTCCGAGATTACCATCTGCTATGAAACGGTGAAGGAAAACATCGTGAGGAAACCTGCACGTCTGAGGGAACTTGACTAGTTCTCGATAGATGTGTGAAGTCTGCCAACCCGCACTGGGCCAGCGTAGTGGACTATGGCCCGAATCCCCCTCGCATTGAGGGGAGGCCTGTGCCCAGCAGTGGGACATTAAAAAAAGGGCTGTAGTTATTATTATTATTAATATTCGTTAACAAATTTAAAACTGTTCTAAGAACGCCGATCGATACCCAAAAAACGTTCCCTAATCTCCATCCCTTATCAACTGTCATATAAACTTAAGCAACCCCCACCCCACACACGCACACATACAAATACTACTCATTATAAGGGTAACTAATCACTGAACTGTGGAGAAAAAAATGGGAATTTTTTTATTCATTAACCACCCTCTCTTCTTACGGCGCTGTCCCTGAGGCACAAAAAAAATATGGAGGGGTCTGCAAAATATATTATTTTTTCTTTCATTTAAAATGTTATCAATCTATATAGCTCTGTCAATTTCAATTAGTTACATTTGTTATTTAGTGTAGAACTAAGTAAGATATACAAAATAAAAATATCTGCCTATGTTTATCTGTATCTACACGTTGATAAAAAGGTCTCCAGTTTAAATCATTGATATAATATCTTCTTGTATCGTTATATTTTTGACTCTAAATTATCTACAAATTTCATTATGATGTTGGTTCTTTGAGGTGTCCGATTGCTTTAACATATATTTCTAATTATTCGTTCTATATTCTTTTTATTAGTTCAACAAGAAAGAAAAAGCATTAATTTTCTTTATGTTTGAAGAAACAAAAGCAAAGCAATCAGACTTTACATACGCATATGCCAAAATGTTTTGTAGCATTAATATCATCTCCAGTTCATTCCCTATTCCATCTCTGCATACGGAGCACACTCGTCGGCGTACTAAAGAATGAATTTGCATATTTGCCCGCTCACTAAGTGCAATAGCTTGTTTGTACACACTTCATACATTCTTCTATTCACCGCCCGCCATCCGCGATTCCTTAATTAATACTGTTTTTGACTTAGCAACAATTGCTCACAAATTTCTTCAACTTCTTTTACCATACCAAATAAGATGCCATACAGCTTCATCCACAATTATTAGTTCCCTTACTATATACCATCCGTCTCGCAGCAATGTTTTCAATATTACTTACACAGTTACTATTGAATCAACTATATTTTAAGAGGTGATGTTAAGGCCCCAATCATTTTCCCAGTGTTAAATATTTTAATAGCAATAACAAATTCAATAAAATAAATTTTGAAGTTAAATGGGTGATGAAGGAGAAAAAGATGGCGGATGAATCAGCAGCATGTTTTGTCGAGACGTATAATCAATGTTAACGTACAGTCAGCGTCAATAATTTCTAGTTAAACAAATTAAGGGTTAAAAAACTTTTTAAAAACAAGCTTTTATTTAATTTCCCTTAGTTTTCGTGTTCTCCTCAGCAAGCCCTTTCATTTGATACCCATACTGTAGTAGTGCAGAAAAAATAACTTTTCCGCCATCTTGGATAATCCGCCATATTGGAATTAGAATGACGTCACATAACTAAGCATGCATTGTCATCCAAAATGAACGTGTATACCAAATTTCAGCTCAATCGGTTTAAGATAACTTATATAAAATGCTGTTGCAAGATTCCATCCGGACATACATACATTGCAAGTTAATATAAAGCTTGTAAAAGCAATCAGTATGTGGATTAAAATAACGCTACACATGTCAAAGTCAAATCATTTAAAAAAAAGAACGTTGTTCTACTTTGTCGTTCAATATGGAATATACCTGTATTTTTTTAATTACAATTATTTTCATAGCTTTCAATTAGGTTTGTCTTTGTCAATCAAAATGTTATTTGAATATAGATCTTATTGCAGATACAATTAAAGCTCGCAATATATTTCGTCTCACAAAGGTCTGACAAATAGAAATGAAGACGAGGCTCAGTGTAATACTGACGTCCCACGCACAAAACAATTAGTTATATTTCAGCCTAGTATCACTTTTATTATTGTGAACGTCGAAATAAACTTTAATAAACGGGGCGCGTGTCATTTACGAGAAAATGAAAAAAATCAGTGAGAAAAATATCTCCGCCGTATAAATGGCCGTTATAGGAGAGCCGTCAAACAAACGCTTTTCTTAAGCAAAGCACCGCCTAATTTCAATATCCGAACGGAACGTGGACCGTTCGGAAACTCTCCTTGGGGAATAAATTACTCCGTCTATTCAATATTTCATCAGGCCGAGAGGCCGACTCTGAATATTCAAAACTAGAGGAGACACGTAAAAGCACGCGCAAGCCATTTTTCGCGCCTATCATCTCGGTAACAAAACGCACTCGTAATTACCCCCTCCCCGCGGCCTGCCACCCCGCGGATACCCACCCCCTGACCCCCCTCGCGCCGGGAGAGGGGGGCCGCCCAGTGACAATTATTGATCAAAAATTCTCTCTCTTCTTTCGCAAAAGAAAACTTGGACGGGTTATGTGTGAACCGATTAGGTTTGATAGTTGCAGTTAGATGGTTTTTTTTGATGGCTTCTTTTTGGTTTGCATGTGCCACTCAATAACACTAATTATAATGAGTATCATAACATTATATTGAAAAATTGAAACTAGTAAATTATAAAACTAAGAAATTACTGGGCATTGAGACCTTTTTTTGTGTTAAACAACAAAATAAAATCATGATAAATCTGCCAAATAGTCATTATGGACACATGTAAATAGTATTTGTAGCATAACTATGAACTCCCAATCAAGCTATGTACCCAATTAATTAAAGCAACAAAATATTAAGAATACCTTAGCAAGTATTGAAATCATTTAGTCGAGGCACACGCGGGCCGCCTCGGCATATTAATTGCACGCGGCGCTACCGGGCGGGAGGCAAGACATAGGGAGGCGCGGCCACGAGGTCAACCGTCGCCTCGCCATTGTTTTGTGCGTGCGACTGTACTTTCTAAGCTTTCTTATACCTATACATTATGTACTCCTGTTCCCTGAAGGGTAAAGGGTGTACTGCCTTTGTAATTAATTTATCGTCTATTTAAAAATAGGCGGAATGTTGGTGAAACTTCTTAAGTGATTCTCACGCAAACACACGCGACAATGAACTTTATTTATATGATAACAAGTTTGTTTATGTAGGTACATGATGTGTCAGAAGTTTAACGTTTGCAAGACTATCGGGTATACAACCGAATGGTATAAACAAATTATCGAAATTCCAACATGACTTTTTGTATTTTTTTCGCTGCCATTTTTAATATACACTGTATATTTACGTATATAATTTTAATAAGATCTTTTTTGAGTCATGTAAGAACTACATTCTCTTTTAAACGGTCCGATAGGAATGATGAACGCAGCCTCAATACAGTCCTATCGTATTTAGATCCTAAAAATCCTTGTACTCACCTAATTTAACTATATTGACCGCAAGAAATAGTTTTGTTTACACTCCTCTTCAGAAATCTCGGAGAAGTTTTTCTTGAAATCTGATGCTAATTATTTGTGTCTGGGAAAATTACTGCCACCCTAACTTTTCGTATACATTTTATTGACTTAACATAATAGAACTTAGATATTCATTTAATTTGTTTGAAAACATTGTTGGAGAAATCACCCTCTATATATTTTTCAGATAAAAGAGTAGGCATATAACATCCTGAAAAGAACATTTTGCCTACGACGACTACTAGAGATTGTCCGACGAATTTCGTAGTCACTTCTCGTAGCACATACGTGCGTTGAATTCTTCTACTCACATGTTAGACATGTCTACGCACACGTGTAGCGTGTAGCACCATACACGTAACTACTACGCGCTACGAAAACCTGTACGTTATTTTTTTCTTTACATTATTGTGCTATCTACATGTTAATGGAAAATATGAATAATATATTTGATGGCTTTTTAGTTTGAGAATAATATTCAATTATCAATGTAATTATATCTTGCAAGGCAAATAAACAGTAGTACAATTGATCGCGCAGAATACGAAAACATTTCAATAAAAAATATATCAACTAGCGCATTGGCAAAAAAGCTTTCACGTCTCCCCCACCGCCCCCTGCGGGTTCATTACACATCGCACACCAATCAAGCTTTCATTAGTACAGAGTGAAACAATCAATATTCATATCCCATGCGAAATCACCATAACGCCGTGTGGAGGAGAGCGGGGAAATAAAAATATAAAAACTTGATAGATGATCCCGACTGCGCTAGCATTCGCAACGAAATTAAAAAGAACAGGGCATATCACTTAGCGCACACAGACGACGCCGCGGTTTTATTAAAAAATTCTACATATCTCGTGTCTTCGCGCTTTATCTTAACCCCCCGACGCAAGAGAGACGGACAACAAAAAAATTCAACGCAAGAAAGGGACATGAATACGAAAATTATAATTGCCAACTGTAAATTAACACCAATTCGGATGGTGCCATCTTGCTCTCGCGTGTACTGTGCGAACGGGTGGGAGGAAGACGGCGAGTGTTTGTGTGTGCGACTAGGATTGAGTGATTTACATACGTGGAGAGTTCACGAACACAATAACGGACAGAAGCGCGGAAAATCGAAGGAAGCGATCGGTTTTCCGATTTGGTTTATGCGGCGCTGCACTGGCGCTGCCCTGCATAATGGATACTCGGATGAAGTGAGAAAACAATCCGCTCCCACGGATTATTGGATGGAAATATGAATACATTATTCTTGCGTATAAAGAATATCTACTGGCTGGAACAACGTTCCGGCTCTTATTTATTGAGTATATATTCAAAGTAAAATAAAATCATAACACACATATATTACTTAGTAAAATTAGATGTTTTATCAATATGGACGGCAGGAAGCTGAAATATCTTATCTCGAAATATCCAATTATACACCAGAGCCGAAAAAAACTATTTCAAAAATTCATAACACCTTAATAAAACTAGAAAACATTAAATGCTGTATCATTAATATTTTTCGTCGTAGGCAGACGAGACATGGACCATTCGAAGCGGCTTTTAACCGACTTCTTCTTTCTGATAACATCTATATCAGTCATTTAGGCCAATTTTCGAGATACGACGGCTTTCTGTTGTTTTGGTCAAACAATTGTTTTGGTATCTAACACATACGAGTATATAAGGTAAACTACACCCTTTCTAAACCCTTTCTTTTCATTACCTCTGGTATGTACCAATTACCGCCGTAATAGCTTCGTATATCGCGCCTGCGCTGAATATAATAAGTTGTTACTTAAAAATGATGTTGATTTATCGGGTAGCAGTGTGTCTAACATTAGGCATAAGCTGAATCATATGTTTTTTAACAGTGTTAACTAAATAAGTAACTGCTAATCAGAGTGCTATGTAAGCTGTAAATTCGTTTTATAAGTTTGTTTGCCGTAAAGTGTTTATACAGGTCTTATTATGTTACTTATTTTTGTTTTTTTTTTCTACCTTACAAGTGTTGTTTTAAGTTTTAGTGTTTAATGGTGTCGGTGCTCTTTTTCTCTTATTTATAGATACTTTTACACATTTCTACCTGTGGAGACTTTTAAATGGCTCCCTGATCACTATACTAATTATCTATGTTGTATATGTGTAGCTGATAGTCTTCCTAAGATGTAATAAATAAGTAAATGAAATAAACTATAGTTGAGTTTTATCAACAACTGATCCAGCGCACTTCGTATTATCTTTTTAAGCCACTTCTGCATTAGAGCAAACAAAAACAAAATCAAAACGGTAATCAATAACGAACAGTAACTAAAATATAGATTTCGTCGATGATACAATGTTACAAAATAATTTTTGAAAGCATTTTCACGGTCTGCTATGAAACTAAGGACTTTAAATACAATATTACATTAAATCTGACTTAATACTGATAAGTACCAACTAACCGTAAACATGAAACTGTGTATAGGTATTAATCAACACAACTCAACAAAGTAGAAAGTTCATAATGAAAGCATAATTTAGTTTCAACTTCCAGTTGAGGCTGCCAAAATGAAGGTCTTCAAGCCTTTTGCAAAGTAAAAATTAAATTTTGAATCGTGTTCCGTTTCGTAAATTTCTCATTAGAACTCGTTTCTACATTAAAAATTTCACCAAAAATAAAAGCTGTCGTCATCAAAGATGTGTAAGTTACTTACCTTTGTTAAAAAACTAGGCCAGCAATAAAGTCTCGCATATGCTCATCAATATTAAAAAGAGCCAACTTTAGTTTATTTTTTAATCATAAAAAAGAGGTTTAAATTGGAAACCTCCTCCCTTTTTATAGTCGTTTAAAAACAACGTAACTAATGTTATTAGTAGTCCTGGAGCAAATTATTAGAGGAAATATGACAGTTACTCAATCAATGTTAGTAAATAAGGACTGGTGATGTGCTGGCCTGAGTTAAATATCTGTCAGAGGCTAATATTAGAAATGGTATCGCCTGCCCCTTTAGCTAGCTGCAGTACGTCCCCGCTAACCGCTTCTAGGAATCGTAAGAGCATATACAAGATGCATTTTATGTTTCACAGAATGGTTGATTTGGGTATCATTAGTATCATCCCCAGTCCATGGTACAGAATGGTAGCATTAGTGGAGATTAGCTAAGGTAATGAAGATTGACTTTATCGAGTAAAAATCCAGAAAGTTCTTAGTGGTATAATCAACACTAAAAATTTCGTGTACTTTTTTCTGAATCATTTTAGGAGGTTAGAAATACTGAAACAGGATCACGCCTTCACACCTGTGCTCACGAGAGCATTAAAATATCAAACCCCAAAAGTGAATCTAACTTAAAATCATTAATATTGTCATTCACACACTAGAGTCACCGGCAGTCAACGTGACTAATCCCGGTCTGATCACCTATCCGGGCGGAACGCATCTGCGCGATGACACTGCACTCCTGGACATCCCCCAGCAACCGCGCGTGAAGGAACGAACCGAGATTGGAAATGGTCTAACACTGCTCTTGAACGCCGCACCGGAAACACCACCTCAACACTTTAAATTTACAGTCCAATTTTGATTGATTTGTTGGTGATATCATTGAGTCTTGGATCTAGTTTAACGTTGAATAAATTTGAATTTTGTTTGTTAAGTGTAAGGTTGACTTTTAGATGTTAGCGATAGGTCCGTTCTGGTCCGAGTGTCGCGCGTCGAATCGTCTTCCGGCGTCAAACGTGATTTCTTGAAGAAAGTCGGATCAATGGAACGCAGTGGACATTGGCCCCCTCGATTGTATTTGACTTCTGTCCATGAAGGAAACGGCTATGAACTCATGCTCACAACTTTTTACTTTTGAGACGCTGAATGGAGTGATGAAAGTTTTGTAATCGTCGGAAACTTTTTGAGACTTTTAAACCTCCTTTTACTCTATGTTTGCTCTTAGTTATGTTTCAATGCTATACGTAGGTATGTTATTAAATAAATAAATAATTCCATACCATCTTTGACCTAATAACTTGCCTTTTAAAGTCCCCAAATCTTAACTAGATTTGATTGCCTAAGCCACATGAGATCATAAATGAGTTAATTACAATCTAATATTTATTGTATTCTGATGCACATTCTTATGTTATCTTGGAGGTTTCTCAAAAATACGGCATCTTTGAATTTATTTCATAAACTAGTTTTTTTTTCTTATAAGATGTTGTCGAAAAACAACCAAAACAGAAGACGGACGACGATTTGCATTTCCACTTTTAAAAATGTCTGCCAGTTACGCGATTCCATTTTTAAAAGTGCAAAGTGCCAGTAACCCCGGTGTTCCTTTAATTTCAATAGTGGGGTCGCGTTCAAGGTCGCGCTCGCGAGGGGGGACACTGCGATCAGCTGATTCCGTTACTATATTTTGGTAGCATTTTTAAATATGTACTGGCTGCATTTATTTAAATGATTTTGTCGTTTTATTTTATATAAGGACTTGTTTTTTACAAAGCTTATTACTAATTTAACATGTAATCGTGTACCAAAATATAAGTCATGACTCATGATACACGATTAAATGTATGATGCACTGAAAAGTATTTTAGGATAATAATATGATAAGCAGTGGTTGGCTTAAGTACATAGTTATTTACAGTTGAAACTGTAAGCTACCACTACAGATATGATTCACCACAAAACTACGTTCATTAAAAGTTCTGGCCACAAAAAATATAACTAAACTTTTTCTAACATTTGAAACTTGGAACTACCAGTTGCATTCAAAGTTAAGGGGCTCGATAAAAGTAGCAATAAACCACGGCCTGGGCAGAGGGCAGTGAGGGAGGGCCCGAGGGGTGGAGGGTGTCCGGTCATCTCCCCCTTTTTATCTCCTCAAGTCAAGGGCACGTGGGGCAGGTTCGGCCGGCCGGCTATTGACATTATGTTTTCAAATTTACCTACTTTTTTTCCATTGTCCGTAACTTTTTAATATGCCAGGGTCGTTGAACCGAGTGGCCAGTGAATTGTTGCGTAAGGAGGCGATGCTTTTCTTTGTAGTAATGCTATGTTTTTTTAAATTTGTTAGAAAAAAATATTGAATTTATGCATAGGATTGGACGATTTCTTTATTGATGTTTGCAATATTATTGTATGTTGCTATTATGGTGTATTTGTATTCCCCAAAAGGGTAGGGAGAGGTGCACTGCAGAGCGCCCACACTTCGACGATGTATTTTAATCCCAATGGGAATGGGAATAAAAGGGGGCGAGCCTATTGCCATTATACCGGGCACATTCCCGTCAATACGAGGTAGATTTAGGCCAGAGTCCATCACGCTGGGCCAGTGCGGGTTGTTGAACTTCACACGGTTTCCTATAGACGTGCAGGTTTCCTCACGTTGTTTCCTTTCACCGTTGAGCAAGTGGTAATCATTGTTGTAAATTACATTCGCACATGAAAACATTCTCAGAGGTGCAGGCCTGGTATTTGAACTTGCATCCCTTACGTTCAAGGTGGGCGGACTTGCCTACGAGGCTACTACTGCTTAAAAATTAAGTTGTTATATTTTGAAGTAATCTCAGACACTTAAATCTAATTCAGATTACTCCTGCTTATCTCGGATGCTGCTGCTATGGTGTTAAAACACCGTACAAAACATATAGTTGTTTTTTTTAACGAGGCATCAGTAATCTGGATCGTCCAGATGCGAGCCGCGATATCTGTCGTCTTACACAACTTAATATCACCAATACTATCGATATATTACCATCAGTTGCGGTACAAGTCGATTATTCGGGAATTTCGAAAACTTACTAAAGTTTTTTCTATATTTAAAACGGCAATCTGCATCATAACAGTTCCCGTGTTGTCGCTATAGAGTTATTTCTTATTTCTCTACTCTTAACCACTTTAAATCAAACATACATACTACCTACTACTTGCATTTTCTTTTAATTTAAGGTTTAGACCATTGTAGATGCATCTGATGAAACTTTGTCCATCTGATTTGATCCAGTGTAACCTCCTTCACTTGCAGATATGACATAACACCAACTTATCTTTCTTAGACCTACGTATGTTATAGATAAGGAATTAATTATAAAAATACCATGTTTAAAAATATGTTTATAGTACTGCTATGTATTAAAAACATATTAAATCAAAACATAATTGACAAACAAGTGCAACATTACTTCATAACTATAAAATGACTTAATAGAATTATTTCATTAGAGTATATATTTTTTTCTAGTAATTCCATGCAACAGTTAAATGGGTACGAATATAAACTGTTAATCGCGGTTAACCCGCAGCATATCGATATATCGACGGGCGCACAAAAACTCCGAAAAGTTTGAGTGACAGGACCGCCGTCGGAAAACGATGTCGATAATCGATAGTGCAACAAAGCACCCGCCCGGCCCATCTCTACTGACAGCGGCCGAAGCGTGTGCTACGTGTGAATGGTATCGATACTATCGAGATGTGTTCATGTCGATAGTTCGACCATTACGTGCGCCTAAAAATGCCTTGGGAACCGAAATGAGACCGATTATATAGACCGATAACGCTTTTGTATGCTGCACCATCACAGTAATACTATTGTTTTTCAAATTACGCAAATTTTAAACTTAAAATTTAAATAATTCTGTGCAATATTCAGTCAAAGATTTAAGTAATCCGTAGTTTAAGTATGACTAGTTAGATTTTAAAAATTGAAACTGTAATCGCGCGTAAAAACACTTAATACTCGGATCGAGGTGGAGACCAAAAAAAAGAGAAAACAGAAGTTCGAATTAAATTCCGAGACGACATCCCACTGGGAAACTATCAAAAACAAAGTAAACAGTTCAGCCGCTACCACAAAAAGATTCTATTCGTGAGTGCGACACACAAAACGTGTTCGTTGACCTCCGTGCCGGCGGCGCGTGCGACGCTCAGACAGATGTGCCAGTCACTTCATAATCATAATGGCGGACATAATACAAAGCCAAATCAAATCTATGAGATATCTCGACAGGATTACGTTACAAATTTTAACTACAATTATGTTACTGTTAACTCGGTGCAATCGAGTAATGAACTCGAATCTGATCAAACACTCGAAGACAATGACATGCTCGCGTGAACCGTGGTATGTAAACATGGTAGGCGACAATCGGCGCTGAATCGATTTAGAAATCGGACGCAATCGATCACGTTCGATTGACGATTTCGTCTCGCAAGGTGGGCGTGTGTAGCTGTTGAAAAAAACACATCACTCCCACTCCGACCGGTTACAAAACGACCATTTTATCGGACATCTAATGAGGTCGAAGTCAACTCTTTGTGAGTGATAATAAGAATCAATGCGCGCGAACTGTTATGTTTGCGGATTCGCAGCGGCCGCACCACGCCTCGACACCCGTCATTGGCAGAAATAAAAACGGCGACCACGCGTAACTCGTCACGTCTCGCCGGACAGTGAAATCGTGCGGCCGGCGACAATGTGTCACTTGACCATTCCACCTAGACCCGCCCTGCCCCGACTAATTGCAAATAGACCGGTGCTGAAGAGGGAGCCGAAGATGGCCCACAGGGATCACGGTGAGCCGGACGCGTCATTGTATGCGGCATTCGTGCCGTTGCGTCGGCGTGCCTTATGAAATGACAGTTGAAGCTTCAATGCGCAAACGTTTACCCACAAAAGGAAATTTCATCGATCACGTTCATAAATTGCAACGTAAAGCCCCGAGCACACTGGAACGTCAAAACACGCGCGTGCAGACTTTTACTTATACAAAAACGAACCAAGTTCATTTCTATGGTGACAACTACGCAACTAGCGTTTAAATTCGCTGGCGCTGTCGATTACATTTCGTTGAAGACTGAGCTATAACTACAAGTCGATACAGTTCGCTTTAGTATTCGAAACAATATTGACGCGAGAGTCTTGACGCCGCAGTTTGCCCGGGGCTTGACTGTCGAGATGTAAATCGCTTATGGCTACCGTTATTCTGAAAAATCTATTCTTTGTAATCTATTCTTAACAGTTGCGTTCCGCTTACGCAGTGGAGTGTCCCACGGCCTGTGTGCGACACGGCGTCTCGCCGCGTCGACCTCTTGTATTACTACACATTAATCTCCCGCTCACTATGGCGTCAAACACGCGCGTCAATATTTTTACCATATCAAAACGAACTGTATTGACACATAGAAAAAAAAGTAGCCGTCGCGGGACGTCTGGCAGATGTGAAACATTATGTTATTTAGAGTAGAGAGAGGGAAGCGTCGTAGCGGCGAGTGAGCGGAGTCAGCCGGTGGGCGGAGTTTAAGCGACGGAAAGAACCGAGGAGCCACGGAGCTTCTCGAAGTTTTCGCATCACGGCATTAGATGCGCCATTAGATGTTTCACATCAAAAGTTAATTCTTCAACGAAATGACACTGGCAGCGCGAGCGAATTTTAAGACGTGGGCACGTGGCTTGTACCAAAGAAATTCAATCTTTAGGCATATAGACTCAGAGTTCGTTTGGTATTGGCAAAACTTCAGACGCGCGACTTTTTACGCGCCAATATGCAGGCTTTAATCAACTGGAAAATCGCTATTGAAGGACTATTAACACTATTGCAACACATTGTCAAAGTTTCTACAGACGTTACGGATTGCCGAATTATTCGGTTGATATATTTCTTAAGGATTAGGCTTAAGATTAAGGCAGCAATACTGGCCATCTGTCTGGTTTACACAACGGTACGTCTTCAAGCAAAAAACGACTCTACTGTTGAACATTCGATATGGATACTGGAGGATTTCTTACTGACAAGACGCCTTACCACCACTTGTTAAAGTATTGTTGTGTCAAAAGTAACAGTCACTTTCTGTCAGATTTTGTACTTGAAGTTGTATTCAAAAGATTGCTGCAAAACAAGTGGTATTAAGGGGAAGGTGCACCAAAATGCTTTTTTTTTTTTAATGGCTTACACTGTTGGCCGTGAGGTGGCCTTTACAGCTTTACCGGAGGAGTGGCGAGCGCAGAGTGCACTCCAACCAAGGCAGTGCACTCCAACCAAGGCAGTGCACTCCAACCAAGGCCACCAAAATGCAAGTTGGTACGTATATCATTCTCAATAATGAAGTACCACTTGCTGAACGTTGAAGGCCAACAACGTGAGGAAACCTGCATGTATATAGAAAGGCGTGTGAAGTTTAATAACCGGCACTGGACTTACGTGTTGGACTATGGCCCAAATGAGGGGGAACGTGCCCGGTATGATGGCAATCGACTCGTCCCCTATTAATTTGGATCCAATAATACATTATCATCATCACGCCTGTATTCCCCGAAGGGGTAGGCAGAGGTGCACTGCAGTGCGCCTACACTTCGCCGATGTATTTTGATCCCGATGTAATAGGGGGCGAGCCTATTGCCATTATACCGGGCACAGTTCTCCTCAATACGAGGGAGATTTGGGTCATAGTCTGCCACGTTGGCCCAGTGAGGTTTGGTGAACTTCAAACGCCTTTCTATAGACGTGCAGGTTTCCTTACGATGTTTTCCTTCACTGTTCAGCAAGTGGTAATCATTGTTGAAAATGATTCGCACATGAAAATTATCTCAGAGGTGCCTGGGATTTGAACTTGCACCTCTTACGTTCAAGGCGGGCGACGAGGCTTCATCTATAAATCAAGTGGGTTACAACTAAAGCTACCAATACCATAAATAAACTAGTTTCAAAAACTTATCTTGCAATATTTAACTTGGCTAACTAAAATTAAACAACATTAATTGTCAACTCAACAACTTCTACGTCCATAACGTTGTCAACTTTAACCATATACTAAAAAAGTAGTGCAATAAAAAGCAAAGTTTTAGTCTATGGGCAAACATTGGCATACGGGCACACGTGGGAGACGGCAGCAATTATACAGGGTGGGTACGGCGCGGCCTGGCACCGAGCTTTACCGAATTTGCGCCGCTTACACTTTTGATACATGGTGTTTCAAGATCTAGAGACAATTTAATTAGCTTCGTATCATAGGGTTAGAATTTGGCGTTTCATCAGGGCCTTAAGTTCCATAATACTATCGTTGTGAAGTTGCGATGACTTAATTTTTTAAGTCATGAAAATTAAATTTTCTTAATTTTAGCTTAAATATGATCAGTATAGACATTAGAATGTCACCTTGAAGCTATTAGACTAGTCATACTCTAGCTACCATTGATAATGATGTTGTTTTCTTCCATAAACAAATTTGACATACCAACTGTACGACGATAGTTTTAAGGTATTTAGGGTCCTGTTATGGGCAAAATACGAGAGTATTTTTTCGAACGAAAATAAGACAATAGCATACCAAATAATTTATAATATAGGCATTAAATTATCGATAGTGGAATTTACCTAATTCGTATCAGAAAATATTCAAATTATAAAAAGAAAACAGTCATAAGATTTTACAATTCGAAACTACAGATCTTGTTTAAAAGAACAGTGGTGTTAGTACCCACGTCAAGCCAAGACGTCTGACACGCATTGGCTCGGTCGCTCTCTGTCTTATTGCATACGAGAGAAAGAGATATAATCAACATATACTTTGACATAAGTCTGGTCTTGACGCTCATGCTACAAGTGCAGCATCCGTATATGGTATTAGTTCCAACCAGGAGTCTTAGCACCACCTCTTAAAGTATTGGTGTTTCAATAGTAACTGTCAATTCTGACAGATTCTATCCTGAGTTACCTGTCAAAAAGTGAAAGTAAAATTAAAAATATTGCTGAGGTCATCCGCCATCTTTATCACTGTCATTATCCATTTTTATTTATAATGTGTATTTATTGAATTTGTCCTTGCTACTAATTACTTGACATTGGCGAAATACTCGCGCTAGTCGCAGGTGATGCCATTCCTCATATTATTCCATTAAATATCATCATTTCGCTCATTTCGTTAAAAAAAAAAAATTGCTGCTTGACAGGTAGTAAGGGTAAGGGGGCAGAAAATATTACCTTATTCAACAAGCTTAAAAATTATTCACAACAATTAAAAGCGTAATATTAAATTAATTGCCATAGTAAATGGCCCATCAAATAGCGATCACCCTATAACATGTTAATACGAAAGCTCACTCATTTGCATTTAGCCGGCACACACTGGGGCGTTGAAATTCAGAGTCAAAACATTTGCCATACTAAAACAAACTGTATTGACTTATGCAAAAAGTATTTTTTTATGATATGGAGAGGCAATCGAGCAGATGTTTCACCTGATGGTAAGTGATCAGCGCCGGCCGCTCAAGGACACCTGCAACACCAGGGACATCGCAAGTGCGTTGCCGACCTTTAAGGAAGGAGTATGCTCGTTTCTTGAAGGTACCTTTGTGGTATCGGTCCGGGAACACCGCTGCAGGAAGTTCATTCCAAAAGTTAATTCTTCAACTAAATAACACTGATAGTGGCTTTTACCACGGTAATTTAATCTGTATGCATATTGACACAGAGTTTGTTTTGTTATTGGCAATTTTTTTGATGAGCCTGTGTCGACGCCCATGTGTGGGGAAGGCATTAGTCCCGCTCCGCGCAGCACGTGTGCTTGCGTGCTAACTCGTATTATGAAAAACGAATATTGCACGTACTTCCTGTGTATACGGTTACCGAATATGACAAATAGACCTGAAAGTAGGTAGATTACGAAAAAAGACTTATAAAATATCTGAAAGACATTCGAATCGATTTAAGATATAGTCGTGTTTTGTTTTATATACTTCTTATTCTTGGTATCATAACAAAACTTGATACTATGTATCTTAAAAAAACATTCTTACATTCATCATTTGTATTACCTTTTCCCTTTTCTTTTTGGGTCGGCGCGGCGTATGTCTTTTTTAACCGACTTCAAAAAGGAAGACGTTCTCAATTCGACCTGTATGTTTTTTTTATGTATGTTACCACATATCTCCGGCGTCAGTCAACCGTTTTGGTTTATTTTTTTGATAATCGGTACCAATTCATGTGTCTATTTGACTAGTCTGACGTAGATTGGCATCTACTCCAAATGTAATGAATTACAAAAAGCTATAATTAATAGCTTTTTAGTTCACCTAGGTTTTTGAAGTCAGTTTTAGATTTTATGTCATTCATCTGGCTTTTCTGGCATTCTGACATAGACTCCTATTTCTTTTTATATATTCTAGCGTTATTAAAAAAATAACCATTGAATATTTTTCGAACCTAAACAATAATCGGTTCTATGATTATGCAAGTTCAACGTCAGATTCCAGCAACAAATTAATTAACCACGTAATACCTAATTAGACTTTAGTCATTGAGGAAACACTGTCATACTCATTTAGATATTAGGTAGGTAGTTTTAGGCAAAAAACATCCATCTCAGTCACCACCATAGACACCGATCATTGTTAGGAACGCTAGATGTTTTAACGGAAATTAGTACAAAAGCCATAAAGACTACGCTAAACGTTGCAATTAAAGTTTTTTGGAGAGAAAAAAAAGGGGGGAAATCCTAGTATTTAATGAGTTTGACTTTTAAGCTAAATTTCCCGAAGTCTAGTAACCATTAGGATGACTGAGAAAATCTGTTCACGGATGTAGGTTTCCCGTCATGAAAAATCTTACTTCTTGATGTATTTAAAACCACAAGGACATAACTGGTACAAAATAAATGTAAACTGGTCAATTTGTATGTATCTCCGTAGTCCTATACGAAATAAATGATTTGAGTTTGTTCAAATATGTCTCATCTACTCTAATAAGAATTTATTCTTTGACCCCAAAACCGTCAGCGGGACTGTATGAGCCGACGATGTATCGCATTAATGAATCACAAGCCTAAAACTGTTTCGTAACTCGCACTTATTAATACGAATTGTGTGATCGATATCGCCGCCAACTACGACTTGCCCTCACTGAGTTTACGTAAAAGACACTCGTTTGCGAGTACGTGTTACGTCAATTGACCTCTTTATTTTTAAAATGGAACGCCAAGAAAATAAAACTAATAAAGCAGTGGTAGCCTCGCGGTCAAGAACCGCCCGTCTTGGACGTAAGGGGTGCAAGTTCAAATCCCAGGCTCGCACCTCTGAGATAATTTTCATGTGCGAATGTCATTTTCAACAACGATTACCACTTGCTGAACGGTGAAGGAAAACATCGTGAGGAAACCTGCACGTCTATAGAAAAGCGTGTGAAGTTCACCAACCCGCACTGAGCCAGCGTGGTGGACTATCGGTACTACTCGGTATAATGGCAATAGGTTCGCCCCCTATTCCATTGGGACCAAAATACATCGGCAAAGTGTGGGCGCACTACAGTGCACACTTGCTTAACCCTTCGGGGAATACAGGCGTGATGACGTATAAAACTAATAAGAATCTTACTTTGCTTTTTTATATTAAACTGGACTTTTTATTGGACATTTTTCCCACTTGAAACCCAATGTCAGAATTTCGGGTTTCGGATAACTAAAAAAAATATCTTATAGTATTATTATTCCGGTTCCAAAGCAATAAGCATCTTGGGAGTTAATAGTAATGAGAAAGAAAGTTTCCTTTTTATGTTTTAGGCATCACATTTAGGCGTCTTCTAGTGTCTGTGAAAACAAGCATAAGCCGTCAATTAATTGCCACATTAAAACGAACTCTATTTACACATCGTAGAAGTCCATTCTTCAACGAAATGAGACGGACTGGGAATTAGGACGCGTGGATGCGTCGCTTTTAACACAGAAATTCAATCTTTATGACTGTTCACACAAAGTTAATTTTGGTATTGGCAAAAAGTTTGCCGCGCGATTATCGACGTCCCAGTGTGGAGCTTAAGAGAAGGCAGTCGCCATCGCATAGATAAAGTTACCAGTTGAATACCCTTATCATATTGTAAAGCTGAATTTACATTACGACACTAGGAGCGTGAAAATAGTTTCATGACGTTAATTTTATCAACAGTTTCACGTGTAAACGTCAAGTTTCACAGTGCATCCATCGATTTCACGACACTAAAACAGTTTCGTGTCGCGCGCGATTTTTGGATGAAACTAATGTCATGCAACTAATACCATCGTGTAAGCCTCCCTGTTCGATCAAAGCATTCCCTGGGCAAACCAAGTCAAATATCTAGGTGTCACTCTTGACAAATCCCTCACTTTCGGTCCCCACATTAGGAAGGTGTGCAACCGAGCAGATTTTGTGCTTGGTCGCCTTCATTATCTGATCTGCAAGCGGAGTAAAATGTCCCTTAGAAATAAGGTGACGCTTTACAAAACTTGTGTCCGCCCCATTATGTCCTATGCCAGTGTAGTCTTCGCTCACGCGGCTAAGACACACCTCAACCGCCTGCAAGTAGTGCAGTCCCGGTTTCTCCGTAGGGCCGTAGGTGCCCCGTGGTACATACGGAACGTAGATCTCCACTCCGACCTTGACCTCTTCTCCATTCAAAAACACTTCAAAATAGCGTCCGAACGCCATTTTAAAAAAGACGCGTCGCATTCAAATCCTCTAATTGTCGCCACCGGCAATTACGAGCCAGACCCTGCGCACACATCCCTCCTCTTCCGCCCTTAAGGCTTTGGCTGGAATCGCACTCTGCACTCGCCACTCCTCCGGTGAAGCTGTAAAAGCCAACTCACGGCCAACAGCGTAGTCCATTCAAAAAAAAAAAATAACCATCGTGTAAACGTGACGCGAAACTAATGTCGCGAAACCACCTGTACTGATTAAATGTGTTTTTTAGTTGTGGTGCGGGTGGCGTTAGTCGAAAAATATATTAAAAATGTCAAACCAACTGATAAAAATATAAAATTTGTCAATCCACCCTCGAATCAACTTTCGAGACAATCTTTTCTTAATTGTATACAACAACAGCTCTGATGTTGGCGCAGCCACGAGCACAGACATACTGTCACGAGACTATTATTTTCGATGAAACTAGTTTCACAGGTAGGACTGACAGTAATGTCATGAAACTCATTTCATCATGCATGAAACTTGTTTCGTAATGTAAATTCAGGTTTATGATATACACTTATGTTCGGCGTTCGAAGTGCGAATTATGTAAATCGAAGTGGATATACGGCGGGATAATGGAAATATTAAATCAATTCATTACGATTTTGAATGAGGACCTCGATATGTAGAGTCATGTTAAAGGTTATGACTCTACTGTCAGCTGCAGAGGTCATAGGCAGTATAACCTGTAAAAGTACTTTAGTATGTGCGATTAGTTTAGTTCGCTTAGCTTATTATGGTGCTAATAGAATCTAGACCAATACCTATCAGCGAATAGATCGAAGAAACAACGGTTAAAAGGCAAAATGACTCAAGCGCCATTTTGGTGACTTTGCACGTAACCTAAAAGCTCAAAAGAGGGAGGTCTTACGTCTTACGTTGGAATACGTCGTTACGACGTATTCCAACTTTATGTGGGAAACGGAACGCACCGAGGTGCGGGAAGGTGTAAAGGAGAAACGGAACGTAATTTGAGTCATAGAGAATGAGAGTTGTAAGATAGCGTTTTGATACGATGGTGCGATTTTTGATTGTGAAAGTAACAATTAGAACAAAGTGAGTAACAGTTGACGGTGTATAATTTTAACATAGCCCACCTCCTACATTTATATACAGGGTGTTTTAGAAGTTCGAAATAATACTTTGGGTACATATACGGTAGCTCATATGAGGATGCTTTGTGAAGACAGATTATTCCTTACTATCATAGTTTCTAAGTTATAGACCTTTTAATATTTGTCACAGGAATCGTGTTCTGGCCTTTGGGTACATCTATAACCCTATTCAGCTAAAACTACACTTGTAAACTACACTTAGGAGGGGTAACACCAATATTCACTAAACAGCACCTGCAAATTAAGAGCTAAAGAAATTGATGACGAAAATTTTTTTTAAAAAATGGTCGAATTTCCATATTTTTTTATACCATTCACATGTACACAGGATACTGATGCAAACGTCAAAGTATAATTTCAGACTTCTGAAACAGCCTGTATAACTATATCGCCCAACATAGCGCTTGAGTCACTTCACCTTTTCGCCACTCACCTCTATTCTACAACTTCTACAATACTCTACATACCTTTCAAACATAAATTAACATTAATTTGTTAATGAAATCGCCGTGAATTAATCATGGGTACCAAGACCCTACAAATTACTGCTACCATTAACCGGGGGTTAACTATCGCTAACCAAAGTTTGGACGAGAGTTTAATTGCTGTAATGTAACGTTCACAATAGTTTTGTATCGCCTATTTAAGCGTTGAGCGATTAATTTTAGGCCTCTTGAGTACGGCCCTCTGACCGCCATGTTTCTTGTACTAATATTTTAATTTATATAAATAAATCGGCGAGGTGTGGGCGCACTGCAGAGCACCTCTGCCTACTCCTTCGGGGAATACAGGCGTGATGATGTATATTTTTTAAATATCGCCATACAACACATACTCACGGTATGATCCCAAGCTAAGCAAAGCTTGTACTATGAGTATTAATTATAGCTGCTGTTCTACTGCCGAAAGTCATAGTTAATGTTACTCAGCAAAGATAGCACGTGCACCAAGACAAGACTTATGTCATGGATTATGTCGCGCCGGGTCGATCTCTCCCTTTCGTAATTCATACGAGAGATGGTAACGAAATTGATATATTGCGAGTGTCAAAATTCGCTCGCTCTGTCAAAGTCATTTCGTTGGAGAATGAACTTTTTCTTTGAGTCAATACAGTTCGTTTTGCTATTGGCAATAATTTTAACTTTGTTTAGGCTTTAAGGTTTATGTTGGTAATCCGGATTCTTTGCCAACGAGTGTTGTATCATGATCGTCATCTCTTGATGTTACTAGCAACGATGTTAGGCGAGTAGAGACGGCTATTTAAAATTCTACTACTACTACAACTACTACAGCCCTTTTAACGTCCCACAGCTAGGCACGGGCCTCCCCTCAATGCGAGGAGGATTCAGGCCATTGTCCACCACGCTGGCCCAGTGTGGGTTGGCAGACTTCACACGTCTAACGAGAACTCGTCAAGTTCCCTCAGACGTGCAGGTTTCCTCACGATGTCTTCCTTCACCGTTTCATAGCAAGTGTTAATCTCGGATGAAAATGAAATTTGAAATATAATTTTTTATCTAAATTTTAAAATTTGAAATTGAAAATTCTATTTACTGAAAATGAGCAATTGTATTAACTTATCTACCTAGGCTCTTAGCTACCTTTCCTGCCTAACTTTTTCTATGTGAACTCAATAATATACAAAATAAAAGCTATTATTTATGGGCCGTTTGGCGTAAATATTAATTTCACGTCAACTTCTATAAAGAAATCAGTCAAAATGCTTACATGTTATGAATTATAACAACTTTCGCTCATATTGAGCTAATCTAAAATAATACTCTCGACATTGCGCAATAATATCTACTTCTAACGGTTACATTCCTTTCATTTTAGACTCTATTTGAGTTCAATAAAAATTGAAAATTGTTTGAATTTATTGTGAGCGAATAACGCGTTGTTGCATAACAGTTTATGTGAGCATTTTATACTAAAAATAGTTAGGCGTGGGTTTGTCACGTGACGGGGAGGTACTGTCGAGGTAAAAACGTGTTCGCTTTATATTAACAAGAGATTGGTGCCGCTGCCCTGTAATTAGGTGAAATTACAGCCATATTGAGTTGTTTATAACGTGTTTATTTATTTTCATTTTGACAGTACGGAAGCAACGAAACTCGTAGTGAATCAAAATGCAATTTACCCTGAAATTTACTGTAAATAATTACTTAGTAGAGACGGAGGATACACGGCGTGTGGGACAACGATGAATAGACCGAATGTGCCTAATGCATTGTTTTAGTGGTCTAAAACCATCTTCGCATTATTGCCTTTCTAATGAAACCGGGTTTGGGGCACATTTTCAAAGTCTATAACGGACATAGGTAGAGACAATTGTTGTGTTTTATATTTATAGATTTATTTATAATAGCGTTGTAGAAAACTTTTCAAAAGACGCTCGACCATTATTTGCCATTACCAAAATGAACTGTATTAACTCACTCATTAAGTACATTTTTCAATAGAATGTCATCTAACGCGAGCGTATTTTAATCCGTGGTGCCGTGGCACAGGAATACTATCCTTATTTATATTGATACAGAGTAAATTTTCAAACTAGTCAAATTTCGGTGCAGTGTGTAATTCACACGCACTGCACCCTTAGCAAGACCGTGTAGACATAAATTGTAACGCTTTCAACTGTCAGATTTGTCGGGAAAAGACATCACTTCGACCTTTTTGTACCGGACACGGTACGGTGTGACGTCATTTTCTCGACAAATCTGACAGTTGAATGAGATAAAACTTATGTCTACAAGGTCATGCTACAGGGTCTGTACCCATTTTTTGTATCATCATAAACATTATTGTCTAAAAGAAATGTTTACGAAACAGTCAATAATATAAAGGTAATATAGCACAAAGGTACCGACAGATACAATGTATGGTTTATTGCTACGTACCTACCTGCACAGACGAAAGGTGCCGTAAGTACCTGCCTTATCGACTTTAAAAGTAATTTAAATAAGTTTTAAACGCACATGGCATTTTTTTTAGTAAACGTGTCTCAGTCATAAACGCATTAAAAAAGGTCGGACGGAACCTCGCTAAATAATAAGTGAAGCGGCTTTCGTATCGTTATGGCATTGAACATTAATATTTCTATATATTATGGGGCTAGATAAAAATAAGTTAAATTTATTGACCAAAATAATTACAAAAAAAGTTTTAGTTATTGTGGAACCCACACTAGCTGGCCTAGCCTGTATTTTGGGTTCCGTTATTATTAACCCGTCTCACGTAAGTGAGATAAGTAAGTAAGAACGATTAATATTTAAGCTAGCCCCTAGTGTTCATGAGAACCACCATGAGTTTAAAGTAATGCTATGTCAGTGTAGTTAATAGATTTCCACCTGCAGGGTTCAAGCTACAAAATTATGTTTGAAACAGTTTCAACTCTTCACGTTACATTTTAAAATACACTTACCCTCAAAGTTATTCAAATTCAAACCATTTATAAAAACATACATCAGTACAAATAATAACCACAGTGACTTCCTACAGGTTTTGATTTAAAACAACCAAAATATTCTCCTCCGGTAAAGCTATAAAGGCCACCTTACAGCCAACAGCGTAAGTCCTTCAAAAAAAAAGAAAGTACGGTGTTCGAACTACCCTATACAAATGGCTCCACATACTCCTGCCCCAAATCTCAGGTGACCATTAAAATCGCGTGAGCCCACCCGCCATTACCACATGACCTCAAAGACAGGTAACATGCTATCGAAAAATGCTAATGCCTCCGATCCTAATCGCGGCCTCGGCGCGTGAGCCGGACCACGCATACTATAAGTGTAACCCTTGGACTATCTGATAATACACGTTGGAGTTCCACCAGTGTTTGAAGAGCTATCATGGAACCATGAACAGAAACTTTTTAGGTGTCCTTGCAGAAAAGAATAACCACGGAGTTTCTTGCCAATTCTTCTCCATTGGAAATGCATTTCGAATTTCTGGTAGAGATATTTTATACATTAGTACCTGTATTGGTGTACTTGTTTATATAACAAACCATAGACTCTCTTTTCTCTGTTTTTTGTTCTTCTGAGACATAATATGTAGTTTGCCAACCTACACTGAGCCAGCGTGGTGGTCTATCACTCAAATTGACCTTGAATAATAACAAGACGGTATGCATAACTAGATGGACCTAGTTTAATAGCGATACACGATAGAATAACTTGAGACCAAAATTGAGACAAAATTAATTGTCGTAATATGAATACACTAAATAGTTAAGTCGATCTTTGTGTTTACAGCTTGGTTGGGACTACTAGAGATGTGATAATCAAATTTTGCTTCTATGACATATTTACTAACTCTACCCGTAGAATAGCTGCTAAACATTCGTCAACCTCAAAGGTCAGCTTACATTGGATACAACGAACATGCGAGCTTTGAAATATGTGTGGTGACGTCACATTTATGTCAGCCAATCCATTAATGTCCTTATCTGGACTTCCGAAATGTGGCTCCTTGTGTAAGAAAGTGCGCGCTTTATTGGAGTAGAACATGACATGACATTTTTTGGGGATTATATACACCAATGATAGTTCTTAAGGTTCAAAACAACTTAGGTTAGTCTTAGTAGTTAGATCTTGAGACTTACGTACTTACATGCGTTCTAGCCCACTTTATAATGTGTCTATATTCAATAGTACCTACTGAACTCCTTATTAATAACATATAAATAAGATTGAAAAGGCAAGTCAAACCCGCTGTCAAATCTTTTATTTTGTTTAAGCCTGCCGGGGCACCTACAAAATATTTTATACACACTTCTTATAAGCAACAATCGGTTAGAAACGCTATTTGAACTGAGAAGATCAGCAAGAAACTCACTCAACGGGCCTGTCTTTTTTTCTCCAAGTTCTTATTTCTCAGCTCGTGTCGTAAAAGTCAATATAATTGTATCCGACATACCTGTAAATAACTGAACGCAGCCGAAACAAAAGAACAGCGATTTGGAATCCCTATTCTGGTTAAAAATATTATAAACAATAGGGATAACAATATGTGCTGTTAAACACTTCCTTTCGGCGCGAACGCTATCTATTCTGAGAACTGCGGAATGTGTGCAGGTAGAATTGTTTCACGTTGGGCGAGGGTGTACAATAATCCTTATTACTCGAATGTACTCATTGTTTGTTGTGTTGTACCTTTTTTGTGTTATATGACGTCATCGCTGACAAGTTGAAACGCGATGTCTGCTGTGTTTTAGAGCCTGATATTTGACTTTCAGAACATTACCCGCAAACTAAACTTGGCCCCAGGTCCAAGCTCTATCGTTGTGGACATGAAAACAACATATTTTATCAGTGATAGCTAGAAGAAGCTAATAATAATCCAGTCTAGACATCAGACATTATAATGTATACTAGCCTTGATGCCATTAGACTTATCATATTCTAGCTACTCAATAGTAACTTTTTAAGACATTAACAAATCATCTTTTATCAATATAAAATATGTTTTAAGTCATAGATAGCAATTCGACGACAGTGTTAGGGGATTTGGTGCCCTGTAATGAAATAGTATCCACGTAATTTTCTTAACTCACTTCTTGAAGCAACGCCGAATCAAACCGGTACTTAGTTACACTATACGATGTGGTATGTGTTTCTGTTGTACAATAGTACAATTGCAGGATATAAAAAACCCGCCAAGTGCGAGTCGGACTCGCGCACGAAGGGTTCCGTACCACTATCTATAAAAAGCGAAAAATCACGTTTGTTGTATGGGAGCCCCCTTAATATTTATTGTATTCTGAGTCGGTCTTAGGGTTTCGGTTTTACCCTTTGGGTACGGAACCCTAAAAAGGTCCTCATGGCATTTTAATCAAAGCGGAATATCTATTTTTTAACTAACTACATACAAACAAAAATTCTAACTACACAATTCAACTCATTGAAGTTCCCTGAAAGCTGAAACGAAAAACGAAACCGACATGCCAGCTACCGTACGGAGTTAAAAAAGCAAATCCCCGCGCTTGTACAACGAACCAACTGTATAGGATATGACTATTACCTTGTTACAACATGCATGCATAATGTAAGCGACGCGGCGACGTGTTAATTTGTTCAAGGTAGCGTCCATCAAATTTATGTTATCCTAGTAACGTGTTCCGAAAAATGTTCCTTATGTTCATTTCTATGTAGAGAGGCAGCTGCTGCCACGAGCTGCAATTTTATAGCTACCTGTAGATGTAGCATGAACGGCAAGACTAGACTTATGTCACAGACTATGTGGATTATATCTCTTTCTCTCGTATGAAATAAGACAGAGCGACCGAGCCAATCTGTGACAGACCGTGCTAACACCACTGGTGTACGAAAATAAATGGGAGAGGACTAAGTTATTCTTTAATCGAAATGCTAAAACTCATCTAACTTTGAATAATGTCACTGCTTGAGAATACATTTTCGAATATTGTGATAAAGATGCTGGCTGCTCACATGGCGTTGCCATTCCTGAGTATGTGTACATACACTTACAAACTTTTTTATTTTAAAACATACCATTGAGTTTTTTACAGGCTTCTTTTCATAGACGTAGCATTCCGAACCGGTAATAGAAGTTGAATATCCGAATAACTTTTTTAAAAAATCAATATTTTGGAATAGTATACCTCATCCAATTAGCTTGTATACTCTCGGTGATATAAGCATGTGGTATATAGCACATAGTGCTACGTGCGAAGGAAAGTTAACCCGCTAAAACTGTAGGGAAAACATTGAAAATTTGGACGCTTATCAGACGGCGGGTTAACTTTTATTTTTGGCGCCCGAGGCGGGCCAGTGTGTGCACGAATTGATCGCAGACTGGTGAAGGTTTAGACTGGACAACCTTTTTAATTCGCGATGTAGGATACGTCAGTTTTTAGTTTGTATGTGGCCAGAAAGATGTCACTACAACTTTCAATCTAGCCTCCTGCACACTGGGGCATCGACTCTCGCGCGTATTTTTTTTTTGCCATACCAAAACAAACGCTATTGACTCATACAAAAAGTTCAATCTTCAACTAAATTACACTGACACCGCAAGCGAATTTTAACGCCCCCAGGCTTTTACCACACAAATTCAATCTTTATTTGTATTCACACAGAGCTCATTTAACAATATGTAATATGGCATCACTGCGTGATTCCTATAATGACATAACAATGCCTCGTTTTGTTAATGAGAGGTTAGTTAAAACTATTCCTATAAAAGAATAACAAGTGCTCTTCCGAAAGGGGCTAATTACTAATTGTTCTTTTACAAACTAATCGTTGATCTTACCTATGACGATTGGTTTTAACAGAAACCTAAGACTACACCTACCTGTATTATACTACAAGGAGTCAATTTACAGCTACTGTGGTAGCCGTGTGGTCGAACGCACGCCTTGAAATCAAAGTGTGCAGGTTCAAACCCCGGCTCGCACCTCTGGGTTTCATGTGCGAATCTCATTTTCATCCGAGATTACCACTTGCTATGAAACGGTAAAGGAAAACATCGTGAGGAAACCTGCACGTCTATAGAAAGGTGTGGGAAGTTCACCAACCCGCACTGGGCTAGCGTGGTGGACTATAGCCCAAAAATCTCCCACGTATTGAGGGAGAATGTGCCCGGTATAATGGCAATAGGCTCGCCCCCTGTTACATTGGGACCAAATTACATCAGCGAAGTGTGTGCGCACTGCAGTGCACCTCAGCCTACCCCTTCGGGGAATACAGGCGTGATGATGTATTTAATTGTATTGTATATATTGAGTAATTTTTAACGACGATTTGGTCTAGTGGTCTTAGCGTAGGCGGCTCAGCTCACTGGACCAGGTGCAGGTTCAATTGCCGCTAGTAAATTTCAGAAAATGGTATTTTCGGAATTTGTCATCGTCTGGATGTAAGTGGGATTGCCCGCAGTCAATTGTTTGGTATCCATTAAACAAGCTTTGCTCTTACGATGAGTAGGTGTTGTGTGGCGATATAGTAGTTATTTTAATTAATATGGTAATAGGGACCAGTTTTTAAGGAAAAATAACACATGAAACACCGAGACCATTTATATTTAGATCTAGCCAATTCTACACAAGTTTGAAGTACACTACCGTCTAATCGAAGCGCACGCGAGCCAGTATTTACGGCTGTTATTTTGGCCGTATGTTCTCACACGTCCGACGATACACATCTGATTCATTACCGTGCCGCGATACACGTTGTCTATGGCTCAACCATAAAGTACTACAGCGTGATATATAGACTCTACCTTTTTGATATCGACGTACACGTTAATAGCAAAGATCTTAAATTCGCTACAATGTCCATGTTATGGACGTATCATGTTCTTAGTCTGTGGTATATTTTTTTTTAACTATGTTAATACAGAATTTATGCAATAGCAATATGGTCTAAGGTTAACAGAGAAGATACTTAACTTAGATAACTTTCACAAAGAAAACTTAATGTTCTGAAAAGTGGGTGCACTGCATTACACTTCAACTTACCTCTTTAGGGGAACGCAGGCGTGATAGTGGATTATATATATTTGTAAATAACAAAAGAAATCGCAATTTAACTGTCAGTATCCGTTGTAAGAAATGTCGTTCAGAAACTAATGTTATGTACAGGTTTTGTTTATTCGTAAGAGCTAATCTCCGGAACCACCAATCCAATTCTGAAAATTCTTCTATTGATTGGGAACGACACTACCCCCAGTGTCATAAGCTATGAGTTTCATGAGAATGGAATCCCGAGGCACAGATATTCATAGATAAAGCAATCTATATGATCCTAATCGAACATTCCTTCAAATCAACCCGCGAATCATGACAGTAGGACGGGAGGTATGACATGTGAAAGTACAGTAAATCCCTGTGTCTATAGGCGCGTCAGAACGCGTATGACTGTTTTTTTGCCAATACCAAAACGAACCGTATTGACACGTCGAAAAAGTACATTTTGCAACGACATTTTATTGATACGTGATCGAGTTCAGTCGTTAAACGGAGTAGATTGCCACAGAAATTCTTTCTTTATTTATATTGGTATAGAGTATATTTAAAAATCTCAAGTAATCTCGCTCCATTCCGTGCAGGGCACACATACCATAGAGTGTAGACTATAGATCATTCTGTTAGTAACATTGATCATTAGATGTATAAACGGAAGTGTATAGGTTGCAATTTCACGATAAGATTGGTAGGTAAAAGAGTTGAAAGGGATATCTCTCTCGTCATGACACATCTCACATTTTGTCTTGTCACAACCAGCTTTTGTCAGTGCTGGTGTCAATTTATCGTAATTAATATCGCCAGACAACACCTACTCAGATCATGATTACATACTAAGCAACTAATAAACTATGGGTACCATAAAATCAACAGGTGCAATTATGATTACACCCAGAACAGGGACCTTACCACCTTTTCTTCTTCTTTTTTAGGGTTCCGTACCCAAAGGGTAAAACGGGACCCTATTACTAAGCCTCCGCTGTCCGTCCGTCCGTCAGGCTGTATCTCATGAACCGTGATAGTTAAACATATGGAATTTTCACAGATGATGAACTTCTGTTGCCGCTATAACTACAAATACAAAAAAAAGAATAAAATAAATATTTAAGGGGGCTCCCTTACCACCAACCTGACTTTTAGGGTTCCGTACCCAAAGGGTAAAACGGGAACCCTATTACTGAGACTTCGCTGTCCGCCCCTCCGTCCGTCCGTGACCAGGTAAAAATCAGAATAAAATAAATATTTAAGGGGGCTCCCATACAATAAACGTGTTTTTTTTTGCCGTTTTTATAGATAATGGTATGGAACCCTTCGTGCGCGAGTCCGACTCGCACTTGTTTACGAAATGAATAGTATTTAGCGGGTATTTCAGCCAGTGTCAAGTAATTAATAGCAAGGGCAAATTCAATAAATACACAATATAAATAAACATGGGTGATGACAGTGATAAAGATTTACCACCTTTTATTAAATTTATAAATAATAATACATCATCATCATCACGCCTGTATTCCCCGAAGGGGTATGGGGTATGGGGTATAAGGGGTAGGGTATGGGGTAAGTACTTCGCCGATGTATTTTGGTCCCAATGTAATAGGGGGCGAGCCTATTGCCATTATACCGGGCACACAGGTTTCCTCACGATGTTTTCCGTCACCGTTTCTTAGCAAGTGATAATCTCAGATGAAAATGAGATTCGCACATGGAACCCAGAGGTGCGAGCCGGGGATAGAACCTGCGCACTTTGATTGCAAAGCGTGCGTTCGACCACTCGGCTACCACTGCTATACTTTATAAATAAATTTAATTATATTTAAAGTATTGTTGTTTCAATACTTACTGTCAGTTTTTAACAAATTTTGTGCTGAGTTAACTTACAGAAACTGAAAGTAGATTTAAAAACATATCTGGAAGATAGGTAGTAGGGGGGTTGGCCAAATACGAAAAGGCCGTTTCTAAAATTTGCCGTGGAAGGAAACCGAAACCGCATCCACCCAGTAGTCTGAGCAGTCCACATTCGAATAACTTCACCACGCCGTCATCAATCATACCAAACATTCCCAATTCAGAACTCCTCAGCATGCTTTATAACTCGACGTAGCAATAAAACGTCAGACCCTCCCTGCCGCATCAGGGCTCAGCACAAGTTGGGAACTAATCTAAGTGGCGGCTACAAGTTGGCAGACAAGCGCCAACGTGGACGCCTTTTTTCAGTTTTCAGCCGTCGCTGAAGTGATGTGAGCATCGCATGCATCGCGAGGTTACAGTGTAGATCGTAACAGAGACTCTATCCTCTATTTTTATGATAGTTCTCTGTTTTCAGCTTTCCCTTGCTTAGTTTTATGGCTTAGAGTGCTAGGACTATGCTACGAAAAAAAGTGTACTCAGAAGAGTGATAGTAGGCTCATTATACAACTTATTTATCAGTTAAAAGAAAGGGTACTTCGGGATATAATAGAAATTTTTATTCACTTCAAAAAGGAGTTGATTCTCGATTCAACACGTATGCTTTTTTAGTCTGTTTCATTAAATACTAAAGTTTGGTCCCATAAAATCAAGTATCGCGCAACAAACGGCTTTGTTGGATACCTGAAAAACCAACCCCTCATTCAAAGCAGTCATATTATGATATTCATTTTGTATCTACAAAATATCATAGTACTTTCTGTAAACTGGTAAATGGCGGTGGGTAAATCTGGAAACTACAAGGTTGTACCTAACTCCCTTTTAAGTAGTGCATAGTAGATATCTCTTCAATGTTTCCTACTCTACGTACAAAGCCTTCGAAGACAGCGCGGCGACCCGGGTACGTGATGCCAAAATATTCATTTCTTCCGCCTCGCCACGGCTCGACTATGCGCCCGAGTGAACTTACACGATGCAGTCTGTTCCCAGTAATGAAATATGGCTGATAGAACTCAAACACTTTTGTCCTGGAACCCAATTCTCGCAATGAGAATGGCCCCGCTGTCTTTAAGATAATGTATGTTAGTCTCACGATGCCGGACCAGTAATGATATTGTGTTAAACAAATATGCGTTTAAAACTATTTTAACAACATGCGAAAATCAATAATATTTTTCTTCTTTTTTTACGAAATGAATGAGATGAAATTTTAATGGAATAAGATTAGGAATGCCTGCACCTGCGATTAGCGGTATTTATGGCAATGTCGAGTAATTAATAGCAAGGACAAATTTAAAATGTACGCATAAGAATAAAAATGGATGATGACAGTGATAAAGATGGAGGATCAACACTAAAGAGTCATTTTTGAAAATTCGTTGCTCGAAAAGAAGGAGTCATAACGTGATTTTTAATACTACTGTTGTGTCAAATATACTTAGTTAGTCGGAAAAACTGAACTAAACTTTACATGTTTGAGTAAGTATGCCTAAATTAAAAAAAAAAAAAAACCGTTACCTACTTATAAAATATGAAACAGTTAAGCAAGTAAAACTGAAATTAGAATTTTCAACCAAAGGCTCGGAAGACACAATAAATATTGACGTCATCACTCAACATTCCAAAGTAATAAAAGCTCACATGAAAAGTCGTAACCCACATACCCCCCGTACACCAGAAATAAATCATACCGTTTTATTACGAAACAGTTCCGAAATAGCCTGTTCACCCCCGAGTTTATTAAGTGAGGTCAGATGTTATCGAAAGTGCTCACATATTAACGTTACACACGTAATGGTGATTCGATGTGACGGACGCGTAGGGGAAAAATCGGAGAAAATTTTGTACCGATTTCAGTTAGCGATTTGTTTTGTGACTCTTAGATATACATTCATCAAACAAGTTGTGTAGCAGATAAGATAAATGTTTAATATTCAGTGGTGTTAACACGCATGTCAAGACAAAACCTCTGTCTCTTGGCTCGGACGCTCTCTGTGTAACGGTCTTATTTCATACGAGAGAAAGAGATATAATCAACATATGCTGTGACATAAGTCTAGTCTTGGCGCTCATGCTACAACTACTGGTGCTTTCATAGTTTTTGAATAGATAAGAGCATTACCTATGTAAAAACAATGATATTAAATTGTATTGATACTTAAATGCGGCAAAAGAAAGTCCAGAAAAAAAACCTAACGAAAGACTATGTACCTAGATGTCACAGTCACACATCAAATCGGTGAAAGTGTCAAATGTAAGGAAAATCTCCCTCTTTGTTATGTGTGTTTCTTTCTATAAAACTATGTGAGTACCTATACCACCTTTTTATAATTACTATCGAGCCACTTATGCAATCAATAGTATCCCAAATTGTTGGAAGCTGTTGAAATCCATTAAAATATTAATATTTTGGAAGTACTGTGGCCAAGAACTAAGTAGATCTAAACATGGATGTTCTCCTCTCCCATGGCTTTTCATTTATGTTGAAATTCATTCATTCCCAACTCTAATTGTAAACGGTACCGGGTTCAATATCCGGGTAAGTGACGGTCGTTGTCACGCGTTAACTGGCACTCAATGGAACTTTTTTTTATTTACGCAATGGTACCAGGTGAGAAAATATGTAACGATCAGTTTTCAGATGGGAGAAAAAAATAATTATGTCACATTCTTCGAGATGAAAGAGTGCCGTCAATGACCGCTAGGGCTGTTCCAACACAAATTAAAGCAGTAGGCTTAGGATGACCATGTAGATATGTTTTATCTCTTTCAACTGTCAGATTTGTCGAGGAAATTATGTCACTTTGAGGTTTTTGTACTGGACATGGCTCGGTGTGAGGTAATTTTTTCGACAAATTTCACAGTTGAAAGAGATAAAACTTATGCCTATGTGGTCAAGCTAAGCCTCTGTAGGTTTATATACCTATTTATATATTAAAACAATCCTGTAATTGTTTTAATAATTACTTAGAATTTTTTGAGTAATCCTATTCTACGTAATCTATCCTTAGGTGCTTAACAGGAAGAAGTGAGTATTGAATACTAGTGTAAGAGCGCGAAAGACCGGATGAATGGAAGGAGATGGGGATGACCTTTGCTCAATAGTGGGACACTAACTAAAGTTTAGAAAAGCAGTACTAAGTAGGTTAAAATAGAGATTAATTAGTGCTTCTGGAATATTTTAAGAATTCTTGTGTACTTATATTATCACACCTGTTTTCCACGTAGGTGTACGTACCTAGGTGATTTTATACTTGAAATTATAATTATATTATACTGGTTGTCAGGAAGAAATGGGTTTTAGGGATAAAACCGCCCAATTGTACATAGCTACTTAGACTGTGTGAATGTTATATTTTCGTTTGTTTGTTTTTTTTCCGCCTCTCCATTTGGTGTCCAAATAATTATGGCATAATTTGCCCTTGTACAAAAATAAGCCTAGGTTACATAGCTGGTCTAGATTGCTAACTAGATTATTCGTCTACGACTCCGAGCCTCAATGATAGAGTAGCGTCCCATAAACAATGGAGTAATGGTTTTTTTTTCAACTTAGGCGTAAAGTCTGTGTGCTATGAATTTGAGGTTTCATTTGGTATATGGTCTAAGATTGATATACATATATTAGTTTTTAAATAGACATAGGGCTATAGGGGTATAGGGTATAGACCTAGAATCATCCCTTTCCATCAACCATCTTTTTCCTTGTATAAACTTAAAATACATGTAATATACTTTTAAAGGCATCGCCAGACAACATTACATACTCATCGTATGATCACAAAATAAGCAAAACATTTAGTATGACGACCATATCCCATTTACACCCAAACCAGAGCACATTTCGAAAATACCATTTCCGATATTTTTCGCTGACGGTAATGAAACCTGCACCACCCTGTACAGTGAGTCGAGCGGCCTACGCTCCAACCACTAGGTAGACCAGCGGGGCAATTCTCGCAAGCTCGACAATATCTCTAATTCGAGACATGTCAAAGCTCAAAACTATTTACGAAGTAAGAAGAGCCGAAGATTGGGCTCAGTGGCATATCTTGGGAGAGGCCTACTGTCAGTCCACTTCTGGACACCGGCTGATGATGTACCTATGTGATGTATTTACGAAGTAGGTACCTATTTTATTTTAATTACATTTTATAAGCTAATATATTTTTTCAAAATGATTTAGAACACGTCATCGCTCGTAGAATTATAAAAAAGTAAAAAAAATAACTCGTGAGGAATGTCACACTATCTCTAATCCCCTAAATCATAGGATTATAAACTATTACAGTCGCCATTAATTTATAGCACAACAAATCGATATGGCGCACAGTGGGCCCAAACTGAAAATTGGTGGACATAGGCAACAAAGTTCCAATATCGATGCGATTTTTTTTTATATGACGTGTTAAGATATTCCTGACAACTTTTATTCAGATAAAATTTCTTCTAAAGTTGATAGTTTGTCTTGAAAAAAATAAATTAGATTTTTTTGTATGGAGCGAATTACGTTTCATTTATTTTCTTCAATTGTACAAATATGTTGGGTTTGTGGCGTGAGTATATGATAGCTAGGGTCATTCTCTATCCACGAAAAAATAAATCAGCGCCGGCCATCTGCGGCTGCGCGAGTAATCATTCGGTAAAAAAAAAAGTTTTGTAAGATTTTTTTTTCCATTTAAAATAAACTCAAAGTATCTTTTTTGTCTCATTTGGCTGTTTTGACCTTCTTTTTAGTTAAATATATAGTTTTAATAGCGCATAGGAACTTATAACTAGTAATTCTGGTAGAGATTTAGTTATTATTGCATGTTATCGGTAGCACCTGCATTGTGATTGATGACTCATTTGTTTGTGCACTCGGCTAAGCGCATAACTAATGAGTCACCGAAAAATGCTTGTCTCTGATTGGCTGTGTTATTATTTTAACTGCACGTTATCTATTGTTGAATAAATATCGTAATAAATTTCAGGTTATACTAATTTTGTTAATGATAGGTGAAATAATTTAAATTTGTACGGGCAAGTCGTTGATAATTATCTACATAATCAAGCGTATGTATATTATAGATTAATTTATTATTATTTATCGTAAGTATGATCAATATGAAACTGTGAAGTAATTGTAGCCCTGAAAAGGGCTGTTTGTCATATTCCTAGCCCTGATGGGCTTTTGTGGGAATAATCTAAAGCCGGATCGCATCATTTCTTATTCCAGAAGTGCTAGTGGGTCCGGCAAATTTTCGGACTCTGCTATGAGGTATTCTTCTTCCTCCATAATCTCACTGTCACAGGGAGGCTCAGTAGTCTGTAACAACTGAATTGCTTCAGGCAACAACTCATTATGAGCCTGTTTCGTTTATCTAGGCCTTATGTAGGATATGTGGGGATCAGAGCTTATTAGAAGTCCATGTAGGATGTCTTCGTTTGTTGCTATTCTCCCCGACTTCCGAGTGTGCCTCTCCCTGACGTTTCTGAAGTCCTTATTACGGGCTTCCGAAGCTTCTTCAGATAAGGTACCTAAAACGAATAAGTACATAACTTTTAATTTCAAAATGCAATCGAGCCAAATAATAAATCAAACTATATATTTTTTTTACTCACCGATTGGCAAAATACCAAAGTGGTTACAGATGTCTGCACCGTGCATTAGAAGTTTATGTACACTAACTGGCATGTAGTACCACGAATAGTGTTGCACGTATACATCAGCTGTTTCTCTACAGTATCTTCTAAATTTTTCACAGTCAATGTTTTTGCCTGATGATATGGCTTGTAGAATAACGGAAAATCTGAAAATCAGATTTTCGTCAATTCCCGTTATTCTGGATGATGTTTTGTAATCTTGGAAAAAGCGCCTAGCAGTATTCCCGTCATTTGTAGTTCCAAAACCCTAAAATGGGAAAACAATACTGTAATATACAATACATAGAGATTTACTACACAAAATACATAAAAAGAGCGAAAATTAAATAATACCTGTTTGACTATATCAATCAGCATTCCAGTTTGCTCACGAAACTCTTGTTGCGTGGTATTTTTTTTAGCTTGTTTCATAGCCTTATGTTCGCCTCGAGCTGACCATCGTTGAAAATCCAGATTATAAGATATATGGAGAAGACATTCCATACACCGAATTTTCATATGCAGTGAAGAAATTCCTTGTTTGTAAATTTCTTCACGAAGTGGTTTGGCAGTCAAAGCTTCTAAATTATTCATTTCGCTCGGTTTTGCCAAGCAAATGGGACACGTTGCATATGATGGTACTTCAGCAATAATATTGGCCACTTTTCCATCAATCATGGTCATATGCAATTCATGTGACACAATAATATTACCACACTGTGTAGATATTCGTTCATCAATTTGTTTTTTCATCTCAGACTCTTCAGACTTTATAAAATCAGCTGTCTCCGAAGTGAAAGTGAACTTTACTGGTCGACAGTACAGAGTTGAGCAAGGTGTGGGGTTCTCCCAAACTATATTTTCATTCCCAGATGATGGGCTAGTAGACACTAGCCGAAGAGGTACGATGCTTATCATGACTACTGATGAATCATTGAACTCTACAGCTGTGTTTGACGTCTTCTGTTTATAATTGCTCTGCGACGAAGAACCATCAAGTCCCCATTTCCAGGTCAACTTGAGTTCTTCATTTTGAGACCTATCAACAGAATTAATATCTAGTAAAATCCTCTCCACAGTGTGGTCCAATAGCGCTTGCAATTTAATGTGAGCTCCTTTTTCGGTAATCTCCATACTCTCTTGTGGAGGGTAACATCTTTTCTTAGCATTTACAAGCTTTGGATAAGATGGAAAGGCAGCACAGTTTTCTTCTTTCAGAAATTGTCGAAGAGCTAAGTACTTCCATTTCGAGAGCGCAACTGATGTATAAAGAGCTAAACATTTATCTGAAGAAACAGTACTCAAGCTCTGCTTTTTGAATAGTTGCTCGTCTACTTTGGATAGCGCATCTGGATTACTGGAAAGGTATTCGACAACTTTCGCCAGATTAGTTTTGCCGTTGTCTTTCAATTTTGTTATGTACCAGTACCGCAACTCTTCCTCGGAATTTTCTTCTACTATGGAAGTAGTACGTCTTTTTTTTTGCTTATTACTTAACTCTTCGAACGGTTTTCTGTGCTCTTTTTCTGTAGATGTTCCCGCTTCCGCAGTACATACTGCAAGAGTGGGAACATGGGAATCAATATCCTTAGGCTCAGATAAGGCTGCCTCCGAGAAGCCCATCTCACTTCTCAGGTCAACACTGCCACAAACAGGCCAGTTGATGTTTTTTTCCAACCACTTGCGATTACTTTCACGATTCATAAAAGTTTTTTGATTTCTACTTGACTCTATCCACTTTTTATTTAGATTTACACAAATAAGTCGACAGAACTCCTTGATTCGGTTCTTGTCTTCTTCAAAAACTTCGGTAGTCAAGACAGAAATGATACTTTCATATAGAAACGTATGATTTTTCAGATCACCGCCATTTCTTAATTTCACAAAAATATCTAGGTTGGTACAAAATCCAGCCATAGTTCAAATATAAAAATAAAAGTATTTCACTGTGTTTACAAATAAGCGGTAAGAGCGAAACTAGATGGACTTAATTAATGTCTTTAAATTTATAGTAAGTGTTAATTACTCAAGTTATGGACATAACAGTGAGTTTTTAGTCAGCCAATCAGAGACGAGCATTTAACAATGACTCATTAGTTATGCGCTTAGCCGAGCGCACAAACAAATGAGTCATCAATCACAATGCAGGTGCTACCGATAACATGCAATAATAACTAAATCTCTACCAGAATTACTAGTTATAAGTTCCTATGCGCTATTAAAACTATATATTTAACTAAAAAGAAGGTCAAAACAGCCAAATGAGACAAAAAAGATACTTTGAATTTATTTTAAATGGAAAAAAAAATCTTCCAAATTTTTTTTTTTTTTACCGAATGATTACTCGCGCAGCCGCAAATGGCCGGCGCTGATTTATTTTTTCGTGGATACAGAATGACCCTAGCTATCATATACTCACGCCACAAACCCAACATATTTGTACAATTGAAGAAAATAAATGAAACGTGATTCGCTCCATACAAAAAAATCTAATTTATTTTTTTCAAGACAAACTATCAACTTTAGAAGAAATTTTATCTGAATAAAAGTTGTCAGGAATATCTTAACACGTCATATAAAAAAAAATCGCATCGATATTGGAACTTTGTTGCCTATGTCCACCAATTTTCAGTTTGGGCCCACTGTGTGGCGTTAATTAATAAGTCATAAAAAATGTTTACATAATCAATTTAAAATTATTATTTTAGTGGAATAAGATGAGGAATAGCTCCACTGCGATTAGCGGGCATTTCAGCCAAGGTCAAGTAATCAATAGCAAGAGCGAAGTCATTTAATACCTACATGATGATGACAGTGATAAAGAAGGGAAGAAAACCCACCTATTACTTATCTATTTACCAAATTCAATACCCATCTGATCTCCATTAAAAAAGGTACCGGCATAGATAAACTCGTATTACCATAGGTAATAAAACTTTCTCTTTAGAACATAAACTAGGATTATTGTTTTAAAGGATAAACCATAAACAGCCAGTAATAAACCATCGCACTACCTATCTGTATATATTATTATCTACCTACGTTTAAACTTTTTTATTCTAAATATGCAAAACCTTTACCAGGTAGATAATGGTCAAATTTATAATAATGGGACATTAAATATTACTGTACCACCTCTTTCTAAACTTCAAACTTTTTTTTATTTTGGGAATGTCCTTTCAGTAGTGTTTCCATCAGCCCGCGTTATCTCGGACACGTCCCAATTTTCCATCAACGGCCCCGGCTCTACCGGGGGACTGCGATACTGACAATTTTTAAGCAGAGTTGCCATCTTAAATTTCATTATGTATTTCATTGAACATAAGAATTTGTACTACCTAGTTAAAATATTTGACGCATTTTTTTGTGTCTATAAAAAGTACTCTAGGAGGTGGGTATGTAAAAAGTATATACTGTGTAGGAGGCGTCACAACATATGTGTAGGTATTCGAGTAATGTGACACACGTGTGGCAGGCGGGAGGGGGGATGGGGGGGAGCGGGCGAGTCGTCGCGAGCGTGCGTGTGTGTGTGTGTGTGTGGGGCGGAGCCGGGGGCGGTCCTCACACCGGCGCTGGCGGCCAGTGCCCGCCGACCGCACGCCGAGCTGATATTCGGCATTCGCGCGACACCACCGCACCGCGCGCTCGTCTCTTCAACTCACTTCGCGCTCGCGAGCCTCCCGCGACACACGTACGTGCCGTTCTCGCTCCCGTCGCCACCCTCGACCACAGCGAAGACACATCGACGTATACCGTGCAGTGCTATACAAACTTTACCGTGACTCAGTGATAACGGACTCTAAAAAAATACTGTGTTAACTCAAACGGAATAGTGCAATGCGAAGATTGCGGTCCGGCGGGAAGGCGATTCTTTGAGCGACGAAAGGGTTGGAGTGCGGGGTGCGAAGCGGGCGGAGGGCGGCGCGAAGCCGCGCACGCGCCCGCTGGGAGACCGCGCCGCGGCTCCGACACACGCGTTGACACCGGCGTGCGCGATGGACGACAAGCCGACCGCCGTCGGCGGCGAGGAGCACTACAGTCTGCGCTGGAACAACCACCAGGCTCACCTGCTCCGGTCCTTCGAGGCACTCCTCCATGCAGAGACACTAGTGGACGTTACCCTCGTATGTGCTGAACGCCGCGTTCGCGCCCACAAGGTTCTCCTCGGCGCGTGCAGTCCGCTGTTTCGGCGGATATTCAGCGAAAACCCATGCAAACACCCGGTGATCGTGTTAAAAGACTTTCAAGGATGGGAGGTGCAAGCGGTTGTGGACTTTATGTATCGTGGCGAGGTGTCTGTGGCGCAGGAGCAGCTCGGAACCGTGATACGCGCGGGAGAGTCGCTACAGGTGCGAGGGTTAGCCGACCAGGATAGAGAAGAGCACGCGAGGTCTCCTCCACCGACGCCCCTGGCGCGGAGCCCAGTGCAGACGACGCCGCCGGCGCCTTCGCCACCCACGAGCCCGGCGAGTCCTCAGCCCCGAAGGAAACAAGCCCGACCTCGTCGCCGCTCAGGAGAGTCGGACACACCAGAGAATTTGTCGATGAGGCGGTCACCGAGCGGTGGCCTGAAGGCAGTCCGCTTGTCGAGGCCTCGTTCGCCACCTAAACAGGAACAATGCGACGAGCTCGAAGCTGAAGTTCCACCACCACCGAGAATGTTTGCGCCGCACCAGGACATGTTCCCCCCGGTGCCACCCGCAGCTGTTTCTGCGTTATCATTGACACCACCACACAGTAAGTAATAAATTTTGTTGTATAAATCATCATATTGAAAGATCATATAATATAAAGGATGTCCAAGTTTTAGAACTACAATGAAATCGATTACAAATTCCATCAAAAAATAAAACCTATTTGCATGAACACTTTGCAGAGAGTAAAAAGTAAATTACAAGTGCATGAAGTTGTTAAGTGGGTAGGTAAGGTAGGTTGTTGTTAATACAAATTCATCCGATATGTTAAAAAACAAAGGTCGATCATATTCAATGCCGTTGTGGATGAACAATTACAGAGTAAACAAATAATTACAGGTAAAAACTGACCTCGGTCACTCATTGTCAACAACGTCGTAGATTCTAATCTAAAGCTGTTTTTGTTCACTGCTTGGTCCTGCGCACCTACCTATCAGTATTTTAATAATTCCACTGCATGCAAAATGACATTTTTTATCCGCTAAACGGTTTCGTCCATATCAGCACCAATAACGATTTCTAATTAGAGTCTTACGAGATGTGATCTATGTTCCACTCAAACGGATCGTTGCTCCATGGGAATAAATCTAAAAGTCTAATTAAACTCGAATCGTCAAAGGATCCGTTATCGTTGGAGCGTTATCGAATTCATAAATCGCGTACAGGTTGCCGGTGATTCGATTAGCGACCGATACAGAGTGTTAACCGGAACGCTCCACAGATAAATTAAGATCACCTATTCATACGTCGGGTGCATTATCTCAACGATCGCGTGAAAGGTTTTAACTTTTTAAAGTCCATTAACTGAGCATGTCGCAAACATTCGCCGTAAAATATCGTTATAAATGGACCGTGGCTGTGTTTAGTCGGTGTATGGTCCCCGTAAAGGTGTGTCAGTGTAAATTTTACACTACAATAATTATTGCTAGCGAGACTCTTCACGATTACAAGAGCAAGCAATTCCAGCAGTCATCTTGTTTTACGATGTCTTTAAGATTTCTAAACGTGTTTATGGTGGAAGTTCTTCGATTGTCATAATCTAATTTAGGAGCCCTATATCAATTTCGATGCCTTATACCTTTATTGTTGCAGTTAAATACTTTATTATCTACTATTTAGATACAGGATGGAGTTTGGATGAATAAAGTTGTAACTATCAAATAATTTAAAAATATCTTAATATTCTTTCATTAAAGTGTTTTCTGACATGTAAAGTTTATCTTCTAAAGGAGACATCAATTTTGTCAATTATAGCTCAACATCCAATCTATTTCTGAACGCGCTCATAAATTACGCTTTAATATATTTTACACAACAGACCTATAGGCTCAGCACGGAATTAGTCCAAGGAGTGGTTTTATACGTCAATTTTGTTTTATTGTTTCCTCAGTTTCGCGTATGTGCCGAGTGCTTGATTGCGCCATAATAGTCGTAGGTTGTAATGAAGGGTTGCACGCATTCGCCTCTCGCCGCCGCCGTCGACGTGCGTGGGGAAACTAATAACACGAGGGGGAGTTCTGAACGTTTCCGCACTTGTCATTCAGTTTCCAAAATCAAATTTTAAATTGCCCGAACACGAATGTTCATTCGTTGCTTCATTTGAAACTTGTAATTCGATTTTTAAAATGCAACGCATGTTAATTTATGGTTTACGCCGCTGTTTTTTTTGCGTGTCATGTGACTTCGACGTTTATTATGAGCGTTTATTTTATTGTGTTCTCCATCTCCGTGTGTGATGAGCTTGATTACGGTTAATGGTGGCGCGTAAATGTAATAAGGGGTTGGCGGGGACCGCTGGCAATCACAGAGCGTCGGCACAGCTTCCTGATTGTGCCCACTTGGAGTGAGCAGATCCAAATTTTCCTGCCTATTCTTTCATTGCGGCCTCGCTACTCGACTATCAGTGATATTAAATCGTAAATGATGAAATTAGACGTAATATTAGTGTCATTTAAGACATCTATTACTGGCCGCAGTTGATCAACGTGTGGGGTTCCACAGTTTGAGTTATAAATGTTTTTATGATTAATTTCTTGGTGGTATTGAACAATGTTTTGTTTATGGTGTATACTTTTTTTGTTATTAAAAACTGACCTACAGCCGTATTGCTAGTGCTATTTTTTAACCGACTTCAAAAAGGAGGAGGTTCTCAATTAGATGGGTATTTTTTTAAAATAAAGAACACCATTAACATGAGTATTTCAAAAACTTTTTAATTATTTAAATGGCCATTCTTATAGAATGTGTAAATAAAACACTTAAATAAGGATAATCTTGCTGTAAGACAATATTAAGGAAGATGTATTAAACGCCATGGGAGAATAACAAAATGACGTATTGATTCCATTGTTCACGTTATGACCACTGAACCGGTTTGAATGTACTGCTGGTCCCCCATCTGTGTTATATCGTGCTATTTCAGTTGATCGATGACATAATAAAATTGAAAAAAAAACCTATTAATAAAAAAAACAATGATTGTTGTCAAAAAACACTTCTTTAATATATCATGATAAATATCAAAAAGTGAGTAGTGAACATTTGAATTGTTTTCGCGAATGCCTGTCATTTGTTTACATTAATTCATCATCTGACACGCGAGGTTCTGCATCAGGTACGCGACCTTCAAGGGTGGCAAAAAAAAAACGGTATAAAAAACTGCGCAGACGACGACATTGGCACGAAGCGCTAGATACTGTGCACGCACGCAAGGGCGGCTAGAGACAATATCCACCGTAATGATATGAGACATCTTCTAAAACTACATTCTAGTTAGCTGCCCTTACGACAGCTTATCTCGCAGCAATTTTTTTTATATTACTGACAAATAACTCAGTACAGAATATGCCAAAAATTTACAGTTATGGAACAACAATAATCTTAAAGGTGATGGCAAGGCCCCTGATGATAATAAAATCAGTCATCATTAGTAAGCTACAAATGATACAATGAGTATAGTATGGTATGAGGATCGTAGGCGAGCGGCTTACTGAACCGAGTGGTTGTGGCAAAAGTTTAGTTTTGGACCTTACGATGAGTATGTGTTGTCTGGCGATTATTATATTTATTTGTTATCTGTATTATCATTTATCTGTCAGTTGTATGACACTGAAAGAGGCTGTTAAGATTAGCGCAAGAAACTGTTTAGGAGTTCCGGCGTTGGCACAATCGGAACCCTTGTAATTTTAAATAAAATATGCTTGTTGTAATCCTAAATAAATAATTCATTTGTTTAGTCATCGTCGTTTATATGACGTCACATGTAGTTTATGTAATTTTAAAGCAGTAGAAGTGAATTTCAGTGGGTAATCAGTAACAGGAATAATAATTCATATTCCCTATGACATTTAAAATTCCATGAATGTATTGTTGCATTGCGTACATATATGTACAAATAATAATCATTCAATGACGCACTACATATATACTTATATTATTTTTGACCTTTAAAAAAAGTTATTTGACTTAAGCTCTTGGGCGATATTGACTTATATACATATTTGGAATCAGCTAATTTGTCTGCAGCGAATGCTTTCCTGTAAAGTAAAAAAAAAATCGCTTAAGTCAAAGAGCCTTTCACCCCTCGATATTATATTCTGCATTTTTGCCGTATTTAGAATATAAATATTGTAACTACAGCACAAAAATGTGAAATTAATTGACTTGGGGAAAGTCTCAGTAGACTCGCACGTCGTACGCACCCTACTAAGGATGGCAGTGACGCTATGCGATCTGCGCTCGCGCATTTACATTCAATCGACACCGCATCTGAGCTCTGTGACCCACTTGCGTACTTTACACGTCTCAACCAACTAGTTTTAACATAAAAACATGCATTGTTAGTTACTGCAACACCCTAAAAATGCATCTCGTTACCAATAACGATGCTATTCTAGGTGTATTTTGTAGTTTTTTTGCGCTAAACAAAAAGAAAACTGATTCACAAACAGAATACTCCGGAAGCTAACTGCTCTTTTAATGCAAAAATTAAAAGCGAACCTTTTATGTTTTTGTATTATACAAAATCAACAAGTGGTCTTTAAAAAACAAATTATCAGTATTTAATGGACAAAAAAGGCCGTATTATCTGCATCCTCGCGAAGTAAACAAGGCACGTTCATTCAAAAAATCGCGTCGGTTAACCTTATTAAAACATTAACTTGACACATTTTTTTAAGTTGGTCCGTAGAGTTTTAAAAATGTGATCGTAACTCGAGGACTTCCCGAGGGGAGACCGCAAGTTCACGAAGTCCGTCTGGACATCACAGAGAGCAGACACCTGCCCGTCTGCCTCGTTAAAACCGGTGTGAACAATTCTACAATTTGCTGCTGACCTACGACAATAAAAACTTTTAAAAGTTCGGAACCATAATATCTGGTTTGTTGATTGCCACAAAATTTTTACCGCTGCATTCGTAATAAATAAAAAAACTTAACATATTTCGCATTACTCAACTAGCATTTCTAACTACTAACAACTTAGTAACTGAAACTTATTAGAAAAATATTAAACTCGCACCCAAAGCACAATGTTCTACAAATATTTATTTTTTATACTTAGGTACTCCATAAAAATAGGTGTAGGTAAGGACATTTCTTTACCTGCCAAATGGAATAAATTCGTACCTAGTAGTACTTTTTTGTGACGCAAGTACTAAGAAGCTTAGTGCAATTGAATTTGCTTACCTAGGTGTCTATGCTTTATTCGTTTTTCTTAAACAAATGTAACCTACTAACCCGGTTTGGACAATAAAAAAACGAACATTAAACGGACACACATTACTAATCCGTCAATTACGTTCCATGTAACATTATAATGTCGTGAGCGTAAGATAATTAACATTCTAATCAAGCATTGTGTTACTCGCTGTGAGTTAATAAAAAAATAACTTGTTAAGCACGAGTTGGACCCGACGGGCATTCCTCCCGCCAATAATTCGAATTCTCACTTGGAATTTTTTCGTCCCATTCTTTTTTTAAATCTTTTTTTTTGTAACAGCACATGATTTGGCGCCAAACAATTTTAATTAATAATATTAGTATCAACTTGATTCATTTAAAAATACTACATAATTAATACAGGCAGCTAACATATTATTGCCACTTTGCTACCCTTATTTTCACCGTATAATTAAACTTATAAGACTCATTATATAATAGATACATTATATGTAAAATAAGTAGAAATGGTTTGTGAGTACTTATTTAACCATTTACGGATCCCTAAACTGGATAGAAAAGTTTTTGCGGCGCCAACAACGCCACCGCGCGGCCGACCACGTGTGTAATTAATTGTTTATATCGGCTACTCACATCGACGCGACGGCGGGCTACAAGCACCACTATAGAAAAAAAAATGAGCGAAATTATCTATGGTTGATATTATTTCTTTTATATTTATATTGGCCACGTCTAAAAGCCTATTTGGTTAGAGGTTTAAATTACCTCGGGTGAATGTACCGATCAGTGAAAAACACGTGGAAGTTAAATGAAATAAAAAAACAGATTTTTAATTCTCAATATAATTACTCAATGCGATTCAAAATAGGTATACTTACCTTTAAAGTATACTAGCTTATCCTAAACTATAATATATGAATTTTTAAAAAAAGATCTTTTTGACGTGTTTTATTTTTCTAATTATTTCATTGCAACACAGTTTTTTAAAGTACCTAACTGTTACTTTTACACCCTGTTTCGATCTACTACAGATTAACACAACATAAGGGACGACCGACCTAACCAACTATGCGGCTTGTCAAAGCATACAAATAAATCTGTCTTTCAAATTACTTCACATACTGTTCGTGACGAAGGGTTGTTATACATATTCTGAATAACATTGCATATTTTTTTAACACAAATGTATTTTATCCCAACTAGCCTATATACCTAGTCACCCTATTGCGACCGAAATACGAACGCAACCACTTTTACATATCAAAACTTTCACATTTACAGCAATAAATATAGCTAGAACAGCCTACATTTCATACAATCGTCGGCGACAATAATTCACCGGCATATATCTATCAGGGCAATTTATTCAACAGGTGGTGTCGTGAAAGGTGAGAGTTGTCGCAACTAGCCCGACATACGGACACCGACACGATAAGCTGTATTGTGCATAGGCTGGCTTAGATTATAGTGTCGTATGCCTTTGTCCAAGAGCGTGAATATCATAGACTGAATACACAATGATGTCTTCGATTTATCGTAGAACGTGAATGTTCAAGATTGAAGATGTACTTAGAATGAAAGTTGCACTTCCTCAATAGATAATCCCCGAAAGAGTGTAGTGGGGTGCACTGCAATGCATTCAGGAGCACGTTGCTATAGCACCGAGAATTTAGGGCATAGTTACTACGCAAGCTTTATGCGAGTTGGAGAACTTTACACATCTTTCGAGGAACTCGAACAGAATTGATTACAACGCCAAAATAATAGACGGACTTACCTACAGGAATTAAATATTGGAGTAGCCATTGGAGTAACATTAGAACTATCAAATGGTCGATGAGTAATATACGTTGCAGGGTAAGCTTATGCAAGTCAAGTCCAGTGGTTAACTCATCTAAGACCGCAACGGATAGCACTATTTCAATGCGAATTTAATGACTGAGATAATACGTACCGGGCACATAATAACGACATTAATATATTAGTTATAAAACCCATGCAGACGCGATTAAACTTTTATGTATTAATTAATGCAAAATTTCTACTTACATGCGGATAGGAACTTTTTATTTCTTTTTCTGTATGTACTGTTATGATTAATGTTTAATGCCAAGAACATAAAGGTGATGTCATTGTGTTTAAAAAGGTTTTAATTGTAACAATTAGTAAAATACATTTGGTTAAATGAGTAATAAAAATTGTCCTTAATTATTTAATTCGACCTCATTTCGAATTTGCGCGCAACTGTAATTTTTTTTAAACGCGTATTTTTTTTTCGTAAACGTTCTCAAAAAAAAACTAAGTTACCCGCATTAAAAAAAGGTTCATTGCGATGGTTTCCTTCCTTCTTGTTTCGGACCGAACCCATGACCCAGTTTAGGCGAACTTTTAGGAGTCACATAAATAACTAAATATTTATTTATTTTATATTTATTTGAGTTAGGAAAAACAACAGCTTTTAGATACATCGGTCGTTATAATTATGATATGCAACATAAGCCTACTGTTTTCACAGATAAACTTTACAATGTAAGTACTTAATTTAAATAAAAAATAAGCATATAGTAACAAAATTTAAAAAGTAAAACGTACAGTAAAAATCAATAGAAGTAAAAGGAATTGCATACAAATATTGATACAGCTAAATAATGTAATCTTTAATAATAAGCACTATTTTTGGTTCTTAAAAAAGAGAACAGATTTATAAACACACTAATTGCATAAAGTTAAATCAGGGTACAGGTTGAGAAGTAAAATTTTTTTTAGTTAACATGGATCGAAATTGCTTTTGTGCAAGCTGGAATAGGTCCAAATTGAAATCTTTTTGATAATTGTTTTACATTCTACTGGTGCGCAGAAAGTAGGAGTTAGAGCGATAATTCGTGCTAGATGCCGAGGAGGTAAGACATGGGGGATGTCGTAGAGGTCTGGAAGGAACGCATATGTTTAGCTTGCCGACGAGGTCCGGAGAATCTATCTTGCTACTGGCAATTTCAATTAATAATGATAAGTCTGCAGTAGTCCTATCGTTATCGGTATTAATATATTAAATCACCGTAAAACCTAAGTCTACTGGCAACCCTATATTAACTGACTTCCAATACACCACATAAATCAACGGGTACCATTACCATAGATACTATTAACATTTGTCATTTTCATTACTCTTCAAGTTATTTTTTAGCTGTGGTTCTTCCAATATGGTTGTGGCATATAATTACGCAAAAGGTGGTGCATGGTGCGTAAATCACTTAAACGTTTTACCGACAAATCGTGTGGGGAGTATCCATTTTTCGAACACATGAAAACGAGTTGTAAATTAAAATTGAATGATTGCATGTCCCAAACCTTTCTTCAGACCTTTATGACCGTAATAACTATTTGTTAATTGATACCGTAATGGTGGTTATAATGAATGCTTAAATTAGAAATTCCAGACCCGCTGACAACATATTTGAGAAAATACATTAGTTAGATAATTTCTTAAGAAAATTAAAAATTTTCGCTACTTATGCGGTATTTTATTACGGTTATGTTTTACCTGGGAATGAACATGTTACCAAATACAGCGTTAACTCTATGTAACGTCACCGAAAGGAGTGTGCATTATGGCGTTGTAGAGAGTTGTCGTTAAATGGAGGGAAGAAAAATCTGATTTAGAAAAATAAAAAGTTTATTTCAGACTAGTGTTAGTAGTTATGTACATAAAAAACAATTTTATTTGAACGCTGTTGCGTATAGTCTGTTATTTTCGTCTTTTGCTGCACCAGTAATTTCGTTGTAGTTTTTTATTTATTTTCTTCATATCTTGCGATATTGAGGCATCTTGGTGATAAAAATTGGCAAATTCCCGTCGTTGTTGAGTGTGGCTGTAATACTATATATAGTGTATCATTGTATGGAAGGCAAGCTAAACCAACCAAAGCCAAGTGATTTCGACGCTTAAGGGCAGTGTTTTTCAACCCTTGAGGGGTCGCGAAGCCTCTTTAGGGGGGTCGCGAAGCTTCTACAAGGTAATTGCAAAAGGTTGGGAAAGCTATTGCAGTCAAAAAAACAATACAGTTTGAATTAATTATGTATTTATCCGAACCCCAATTATGAAAATGAATAAATTGTTTGGATTTAATATTAGTCACAAAATAAAATACATGAAAAAAAGCAACGGGTCACGAAATATTTCTTCATACTAAAGGGGGCGTGACATGAAAAAGGTTGAAAAACAGGTGTTTGTCGTTAAATCGAGTGACGTTACATGGAGTATACGAGTAGGTACACTTACTTAACTATAACTTGAAATATTGTTTTCTTATATTTACGCGAATACTATACATTGAAATTAAACTATTTTACGGATTTTATCGCGTTTATTCACTATTTTATTTATTTTTGTTTTGGTTGCTGTAAAGCAGCCGAAACGTCGGGAAAATAAAATAGTAAATAAACGCGATAAAATCCGTAAAATAGTTAATTTCAATATAACTTGAAAATTGATGCAATGCCCTTTAGTCTTATACATCCCAACGTAGACATTCTGTCGTACGTAAACGTCAAATTCACAAACAAAATTGGACATGTAAAACTGTCAAACGTTAAGAAAAGCTCCTTCTTGACTATAACTGGTTATAAGGTACACATACTAATAGCTTCCTCCGTCAATGGTCCTATAAATAGTGGCCTCACTATAGCCGCCTAGCTAATTATCCGAGATAATAATAAGCCATTCTAATTATATAATCTAAATTTATCCAATCACATTGCTTTTTCCTGCGCCAACAGAACGTTATAATCACCCCGAGGAAGTTATAAATTTAGTATTTTAGTGCGTGTTTTACGGTCAGTATTGCGTCCAACAATCTGAGACTATTCATGCCTAATAATATAGAAATTACTTATAAGTTATACGCGTTGCAATACATCACAAAATATCAAGAACAATAAAATATCATCACAATTTTCCAGCTCCCAAAACCATTGCACTCTTTTTTATGTAATACTAGCTCCTACCTGCGATCTCGTCTGCGCACACTTCGATTATTTAATATCAACGATATTGCAGTCAAAATTTATAACGATAAATTATAGCTTAGATGTTATTCTGTTGTGTAAACAATAATACTGTAAAGTTTCATCAAAATCCGTTTAGTAGTTTTTGTGTGAAATGATAACAAACATCTATCGACCCTCAAAACCTTTCAAATATTTTAATAATAATAAATGTTTATTGCAGGCAAGTAAACCCATATACTAAATCATAATAAACTTAGATTAGGATGAACTTAAATTAAGGTATATTAAATACAGTAGCCTAATCTAAAATAATTTAATAAACAGTTAAATTAACTGCAGCTAAATTAATAGCAGTGGTAGCCGAGTGGTCGAACGCACGCCTTGCAAATCAAAGTGTGCAGGTTCAAACCCCGGCTCGCACCTCTGGGTTTTTGTGCGAATCTCATTTTCATCCGAGATTACCACATGCTATGAAACGGTGAAGGAAAACATCGTGAGGAAACCTGCACGTCTATAGAAAGGCGTGTGAAGTTCACCAACCCGCACTGGGCCAGCGTGGTGAACTATAGCCCAAAAATCTCCCTCGCATTGAGGGAGAATGTGCCCAGTATAATGGCAATAGGCTCGCCCCCTATTACATTGGAACCAAAAATACATCGGCGAAGTGTGGGCTCACTACGGTGCACCTCTGCCTACCCCTTCGGGGAATACAGGCGTGATGATGTATATATATATATATGATGTATATATTAATTTAACTGAGGTAAATCTAAGTATGTATAAATACCTATTGTCGATACGGCTCGTCAAAATCTGCTACTATATTAATAATAGTAGGACATTAACAAACCCCTGCATTTTTTTGAACCAACGAAAAGTCAGTGATATCGCGAGCTAATTTCGAAGCGTGGTCGCGTGACATTTACCGCAGAAATTCAATATTTGTACGTTCGGGGTTCGTTTTGGTATTGGCAAACATTTTGCAGCGCGAATCGTGACGCTCCAGTCTACCCCGGGCTTAACTGACACGAAACGAACATAATATTTAAGACAATACTTAAATGAAGTTCACGTTAAGGTAGTAGTTTTCAATCAATAATTGTCTAAAAATATCCCGTCTGTCCAACTGTTCCTTTAAATCAAGCTATCGTTTCTTTAACGCAATAGATGCATGGGGAGCATGCGCGGGCGCATGGAGTGAATAGCGGATCGTTACTCACGCGCATTGACAAATACCCGCAGTTAATTGGATGAAAATGTGCGCGCGCGCCGCGAACCTGTCCGCGCCGTAAATTACGAGCTTTACGATGACGCCGCGTTATCAATTACCGTTGTATTGAAAACTGGACTGTTTTGATAGATACGACTTTACGATTGGTTAAAAAAGCACTTGCAAAGCTGAACTATCGACTGTAGTTATAACATTTGCGCTAAAACTAGGCTTATGTTGTCTCTTACTCTCGTATGAAATAAGACAGAGAGCGAGCAAGTGAATCTGTGACTGACGTCTAATCTTGGCGTGTGTGTTAACCTCACTGTATCATCAATAGCTTTACATGTTAGTTTACGTAATGCATTTTCTTATTATTTCGGCTTTCAGCCTATCCTAATAAGGTTTAATATCGGCTGTATAGAAATAATTCTCTTCCTTAAGGCCAACGACGTCGGTCAAACTGTCAGACGGTTTTTATATGGCCTGACTTGGTGAAAATTAGGTGAAACAATAGACTGAGGCATTTTTCCTTATTTCCGGACGTCTAGCTGTTAAATGACTAACGCTACACCACGGGTAATACTTTGACGCCAGTAGGTACACACAATAATGCTTCGTCATTTTTCGATACTCGATGACTTATATTGTTTTGCTGTGTACTACTAGTGCAGGCTGTAGGACCTAGAACGCGTCCCCGGACAATCCCACACAATAATCAAAACGGTCTTAGTCACTCGCTACACAATCCATGTCCAGCAACTTTCAATTTTGATTAAGATTCAAAACACGATAAAAAACAATTAATTAACAAGTTACCTGCAATAAAAATTAAGTAAAACAATGTTATTAACATAATCAAACGCTCGGTGCGGTTGGATTTATAGAAATGTTGATCGTTATCTCGGTAAATACGGGAGCATTAGAACTGTATGTAAATCATTGCAATTTGATGAAGCATATTTTGTTTCTTGGAGAATCTCAAAGCACCGTTGTTCGGGTTCCCATCACGCAACCGGAACTGGAATCACACATTAGATTTAATTTTATACGAATTTAATAACAAGTGAGATGCGCGACCGGCCATTGTATGCCCCGTGACCATGAGAAAAAACCACCGCCCGATTTTTTTTTTGTTGCCGATAAAGAGGTGCCGACGTACAATTCGGAGCAAGATTGATGCGCATGCATGATGGTATCTACCCGCTGTGAGCGCCGGCACCAATAATTAATATTCCATAATCCATTCATCCCTATTAAGTATATTACGACGCGACTCCTTTCACCGAGCGCCGGACGCCGCCGCGGCGCGGGCGCACTCTGCGCTCATCAACAGTAGCAATATGTAGTCGTCACACATCCGTAATTGATTCCGCCCGTAAAATTCGAGAATGGGCGTTCGCTGAATGAGAACCGAAATAAGATCACGAGTGCGGTGCGTTCGGAAACACCGACACGGGTCGCGGTGAACCTCTCACCGCGAGGCACAATGACCGCGAGCGACGCATACGGCCAGATCTCTCTCTCGATAAACAGATGAAAAAAACGTAACGAAAAAACTACATGTCATGCATCTACGTGTGCTAGTCAATTTCACAGCGACCGTCATGGGAATCGAGCGACGAATGGACTTTAGAAAGCAATTAAAATCTGTGCCCACGAGAACGAGCGCAACCGAAAAGTGCGATTGACACATGAAGTCGCCGAACACGTCGCGTCTCGTACTTGAATCCGCGGAGCGCTCCGTGCCCCGGTGTATGACGCCCGCCTAATACTTCTAGGAACTGAATGTCTCTGACAAAAAATGCACAGTGCATTCGGGTAACGAGCTATAGACAGGAAAAAGCAAATCAAAGAGTGATCTCCGCCACTTTGCTCGACACAAATTTGTTATTACTTTAAATAGGCATAGCGACGAGTACTTGTTTAATCTTTTAACGATTCTTACGTTGGCGCCACAAACATTTGGTTTGCATTCAGACGCTTGCGAACAATCGCTAAACTTTGCGTACCTTTTCCCCGGGGAGGATACAAAGGGGGACTACTTAGCGGCCGAAAGTGGACTTTACTTTTTTATAACAACAAAAAGGTCGGTATGATATTGAAATCAGATTACGGATCCTGCGATTACAAAGTTTCGGGCCGTGCACAAAGGGCTGGTAACCACAATGTGGTGGTGGCGGGGCGGCGACCACACGCTCATGTATTACGGAGATACGTTACGAAACGTACGTGTTATTTCGGACGTGACTTCCGAGATTGGAACGATGACAAAAACGCGATTGCTGAACCGTTTTCGCGGTGTTTTTGGGTTAGTGATACTCAAACAGTAACATTGTTCGCTTTTTGTGTCACCTACTGTGTATTATATGCAAAACTACTTAAAAACAAATCTTTTGTTAACTTGGAATAGTTTCTTAGTCATGGTTCGAGGGACATAAGAGTAGTATGTTTACTGCGTAGTATATTTACAGTTACTTATTACGTACTATAGTAATTCAACGAAACAGCCGTAAAGTAATTTCAACCATACCTACATCGGTAGATCTTCTTTTTTACGAAATGAATGAAATTATGAAAGTTTTATTGAATAAGTTGAGGAATGGCTGCATCTGTAATTAACAGACCCCTAAGTCCCCTAAAACTATTGTTGTACAGTTGCTACGGGATAATAATATCTGTTATCTTCTTCTGTTTTTACGAAATAAGTGAAATAATTATATTTTAACGGCATAAGATGAGGAATGCCTGCACCTGCGATTCGCGGTATTTATGACAATGACAAGTAATTAATTGCAAGGACAAAAAACACCTTAACATAGTCATATTCTAGCTACCATTGATAAAAGATGTTGTTTTGATACCTTGAAAAACAACGAAAGTGTTTGGGGAGTTGAGGCCGTATTATGCCAATGTCGAGTAGTTAATAGCATAGACAAATTCAGTAAATACTCATTATAAATTAAAAATGGGTAGTCTGTGTATTAAAGATGACGGATTAATCCCACTTTGGAATATACTATTGTAATTCCAAGCTTGAAGAGTCAATGAATGAATCACAACAAATTTGTTATTACTACAGAACCCCAGCGTAATTTACTAATGATCATATGTTTCATTCATGGACACATGAAATTTGAGTCATTACAATATCTAATTATTGTGGTATTGCGTTAACTAAAAGCTTTACCAGGAAATAATAAATGTCATTGGAATATTCTGAGTAATTTAATTACAAATTACACCGGCTCCTTTATCTGCGCACGAGTGACTCACATGTGAGTAATGGCGGACACAAAGCGCCGGCCCGCTGGGTTGCCATACTCCCACGTATTCCCGTTTTGGTGGGACTATGAAGTTACTCAAGAGTTGTTTATTGAATGTACAAAAATAGAAGGTGTAGATAATGTTAAAATGCAGTGAATGACTAAACCTAATACGTATAGTTCACTTACCAGAGGCGTATACATTTGTAACACACAGATTTAAAACATAGCTGATACAATTATTAATTTAATAAAATATCTAAATGCGTATTGACTGGTTTAAAACTGCAAGTCTTTCAGCTTTTAACTTAACCTTCTTTATCTGACTCAGATACTTATATTTGATAGTATGGGTAATTTAAATATTATAAATGGTAACCCTTGACAACAAATGATTTGCGCGGTCAACCGCACCTGTAAATAGCAATTTTAAAATCAATCTACACTTTTTCTATAGCCTCAATATCAATAAACTTTCTATGCATGCATGCCAACATTGTATATTATAAGGTAAGGCAGTAACAATGTATAACAACTGAAATAAAAAACAAAAGATAAATTGATTTAAGTGCGTGAAATTTGTGAGAACAAAAAATGAATGTAAGGCTTTTAAAGTTATATCTTATGTCAAAAGCTTTTATTAAAGTACTTTAATAAAGAAATAAACATATCACAAGTTACTCTTCTGTAATAAAGTCCAGTCCAAATCAGCTACATGTAGGTACTTACTACATAATGTCACGTCGGCATCTCGCGGGAAGACGCTGCTTGGTAACCGAGTTGCTATCATTGTGCGAAAGCAACCAAAAGTTATGACAGATTTATGGATGGAATGCGATTGAAACCGGTTTCCAATCAATATCGTATTTCCCCCTCCCGATAGCCAATATCAAACAATTCAGTTATCATCCATGATAATAATTAATATACATAATACTGTCCAGTCTTAAAAGTGAATAATCATAATTAACAGGTAATTACAAATTGTAATTAATTATGTCTCCAAACGTCATTCTGATACTTAACTCGGTCATAAATTGAGTAAGCAACAAGAATCCAATATCAATAACAATGTTTTCCCTCACACTAACACCGTATGCTTCATACAAAGACATTAGCGCTTGCACGATAACATTGGTCGCTATAAACGCAACAAAAGGTACTTAAATTATAATTGCACTTCACTTTCATTATGTTTATATAATTTAAAATAACTTTTGCTTTGTTGGAGTATAATTTGACTTTATACATTTGGACCGTTATCCCGATGAAATGGAATTAATAACTGTATTTTTTAAATGTTTTTTTCTATTTATTAATATAAAAAAACCACTCCCTTTAAGGTTCAATAATATTTGGGAGAGTGGGAACCTTGGCAACCCCGTTGCTATGAAATGTCAAAATATTCAAAAAGTTCGAATACCTATATCAAGTGAATAATGGCCAGAAAAAAATGCAATGCAATAGTTAACCTAAAATAATCAACTTAACGAACATAATATTGATTGTTAGCAAATTGATCAGACTTAGATAATGACATTAGCCGTGATTACTGTAATTTTCAAGTGCAATTCCGACAGTAAGAACATTGAGTTTCAACTCAAATACTCAATTTTGGTATAATTTACGATTAAATAGATACTTATTCCTTGTTTATTGCATATTTAATTTGTTTTGAATGCATATGCGCGGCTAAAATTTATATATTTTGATATTAATCCCTTTTAACTACAATAGCACTTATTCAGAAAAAGTTTCTGGTACCTATGCAAAAGGAACAATTAAATTATCATGCTTAATATCAGATTATGAAAAGCTACCGTAGTCCATAAAACTAGCAAAAGCTTACTGGACGCGGTCACCTAGCCAATTCTTGACCTGACTAATAGCTGCCTACATCCACAAACCATATATAATATATAATATTTTGTGTTGTATTAAGTGGGTAGACATATCTACTTTATTAATTACCTACGAGTTGCGACAAAACTTTAATTTTCTTCCAAAAAAGTAAACAAAACGAGACACAAATAGGTAGGTACAACCCATTAATATCTAATTTGAAAATTACGCAACAAACTAATTTCATATATAGATTACATTGTGCTTTTTTGTCAAGTTCACTCACAGTGAAAGTCGCTAACACTCGATTATAAAGAGCCGTATCGATTTTTTTACTCGTATCATTTTAGCCGCTTTGAATCGATTCTCGGGAACCGCAATCGTTTTGGATATCATTCTACATACGCAACGGAAGCGAATTGCCACCACAAAATGTGTTGTGGGAAACTGCAATTCGAATTTAAAAGTACTTAGATACAAGGAGGTACATTAAAAAGTCCGAATTTTGTAATTCATGTTGATGGTGACCACACATCTAAGTGGGTACCTAACCCCATGGTCATAAATATGTTTAAAAATAATAAATATTAAAAAAAGACGATAATTTTTAACACAGACGTAAAATTTACTTAATTATTTACATCACTTTACATTTATTTTTTATATATATATTTTCGCGCCATATTCCTACGTGCTACATATACAGGGTGTATCAGAAGTCCGAAATAATAATTGAACCCGTATATCGCTATAAGGAGTGGAGCTATATGGCCCAGACATTAAGTTAAAATTCTTAACTTTATTCTTTCATACAAAACTAGGAAATTCATTTTTTAAACAATTTTCGGTCGGCCCTTCGCAAAACGTGAACCAGCTGTTTATTTAAAGGTCAATGCTTCACACCCATTGTGACAAACCCCGCCCACAGCGGGTACTAGTACTCTAATCTAACACACGAGCCGCGCGGGGGTGGGGTACAGGGGTGAAGCGGCGGCGGCACGCGGCCGGCCGGCGCGCGGCGGCGCGGTGTCTTTGAGCGGCTTTGATTGTGTCGGTCGCCCGTTGCCAACTCGCCCACAGCGGTCTCCTTCGCACTCGCGCCTCTCTTTCGCACTCGTCGGTCATTGTAATTGACAGAAATTTTGATATTCCTAGGTAGGTATGAGAATGACCAAAGCATTGGTAATGAAATTACTGTAAAATTTAACCGCCGAGAACCAAGCTTCCTTTAATGAAGGTAAATAAGTAAGTAGGTAGGTATCGAGACACTTTTTGTAAAACGCATTCATACATTTTATTTTTGTTGCTAAATAGTAAACATTATTAAATCTTTTGTGGTTTGGTAGGTAGCTTTCTATCAAAATGTACCTGGTAGCTGTTTTATTTTTGATAATGACTACGCTGTTGGCCGTGAGCGGCCTTTACAGCTTTACCGTACGGGATTTGTGCTATTGAAACTTGGGTTAGTGTGTAGGTATCTATCTAGGATCCCAGACGGCCTACCTACCATACAAACACTATTTAGGTACTAATGAATAAGATGTATGACTTCTTTTTACAACAGTTGTCTAGGTATCTACCTAATTACATAACTACCTTCTTAAGAAGTAGGTTGGTAAGGTTATTAAAATTGTAAATTAGAAGGTACCTACGTAAGTTTTCATTTAACAGATTTTCTTCACTAATTGTAATAGTAAGTAGGTATCTGGGTAGCGACTAGCGACCTTATCGAAGTTTTTGGTTGGTAGGTAGGTACGTAAGTTTTCATTTAACAGATTTTCTTCACTAATTTTAATAGTAAGTAGGTATCTGGGTAACCACTTACTTAATTAAATGACCTAATCGTCCGACTAAAAACTGCTATGAAATAAAGATAATAATAGTAGGTAAGTATTTACCCGTGGCCATGTGTGCAGTGTATCAATCCATGGGTTTAATTGGAATTTATTCACTTCTCACATATCACAAAGAGCTAGGTAGGTACCTACCCACCTGCACACTTGAGTAAATATTACTTTCACGTTTTTTAGAGGACACAAAAGAAATCACAAAACTGTTACCGGTATTCCCTTTAGTCGCACCAATGCACAAAATCATCTCACAGTTTTCCGAGTTTGAAAACACTTCACTATTACGCGGAGAGCGAGACATTTTTCGGAACACAAGTTAACGCCTTGACGGATTGCAAGGAACTAAATATTTTGACATAGTATTTTGATTTACGTTATTATTACTGAATAAAAATATCAAAGGACCGCTCCGACATTGCACGAAGGCACAGTGTTTTACCGCGCTGCAACGCTGGGCCAATCACCGCTGATGCAATATGGCCGATGATTTGTCACTGGACGAAAATTGTCCTTGTGTGTGATATCTCCGCCCGCTAATGTTCACTACATTGACATATTCGCGGCCATGATTATTAGAGTAATCATAGATTAAAGTCTTTCAGATATGCCAGACCAATTCTAATAATTTTCTACATCATTAGGTACCTACTTGTAGTGATGTAGTGATGGTTCTAAGAATTGTAGTGATTATGATAAAGACAAACAATAATAATAAAATAATATTTTTTTTCTTTTAATCAACTCTCACTAAGTTTCAGTTTAAAAAGAAATCCGTTCACGAAAACTAAAACGAAAATGGATTATTTGCTCGTGTAGAAGTTTTACTTTACATCGATTTAAATGAAGTATGATTTTTTGTCATAGTTAGGTAACTACAGTGACCGATTTTTATTTCTGTATTGAACTATGCTCGTAGGTAAAAACCTTGTGTCATATCTATCACTCCCTCATCATTTTAAAGCGAGTTCATTCGCCTTATCAGCTGATTTTTAGGGTCGCGGTGCGTAAGTTTTGACACCAACTTTGGACACAAATTGCTCAGAAACTAAATTAGTTACGTATATTTTGCTTGAGCGTGTTGATTGCTTATCATATGTCCTATATGGCCCCCAAGTATTATTTCGGACTTCTGATACACGCTGTATACTCTATGGTTTTTTTTTTAATTTTCACTGAGGTATTTTTTTGTTAATATTCTTACTTCGTGACAATTCCACAATATATAAACTTCGTCTACAGTCGTGGAAATGCAAGCAATGACCATAGAGGAATAGGTACCTGTATTCGGCAACGTCTAATGATGGATCTAAGAGACCTGTTTTGACACTTGTCATTCATATTTAACTTTAGATTTCTTCGTTTAAAAAAAACTTGAAATGTTCTCAAATGTAATTGAAAGCGCGAAATAAATTAAGTGTTTTTGAACCGAAAAAGGTTTTTTTTCTTAATTTCATCCTAAGTTACATGTCTGGCTGTCAAAACGGGCCTCTTAGATCTCGACCACTGTAAATATGGCAACATAAAATCAACAACTATTATTTACTCTGGCATAATATATCGTGGACACACGACACAGAACTTTGAAAGGCCTGAAAGTTATAGTGTACTTAAATATAACGTACGGTGAAAGTGTTTTAAATGAGATTTAGCCAGCGAACGAGGTTTATTCATGGACCGCAGTAAACCTAAATTGCAGCTTAAACAAGTGCAGTTTTATAATGCTGTGCAGCGAGATGTTGCTATCATCTTCAAATTTTATCTCGTTACTTAGATGCAAACCTTTTGAGTTATACGCCAATAAAGTATTATATATACAGGGTGTATCAGAAGTCCGAAATAATACTTTGGGTACATATACTGTAGGTCATACATGGATGCTTAGTGAAGACAATTTTTACCTAAATTAAAACGGGTCGAATTGAAAATTTCCTCTTTTTTGAAGTTGGTTTAAAAAAAACCTATTATCCTCAAGTAATATAAATATATGATCAATTTGGAACACTTATGTTCTTCAAACTGTTTCTACAGAGCGTTTTTAAATGGATTAGGTACAATTTCTTTAAATTTAAAAGTAATTAATTAAGTACTTTCCATTCGTACAGAACATTGTTCCTTATATTAAAATACTCCGGTCAAGTGAAATGTGGGTACACAGCAGTGCACCTCTACCTCCTCTTTACGTAGTATAGGCGTGATAAAGAGCATAGATTACAACTGCTTACTTCGTAAACCTCAGTTACCTTTCAAACTTTCACTATACAATCAATTGAATTAAAAAAAAAGAATATTTTAATAATTCAATAATTACACATCTAATAAGACGGTAAGCCAATTTTATAACAACAATGGCCAATTTCATTTGAATGTGATCGCTGTGTGGTCGGTGGATCGAGCATCGAAAAATCAGATGTCTGATATTAAAGGCTCATCTTTCTCATTTTTGTACGCATAGACAATTAGGGCTGTAAAACAGTAACGGTATTATCTGTTACGGATACTATGACTGCGCCGAGGCTAGATTCCTCAATACTAGGTCCCAAAAATAAAATCACTGTACCTATTAGGATTTTTTTTTAAATGTATTTACAAAATGTTCAATCTAATAAAACAGAATTATTAGATTTAGATAGGTACTGGATATGAGTCACGTTTCACTTTTAACCATAAACGAATCTGTGGTTAGGATTTTATTTTACTAAAAGTACCTACTCAGTAGGATATCGATAACTTTGACTCTGGGTAAATACATATTGTATAATGGGAGTTAAGTTCATCTCCACTCACTTGTAAATTTCCTGCAGGATTTTATTAACAGTAATGATTGAACGCCAGTGGGTAACTATGCATTGGCGAGAAGTAATGACAGTATACAAATTCCTCGTAGCTCTTATTACTTATTACAGTTTAATTCTATTCCGTTGCGTTTCTGAACGGATTGTAAGATGATTTATCTGACAGAAACGTCAGTCGATGGCCTGTTAACACATACCTTTACAGCCCTAACATAGACAATGAGCGAGTCATTTTGGTAGCCGCTCGGAAACAATAGAAAGCGGGGGCCTCCCACATCTTCACACGGGACTCACTGGAAAGTTAACGAAAATACATTTCAATAGCTAAAAGCAAAATTGGATGGGTGAGCTTACGAAATTATCGCGTTAGTGGCCGTCATTCATTTGAGGCAACTCTCCCAGGCGCGCGCGGCCGTGTGAGCCCGTGTGATGCCACTAATGTGTTCTTGTTATAACACCTATTGCGCTTTTATTTCGACACTGTTCTGTCATTGTGGAATTTACTTAATTACGATTCATCTATGTGAAGCATTCGAGATTAGCACTTCTTCCGGCATTCATTCTTTTCCATCTAACGTATGATCTCAACGGAATGCACATAACTATTTTTTCAGAAAGTGTTTTTTTTCTTTTCGCACTAAAACTTAACTACACTTGGCAGCACTATTTAAAAAGAAAAGACAACATCAACATTATCACTAATCATGCCTTTTGTTTCGTTAATAGATCCACAATTAATGTAAATTTTATAAGGGATTAATGATAGCGGATTACTCGATTATTTAATTAAAATTCATAAACTAGTTGAACTCATTCTTAAAAAAATTACTAATACCAGTTCCAAGTAAGCGGGTATTGTTTTATCTATGACAATCAAACGTCTATCAAGGCCTTATAAATATTAACCTGCCTTCATAAGCATTCGCCGGCATTTACACCCCATATTTATTATTTATGTAATGGGGACTTATATTGAACACGCGATCCTCTCGAACAATGCAAGGATAGCCGCAGCCCATCGTGATCGACCTAGACTTCTTTCCACTTTAATTGTTCCCCACATCGATTACAACGTGTATTTCACTGAAACAATAGATTAACCCAGTTGCCGCACGTCCTATTATAGTTACAGCGTTTGTCGTCCCGCAATAAGTATTATTGCTTTCGTATCCTTGGCGTGAGCGGCTATCTATCATGTGATCTATTGTGTGTACACCCGACATCGGTATTATATTAAAGCGATAATTAATGCTGATTCCATACGACCTAGATTCGGGTCCGCTCGATAAAGTTAATTTACAGTTATAGTTGTAAATCTCGTTGCAATGTAAACGGCGGGCACGCTCGCCGGCCTGACCGTGGACAACACGCGGAGACTCCCACACGACACGTCACGCGCCCTCCGCCCCCGCCGTGACAGCGGCCTCAATGGAACCCTTCCTGGATCGTAAACAACACGTCACGTGGCGACATGTCGCCTACCCGACCGACGTAACGCGCACTTTTCAACCCTTTCCCATAACGTGGGGAGGGCACGTCTTTATCCCGCAGGGTTATAAGGATACGCACGCATGTAAGCCGACCCAGACGAAACAACACGTATGCGTGAGAGAGAGGGTGCGTCAACTTTTGTGTGAATGAACGGGGTAAAGTTTGACAAGTTGTGTACACATGCCAGCGAGGGTTGATCCGAGTTGCGAACTAAGTTTAAGCTTTCGATTTCTACGGTGCATATGGGCCGCACTGCGATCGATCGCGAACTTAGTGAACGAGTAACTTTAGTTTCAATTTAATTAAAATACGATTAATCGTCTATAATATGTTGCGAAAATTCAGTTTCATTTAAAAATTCGTTGTGAAAATGTTGAAAAAAAAAACGGATCGAATCTTGGTGTTAACGTATTGCCAGTGTCTGGTTATCGTTTAGGTATGTTTCGTAAATCATTGTTTATGGTCGAGTAGTTCTCTGAAGGGGTCCGAGAGACCGGAATTAGAAAGCGTCAAGCGCGCCGGCTGCGCTAAGACTAATTGACCGCAAGGTTTACGCTATTCTGCTAGAAATTGTGACATAACTAATATTAAAAAATAACATTGCCTATCATTGTCTGCAGTCACAGAAATAATTCCTAAAAAAATGATCGTCATAACTGAGGACCTAATTGCACAATGGAGGCAGGCAGAAATATGATTTTGAAGGCTTCGTTTTTTTTTTAATTTGACGTTAAATTACACTCGGATATCGAAATTTTGCTAGACTTCAACAATAAATTAATACTTTTGATTAAGTTAACAATGAAACGGAATCTAAATGGAATTATTGGAGTGGTCTTAATGGAATACTTATTATTTATTAATCCTAAAAAACCATAGCATAATTTCAAAACTTAAAATTGGTACCTGTTTGTTAGTAGAAACTTTAATATCTATCGGTACTTTTGAAATTGCGAAATAATACCGTACCCATATCCAAAGATAGTAGGACAATTTCAGTAGTTATTAACTGTGCCCGTCTATCTATTAAATAACTTGAAGTAGTAGGTACATACGTAATACTTAAGCTTACTCTAAAACTAACATATCCTCTTAAAGGCAACGGCTCTGGATGAAATAACTAATCGGATAAAAATAATAGCCTGAGCCCTTCAAGAAGACAGTGTAATACATGTTAGGTCATTATTTAATAATTATTTTGATTCCGGTTATATTAAATATCTAAAAATCCTACTCGATATTTCACCGTGACAGGGACAGTAAAAAGCTGCCAATTAAAAGTACTCCGACTAATTATGTTTTGATCAAGATTTGCTCGATTTTATTTGGATTCCGTGGGAAAATAGTTAAACCATGCGAGTGGTAACTGATACAAATAATTTTTTGTTGACTTACGACGTGAAGGCAATAAAATTAACTCACTCAGTGTTGTAAAAATGTATAAGCACCCATAGGTATGTCTAGGTAGAAATGAGCAGATATTTATATTTGGATAGTTTCCTACAAAAAAAAAACATAATCATATCCATCTGAGTCTTGGTAGTGCCTAGATACCTACTTAAGATTTGTAATTTTGGATTATTAAAATTCAGTGCTATACAATTTGTCTTATCCTCGTGCATAACGATGAAGGAGATGAGGTGCATAGCATTCAAAGAAATACGCGAACTTCACTCTCTGGGCAAGTACATTCTCAGATATCTCTGTGCAAATGAAACATGCGGAACCTTGTGTGAACGTTAACAAACGGACTTGCGTTATAAAGCCTCCACCCGATATGAATGTAGGCTTATTGATTGTCGGTAATTATGCAAAATAACGAGTCGCGGCCGGCTACAGTGACCAACTACCTACCTTCCAACGTGTAGTCTAACATTAATGAAGAAACCATGCCTTGTACAGTCAGAAGTATACTCAAGTTGTTACTATTAGTAGTTGTTGTTATTATTGATATAAGAAACTTTTCAGTAGGTAGATCTGCCCGAAAAAGATATATTGAGTATTTATAGCCTAAATATACCTACCTCGTACCAGGTACGTCGGTAACGCATCACTAGAATTTTAAAATTCCGTACGCAAATTTAATTTTCGCGACGAAGTAAGTGTCACTATGTATCGTGTACCTATACTACGAAAAATCTATCAAATATGTACTAGTTATGAGTTTAGAATCAATTTGGTTTATTAATAATTTTCTAATGAATGAAATAAGCAATACGTTCAATGTACCAACTGTACTACAATATTGTAAGTAATAAAACTCAGTGGTCTGTTAAAGCGAACATATCGTCGTAATATACTTACCCGCCTATCCGCTGTTTACCTAATTAGAAGCGCCGATGTTTAGCGCACCGGTACTCAACTGATAATAAGGGATTAAGAGTAGAGATGTGTAGTATGTTCTTTGAATATCCTAATATCGATAGTCGTTATCGTAATTCAATATCGAATTTTGTTACCGGCTGGATATATGATTCTCTGTAAACATACAAATTCAGACATCTATAGTAGCTACTGATACTTATTTTACATTGAATTATAGTGATCAAGTGATAAATAGGAAAATAGGTGTGCTGAAAACAGTAGTTTCTAGCCAAATTATAGTTAGTTATGTACCAACGAACAAATTTAATAAAGTTTGTACTTATGTGAACAGGTTACCTAGGTTACATCCTTATAAACGCGAAAGATAGATACAAAACCTACATATCGTTAAATTATCAGAGATTTCAACTCCTCTACAATCCATTTAAAATTGCAATACACAGTAGGAACCTACCTACTTTACTCAAAGTCGTTTTAAATCGCATTAGAAACATTATTTTACAAAGAATGAGCCGTTTAATTTTATATTTGTGAGATAGTACTTGTTAGGTATAGGTACCAATATACTTAAGTATTTATTCTCAATACCATAGTGTAAGATCTCGATAACTGATATGTCGATATGTTATTTGTATCCCACCCCTAATTATGAGTAAACTAACAGTTATATGTTACTGTCTCGAAAGTTGTTTAGTTGCAGCTCAAGAGTAGGTTTTCATGTATGAGTGAACGCCGATCGGAATAGGCACTAAAACCTAGAACTGACTGGTGCGCAGATTATTCGCGATTCTAATTATCATCGCGGCATCATTGATGTGGAACTCGAATGGGATGAAAATCATAATATGACCCGTGGGTGGATCTAATCACGGATGCTGCGTGTAGCAGAAAAACGGGACTATTTTATATATCAACATGATATGGTATCATTAAATCAACATAAAATAAAACATGTAATATAAAATGTAGTTACATTGTGCTTGCAAAAGTATTCATGTTCGGTATGTATACTCATAGGTAGGTATAACAAAAATATGCCTCCACTTTTTAATCCCACTCTGACTGCTAAGCAGTGCACCGGGGTATTGATAAAAAAGATCATCGTCGAAATGTGGGTGCACTGCGATACACCCGTGCCTACTACAAGCGTGTTGTTGATTTACATTTTTGCCATTGTACCGTGTTAAAAATGTTCTGGAATTTCCCTGTACCTAATAGTAAACCTTCTTTGTTATGCCACTTTTTAATTCCTTTTCGGTAATTAAGATATGTACTTAAGTTTTATGCTTATATGGTAAGTCTACCTAGGAAGGATCACAACCTAAATATATGTCATTTAAGACTTTATACGCGGGATAACACAATATATCCATTAAAAAATATCTACACTAAATATATCAAAATGGCGGTCCAGACAGAACAGAAACAATACAACAAATGTCTGGAATAAAACAACGCGAGAGTTATCGATTTGTCCCATTCCGTCCGCGGAGTCTAGAACTTTACATCTTAGTTCTTACGTCGCAAGGATTCAGTCATAGAGAAGCAATTACGCAAGCAGCCTTCTTAGAACTATTTTATTTCTTAGTTTATGGTTTTGTAAGACTTCTTTCCCGGTATTTTCATTTCACCGGTTGTTTTTAATTTAACAATTGCAAATTTCATATGCAATTTATAGGGCATCTAACATTTTAAGGGTAGGTAAATGGGTAGTAAATATCTGTAAACACAGATTTCATTATTTAATTTAAGTAGATATAATATGTAGGTACCTTGGTAGTTAGTTAACTTAAACATAGTTAACTAACTACCAAGGTACCTTCTTGTGTGTATACCTACTAACAAAGTTGCTCCTTTGATTAATTGGGTCTATAAAAATATTCTTATATCTCCAAAAATATAGTAGGTAATTTCACTTTCTCAACCCAGTAGTTACCTATAGTAGGTAAGTACCTGCCGACAATGGCCTTATTCAGTACAAGTGTACAACGCCACTAAAACGAATTGTAACTTTCTATACATTTTGGGGTTAGTTATATTTATGATAAATATATTCAAGCAATTGAATAGTAAAAGATAAATGTTGAGAAATTCAATCTTAGATAAACTACTTAATCGTAGTCAACAACTTGACTACTCGCGCCATCTAGCGTCGAGTAGCCGTACTATAAATAATTTTCACGAAATGTTATAAAAGGTGCGTATTACTAGTTTTATTACTTCGAAAATAGTGTTTGTAATATAATCGATTATTGGGATTGTCAATTTGGGACATTCTTGGAATTATCATAATATCGCCCTTATTTAACGGACTGCAATATTACGTAGTAACATTATCTTAGTGTCAGCAGAGATTTATTTTTATGTTTAAAAACATTGATCCAATTTCATATATCCTCTAATCACTCTAAAAGGCAATTTTCAGGATAAAAACGTTTTACAATGCCTGTGTAAATGGATTATAACTTCGTATACATAATGGGGTTTACAATAATGCCTCTATTTCAAGGTTGTTTTAAACAGTTGTTTGTTTGTTACAGTGTTCGGCATGGACTCTCCCCTGGGGCTGTTCCCGCCGGGTATGGAGCACAAGATGTACCCTCTCATGGACATGGACCACCGGCCGCCCCCACTCGACGCGCAACTCTTCACCAACGTCAAAAAGAAATGTAAGTTCAAAATCAAAATAATTATGGAAATACAAGACTAAAGAAGAATTATACTCACGGCAGTTTATTATTAAATACAAATACCTATTGTCATTACGCTTAGGAAGCTAGTAGGTACAGTAAGGTTCATCTACTCCTATTTACAATGTAGGGATTATTCTAAACCACAGATGGTTAAAGAAATAATTGCTTTGGTATGATGCCTCCAACGCAAGTTCTTGTTGGCTTCAAGTGTCCTAATAATTCTAAACCTTTTATCGCTCTCTACTGGGCACAGGCCTTCCTTCAATGCGAGGGGGATTCAGGCCAAAGTCCACCACACTGGCCTAGTATAGGTAGGCAAACTTCACACGTCTATCGAGTACCTACTGTCGAGTGTTATTTTCAGCGTTTTTTAGCTTATAATAATCTCGGACGAAAATGAGATTCGCACATAAATCTCAGAGGTGCCATGTCACGGGCTGGTTTGAACAAGTGTACCTATGTATTAACTTTGTTTCTTGTAACTTATGTAGCTAGTGACAGGATGACGTTTTAATTTTAAATATGGCAATATTGTAGTGTATATGTACGTTGCTTTACTACTACAGAACCGACATAATTGACCCCCAAATGTAAGGAATTTTGAAACTATCTATAAACCATTTAGATCTTAGTAATATATCGAAGAAGCGAGCTCGCTTCTTGCTCGTTGTATTATTAAGAAACAAAGTCTAAGTTTCTAAAAGTTACCTTTCAATTAAGATAGAAACGTCTATATTTTTCCTAAACACCCGACGACGTCCATACCTTCACATTTCATACCATATTTGAAACAATCGAACAAGTAGCACTTTCCCCGCATAACGAGCGGAGAACTGAAGCAGGCGCATAACAATGGCCCGCGCATAATGCACAAACTGCATCCGCGCGTCTCCACACATCGGCCGAGCGCTGCTAATGTTACCCGCCCTTTGTTTCCAACGAATGTTTATTAAGACGATCTGATAGCGTATCTCATAGGGGACAGACGCCCAGTCTAACGTATGCTTTGAATGCTCTCGGCGGCGGCCTCCCACAATAGTCGGCGATCGATTAGCGCCCATCGCCCGAGACGGCCCGCGCGGGCCGCCCGCCCGCCTCCGCTCGTCTCAAAGGAAAATATCCCTTTAATTCACAACCGTTCGCGTGATCACCGAGCACTATTAAAAGAAAAACTAATTTCCATAATGAAATATCGTTCATCCGATGTACCGTAATGTTCGTCGAATAATCTGATCGGAATCGAGTTAACGTGCTCCGTCGAAATTATAAAACTATAAAGTTGGGGGCGACGTCGCCGGCGTATGCACGTCCGCATTTCTTTTTGACAAACCGCCCGTAATAGTCGCGTGCTCGCATCGAATTAATGACAAATCGCCGCGAAGAAAATGTCGCCGCAACCCGCTCATTTCGGTCGGTCGCGGCACACGGTTATCGCTCACCCGAAACACGGTTATTAGATAATGGTGCACTCGCGTAATGCCGGCGCGACTCGCGGCACACGGCACATGTCGTGCCCGCGGCTGCACTCCGCTCGTAAATCACAAAACTCCGCGCTGCCGCTTATTTGCTTATGCAATTAGTTAGTCGAACATTTCTGTTAATTTGACACGAAGCCATCAATAATATTAATCCTTGTTCACCCAACAGGGCGGCCCAAGGGGCAGCACAGCGCGCCGCGCGGCGGCCCGCCCCGCTCCTGGACGAACGCCGAATTGACCGAGGCGCTACAGCACGTGTGGAACAAGAAGATGACCACGAGCCAAGCCTCGAGGATCTTCGGCATCCCGTACAACTCGCTACTGATGTACGTGCGAGGCAAGTACGGCAAGAGCTTGAAGTTGGAGCAGCTGCGGAAGGACTGCATTGGCGGTCCGCTCGATGTGCTCAACCTCAACTCGGGCAACAACAACAACAACCAACCGTCGAGCAAACACCACGAGAAGGACGAGCACCACAACGCGAGCCAAAGACCAGCGAGTTCCGAGCCGGACATCGCCTCGAATCCGATGTTCAACCCGTTCCAGCAGGGCTTCTACCCCGAGTTCCCACCGGGGTTCCCGATGCCCCTGAACATGTTGCATCTCCTGCCGCCGAGCGATAAGGCGAGGGAGTTGTATCAGTCGATGCCGATGGCTCTGGACTCGCTGTCGGGCGTGACGAAGGAGGAGGACTGTAAGAGCGATAGGTCGAAGGAGAATTCGGCGGATGAGGAGGGCGACCCGTACCGCGCGCCCTCGCACCCGCCGCACCCGCCCGACGCGCGCGCCCTCCTCCACCACAACGGACAGGACTAGGCGTTATGTTGCTCTTCCATTTCACGTCTCCGAGCACTGTAGGTACCTTACACCTTCGACCTGTTGAGTGTTCCCGCGAGTACCGCTCGCAGCTGCGTACGAAACGAAACGCTGTATATTTAATATCATGAATGGACTAAAACTGGAATTTAGTTAGTGTATTATTTAAGTCTCTTTATTAATTACGTGTTTTAGAAATTAATTTTATATTTTGTGGTCGATTTGATGTCTTCGCGTGTGGAATCGATTCCGTGGCGTTATTTCCGATTCGTCGTCGAATGGCAGGTAGGTATCGGTAGGAAGGAAGTTGTTTAGTGTCGGCCACATAGTGTAATATTTCGATTGGAACCTAAAACTCGCTTATAATAACTATGACGGCAGCTGCAACTGCGCCGTCCGCTTTGTTTTAAACGTGCAATACATGATTGGAACTCACTTGGAATACACTAGAAAGGTTTCAGTTTTACGGATAACGTAATTCGTACTATACTAGCACTGTATTGTGAGAATCACGAGTTCGCGGCGACGTCCACGTTAAATTAGTTAAATTTATATTTAAAACAGATGTGTTAATATTGTAAATGTATATTGATATCGCGTCGTAAGCGACAGGCGATCATTTATTTCGATGGAGTGCAATAAGTATGAAAGGTGTTGTGATTGTTATCGTTAAGACATTCCGAATTTCATTATTGTTAACATTCCGTTACATTCGCTATTTTTAGATAATAATGTATGTACTATAATTTCTTAGGTATTTTTATTACAATTGCTTTCTTCGTAGTGAAAACGAATGTAGATATTAAAAACGTGCGAATTCACTTCTGCATTTCACCAAAGTTTGTAAAATATCTCGTAATAATAGTTTATAATTCGATGGTAAACAATTTTTAAATGTAAATAGTTATTACTACATACAAATTTAATGGTATATAAATTTTTGAATTAACCATTAAATAAGTGGACATTTTATATGTGTCTAAAATGGTAAATAGTAGATGTATTTGTAATTGTTGTAGTAATTAGTGATGTGAAACAGTGAGTTGGCCTCGGCCGGGGCGGGGACGCAGAGACGTCACTAGGGGTCCGCGACGCACTAGTCACACACATTCCACTCACATGTTAATCCTAACTTTACCACTGAACACTACTACAGCCCTTTTAACGTCCCACTTCCGGGCACGGGCCTCCGCTCAATGCAAGGGGGATTCAGGCCACTGAACACAAAATATTAAATAACAGGCCCAGATAAAAGAACTTTAAGAAAAAACAAATATTGTTAAAATTAAAATTTTCGTGACGTTATCGTCATTTTTCACACGTTCCAAATTTAAATTGAATCAATTGATTGAATAACGAATTAATATTATAAAGAAAATTTGGTTCAAACCAAAACAGCTTGTCAATCAATCAATAGCTTCAATCAATTCGAGTGTACCGTCACAAAATACTCGTCTGAAAGCTTCATTTAATTGATTCGTCAGAATGTTCCACTGAAAAGGACAGTGCGCGCTATGTTTAGACAAATAATGTATCTGCACTCAATGTTCAAATAAAAAGGAGCTTTCAAGATTTTAGTACCTAAATAATGAGGTTAAGAATAAAACATTCAATACCCACTGGCTTTAGATAAATGTATACAGTGATCACTAGAGATACCTACCGTATGGATAGTTACTTCACACGATTTTACCTATTGTAAATATTATTTGTACGATAAAACTGTTGAATATATTCCTTGACATACCCGAAACAGTATTTACGTTCAGTTATATCGATTTCCGCATTGAATCATTTAATAAAATCGATTGATTGTTAATCGAAACACGAAAATCTCTCAACAGAAGACTGAACACATTACGATTCTATTTTATAAAAAAAAATATTGTACATTACACTTTAAAACACAGCCACAGTGGAATTTTCATACCCATTGCTCGAGACACGTCGAAATGGGATTATCTTATGGTCATTATCGAATCGAGAAAAAAAAATACAGCTAACTAAATGTCAATATGACAATCCCATCTTAGCCGTGTGAGAGATAAATAACAGTAGTTACACATAGTGTCACTTCATACTAACAATATTATCATTACAGGGATTTTATATATTAAACAATTAAATATGATTAAAATATTGTAATAGTTTTAACAGATTTTATATTGCTTTTTTTCTCAGTTTCGTTAACGCTGGCAACATTATTAAAAACAAAAAAGAACACCGCGCACTTTTTGTATTTAAAAAAATGTAACTTGGAATCGTGTAGATAATAAACGTAAGGTCATGTATTGAGTAAATAATGTCTGTAAGCAACGTAAATACATGTGCCAAAGTTGTAATCGGATAACCTATATTCAGTTAAGTATGCATTTTAATAAATTGATATTATTTCCGTCGAGTCCAAATAATCGGTCGATTCAAGCTTGTGTTGTGACTGTGACCACAGATCGTTTTGAATATTTACCTAATTCGTACAAATTGCAGCAGTATTAGAGTGATTTTGTTAAAGTTTTAATTGAGAAGTTATTTTAATTAAGTTTTGTTATTTGTTAATGTGTACTGAGATCGAGATGGTTATGGATAAGAAATGTCTAAGAACTCCGGACGACGCGACAGTTGTCTTTACATTCCAATATTTATGGTTCCGCAGTGAACAACGTATGATACCTTATTGCTTTGAAACGTCTCTGTTATACAGTAAATTCTGGTTTATTCGACGCGCCGTTAAAGACATTATTATAAATCTACGTTCAGCTTTTCAGCACTGTTCTCATTAAGCATAGGTGACATCAGGAGCCAAATGTAATAACGTAAAGAGTATAGATAATATATTGTAAGACAATTGAGTACTTATTTTTAATTGATAGACATGTGATTTGTGTTAAATTTAGTGAAATAAAATTCAAAATATTTAGTTCCTTCAATTTTTGTTACGAGTATTTATAAATTGTAATTGCAATTATTTTAGCTTCTAGATAAATTGTTCTCTCCGATAAAGAGTAGATCTAATTAATTGTAAGTTTTAATTATTATTTCTCTTGTAATTTAATTTGTTGTATTTTTTTCTTAATATAATGACAAATTAAATTAAATGATATCGTTACATTAGGGTGTAAAAAAGATTATCTATTTGATCTTAAATAAAATACGAAAAAAATATTTATGTTCTAGTATCATTCTAACTTGTAATTGAAATGATGGAGCGATGTAGTAAAATTCGTTTACGGTGACCGACGTCAAATGTAAAAAAATAAAAATATGAAATACCAACTGTGTTGTTTTATTGAAAAATAATTATAAGGAGGTGCGTCAACTGAGAACGGGGACAATTCTCGCAAGATCGACATCTCTAATTCAACTTATTATGTCGAAAAACGAAAAAAAAACCGGCTAAGTGCGAGTCGGACTCGCGCATGGAGGGTTCCGTACCATTATCTATAAAAACGGCAAAAAAATCAAGCTTAAATATTCAATTTTTTTTTTTTTTTTAGTATTTGTTGTTATAGCGGCAACATAAATACATCATCTGTGAAAATTTCAACCCTCTAGCTATCACGGTTCATGAGATACAGCCTGGTGACAGACGGACAGCGAAGTCTCATTAATAGGGTTCCCGTTTTACCCTTTGGGTACGGAACCCTAAAAAATACTAATTTGATTGAAATTAAACTATTTTACGGATTTTATCGTCTGCGTGGATCGGACCGCAAACAACAACTAAATATGAAGGTACCCAGTTATTAACTATGACATCAGGACGTCTAACACCTCAGTCCCCCCGTGACCATGGTTGCTGTAAAGTAGCCGAAACGTCGGGAAAATTAAATAGTAAATAAACGCGATAAAATCCGTAAAATAGTTTAATTTCAATGTATAGTATTCGCGTAAATATAAGAAAACAATATGTAGACCAATTTGATGTTTGGTTTCGACATATTACGTCGATATGATGTCATTTTTGCGAGAATTGGGGTCCGATAAAAAATCCTTGTCGACCACCAAATTAGTAACAATCAAATTTTGAAGTAGTTCACACTACTCGCCACGCGAGGCGACAAGTGTTTGTTACCAATATTTGGAAGGTACATACACACCAAAGCAACACAATTAAATTTATGCCCTTATTCACTGAACGGATAGGCACTCCTCCCATACGACCTTTAATATAATTTAAATATAATCTTTTAGTGGAAAAACTTGAAGTTTCAGTAGAGATATTATTTCGTCGTAATAATCATAGCTTCAAAAGTAACATCCACTCTTCACCTAAAATGGACTCACAAAATGATTGATTAAATTGGAAAGAAAACAATTCAACAGTTATCACATGAACTCATACCCTTTATTTCGGTTCATTAAATATGTTTATTAATACAAAATTATACACTACACAGTTAAACGGTGGATTTACCACAAGTGTAAGTTTTTTCATCAATAATTTTACGCATTACTGCCCCAACGCGGATGGTAATGCCGATAATGAACGTGATACAGAATTCCATAGATTCTAATATAGTAATATAGTATAATTAATACGAAATGAAAAACATACAGTATTTCTGAAAAGGTGATGAAGTTTGACCAATTTAATAAAATAATTATGCTTAAACTCCAACCCTGAATGACTTGAATGAATTCACCGTGCACCTTATTTTGTTTTTAAGGTAGGTATTCTTGGACTATGGCCTGAATCCCCCTCGCATTGAGGGGAGGGCCGTGCCCAGCAGTGGGACGTTGAAACAACTATAATTAATATATTATTCAGGTATTCATATAAGATTTTAAAATTGGGTGATTCAATATCAACTCCTTACGTAGGAAAATGATAACAAAACACTATGTGGATATGACTGTGGTAATTCTCTTCGAAAAAACTTACACTTGGGGTCAGTGAGCACTTTATAATGAAATTAATACATTACAACTTGTTACTCCAATTGAACTTGCAAACAAATTGGTTGGTTACATAAATTCTTGAAAATATTCTGTCTTACAGTATTATTTTGAACAGTCCTATCTACTGAATCATCTTTAGTTTTTAACCCGTGACGAGGCCACTGCAAAAAGTTATAGAATGAGAGTATTTAATTACGAAGGATAAATCCTATCTGTGCCACATCACTATCGGCGAGAAATGAACTAAATAATATGCATCATATTTTTTTTTTAATAACTAAAGCATCATTTGACACAAAAAAATCTTACAATATAATGTGATTTAAAATAGGTATACTAACCCTTAATAGCTTCTCTATCATATACTAAGCGAATATGTGGAGTCAGAAATATTGTATAATCACTTTTATTATAGATTCGACGTGTGACTTTTCCTTAAAACTCGGCGAAACATAGCTCTCAAATCAGCTGATACTTTTAAACTCTGATCTGAAGATTAACGCACCAAAAGGGACAAGCGCCCTTACTGATCATGCATACTATGCGATCCAAATAAGAAAAGGAATTTCAATAAGCTCTATCTGACAAATGTCACATGAAAACTATAGTTACAAAAAAATATTTGCATATCAATAATAAAGGTACCTACATGAAATATAAATAAAAAGGTTAAATTAGTAGTAAATTGTCTTAATAAAATATTTAATTATTTAAAGTCATAATTCGTTTTTTCACGAAACAATATGGCGCAAAGTCGATCCAATTCTCATTTGAATCGCATAGTAGGTTTGTCTAAGCATAGAGATAAATAATGTTTTTAATTTAGTGGGTGAAAAAATATTGTCTTATTTGATATTGATATTCTGTCCTTAAAACATTTTTTCGCATGCTGTACATAGCGAAGAGTCGGATGCTTATTATACCCATTTGGAATCACACCATATGAAACCTTGAATATCTCGAAGAACATATCGAAGCCTTGGTTATCATAACTTCGTAATTTCGTCGATTTACAACAATATAACCATAAACATTATTAAAAAGACGAGACGTTTCGACACAGTTTAAAAATACTAAAGATTACCACCAAATTCTCAAACGATACTCAAACATTCGAGTCGCTTAATAACTCTAAAACGTCGTCGTCACGTCGTCTTTATTCGTTTAAGCGTAAACACGAATCCTCCCTCAAATTTGAATTCCGTTTGAGTATTTCGCTGCTAAACCCTTAACTTGCCTTTAAATATAACTACATAAATACACCTATTTTGATACATATAAGTTAAATATCGGACACAATAACCCCAATCGTGTTGTACACACCACAACTAAACAAAACTTGAAAACACTAAAATATATTGTCGCCTTGCCTCTTAGGACGGCAAAAAACTTAGTTTGGATTAGTTTAGTATGCTTCCAAAAACAAACAACTACATTTTGACAGAACTAAAAATATTGTCGTCTTTCACTTAGACTACAACCGCGAGGACGGCAATACTCTTAGTTTAGTTTAATTTAGTCCGGTGCGTGCAGAATCGATACCATTGTCATGGGAATTCCGATCACTTTTAATTAAGGTAACTATTTTTATAACTGCTACAGTATTGTATTTTTATTCCTTGAATATCACACAGATTTGTATTATTTACTCGGTAATTATATATACATAAAGCAGATTATTTTATTCTATCATAGGTTAAGTACTTTACTATAAAAAAATGTCTACCTATTTGGTTTTATGTAAAGGTCATTTTCCGGCAGTGATTAGACCGCATGTATATATGGTTATTGAACCTAAGTGTAGTCCGACGCGTCACTGGAAAAACGCCTTTAACGCCCGTTCTCACTACCACTCGGAGCCACATTAACGTGAAGACAAAAAATTACAACCTACACACTGGCGCACTTGACGTTCGTGTGCAGGAGGCTTAAAGGTAACTCCAAAACATGTCAAAACTGTTTATAAGTTTGATAATTTTGTCCTCTATAGGGTAATTTTCATTAATTTTAGTGGACTTTTGGCCGTTTTTTTTTTGAAAGCACACACAAGCACACACAGTCTGCTGGCCGTTAGGTGGCCTTTGCAGCTTCACCGGAGGAGTGGCGAGTGCAGAGTGCGACTCCAGCCAAGGCCTTAAGGGCGCTTTTGAGCGGCGTTTACTGTACGCGTAGCAACAGGTGCAGGCAACAAGCCTAATTTTTTTTCTATGTGTTATAATAAATTAGTGTGACATTGTATGTGGGAGTAGTATTGCCCAGGAGCGGGACTTAGAAAGGTTATAAAAAAAAATTGTAGCTAATTTTCGGCAACCATAGGTTCAATACACAAATATCAACATAACACCCCAGGGCCCAAATTCTACTCAATCAAACACATCAAAATGAAAATGACTATTTTGTAAATGGTTTGAGAATAGCATCGCCCATCGATAGCAGACCAAATGACTGCGTCTGACCTTATCGCCTGAATACTGTCTCAAAATTAATCAAGATTGATTGATTGTGAGACCATAAAAAAGTGACCTTTTGAACGATTTTGAGGCACACAATAAATTTACGCTATTGTGCGCGTGGTACATATATGCGCGCACGCCGATTCGGGCGTTTCCATTTAAATGTAATAGGTATACCAAACTATTTGAATTCACTATCAACCTTTATCTATAGGACAACCTTATTATTACGTTTGAAATTCGCAATTCTCTAGACATTCGTTCAAATTCGGATGGAGACCATATTTTACTAACATCAAAAAAATAATAATTTACTTAAAACTTAACTGAAACTTAACCATATCTAGAACTTTACATTTTGTTAGTTCCTTATTCTACATTTAAGCAAATATACGTTAGCCTATTTGGTAAGTTCTATTTTTAAAACAAGTCAATATTCGAATGTTTTTTTTAACGACACCTAAAAAGCCAAATTGTTTTATTTTGGGTAAGTATTATAAAGTTATGAACTATTTACATTGACATTGTAGAACAGGGATCGTTTAAGTATTACTGAACGCAATTTTTGGAGATTTTTGAATTTGCATGTGACTCTAGTTGTCTATAGAATTCAATCTATTATTAGGGTTATATACAGGTGTATCAGAAGTCTTAAATAATACTTTGGGTACATATACGGCAGCTCATATGTAGTGCTTAGTGAAGACAGTTTATACCTAATTATCATAGTTAGTAGACCTTTGAATATTTGTCACGGGTATCGTGTTCTGGCCTTTGGGTACATGCATAAACCAATTCAGCAGTGTAAACTACACTTATGAATGGCGACTACCAATGTTCACAAAACAGAACATGCACATTTTACATAGGACTCGAGATATTACGAGTATAGAAATTGATGACGAAAAAAAAGTTGGAAAAACATGGTCGAATTTCGACCAATTTTTATACCATTAAGTTGTATACCTTACCCTGATGCAAAGGTCAAAGCATTATTTCAGACTACTTAAACAGCCTGTATATCCGAAACAATCTGATTATATTCATAAATAAGACTCCAGTCTTAATTTCTTGTTCGTCTATGATTTTACCATGCAAAACCGACATATGCAATAAAGAGAAACCTACCATAGAGTGACGAAAAATATCAATAAGTACAATACCTTGTTAACTTCTGTACATATCACAGACCAGCGCGCGTTTTAACTGTTTCTAACCTAACTAAGGCGATTGATTACAATGCTACTGGCAGTCAATGACAATCTATACAAATAAATAAAATTGGAGTGTCTGTTATATCAAAATAACACTTTTTTACCAAATGCGTATGAAAGTATATACGATACCTATAACGAAAACGCAAATTTTAAAATTTTTTGTCTGTCCGTCTGTCTGTCTGTCTGTTTGTTTGAGGTAAACTTCTAAACGGCTGAACCGATTTCAATGGGACTTTCACTGACAGATAGCTGACGTTCCAAGGCGTAACTTAGGCTACGTTAATTTTAGAAAAAGCATTAGGGTTCCGCGGGAAAAACGTAATACCCATATTTCCAGGTAATCTCCCTAAAGTCCACGCGGGCGAAGTCGCGGGCACAGCTAGTTGGTTCTATATTTAAAATCTGACATCTTTTTTTTTATATCGCCTTCTAGCAGGCAATACTGAAAACTTACTTTGCCAGTAGCATTTCAACCAAGCAATGCATATTGGGTAATCCCTCACAATTTGGCTGATTAGGAATGGATAAATACTTATTTATTCCACTACTTTTGGTTACATTTATTTAATAACAAAATAAATATTCGCATCGATACTGTTGGACACAAACCACAAGTGAACTACATTTGTCAGGACTAAAAGTATAGCCATCTTGCTCATACATTACGGCCGTGAGAAGGACGACAATACGCTTAGTTTGAGGCCAACAGAATCGAAACTATTATCGATATAATTAATTCGCAAGCCAAGTAGGCAGTGTTTCGTTACATTATATTAAAACTGTCATTATATTAATATGTCACTACAACACTAGTTTTAAATCTATCGTTGTCGATTACGCAGATATGAATATTCGATTATGAATGGAATGTGTTAATACTAGATTGTCGATTCATTCGATTCAAAATCGATATGTTGCCATTTTTATCTAAACTTTGTAAGTGTAAACTGTAGGGTCTTACAGAGAAAACGCTCGTAAGCTCTCAAAATTAAGGTTTATATTCAATCGACACATACAGAATCAATTGAGACAATTTAACCATTAGGTTGTTTCTACACAGCACATTCCAAGAAGCTCGTTCAACAAGTATATAAGTCAATAATAAAATAAAAGGATATAGACTAAGCGAACTTGGACAAAAGCGAGCGAGCTACTCGCTCGGATCTTTTGCCCAAATTGAGAACTTGAGCGATACTCGATCTATACCCGATACTAAGAAAATTTAATAAAATTCACTCTGCAACCAGCAATTAAACACTGTCGTTCTAATTCAAAATATTCCGCCTAAATAACTATTGCCGTCCTCCTCTCAGGTATCGAACATGAGGAGTGTGGCAATACACGTTATTGTTACTAACAGTATTAAGCCCCGACACCACTGGTGTGAACGAATTAACTGGCATTTTATTTTTATTTATACTCTATGCGTCATCGATGACCTTTAGTTGAAAAGTGAGTTTTTTCTTTGAGTTAATACAGTTCATTTTGGTATAAGCAAAAAAATATTATTGAAGTGCTTCTGAACCCGAGGCTTTTACAGCTTCACGACCAATATTACATTAATCATAAATAATAGGCGTACAAACAAAGTCCATATAAGCAATCATTTCACATTTAATATGACATCACAACCATACACCCTACATTTACTGGAGCGAGCGAATTACTATACCAATGATATTAAAAAGTACAGATACCTCAATGTGCCAAAAAGACGTCAAAAATAAATTAGACTTCAATGGGTTAATTGATGCTATGGCCATCTCTAGTCTTATACGTCTTAACATAGATTACCCGAAATTACCGTCTACGATTACCGTTCAAATTTGACATGCGTAACTGTCAGATGTAACTGTCAAAAGCTCTCTCTTTGATGTAACAACTCAAAGCGGGACGATTTTCGTGCGATCAACATCAATCTCCATTAGAGATATGTTAAAACGAAACGTCAAATTGGTCGTATTTTTTTCTTTTGTTTCGACATATCTCTAATATAGATTGATGTGTATCAAACGAAAATCGGGGCCCAGTTCCATAACTAAAAAAAAACTCCTTGAATGTCAACGGTAAAAACCAAGCGACTACACATTTTTATTCACTCGTTACTACAATGATTCGTTCAAAAATGATCTTTTTACGTGAGTCGATAGAGTTCGTTTCTGCGCGACGCGGCTTGGCGTTGGCTGCATAGTGCGCGAACGCCGAATGCGCGATGATCGTCGTCCATTTCACTTGTTGCAGTGCAGGTACCTGGCGACGATGGCCTGCAGCTCCTGCGGCAGAGTGGTCCTGTCTCCCGAGCTAGCCCGCGCGCGCACGGCCCGCGCCAGCTGCGCGTGCAGCTCCAACAGCGCTTCCAGCCCGATTCCCCGCAGCGCTTTAGCGTTCTTATATACGACGTTATCTAACTCAGTCTTGTTTATCACTACTTTCTCTACATCTGAAAAAAAATACACATCAGAGATCAGCCGCCATGAAACTTTTATCGCTATCAATTTTCGTTGGAAACCAAACAATATGGCGAAATTTCAATACATTTTGACAACCGTTTGGACAGAATGCGATTGAAACTTGTTTTCAATTTACTTACATAATCACCCGGTTGCAGGTTTTTATTTTTTTGAACTTACGAATTGTCAAAATGCCCTGTTCAAATTGAAAGTACAAAAGTTTGAAACAAAAAAAGAACAACAACTGTATCAAAGTAATACAATTATAATAATTTAGATAACAAAATATAAATAAATAAAGTTGCCAGACAACACATACCGCATCGTATGATCCTAAACGAAGATAAGCATGTACTGAGGGCATTATAGGTACAATAGACTAGTCCATTATGGCCATTATACAGAATATGCAGTCGCAGTTTTGACATAAATATCGTAATACATTAAAGCAGCCAACATACCTCCACCCGAAGCGTCTTGTCCAGAATTCCTTTTCTTTGGTGATGCCTTTGACGGCGTTTTCTGGAGTTCCGTAGACTTTGTTGGACTGAAAAACCAAATATTTTATTATTTAATTAAATTTATACAATGACTGGCTTTTGCCCGCGACTTCTTCCGCGTATAAGTCGGAAATAGTTCTAATAGGATTTCACTAAGGAGTAGTGATATCAACTTCATAGGAAATCACCGCCAAAACAACTTTCCATCCCTTTTAAACCCCATTAGGGGATGATTTCAATAAAATTCAAAACACGTCTTCCATCAATTCTGTTAAAAAAGTTTTATGCAAAATTTGAAGTAGATTGGACCAAGGAATCATGTTGCATACAATCTTTGCCGCCCTTAGGGGTAGAATTTCGGAAAATCCGTTCTTATTGGATGCCTACGTCATACAAAGAACACACCATCCAAGATTCAGGTCTCTAAGATCAGTGGTTTAGGCTGTGCGTTGATCCGTCAGTCAGTCATTCAGGACAAAGCATTTTATATGTATAGATAGATAGATAGATTGTATGGTGGTTTTTATCACAGAAATTCATACTTTGTGTGCATTAGCACAGAGTACATATTGTGAGAGTATATGCAGGGCGTTATATTATTCTGAAGATAACTTAAACATCTCAATGCATAATATGACTTGTATTGATAAGTCAAAGTCAAATCATTTATTTTGTATAGGCCTATGAGGGCACTTACAAATTGTCAAGTTTTCATTTTTTTTCTTATATACTACTGAGTTTCTTACCGGCTCTTCTCAGTGGAAGCAGCATTCCGAACCGGTGGTAAAATCTGACTATTTGTAAGTGCTTTTTGGCCTACACGAATATTTTTTATTTTGATTGATAACAAGAGTGACCTTTCCAAGACGTGTTTGTTGGTGGCGGCGTGCGCGGCGAGGTTGAAGCCGGTGTGGTCGTCCGGCGGGCGGCGTAGTGGCGCGTCGTCGTCGGACGCCGACGACGACGTCATGTCGCCGTTCACGTTCGGTAACGGCGTCGACGTTATCGGCTTGTTCTCCTTCGACTCCTCGTCCGTTATCGCCATGCTCGAATCTTTGAAACTCTGCGGTGAATGTACAAATTATTTATTTATGGAGGCTATTATCTGTCAAATGTATTCATGATGCGTCCCGTGTCCCTAACGTACGTTAAAAATATTCAACGAAACGTTAGTAAAGTCAAGTGAAGCCGCTTTTGAGTTTTTAATTTTAGTGAGGCTAACGACAATACGTTATTTAGTTTCAAGTCATATATTGCCATTTTTTTTCTTATATCCTACTAGAATACTATCGGATCGATGCGCGACCTCAACTTAAAAGATTCGCAAAGTATCTCAGTGTGTTCATAAATATGTAATGGAAGTGAGTTTTGATGATTTATAAAAATGCGAAAATTGGGTCCCAGGAGCTTGCTATGTAGGTAGCTCCAGGGACCCAATTTTCGCATGTTTTTTTCGCATGATCGACATCATATCTAATTCGACATATATCAAAACAAAACGTCAAATTGGTCGTATTTTTATCGTTTTGTTTCAACATATATGTATGTCGGACTCTCCGTCATCTTTATCACTGTCATCATCCATTTTTAACCGACTTCAAAA